>CM060934.1:697266535-698516535 GCA_030765085.1 Allium cepa
AAAATGCCTCTACGGGCTCCAAAATTCCAAAAGAAAACAAAAGGCCATGTGTCTAGACCAAAACCCAATCAAATTTCATACAAAAATTTAAACACGTTCTTTTTGTCGAGCAATTCAAATTTATCATCTAAAATCAAATCCAATTTCCCCTTTCCTTTATAATACCTGTATATCCTACTTAGCAATAATATCTAATCACAGCATTTAAAACCATTTTATTGACTTCTTTACAAAATTTTCAATATTCATTCCATTTAAGCCCGTACGATGTATCTATATCATTCGTACGCAATACCAAATCCGATCACTTACTCGATCACACAATTTCATTTTCGAACTAGTATCGTCCACCCGACTCCCTAGTGTGGACGCAGATCTGGTACCTTGATCAAAAACCGTCATTCTCCTTTCATAGCCACAAACTATGATAGATAATTTCCAGAATCAATCAGAATCCATATTCAGGGTTTGCAGTCAAAAATCGAGTGAAAAATCCTAACTCGGATCGGTATAACTATCTCGAAATTTTGTACTCGAATCTGGGTCAAATTACTATGCGAATAAAATAATATACGTACCTCTTACGTATTTATCTCATTTGATTATCAACTATATCAATTTTATTTTTATTCACATTCATTTTGATTTCTATTCACTTATCAACGCTTATCGTTTTTATTAAATCTTCACTCAAATGCTTATTCTATATATTTTCCCGACACCCATATTACTTAAGAATTTTACCATTTCTTCTCATGTTCAATATAAGTATTTTATACACTTCTTATATTTATTTTCACTTCACCACTTTAGTTTATATCCACTTCTATTCAAATTGGTTCTCCCATTTCCATATGAATTTAATTTATCTTCAACTTTGAATATTGAATTTTATCGTCCATTTATAACCGATTCATATCATTATTTTAAATTAGTTTCATCCACTGATTTATTTCAATTTCCAACTTGAAATCGTTTTGTCGCTAACAAAATTTTCCTAAAATTTTCAAAAAATTTCTAACTCCCAAAATTTTCGAAATTTTTTGGCAGAGTCTCCTTTGTATGGAGGAGCTTTTGCAATTTGATAAGAGATACAAATATATATATATACACATCGACCCACACGATTGAAAAAACAAAAACGTTCATATTTCCTATTTTTATTGTGTAGGCGTACCTTTATTTAGCATTTTTAAACAAGCGGCTTATTATTTAGCAATTAGCACGCCCAAAATCCAGCAAAGCGGCTTCCCAGTACCTGTACTTACTTAATTTAAACATGTAAGTGCCAAAATCATGTAATTTAACCACATTTTACATATTTAACTAGTAAACATATGAGTTTCTATAAGCAATGCAGGTTAAACAATATTTATAAGCAACTTATAGGGTTCCGACATTAATTTTAATTGTTTACAACCAATTCGTATCCAACTTCATTCAATTTAAATGGTTTAAAACTCAATTGCTTACATTCAATTCATTTTTAACCCAAACAATTCACATTTATTTCGATTGATTCCAAGAATCAATTGTATTTACCTCTACCAATTCATAGGACTTTTATTTACTTCCGTTTAAGTCGAATGACTAATTTATTCTATGTAATTCGACGATGTTCACTTAATAGAATATCCATTTTAGTTTTATCCACGGCCAATTGATTCCAACTCATTTTATATTTAATTCCATCCCATTTCTAGTTTATTCACCAACCATACATTTTAAAATCATTTCATCGAGCTTCTAAACATTCAATTCTTATATTAATAACCACTTTCCAAATTAATTTAACCCAAACTTTTATTTAATGAACTTTCATTCTTACTCGAAGTTGAGCTTCTAATTATTTTTAACTTAAGTTAATTTACTTCAATTTATTCCACCCTCAAAACTTAAGCTCACTTCATTTGCGAATAAATTTTCTTTTTCACTTTAACTTATCAAATCTCATTTCAATCTACAAATTTATTTGATTAGTACTTTTGTTTCGTTCATTACAAATTTTAATTTCCTAATTCAATTCATTCACGACTCATTTAATTCAATTAACCATTCTCATAATCCATTTTAAATTTTAATTCCATTCTCAATTCGTTAAAATAATATCCAAGGCCATATTTAATTCGTGTTTAATTCACTTACAATTCCAAGTTGAATTTCTATTTATAACTCGGGTTTTATTTACAAATCCATCATTAATTCAAATTTCAACTTTTATTCATCCAACTAGTGTTCCATTTCCATATTAAATAATTAAGTCAATCTTTGATTTTTATCTTCAAAAAAATCACTTTATTACTTTACTTGAGTTTAATCTAATTTATAATTCGAGTTTAGATTTCTATTTCACTTTCCAAAATACCAAATACATTTATTTTGGCTTATTCCTTCCAATACCCAATTTCGCAAACAAACATTAATCCAAAACATCCAGGTAGCAGTTTCTCTCTTGGAACCTCAAAAATGAACACCGATGATGTCGCGATCATCATCAGAATTATTTTCCAACGACCGAAAAGAGTTCAATGCTTTTATCTCTTTTAAAAGCCTTCAAATATTTTTAAATTCCAAATCTCTCTAGATGTCAAATTCGATTCAAAAGTATTTCTCAAATATATATTATTTTCCCCAACTTTTTGACAATCATTTTCAAATTCAAAGAAATTTAAATTTCCAAATTTTCAAATTCCAGATCCTTTAAATTTATATTCAAACATTACTATGGAATTTCATCTTATTTTAATTATTAATCACACTATAATTCACATCTATTGTTTACATTTACAAATCTAATTTTTATATGAATTTGTTTCTTACTTTTTAATTATGATTTCAGTTCCTTATTCAATTATAAATCACATTTACAAATCCCAATTATTTTATTAATTTATTCCTTAATCTTTGGTTATTATCTTCAATTTCTAGTTAAATTTCCACACAACAATGATAATAATTTAGTATTATCATTCCTAACATCCAAGCAACCATATATTAGCTAAAATAGTTTACAAAAACTTTCCTTTTTATATACAAAAATAATTTGGGTAAAATTATTTCATTTACCCTATTTTAAAATAATATTGTGTTGGTTTATCTTGTTCAAGAGTTTAGAAATCTTTATCGATGACATGGCATCCCACACATCGACCAGAATCAATAAACACTCAATCGATAAATCAACACAATATAAAAACAATTTTTATATTCACTAACAAATACGCGCTCATATCTATTAATACAGTCAAACTTATTTTAGAGTACTACAAACTCTATTTAATGGGTAATCCCCACCAGAGCCAAGATTCTTGCTTAACTTTCAGCTCTAACACCAAATGTAACGGCCCGCAAATCCGTACCCGTTGAGTCAACACTATTTTACATCAATCAACACAAGATGAATAGAAATACAAACCATTTGGATTAAAGAAGAAGAGGTAGAAGAAGAAAATAGAAAACAACATCAGAATCTAACCATCGTAGCGGAATAAAATATAATAGATAATAACAGATCTTTACACAAAAGAAAGCTATATCTGTTTATTTCATACATCATCAGAATACATCATCAGAGTTCAACAACATCAATAACATACAACTGGACAATCATATAAACTTATTCCCAAAACTGAATAATAGTGGAATAATAATCAAGTACGGAAGTACGTATCACCATCCAACTCATCTCCTAAGCTCCACGGTATCCTTTCCTGTATTTTATAATACTCGTTCTGACCCGAACATTATAGTTAAATAACACCCGAGTCAGTCTGGAAAACCAGCATGATAAATCACACTCAAATTGATTATTAATGTTCCAAAAATCCTTTGAAATCAAAAGAATCTCGTAAGACCACGCCACAAATAAACATGTCGGGTTTTTACCTTACGATAGCCAAAACACTTCTTATTAAAATCCTCTGATGTTATAATAGTGTCTATATACAAATAGTTATTAAAATAGCCGAAATTGTTACATGATTAAATTCCAGCTACTAGCCATAAAGTAGGTAATACAAAAAAAACCATAAAAGCACGTAGGGAGAATGGATTTCCAACTAATGACTAGGCATTGGGGTACCACCTATCACAGTACGTGGCCTAGATCACCGTACCGATGATTACTCTCAATCCCCTGCAACATAAGACTAGGACTACCCTTTACTGGATAATCCCGAGTAAGATCACCCCACGGTTGGGATTAGCAACTGTACCACTAACCCGTACAAAAAGGGACATCTAGACAGGGATGATCTCACCCTAATGGGCGCTACCAACCTAGCCTTGCTGCATAACCCCTGATTTTCAGTCATTTCCGATTGATGAGGCTTGAGGCTAAGCGTTACCTTTTTTAGAACATATCCCTTAGAATGCTCATCGTTCACCTAACGATGTTCTGAAAGCATTCATCCGTACAAGTCCGTCCCGGTTTCGGACGGAACCGAAGGCACTAATCCTTCTACAACCATTTTGGGATCATCCTAAAGATTAGTACGACTAGCCCTTGCATTTCACAACTCCATCTTCGAATCCAAACTCGTCTTCCTCACAAAAATGTACAAACCGGATCGAAGTGGTTTTTGAGAAATTAATCCCGATCCCGGTCTCTTCGAAACGATCTATGTATTGTCCAATATTGATAGTCGGTTATTTAACTATCAATTAACATTCACATCAACCATCCAACATAAATAATTTCACCAAATTATTTATGAAGCACAAAATATCTTCGCAAGATATATTTCCGCTTCCAAACCCTTTTTTTTGAAACATTTTTCAAACCATCTTCCTTTTACAGAATAAATCTCCCAAATGTTTTCTATTTCCACTGAAAACACCAAGCATAAAAACTTTAGATATTGAAAATAATTTAAAAGCACTTTATTATAAAATATCCTTTAAAACATTTAAATTGAAAACTACTTCAATACTTTATTAAAATATATACTTTAGGAATATTTAAAATGAGGTTACTTTATATATATAAAATTAGATTTTCTCTTTTAAAACAAAATATCCAGTCACCTTTAAATAATTACTGCGATAATAGATTTGAAAAATACTTACTTTAGAATTTAAACATTTAGAAATAATAAATTTCCTAAAACATACTTTTTTTTAAAAAACATTAATGCTTTTAACTTGTATATAAAAATTTACTTTGAAAACGTACTTGGCTATCCAGGGAAATACACTTCTCTTCACATTATTTTAAAAATAAATCACTATTTATTTTTAAACAAATTATCCCATTTATTTAATTAATTCCCATCGTGAATTTATTCTTCAAATATCCACTGATATATTACTTCACTTTTATAAACCCAGTTTATAAATTCCATAGTCACATTCTCCTTTAAATTTCCAATTTCAAACACTTAAATCAATTTCCAAATTGATTTCCAATTTACTTCATTTGAAATAAATTCCTTCTTTATCTATTTCAATAAATTTAAAACTTGAATTTTTAAAATAAATTTATTTATTCCTTTAAATAATATCACTTAAGTTTAACATTCATTATTTTTGTTTATTCAAATTCCCTTTTTCATACTCGGAACTTATTTATTAGGATTTTAAAAATCACTTTTATTTCTTTCCAATTCATTCTTATTTTTATCCAAATTTTCTATAATTATGTACTTAAAAATTCACTCTTTAATTTTTTTTTAAAAATCCAATTATATATATTTTGATAACCCAGTGTACCGAAATATATTCAAGCAAACCATAGCATTCAATATTCCAAATATAATTCATCACAGGATATCAAATATTCATAACACAGAATATTAAAAGAGCTAAATAATTTCGAGTAATCCAGTTGGATCCCTCCAACCTGTTTCCCTACATCCACAGATGTTAGCACAATACCAATTCCACTTCGAGGTGGAATATCACGGTGTATGGGATTTAAATAATATCATCCGCTATTATGCGGCGCATAGGGTCTCATCCGCTATATAATGCGGTAATCAATCAGTCTAATATATACTATATACTGCTATAATATATCGCATTCAATCTATTCAATCATTCATCCAAATATTTAAATTTAGCCATTTAAATTTAAGTAGCAACCAGATGAGTGAGATTAACTCACCTTTGATTTTTGTTTTGTAATCCATTTCCATCTTGACCATTTCTTCACGGTTTCATATTTTGTACAAACATTATATGATTTATTAATATTAGAAATAAATCGAACCATTAAGTACCATTTAATAATTCAATTGACTAATGATTTAATTTAAACTAATTTTCTTTTAATAATTTATTTTCAGTAACTAAGATAAATTAAATGAGTTTATTAAATACATTGACTACCCTAAACACATTTTAAAATTCCTTCTCTTCATACACACACACAAATATATATATATATATATATATATATATATAAATCCAAAACTGTTATAAATATATATATTTTCCCAAAACCTTTATGCATGCATAATTCTCTGGCTAATAAAACTTCTACTTTAAACTATATATATTTCCTATTTATATATGCATATATTTATAATATTCTAATGAAATAAAATATCTTTCTAACTTATATATTTATACATACATTAAATTAAAAACAGAATGGGTTTACTGTAAAAAAATATTTTTCTTTCATTTTAAATTGAAAACAGACTACCTCACCTCGAGCCAGCATTTTCGAGCACGCACGCGACCTTCCACATCTCGATCAACCCCGACCTCGAACCACTTCCTGAGCACGCCAAAAGACCTGCATCGCCATCGTAAACAACTCAACAAGGTTGCTGCCTCCTCTACAAACCTCAATCCATCGACGACGAGGCACAGCCCTAACACGAGCTCGCCTAAATCTTCGACGAATCGGCCCCTTCCCACTTCAATGCCAGCCGCCCCTCCCTACTTGCACCATCAATATCTACTCTATCGTGATGAAGACGCGAATCATGGTGACGTCGAGGACTAGATATCGAAGGGCTTCGGGATTTCGATTCGAAATCGGATCGATTTCGTTAATCTCTTTTTTTAACGAACTGTCGATTATTTCGCTTGGCCATGATTTTATTTTTCTGATTGGGTTCTCGATTTCGTTTACCTAAGGGAGAAAAGGGAAGATAGCTCGGTTATCTTCTGTTAAATGTATTGGATCGTTGTTGTTTTTTAGGGTACGCATGTAAAACTAGGTAGAACACGTGTTTGTGGGCTTGCTACAGTATTTTGGGAAAAAGGGTTGATATGAGTTGAAATTTGATGAGTCAAACAAAGTATATTTTCTATTTAAATTCTAATTTAAATTTAAATTGTCTTGAATTCACAACTCAAAATCTTGACCTCCCATCGAGGCATGCCACTAGGCGTTTAAAATGTTATACCCCTAATACTAATGTAATGGAAAAGGTTTCGAGTCCTAATTCAATAGTATGGAGAAGATAGCTTTTGGACTCGGTTATTATATTAAATTTTTGATATAGATTCAGCGCGTTTATATATCGTACGCTCGCACAACAACTCCAAACATTAGGAAAATTGAAATTCGATAATAATACAATATTACGAATTCAATGGAACAGGTTTCGCCGAAATCCGAGACTATGCCTCGGAAGGCTATTTTTAAATATCGATTTAAACGATAAAACTTCAAAACTTAACAAAACATTCCCAAATTCAATTTCAACATTTTTATTATCTTCAGTACTATCGGTATAAATTCTACAAACCCTTAAATTATTTGTAACAGGCTTAAAACTGAAGATTCAATAATTTACCAAATTTCGATTTATTAAATCCAATAACTAAATTGCTAAACAATAAAAATATTTGAATTCAAGTTAAAAATTAACTTTTAAATATTTAAAATCAATTAAATATTCCAAATTCAAACATCCAAAAATTCTGGGTCGTCACACCACTGCTATCTAGAAGGAAATGGACATACCCTCAGGGGGCGCTACCCCCAAATAACATTACTTCATCTCTCCTATTTCGACCATTCTGGGTTGTGAGGCTCGACGAAGTCTCGTCCACAAAGCTATGCTTTTCAAAAAAGCCATGCTTCGATCAACACATGATCAACAGCACTTTGTATGCCACATTACCAAATTGGGAATGTATCACTAGTAATCATCAACTACATAACCTCCGAGCTCGTACGTCTCAGAGAAGGGCGTTAAGCTAAGAGAATAAATTCTCCGCCACCAAACAGAAATGTATTTGATAGAAAGAAGCTTTACATCCCAAAGTGTAACGTCACACATACATCCATACAAGTCTGTTCCGGGTTCGAACAGAACTGAAGGCACTTCAAAAGATGCACTTGCAATCCGGATAATCCCTGATCACGTCTGAGCTCCCCATCACAAAGGGTGATCAAATCTCTATACCGGGGAACAGTCGGTGCAGAGACATTTGACAGGTAATCCTTTCGCTTTCGAAAATATTCGGTCTTCACCACTGGTCTTTAAATGCAACATTTCGTCGTATCACTATTCTGAATGGGTTATATGAAACAAAGTCCTCTCCCGGCTAAACCGAATAATGGATGCTTAATTTTAAAGCCATATGGATATATGGGATTTAGTTAAGTCACAACTTAAAGCCCAAAACCTTTCTTTCAACTGGTTTAAACAAATTCCCACTTCTAATCTTTTAAACAAAAAGATTCACTTTACGAATTTCACCAATCTTTCACAAAGATTCATTCACAGCTTTGAAAACTATTTCAATTCCAAATCTTTTATACAAAAGATACACCTTTAAGATCCTCTTCAATTTGAAAACAAAGTTCACCAATCTTTAACAAAGATTCATTCATAGCTTTCAAAACAATTCCATTTCAAATCTTTTATACAAAAGATAACTTTTAAGATCCTTTTTATTCTCAAAACAAAGTTCAACAATCTTTCACAAAGATTCATTCATAGCTTTCAAAACCGTTTTCATTCATACTTGAAATCTTTTCAACACAAATTAGTTATTCTTTCTTTATATGAATGCTATTATTATTTGGAAAACAAATGCTTTTTGTTTCATAAAAATCCGATTAAATATACACAAGTTATAGCTTTTAAAGTATACACTTGGGTTAAATTCAAATTCCCAAAATAATATTTTTAAAATACTTTAAAGATGGTTTAAAAATCCATATACATATTATATAACTTGTATAAACCTTTCAAACCATGATTTCCAAAATAATTTCAAATAATATTTAACATGATATAGTATATTAAAAACTAAATTTGAATTTCAAAATTTCCCTTTCAAAAGCTTTCCACATTCAACCCAATTTCGTTTCCAAAACCATTTGGGTTCAAAATTCAACTTTTAACCAAAATAATATTTAAATTCAAAATATCCGTGACTTGACCGATTTCCTCGTGCAATCCATATTTGTGTGTATGGTGTAGTCCGGGGTTTTACATAATAGCGCAACATCATCAATCATCATAATCCAAACACAGTAACATCGATAAGTGGTATAATCCTATAACGCTTAACTTCATTCACAGATTCATAGATAAATAATATACATTCATAATAGATAAATAAATTACATTCATTACTGCTCGAATTAAAATAATTCATATCATAAAGCATCACTCATTAGGGATATCGAATAATTCAAAGCATTCCATGCAATTCAAACATCCCTAAGTAACGTTAATTAATAATCTGACTAATTAAATTAGATTAATTATTTATGAATTAATTACTAATCCAGGTTAATTAACATTTAGTAAATTAAAAAACATTTAATTAACTAACCTTTAATAATAAATTTATTAACCTTTAATTATTAATTAATCAATCTTAATTAATAAATCGATTAACCTTTAATCATTAAATAATTAACCTTTTATCATTTAATTGTTCTTTAATTAATTATCCTTAATTAATTATATTAAGTAATTGCCCCTCAATTAATTACCCTTTAATTAATTATCTTAATTAATGACAATAAGTGATTATCTCTAATCACTTTCATTAATTAATTAATCTTTAATTAATTAATTATCCTTAAATTAATTACCTTAATTCATTAATCCCATAAATTAATTATCTTAATTAATTACAATAAGTGATTATCTCTAATAACTTTAATTAATTAATTAATCTTTAATTAATTATTTAATTATCCTCAAATTAGTTACCTTAATTAATTAATCCCACAAATTAATTATCCTTAATTCGCATCCACACATGTCGGACTTGAATTTCTCAAAATATCACATTGTAAATAAATTTGGAGCAAATGAAATACAATCACAGAATCACAAACACAGAAATATCAGAATAACTCGCAGCGGAATATAAAATACATAGTAGTTTATGAAGCTACTATAACAAACTCTCAAAACATAATACATAATATTAGTCTAAAACATATACAATAGAAATCTCAAATACATAGAAGTTTATAAATACCAGAGCTAAAATAAAACAACGGAAACTGAAAGGAAATAGATAACTAGACAAGCAGAATCTCCAGAAACTCCAGCAAAGACCAGCTCCAGAAAGAGAATCCAAAGCTGAGAATACTCAGGCTGACCCGAGCATAAAGTAAAACACAAAACACTCGAGTCAGGACAATATATACTTATATAACGTAAACCAACTCAAGTAAAATGTAGTAGAAATGCACAATAACTTAAAGGATGCTTGGGATCGCCCATCCTTTAAGAATCAGTTAAACTATAAATTAAATACATCCCGTGGTTAAAGTTTCAAAATGGTATTTTATACTTCAAAACCAAATATCATTTCAAAATTCAATATCATTCAAAATCCATTTCAAAATATCAAAAATATAGTATCTTCCAAACCACATTCATTTTTATTTAATTTAAATACCACTACAAAACACATTTCAAAATAGTTTATATTTCGAAACAAATTACTTCCTTTTTAAATCATAAAATGAAGTTATTATATTTAATAATTAAATTATTAAGTTTTCAAAATTTTAGTCTTTCAAAATTCATTTATTCACTTAATTTATTAAAACAGATGGAAATTTAACTTTCGCAGCATTTAGAAATTGCTACAGAAAGTTACATTCAAAACAGTTCAATTTAACAAAAGATAGCATTTAAAAATGCTCTAATAGAGTTACATCAGTTTCAATAAAACTTAGTTAAATTCAACAATTATAACATTTACAAAAATGCTATTATAGCCTTTAATTAAACTTAGCCATTTGGTTCATTATTATCCACTACAGCATTTACAAATACTGTATTATCATTTACATTAGAATTAATGGCATTTTAGAAATGCAGTTAATTAACTTGAAATATTAAGTATAATTTCACAAACAATTATATTTTTTTATTTAAATCATTTTTAACTTATAAAATTATATAATTTCACTTTTAAAACAATCATTTAAATACCCTTATATTCATGATTTTATAAAGTTAAATCTCCATTCAAAAATCAAGATTTAATGATAATTCACTTATTAAATTCCAACATTAAATTTAAATTCATTAAATTAAATTTAACTTAACACTTAAGTTTAAATTTCAAATATAACTTAATTTCATTTTTAATTCATTTAATCCAAAATATCATAAATTTATCATATTTTAATATTTAATTTAAATTCCATTTATCACCAAATTATAATTTCCAAAATAACTTACATTTCAGATTTCCTAACTTTACCATTTATTTATTTCACTTATAAATTTTCAGAAAATCAATAATGCTTTACAAAATCATTTTTAATCAAATTTAAATCAAAATATTATAATATTTACATTTCTAAAATAATTTAAAAATTTTAGAAAAACATATTTTAACAACGGGCCTGTATTTCAGTTTCTAGCCTAGGTAAAGTGATACGGGTAATATATCATTTCAACCCGCATTTTACAAAGAAAACATGGGTTTGATCATTTCAAACCCGCAATCCCAAGTAAATGAAAATAATTGAAAATCATTCAGGCCTATCATTTCAGCCCATAACGGTTTTTTCCTATTCTAAAGTCCGTTCGGGTATGTATCATTTCAACCCATAGTGATTCTAATCTAAAGGGATGTAACGACCCGATATTTTCAACCATTCGCATCCATTATAAGTGTATAGGTAGACACCCATGCCAGAATTGAATTGCTCAAAATACCGCGTTGTAAATAAAAATTTGGCAAATCTCAGAATATGCAGTAAATAAAAATCACAGATCACAGACACAGAGTAATAATAATGCAACGGAAGTAAAAGAAATGTAGTTCATGAAGCTACTATATAAAAATATCAGAGTTACATAAAATACATAAGAAGAAATAAAGTACAAAGGAAGTCTCACTACATAGAAGTCTACTAATACAAGAGTTGAACGGAACAACAGACTGCAAAAGATAAACTTGACAAGTAGATAATCTCCAGCGATTTCAATCTCCAGAAAGTGGAAATCCAAATCTATGAATAACTGAGGCTGACCCGAGCGTAAATAAAAATAAAAACACTCGAGTCAAGACATACATACTTATACAATGTAAACCAACTCAAGTGAACTGTAGTAAAGGTACAAGTAACTTAGAAGATGCTTGGGACCGCCCATCCTCTAAGGATCCCTTAAACTATTTACTATGTAGTAATATACGCTATATACAGTAGTGTCTAATCAGTCAATTATAATCATATAGAAAATAGCGTTAAGGGGATGGTGAACCTTAACGCGGTCGGATCTTTAAAACCAAAATCGTAGTGGGCTCGATATAAGGATATGACACGGAACGCGAGGCAATGCCAGGGTGGATACACCGTTTGCACTCCCGGACCGGTGGTGACGGCAAGCCAGCAGCTTCCGCCCACCTCGGACAATACTTCCGAATCAAAATGGCGCCACATATCAAATCATAAAAGTAATAGAATGGTTTCCAATGTAGCATGCTCGATGAAAGGGTGCGACCGTTTGTGTAGCCCGGTATAGCTCCTGTTTTAGTCATATATGCCAGCTCACGGGAGTTGGGTCCACGTAATATACCTCGAGAATGTCGCCACCATCCTACTTCATTCTGCAATCTCCACCGCGTACACAGTTGTTAAAGTGGTTTTCGGTATTGGCCGGCTTAGAGACAATATCCGATCCCGGTCTCTTTAACAACCAATCGTTATTATAACCCGTAGTTATAACTTTAAAACAATATTTTATACTTCAAAATGAAAAAATCATTTCAACCCAAATCTTTATCAAAATAAAGATTAAATCATTTTCAAACCATTTCAATATATCATCATACCATATATTTCAATTCAAATATTTATCAAAATAAATATCAAGTATTTCTAACCATTTCAATAACCATTTCAATATATTAAATTACATATCCTTTCAAAACTTCCTTTCAAATCATTTTAATATATCAAAATATCATAACCTTTCAGAGCTTCATTTTCAAAATATCATATCTTTCAGAACTTCTTTCAAATCATTTTAATATCAAAGTGTCATATCTTTCAAAACTTCGTTTCAAATCATTTTAATATATCAAGATACCGTATCTTTTCAAAACCACATTTCAAATCATTTTAATATACCAAAATATCATATCTTTCAGTACCACATATCAAATCAATTTAATATATCAAAAGTTATATTTCAAAACAAATTACTTCATTTCAAATCATAAAAATGAAGTTATTACATTTAATAATTAAATTATTAAATTCCAAAAATTTTAACTTTTCAATGTTCATTTATGCACCTAAATTTATTAAAACAATGAAAATTCAAGTTTCGCATTATTTAGAAAATGCTACAGAAAGTTACATTAAAAAACAATTCAATTTAACAAAAGATAGTATTAAAAATGCTGTTAATTGACTTCAAATATTCAATAGAATTTCACAAACACTTATATTTTTATTTAAATCATTTTTAACTTATAAAATCATACATTTTCACATTTAAGCATCATTTAATTTTCCTTGAATTCATGATTTTATAAAGTTAAGTTTCCTTTCAAAAATCAATATTTATTAATAATTCGCATATTAAATTTCAACATTCAAATTTAAATTCATTACATTAAATTTCAACTTAACACTTAAGTTTAAAATTTCAAATATAACGTAATTCCATTTTATTTAACTTAACTTAAAATTTCACTTTTAAACCAAATTCATAAATTCCAATTTAAGTTATATTTCCAAATTCAACTCAATATTCACTCATTAACATTTTAACTTTATTCAAAAATCGTTAATATGTTATAAAATCATTTTAAATTAATTTAAATTCAAAATATCATAAATTTATCATATTTCAAAGTTAGTTTAAATTCCATTAAAAATTAAATCAAAATTTTCAAAATAACTTACATTCGGATTTTCTAACTTTTCCATAATTTATTTAACTTATAGATTTCCTGAAAATCAATAATACTTTACAAAAATTATATTTTTATTTAATTTCGAATCAAAATATTATAATAATTAAATTTCTAAAATATTTTAAAATTTTTAGAAAAACATATTTTAACTACGGGCCTGTATATAATTTTCTACGCTAGGTAAAGTGATACGGGTAATGTATCATTTCAACCTGTAATTTACAAAGAAAAATCCGGGTTTTATCATTTCAAACCCACAGTCCCAAGTAAATAAAATAAGTTGAAAATCGTTCAGGCCTATCGTTTCAGCCCATAACGATTTTCCACTATTCTAAAGTCCATTCGGGTATGTATCATTTCAACCCATAGTGATTCTAATTTAAAGGGAACTTGCAGTGTGATAAACTGATAAAAATAGCAGAACAACATAATATAACAGTAACAGATGTTATAACAGGTGTTTAAGCATGGGTGAACATCATAAAATCATAATATAGCAGGTGTAACATGATAATGCATTTTACAGATTCAAAAGGTGTCAATTTACTAGTTATATATGTACATATTGTCTGGTGAGAATAACTCACTTGTTTGAGCTGGAGATTGCGATACAAATGACCCAAACTAAGATCTTCAAAAGCACGATGGCATGACAAAGATTTGATATTGAGAGAGCCAAAGATAATTTCCTTATTCAAATATTTAAACAAACAATACAACATATAAGTTACAAAACAATGTAACACTTGAACAGCACTAGAAATCAATGTCCAGAACAAAGTCAAATGCTTTGCACTTGTTCACAACTTCACATGGATCAGTTATGGATGGGTTAAGCTCAGCTATGCCATGGATTAAGGTCTGCTTTGGGTGCAAAGTGGTTGGCCTACATGGGTTTAAAGGAGATGAAGATATAGGTGCAACACTTTACAAAACAAAGTAAATATCATCACATCTTGGCTCCTATTGGGCTCGGCCTCATGCTCTATGGTCATGGCTTGATTTCCAGAGGGTGGTGAGTGATGTGGCAGAGGGTGGAGGCCAGGTAAGAGGTTGTGGTAGTGGAGGTAGTGGCGGCTAATGGTGGTAGAAGGAGGGGATGATAAACTAGGCTAGGCTAGTGCAATAGGTGATGGTTTTTGGTGGATTTTGTGGTGGTCCTTGCCATGGATGGTCTCGGCCTGAAATGGAGAGGTAGTAGGATGGGTGATGATCAGAGGAAAAGAGGTGGTAGAGGTCAGGTCAGACCTGGTTGAGGAGGAGCCAAGTTATGAAGGTGAGAACAAGTACAAATTCAAAATAGAAAAGTAGAAAAACAAAGGAAGAAGAAGATAATTTTTACCTCAACTCCTTCAAGCCATGGCTGGTTTTTTTTAGATGATAAATAGATCTGAGATCCACGTGAAAAATGAAGGAGGAAGTCACGGCTAAAAGAGAAAAAAACAAAAAAAAAACGGTCAAAGAGTAAATGAGGAAACGGTAAAAGAAACGACTTACGTTTCAAAAGCTTTTAAAACCTTTCAAATTTCCTTAATTTTGTTTATATAACATTATATTTATGGAAATAATAATAATACCAGATAAAATTTCGAAAATTTATCAAAATATAAAAATATATATAATATTTATTAATTATATAAAGTTAAATTAAGAAAAATAGCTAAAAATAGTAAACTAGTCTAGAAAATTTGAAATTACATGAAATAAATTTTAGAAAATTCATATGAGCTTGTAATTTATTTTTAAACATAAATAATAATATAAAATAAAAGTACATTCACACAAAAAAATTAAATTTAAATATAATTTTAATGAAGAAAATAGTAGAAAATAAAAAAACAGCCTTTTTAAAAAAAAGAAGTCAACACGGTAAAATTTGGAAAAATTATAACATCACTTTAAAAAAATATTAAAAGACAAAATATACTTAAAATAACCCATTAAAACATAAGAAAAAAAAATTAAATTTAAAGAAAATAGAAAAAGATTTAAAGAAATTTCTTAAAAATCCAAAACAGTGTCCAGAATTTACAAATAAATCACCATTGACTTTGGAAAATTGTTTACTTCATTTTAAAATTATTATAATACAAAAATATACATACAATAACATATTAAAATAAAATATGATAAAGAAAATAAGATTTATATAATTTAAAATAGACAAAATTGTTAAATAAATCAAATTACACTCAAAATTGAAATGTACATAGCTTTTACAGTTTAACTTTGTTTTCAACGAAACAAAAAGCAGTGTTCAGGTTATTACATCTATTTTCATAATAAAAGATAAAATTCAAGATTTAGAGATGATTTTAATTTTGATTTTAAAAGTCAAAGTTTAAACAGTTTGAGTAGAAATTCACTTTTTTTTAGTAAAATGTCCAATTTATACTATTTTTAACTATAGATCACTTAATAGTCAGCATTTATAGATAAAATGTTTGAAATAAAAATAAATTCAAAATAATCAAAATAAAAATAAAGTCAAATTTAAAATATATAGGCAAAAATCTAGGGTTGTTACACTCTCCCCCACTCAAAACTTTTCGTCCCCGAAAAGGAATGAGGTACGGGAAAGCACAGACAAAGATAGAGTGAAATAGGATTAAGATAAGATGACAAGAAGATTGAAATTATACCTGATAACTATTGTTATAGGTAAGTTTAACAAGGTGCAGATTATCAAAGATTATAGAAAGATTTCTAAACAGAAATATTATAGAAAGATGCTTATACCAGTCTATAGCAAGATAAGGAGGATAAGGACAACCAAAAGATAGTTTGAAAAACAAAATAAGGAAATAAAATTGAAAGCATGGAAATTTCAACTTAGAAATTTTTTCCCTTTTTTTCATAAGTTAAATAAATCGTTAATTATCTCAAATTTCATTATCTTATTATCCAATCATCTTAAATTAACAATTTTTAAAACCATGGGTTTGAAAAATAATCATTTATTACACTCACAATGTACTTAATAAATTTTATTCTTCTTTATTCCTAATTAAAATTAAATTTATTTCGCTCAATATATTTATCACTTATGTTAAATATACTTACACTTATTATAACTGCCTTCTTTTATTCTTAGTTCTTTTAACATTATTTTATATTGTAAATTATTCAATTATCCATTTATTCTATTTACCTCTGTTAATCATTTATAAAATCTTTTTATATTGTATATTATCCAATTACATTGTTAACTTCTAAAATTAAGGTAAGTTATATTGGAATGAAATTGAGTATTATACAAATAAAACTTGCCAATTCAATTATCTCAAGTTTGAATTATTTATCCAAAATTTTTGATTTTCTTTTTTATAATTGAAATTATTCTTTAAAAAAAATTAAGAATTAAATTTTCGAATTCTTCAAACCATTTAGAGATAATTAAAGGTATGTACATAATTTATCAAATAAAATTTAAATCATATATCTGTATATATTATAAATCAAGTCATATTTTAAAAATTCAATTCAAATCAATTTGATTTACCAAAACAAAGCTGTAGTAAGTCTACAGAGCGGTCTCTTCATTTCGAAACTTGAAAATGACTGTCGATGATGCTGCAGTCATCACCGAAATTATTTCCCAGCGACAAAGAGAAGAGCACTAATTTTTAAACTTTAACATCCTTTGGAAACATATTCTTATACGAAAATACTTTAAATAATATACTTTAAAACTTAAACACAAGGTTTGAAACCATCAGAAATTAAATTCTCAAATTTCTTGTTTTAAATTCATTTCAGTTCCCAAATAAATTTATAAACAACTATCTATAAATTCATTTATAGAACAATAAATGATAAATCAAGTATTATCATTTCAAATGATCAATTTTAAATCAGTTTATTAAGTTCCATAAATTTACTTATATATCAAAATTTATTTCATTAACCAAATTTTAAAATAATATTGTGTCAGTTTGTTCTGTCAGTGTGTTTTAGAAATCCTATCGATAGCATTGATCAGATGAATCGATCGGAAACCCAAATCAACATCAACAACCCAAACAACACAATATATAAAACAAAACATAGATATACAAGTACAATTCAAAATGTTTGGAAGAATAGATTGGAAACAAAAGACAAGATGATTAAATAACAGAGTAGGGAGGTGGGTAAGCTTAAATAAATCGTGGGTAACCTTAACCGGGTCAACTGTGACTTAAATAATAAGATCGATGTGGATTTTCTAGGGTAAATCTACATTCAATCTCAATAGATAAAGTTTGGAATAACAAAAGATATTAGCATCTAAACCAAGGATAGATATAAATCTCTGGTGAATCGATGCTAATTGTAAGTGAGTTTCCCCTTTTATAATTCAATTTGAAATTGGCATGACCGCCGACTCACTAAAAAGATCATTCGAAGCGGAGTTATGGAATACTCCAGGGTCAAAAGAAGATGAATAGTGAGGGATACGAATGGATTTTGGAACCGTAGGGAATGTTCCAAAATTCAAAGGAATTGAGTCAAAAAGGAAGAGATTCAATCTCAAATTAAAGTGATTCTGTAAATACATTCACTCCATATGCTGAGTTTTGCCTAGAGCTACCAAAGCTCTGATACCAACTGTAACGACCCGATATTTTCAACCATTCGCATCCATTATAAGTGTATAGGTAGACACCCATGCCAGAGTTGAATTGCTCAAAATACCATGTTGTAAATAAAAATTTTGCAAATCTCAGAATATGCAGTAAATAAAAATCACAGATCACAGACACAGAGTAATAATAATGCAGCGAAAGTAAAATAAATAGTAGTTCATGAAGCTACTATATAAAAATATCAGAGTTACGTAAAATACATAAGAAGAAATAAAGTACAAAAGAAGTCTCACTACATAGAAGTCTACTAATACAAGAGCTGAACGGAACAACAGACTGCAAAAGATAAACTTGATAAGTAGATAATCTCCAGCGATTTCAATCTCCAGAAAGTGGAAATCCAAATCTGTGAATAACTCAGGCTGACCCGAGCGTAAATAAAAATACAAACACTTGAGTCAGGACATACATACTTATACAATGTAAACCAACTCAAGTAAACTGTAGTAAAGGTACAAGTAACTTAGAAGATGCTTGGGACCGCCCATCCTCTAAGGATCCGTTAAACTCTTTACTATGTAGTAATATACGCTATATACAGTAGTGTCTAATCAGTAAAGTATAATCATATAGAAAATAGCGTTAAGGGGATGGTGAACCTTAAAGCGGTCGGATCTTTAAAACCAAAATCGTAGTGGGCTCGATATAAGGATATGACATGGCACGCGAGGCAATGCCAGGGTGGATACACCGTTTGCACTCCCGGACCGGTGGTGACGGCAAGCCAGCAGGTTCCGCCCACCTCGAACAATACCCCGGAATCAAAATGGCGCCACGTATCAAATCACAAACGTAATAGAATGGTTTCCGATGGAGCATGCTCGATGAAAGGGTGCAACCCTTTGTGTAGCCCGGTAATGATCCAGTTTTAGTCATATATGCCAACTCACGGGAGTTGGGTCCACGTAATATACCTCGAGAACGTCGCCACCATCCTACTACATTCTGGAATCTCCACCGCGTATACAGTTGTTAAAGTGGTTTTCAGTATTGGCCGGCTAAAAGACAATATCCGATCCTGGTCTCTTTAACAACCAATCGTTATTATAACCCGTAGTTATAACTTTAAAACAATATTTTATACTTCAAAATAAAATATCATTTCAACCCAAATCTTTATCAAAACAAAGATTAAATCATTTCCAAACCATTTCAATATATCATCATACCATATATTTCAATTCAAATATTTACCAAAATAAATATCAAGTCATTTCTAACCATTTCAATATATTAAATTATCATATCCTTTCAAAACTTCCTTTTAAATCATTTTAATATATCAAAATATCATAACCTTTTGAGAGCTTCATTTTCAAAATATCATATCCTTCAGAACTTCTTTCAAATCATTTTAATATCAAAGTATCGTATCTTTCAAAACTTCGTTTCAAATCATTTTATTATATCAAGATACCATATATTTTCAAAATCACATTTCAAATCATTTTAATATACCAAAATATCATATCTTTCAGTACCACATTTCAAATCAATTTAATATATCAAAAGTTATATTTCAAAACAAATTACTTCATTTTAAATCATAAAAATGAAGTTATTACATTTAATAATTAAATTATTAAATTCCAAAAATTTAAAATTTTCAATGTTCATTTATGCACTTAAATTTATTAAAACAATGAAAATTCAAGTTTCGCAGCATTTAGAAAATGCTTCAGAAAGTTATATTAAAAAACAATTCAATTTAACAAAAGGCAGTATTAAAAATGCTGTTAGTTAACTTCAAATATTCAATAGAATTTCACAAACACTTATATTTTTATTTAAATCATTTTTAACTTATAAAATCATACATTTTCACATTTATAAGCATCATTTAATTTTCCTTAAATTCATGATTTTATAAAGTTAAGTTTCCTTTCAAAAATCAATATTTATTAATAATTCGCTTATTAAATTTCAACATTCAAATTTAAATTCATTACATTAAATTTCAACTTAACACTTAAGTTTAAAATTTCAAATATAACTTAATTCCATTTTATTTAACTTAAAATTTCACTTTTAGACCAAATTCACAAATTCCAATTTAAGTTATATTTCCAAATTCAACTCAATATTCACTCATTAACAAATTAACTTTATTCAAAAATCGTTAATATGTTATAAAATCATTTTAAATTAATTTGAATTCAAAATATCATAAATTGATCATATTTCAAAGTTAATTTAAATTCCATTAAAAATTAAATCAAAATTTCCAAAATAACTTACATTCAGAATTTCTAACTTTTCCATAATTTATTTAACTTATAGATTTCTAGAAAATCAATAATACTTTACAAAAATTATATTTTTATTTAATTTTAAATCAAAATATGATAATAATTAAATTTCTAAAAAATTTAAATTTTTTAGAAAAACATATTTTAACTACAGGCCTGTATATAATTTTCTACGCTAGGTAAAGTGATACGGGTAATGTATCATTTCAACCTGTAATTTACAAAGAAAAATCCGGGTTTTATCATTTCAAACCCACAGTCCCAAGTAAATAAAATGAGTTGAAAATCGTTCAGGCCTATCGTTTCAGCCCATAACGATTTTCCACTATTCTAAAGTCCATTCGGGTATGTATCATTTCAACCCATAGTGATTCTAATCTAAAGGAAACTTGCAGTGTGATAAACTGATAAAAATAGTACAACAACATAATATAATAGTAACAGATGTTATAAAAGGTGTTTAAACATGGGTGAACATCATAAAATCGTAATATAGTAGGTTAACATGATAATGCATTTTACAGATTCAAAAGGGGTCAATTTACTAGTTATATATGTACATATTGTCTGGTAAGAATAACTCACTTGTTTGAGCTGGAGATTGCAATACAAATGACCCAAACTAAGATCTTCAAAAGCACGATAGCACGACAAAGATTTGATATTGAGAGAGCGAAAGATAATTTCCTTATTCAAATATTTAAACAAACAATACAACATATAAGTTACAAAACAATGTAACACTTGAACAACACTAGAAATCAATGTCCAGAACAAAGTCAAATGCTTTGAACTTGTTCTCAACTTCACATGGATCAGTTATGGATGGGTTAAGCTCAACTATGCCATGGATTAAGGTCTGGTTTGGGTGCAAAGTGGTTGGCCTACATGGGTTTAAAGGAGATGAAGATATAGGTGCAACACTTTACAAAACAAAGCAAATATCATCACATCTTGGCTCCTATTGGGCTCGGCCTCATGCTCTATGGTCATCGCCTGATTTCCAGAGGGTGGTGGGTGATGTGGCAGAGGGTGGAGGTTAGGTAAGAGGTGGTGGTGGTGGGGGGTAGTGGTGGCAAATGGTGGTAGAAGGAGGAGATGATAAACTAGGCTAGGCTAGTGCAATAGGTGATGGTTTTTGGTGGATTTTGTGGTGGTCCTTGCCATGGATGGTCTCGACCTAAAATGGAGAGGTAGTAGGATGGGTGATGGTCAGAGGAAAAGGGGTGGTAGAGGTCAGGTCAGATCTGGTTGAGGAGGAGCCAAGTTATGAAGGTGAGAACAAGTACAAAATTCAAAATAGAAAAGTAGAAAAACAAAGGAAGATGACGATAATTTTTACCTCAACTCCTTCAAGCCATAGCTGTATTTTTCTTTTTTTTAGATGAGAAATAGATCTGAGATCCACGTGAAAAATGAAGGAGGAAGTCATGGCTAAAAGAGAAAAAAACAAAAAAAAAACGGTCAAAGAGTAAATGAGGAAACGGTAAAAGAAACGACTTACGTTTCAAAAGCTTTTAAAACCTTTCAAATTTCCTTAATTTTGTTTATATAACATGATATTTCTGGAAATAAAAATAATTCCAGATAAAATTTCGAAAATTTATCAAAATATAAAAATATATATAATATTTATTAATTATATAAAGTTAAATTAAGAAAAATAGCTAAAAATAGTAAACTAGTCTAGAAAATTTGAAATTACATGAAATAAATTTTAGAAAATTCGTATAAGCTTGTAATATATTTTTAAACATAAATAATAATATAAAATAAAAGTACATTCACAAAAAAAAATTAAATTTAAATATAATTTTAATGAAGAAAATAGTAGAAAATAAGAAAACAGCCTTTTTAAAAAAAAGAAGTCAACACGGTAAACTTTGGAAAAATTATAACATCACTTTAAAAAAATATTAAAAGACAAAATATACTTAAAATAACCCATTAACACATAAGAAAAAAAATTAAATTTAAAGAAAATAGAAAAAGATTTAAAGAAATTTCTTAAAAATCCAAAACAGTGTCCAGAAATTACAAATAAATCACCATTGACTTTGGAAAATTGTTTACTTCATTTTAAAATTATTATAATACAAAAATATACATACAATAACATATTAAAATAAAATATGACAAAGAAAATAAGATTTATATAATTTAAAATGGACAAAATTGTTAAATAAATCAAATTACACTCAAAATTGAAATGTACATAGCTTTTACAGTTTAACTCTGTTTTCAACGAAATGAAAAGCAGTGTTCAAGTTATTACATCTATTATCATAATAAAAGATAAAATTCGAGATTTAGAAATGATTTTAATTTTAATTTTAAAAGTCAAAGTTTAAACAGTTTGAGTAGAAATTCACCTTTTTAGTAAAATGTCCAATTTATACTATTTTGAACTATAGATAACTTAATAGTCAGCATTTATAGATAAAATGTTTGAAATAAAAATAAATTTAAAATAATTAAAATAACAATAAAGTCAAATTTAAAATATATAGGCAAAAATCTAGGGTTGTTACAAGGGAACTTGCAATGTGATAAACTGATAAAATAACATAACAACATAATATAACAGTAACAGATGTTATAACAGGTGTTTAAGCATGGCTGCACATCATATAATAATCATAATATAGCAGGTGTAACATGATAATGCATTTTACAGATTCAAAATGGGTCAATTTACTAGTTATATATGTACATATTGTCTGGTGAGAATAACTCACATGTATAAGTTCGAGATAACAGATTCATACGTACAAACAAAGACTCGGAAAGCACGAAGGCATGATAATGGTTTGAGTGTGAGAGAGAAAAGGTTGATTGCCTTGAATACATGAGACAAAACAAATAAATAAAACATAAGTTTTCAACTCAAAATAATAAAACAATGTTAAGAATAAATGCATAAAACAATTCCAAAGTTTTGCACTTGCTTTCTACCACCTATGCTTCAGCTATAGATCTGAAACACATGACTAAGGAGTGGGTTAGGATCTGGTTTTGGGTTCCTAAAGTTCAGCCTAGCATGTATGGTGATGGTGCAAAAGTGATGCAAAGAGACAGGCATGGAACTACACTACACAAGGCAAAACAACAATGTTTCAATGCAAATATGGGCTCGGCTAAAGCAAGGGTAGGCACGGCCATGGCTTCAGGTGGGGTAGGGATAATGTGCAGGGGGGTGTCAGGTCTGGAACAATAGGTGGTGGTGGTGTATGGCTGGCCTTGGTGGTGGTTTGGAGGTGGTGGACCTAGGTGTGCTTGGCTTGAACATGTAGGTGATGATTTGCTCTAAACTATGGTGGATTTTCTTCCTCATGGAGCACCGCAATGGGATGGGGAGGGGCTGGAGGAGGTGTTGATTAGGTGTGATGGTGGTGGAGGCAGCCTAGGGATTGGAGGAAAGAGGAGCCGTGTCATATAGGTGAAGAAGACAAGTGCAAATCAATGAAAATCAAGAGGAAAACATAAGAAAACATGAAAAACAAAGAGGTTTTTACCGAAAATTTTGCAAGCAATGGAGATGGCCGGCTATTTTGGAGATGAGAAAGATTTGAATTCGTGAATTATGAGAAAAATAAGTGGCTGAGAGAAAGAATCAGGTCGGCCAAAGCAATTGAATGCAAGAGGTTGGAAAACGAAGAGGTGGAAAACAAAAGGTCTTAAGCAGCTAAAGAGTCACAAAACTCTACGGATTTCTTTTATATAAATTTGTAATTTATAAATTCACATAAAACTGATAAATAAAGATAAAAACTCAGATATGAAAATAAAAATAAAAAAAATTAAATTTTAATTAAATAGAATTTAAATTAAGAAAATGGCCAAAAATTGCAAACTAGGCTTTAAAAATTAGAAATAACTTCAATAGACTTTGGAAAATTTTATTTAAATTTAAATACATGTAAAATGAATAAAATAAAGTAAAACACAGAAAATAAGAGTGAATGCATAAAATAAATAAATAAATTTTAATTATATATAATTAAATTAAGAAAATAGCAAGGAAAAATGAAAACTAGGCTTGAAAATTAGAAAATAGATTCAATAAGCTTTGGAAAAATTATATCAACACTTTAAAAATATTTAAATGACAAAATATATATAATATAACATATTAACACATATAAAATAAAATATGACAAAGAAAATATAATTTATATAATTTAAAATAAACAAAATTGCTAAATAAAACAAATTGCATTCAATATTGAAATATACATAACTTTCACAATTTAAGTCCGTTTTCAACGAAATGAAAAGCAGTATCCAAGTTATTAAATATATTTTCATAATAAAAGATAAAATTTAAAAATTTAAAAATTTAAATTTTGAAATTTAAAAGTCAATGTTTGAACAGTTTGAACAGAAATACACTATTCTGTAAAATATCCAATTTATACTAGTTTGAAATTATAATTCCCATAATAATCAACAGTTATATTTAAAAATGAAATGTTTGAAATAAAACTAGTTTAAAAAAAATTCAAAATGAAATAAATTCGAAATTAAAATATACATAAAAATCTAGGGTTGTTACACTCTCCCCCACTCAAATCTTTTCGTCCACGAAAAGGGAGGAAGCGGAGAAACAACTAGAATGAACAATAGGTTGGAAGAAATCCCGAAAGAAGGTAGGAAAAAGTAGCTAAGAAGGAAAGCAGGTTGGAAGACAAGGGTGAACTATTATTTAAACCATTATACATTTCAATTAAAATTTCATAACATTTTAAACATTTTATAATATGATGAATAGTCATTTGATTGAAATTTGATGGTTCAGGGTAAACAATATTTAAAACATTTTAATTTTTTAGAAGGGAAAATAACTGATCAAAATATTCTTTATATAGTACTTTATCAAGATACTTTTATCAAAATACTTTTATAACTCGATGTCTTAACAAGTTTACTTTTGTTCCTGCAGACTCTGGCTATGAGTTGATCAGGCGCAAAGCTAGAATTCTCCAAGTACGTGGTAGACTTGTTTCAACACCCAGTGAAAATAATGAAAAAACTTTTAAAAAACAGATATGGAAAGTACAATCGAAACAAATCAACCAAACCGAAACAGTTGTCTAACCATGGATCATAGATACACAATGGTTATGTCTGGATTCCCCAGGAACAATCTGTATCCGTAAGCTTTCTCAGCCCTGCGAGTTACGCCATGATGACGAGTATAATGCAGGATATACAATGGTTACGCCTGAATCCCCCAGGAAACAATCCGTACCCCCAGGCCAGCTCAGCCAGGCATTTGCGCTACTAATGCGACCTACATAGAGTGCAGGATACACAATGGTTACGCCTGGATCCCCCAGGAAACAATCCATACCCCTAGGTCAGCTCAGCCAGGCAATTGCGCTATGCAGTCGCGATCATAAGACCATGGAGATCGCCATGGAATTCGATGGACACTCGAGTATCATATCCGAAAAACCCAAATCAAAGAGAGAGAATAATATCGATAGAATGAATCCACAGTGTGGCCACAAAGTGGATATCAAGCAGAAGGCACTTTTCATATATTTACTTCGAAAAAATGTATCATATAGTACCTTTCAAAATAACTTTCAATTATCATACTTATATAAAGTCCATTATATATAAGATTTCATTTCAAATCAAATACTTTCCAAAATAATAGTATATCAAATCACACTTATATAAATTTCGATTATATAAGATTTCATTTTTCAAAATTGAGTACCTTTTCAAATCAACAGTTTTCAAATCAACTGCATACTTACACAAATCAATTTTTATATAAGTTCGATAACTCCCAAATCAAAGTATTTAAATAAACAAGGTTCTCAATTTCAAACCATTTCAATATTAATTCAGCTTCAAAATCATATATGATTTCACCAAATCATTTCTTCCAAATTACATAAATTTAGTTTCAAAGTTTCTTAAACAATAGATTTAGAAAATAATCCAAATTTCCAAATCAACAAAATTTAGGTCAAATAAATTCATTTCCATTTCAAGCATGTATTCACTTCAAAAATCATAATGCTTTCAAAGTTATAAATCTTTCGAAACCAAATACTTGAAATCATTTCACTTTGAAAATCATAACATTCTGAAATCATACATTTGAAATCATAAAACATTCCTTTAGTTCTTTACATTTCACAAATTAAATCAATTAAACCAAAATCTAAAATTTCCAATTTTAATTAAATTCAAACCATCAGTTTCAATTTAGTTTTCCAACAAAGCCATTTCAAATATTATAAAATTTCAAATAAAGATTTGATCCATAAAATAAACTATTCAATCTTTAATATATTTCAATGCTTAAATATACCATATTTCAAAACAACATTTTATAATTTCATATATCTCAAATTTTTCTTCATTATTACCTAGTTTTGAAATATTCATTTCATAAATCCATTATTTTTAAATAAACTCAAATTACTGGTAAACCAAACATCCTTTCTTACTGATATAAGCTTCAGTTATTCATTTATCAAAATCAATGGTTTTCAAAATCATCTTATACTTACATAAAGTTTGTCTTATATAAGGATCAAAATTTTCAAAAAAATAAATTTCGCTGCATGAAAAGCCATATGGGATTGAACATCTTTGCTTACTAAAAGATTTTTAAATAAGAATAGTTTTGTATATAAAATAGTTTGTATGAAAAATAGAATAAAACAGTTAGTTTAAGAAGAATAAAAGAAAAATAGTTTTGAAAAATGGTTTTAAATTTGACAATAGTTTTTCATAAAAGAAAAATTCCAATTAAATTACAAAGATATCCAACCCAATAGCTTTCAATTTCAGCTTCAAGTATACCAATGATATTAGGATATAAGATGTACATATGTCATCATTTCGCAACTTTACACTCGGTCGCTCGCTCAATCACACAAGTTCGCTTTCGAACTAGTATTGTCCATTTGACTTCCCTAATGCGGACTTCGATATGGTTTCTCGACTAGAAGCCATCAGTCTTCTTGCATAGCCATATATTATGATAGAGAATTCTAGAATCAAGCCCAAGATCCATATCAAATGTTCGCCATCAAGAATCTAGTGAAAAATCGTAACACGAAATGGTGTAATTCACCTCGAACTTATGTACTCAAACTTGGATCAAATTAATTATGCGAATAAAACAACAAACGTACAACTGATGTATCTATTCCAACTTGTTAAATAAATAGTTTCATAAAGATGTTGCCAAGTTAAAACATTTAAAACCAAATTTTTCTCAACATCTGAAGACTAAATTTCATATTAGTATAATTCAAAATAGTCTTATTTATTTACTTAACAAAACAGTTTCAGACTTATATAAATTATATTACTTTATACTTTAATCATACAAAAACAAACTTATATTTTTATCAAATACCTTATACTTTTCAAAATTTCTTAGCTTTGAAAATTTAACCTTGATTTGGAAGTGCTCGAACCTGAAAAATAGTCGAAGAAATCATATTTTCAATCCAAGTGTTGGAAATCACCAACAAATCAGTAAATCAATTTCAAAAGATACGTTATACCAAAACAAATTTGTGATATCCCGGAAATTTAGGCAATATCAATTTAATAATCTGTGTTATAAATTTAATTTGATTTGATAATTTTAATAACAGATTTGGAATTTGATTTAATAATCATGTTTTAATAAATATTTAAATTAAAAGATTTTATCTTTTTAAGGTAAATAAATTGTTTTCTGTTTATAATACATAAATTTATATTGTAAATTGACAAATTTTGATTTTTGAATTTAGTAAATGAATTAATTTTCTAACTCTACTTTATATTTGATAAATTAGAAGATTTAAACTTAACATTTAACTTTTCAAGACAATTTGATAAATAATTATATGGTTTATATTAAAGGGAAATCTTATATGTTTAAATTTATATTTTTAATTAACTTAAATATGAAGTTAAATTTGATTAACATCAAAGATTTGTTTTAATTTTTTTAAAAAGTATTGCTTGAAAATGTTATATAAGAATTTAAAATACAATTTACTTATGGTTTTAATATATTGAGTGATAAAGGAAATTTATAATCTCATTTATAAATTATTTAATATTGTTTAATTTGTTATTTTTAAATAAAAATTATAATACTTAAATTCTTTTGAACATAAATAGATTTGTAGTAATAGGATTTGTTACTTTAAAATTTAATAAGAGTTATATATGCATATATATAACTTGATTTTAAAATTGGAGTTTATAATTCAATTTAAATTGGAATTCAATGTTTTAAAAATTTAAAAGAATAAACACTTAAAAATATTTGAATAAGCTTTTGTTTATAACTTGTTTTGTTTTGATTTCTAAAATTAAAAGGAAATAAAATTCAATTATATATACATATGGAATAAAATAAGTTAAAGTATTTATAAACAATTTAAATTAAAATTTAAAACACTTTTAATATACATGTGTAAGTTTCTTAAGATACAAATTGACATGTGTTAGTCATATAATAAACTTAAGTGACAAATGTTTAAATGTGAACAAGTGTAATGTTTAAAATTTTCTTTTTTATTTTATTTCTAATAAAATCATAATATACTTATACAAATACATTTCCTCAAAAATCATTCTTCCTTTCCATTTTTCTTTTTCAAAACTTAAGATTTTCAGCCATGAAAATCTGAAGTTTTCATCTTCAAATCAAAACCCATGTTTCCTCTTACCAAAAATGAATCAAATTTGCAGATTTGTGAAAAAACCTGTAAATCCTTTTCTGTTTAAAAAAATAAATATCTGCAAACTCATCTTCATACCAATCTGTAATCTCCCCTCAAAATTTAAATCAAAAACTATCCATATCTTCTTCTTCAAAACATCATCCATCTTCAAACTAAATTGCATATAAACCTGAAATACATTCTGCAAATAAAATGTAACCAGAAACCTCTAGCCTCTTAAACTCATAAACTTGAAGCAAGTTTGCAACTGCAACCTCACCAAACCTTCATGCAACATCCACAAACCTGCATGTTCTTTTCTGGAAACTTGCATGCATCTTCTCTCTGGAAGCCTGCAAGTGATCACCTTGAAACAAACATGCATGTAGATCAGGGAGCATATCAGTAAGCAGGATGGAAATTTTAGGAGCATTTGCAGTTTTTAAAAGGGCAATCTGAGTTCAATGCATAAGCAAAATTAAAAATAAATCTGAAGCTCTTCATAAATACTAGTGCTCTACCCCTAAAACCCAGGTGAGTAACAATTTTTATTTAATAAACATAAGTATAAGTAGTTGATTGTTACTCTGAAATAAATGTATGACTGAATATGGTGAAAATTTGGAATGTATGTATGCTTTTATGAATGCATGTTTGCTGTGTCTTAAGTGTTTGGACCTGAGACTAGAATGTAAGTTTAAAATCCTGATAAAGTTTAAGATCTCATGTTTAAGCATTTCTATAGTTAAAGATTTAGACAGATTTGTAACAAGCTTAAGTTTAATTTTAAAAAAAATGAGAATGATGATAAAATTGTGATGACACAGAATAGAAAAAAAAATGAAACAGAGTAAATTTCTGAAATCATTATGTAAATGTTTCATATTTATCTATTTAAGCTTATAAACAAATTACTTGATCTTTAACTTAATTTTTAAAACTATAATCTAAAATTTTAGTTTGCTTTCAATAAAGTATTTCTGGTTTAACCAGGAAATACAAACTGAATTAGTTCTGTCAATCTAGGGATAGGGAGCTGCCTGAATTTCTTTTGTTGTTGGAATGATGTGTATAGTTTTTAGGAAAAATCAGAGATGATGGATTAAGGCAATTAGGCAAACCTGATTTGGGTTTAAAAATTTTGAAACCTAGTTTTTCTGTGTTCAAGAATTTGATCACTGCGACATAATTAAGTGAACGAGTTCCCTTTTGTTCGAACTGGAGGTAGATGGGGTATGGAGGAGGTGATGGCCGGAGGCGAAGTCTCTCAGGTGATCGGAGTTTGGATTTGGGACAAGATTTCAGATTGCGACATTTTTGCAGATTTTCAAGCTTGAATGCTTAAAATTGATTTAGGGTTTTTATAGTTGATCTGAGAGTTGGATTGGTGTTCGGAGAGGATTTGTGACTTGCGTAGGGGATCGCGAGTGGCCAGAGGAGACGGCCCTGGGTGTGCAGGTGAACGGTGGTAATGGCGTGTCAGTTGTTTTTCTTTGGGGAGAAAAGATTTTCTTGAGTTTTGTTCGGGTGGAACTGGGTTTTTTCTCGAAGCAATGGGTTTGGGAACTCGAAGGAAATTGTTGAGGTCTCGGGTTTTAGCTTTGTTACAGGGTTTTGGGGTAAATATGTTACTACAGGTTTTTGTATAAACCTGTTTTGATTTGAAATTTAAAATTGATTTTAAGACATTTTAGTTTTTAGCTCGGGATTGGTTTGTTAAAGTTTGAAACTTGTCTTGTTTCCAAAAAAAAAGTTTAAAACTAATTTAAACTAATTTTAAAAATGGAAGCAAGATTTAAATTAAGTTTTAAATCTAATTTAAATTATAGATTCAAGTTGAATTGAATCTTAAAGTTGGAAATGATTAAGTATTTGAATCCAAATTATGTTTTAAATAACTTTGAAAGAGTTTATTGTTTAAGAATGTTTTTAAAGAATTTAAATTGAAATTAAAATTTGAAATATAAAGTAATGTAAAACAAAGTTTAAATATGTTTCAAATTTGGATTTGAATCTTTGGTTTAAAAATAAACTTAAGTTTTATAAATTTAAGTGTTGAAACAAATTGAATGATAATGTGAAGATTTAAAGGGTTTTAAGTTGAAAAGAAATTTGTTTTGACTTTTGTGAAATTTCTTTTATGATAAAAGTTTTATTTAACAATTAAAGGTTTTGATTGAATTTAAACTTGTAGAGTTAAATAACAATTTAATATTTGTTTTTCATTTAATTATTAGGGTAATTAAATGAATAATTAATTTATTTAATAAATTAATGAAACAAATAATTACTTGAATGTAATTAAGGGTTAATCTTAAGAGTTTAGGATTAATTATTCTTTGAATAATTAATTTGTAATTAAGAATGATTAATTAAATAAAATTAGTTTCTAATTAATGGTTAATAATTAATTAATCAAGTAATAATGGATAAATTAAGTTTTAATTTACACTTAATTATTTAATTAATTAGGGGTTAATCAATGGATTAATTAATGATTAATTAATTTGTAATGATTAAAATAAGTTAATTATTTTAGAAAATAATTAATGAGTTGTTAATAGTTAATGAAGGTCATTAACTAAGGATTATATAATAATTAATTAATGTGATTAATTTAAATTATTAATTAGATTAATTAATTTAATGATAATCATTTGTATAAGATATTAAGTATAATTACTTATGGAAGTAATTAAGGAATTAATTACTTAGTGTAATTAATTGAGTTAATTTGATTAGTTTAAGTTTATTAATTCAGTTTAATTAATTTAAAATTATTCAATTGATGAGTTGTGAAAGATAATTACTTAATGTAATTTATTGAAGAATAATTACTTAGAGAAGTAATTAATGAGTAATTACTATATGTAATTAATTGAAGGTGATTTGTTGATAAATGTAATTTGAGTATAATTACTTTGTAAATTAATCAAGAGATTAATTGGAGACAATTAATTAAGGGTAGATAATTACTGAATGGAGTTAATCAAGGGTGATTAACAGTTATAATTTAAATGAAGATTATTTACTTAAAGTAATTAATTTAATTGGAAAATGTAATTAGAAGATCATTAATTATTATAATTAATGATGTAATTAAGATTGATTAATTAAGATTAATTAATCAATAATAGTAATTAAAGGTAATTAATTTATGTAATTAATTAAGGATTAATGTAATTAATTATAGTTAATTAATTAATGAAGTAATTAAAGGTTAATTACTGTCTTTGGTTAAATATAATATGAGAAATTAATTAATAGATAATTACTTGAATGTAATTAAGGGTTAATTAATCAGGGATGATTAATTAAAATGAATCATTGGATAATGATTAATTAAGTGATTGATAAATTATCAATAGTGATATGAGCAAGTTGATATTGGTAAAATAATTAATTTAATTTACTTTAAAATTAATAGAATGATGTAATTAATTTAATTCATTTTAAATTAATTATATTTGGTATGGTTAATCATTGCTTATATGGTAGGATAGTGTTGTTTGCTTTGGATGATTTGAATCTCAGATATGAGATAGATAATGTCGAGTGATTTGGATGCATTGGTTGCATTGTAATGTTGATATAGATTATCTTTTTGGATAATGATAATATGGTTTATCTGATATGATGATAATGTGATTATCTGTTGTGAACCTATGATTTATCTATTTGTATGGATATAGATAATTGAATTGTTTAAACCTTTAAAACAACTTGGCCTTAAAAGACACGCTTTGGATTTCGATGAGACCGGGATCGGGTTTCCATATTTGGATATTCGAAAACCACATCGATTCCAAATAACGTTAGGTCGTTAATCCAAGTGGAGCGAGTGAAGACTCGAGGTGTAAGGGCTATACGTCAGTATAACTCTGTGGGTGATTCCGTAATGAGTTTGACGGAATAGTACTTATAGATTCGAGATATAGGTTTAGAGTGCAAGGATTATCGTCGTTAACTCTGTGGGTGATTCTGTAATGAGTGTAACGAGATAATGCCTTCGGTTTCGTTCGAACCCGGAACGAACTTGTATGGATTGAATGCTTTCAGAACATTGTCAGGTGGACGATGAGCATTCTAAGAGATACGTCCTCTAAAGGTAGTCGTAGCCTCAAGCCTCATCAACCGGGAATGGCTAAAACAGGAGAGGTGCAGCAAGGCTTCGTGGGTCGCACCCACTGGAGGGCAAGATTGATCCCTGTCTAGAGGTCCCTTTTATTTCGGCTGTGTGGGCAGTTGGATGTACACCAACTGCGGGGTTGTCTTGTTCGGAACTGTTCAGTAAGGAATAGGTCCGGCTTTGTGTTGCAAGGGAGTGGGAGTACTCCTCGGTACGGTGATCTAGGCCACGTACTGTGACGGGCGGTACCCCAGTAGCCCTGCCATTGTATGGAATCCAAAATCCAATAAGTGCCAACGGTTTTGATTGTATTACCCACTTTTGTGGCTAGTAGCTGGAATTTAATCATGTAACAATTTCGGCTATTTCTTATTTACTTGAAAACCCTAGACACTATTATAATATCACTAGATTTCCTATCAAATGTTTTGGTTAGCGTAAGGTAAAAACTTTTCCATGTTTATGTGTGGGAAGTCTTACGTGATACCTTTCTTTTCAAAGGTTTTTTAAAAAAATTAAGCAACTTTAACCTGTTACTCAAACCAGACCCAAGTCTGACCCGGAGTTTATCTTTTGTTTTCTTAAACTCTTGGGTACTCAAATTTTTACGAGTATCCAAGGGATTCAGGTTAGCTTTTGACGAATTATGGAGGAGCAAATGGAGCAGGAGGCTTCTGCGTTAGATATATATAGTATTCCGCTGTGTGTCTCTGGATTGTATTATGTTGTAAATACTAGACAAGTGTTTATAACTGTCTAGTATGTGTTGTATATTTGTGTACTCTGATAGTGGTTGTAAACTATGTAATATTTTATGTTATTAATATAATTTATTCGTTCCGCTGTTGAGATTCTGATGTTGTGTTCTTCTTTCTCTTCTTTCTTTTCTTCTTCTATCCCTTTCTTTCTTGATTGATGATGCGATTTTCTGGGAGTAGAAAGTCGGGTCGTCACAGCTGGTATCAGAGCATTAGGTTGAGTGAATACCTAGGCACTGGAGTGGTGTCTATCTTGAGAGAGCGTATTTGTAGTTTTATTATATATATATTTATATAATTACTTCTACCTATTTGTTGGGTTACCTGTTCAGGTTTTCCAATATAAGTTATAAAGGTAGATTAGGTAGTGGGGTGTGTAACACAACTACTACCCTTGGTTGGAGTTTGAATGGATGAGGTTGGAAGTGTATTTGTCGAGACTGTAGACCTAATACCGTCTCGAGTGAGTTATGCAGAGTATAGGATTTAATAGATCTCTGAAGGTAACCTGTTAAGGTTCGGAGTCTATCTTTGGGTTGGATGAGTGGAGTTTTGATCTGTCGGCTAGGTAGAAGAGAATGATGGTATCTTGATATCTCAGGGAGAAGTAGCTGCGTGATGAGACGTAGTGACTATGGATGTTCTCGAAGATGTTTTCTTTGGAACAAGTTAAGGAGGTGAGTCTGCTTCGATGTTGTGGCTGGATTCAACAGGATGTTTTGTCCGGTTTGAAGCCAGAGTTTCTCGAAGAGCTTTGGAAGTCTTTGGCGTCGGTGTCAGCAGTGCAGTTTGGAGTATTCTGGGTGCTGGCAAGAAAGTTTTCTGGTTAGCAGTTTTTATGAAGGAGTTCAGAAGTAGCAGAGTGGATCCATTTCTTCAATGGATTGGCTAGTTAAGCGTATGCTATTCTGTTTGGTGAAGAGAGAACCGTTTTCTTTGGATATTAGGCTGGGTTGATCGCAAAAGTGACTTGCGATAGTTTGAGTGTTCTCTTGAGCTATGAGAAGTTTGTCCGTACCTAGAGGTTGAATTTTCTTATCGACTGGATTCTAGAAATGATACCGAAGGTTTAGTGAAGCAGCTTTGGATCAGATGGGGCATCTGAGTTTTCTTTATGGATCTGTTGAACCATATTTCTGTGATGTGTTATCCAGTTTGTGCTCGAGTTTTTCTTCTGCTTCAGATCAGAGTTGTGCAGCGGAAGCAGATTGGAAGTACTTTTGTTTTATCTTTTCCGGGTAGGAAAAGAAAGTTAATCTTCTGATATTTGTGGAGTAAAGTTGGTATTCTTGGGTTGGAATTGATCTTGAGGAGATCATTTTGTTGGATTGTTTTGGTCCAGTTTGTTTCAAGAGACGATGGAGTTTGGATTCCGGAGTCGGAGATTTGATTTTGGATAAGTTTTCTCCGATATGAGGAACTTTAAGATTGAGTAAGACTGGGTAAGTCAGCTCCGAGATGTTTTGGACCTTTTCTGTGTTCTTGTGAGGATTAGTGTTTGATTTTCAGAGTTGAATTGTCAGTTTGGATAACTGGGATTCGATGTGGTTCACGTATCTCTGAGGGAGTACGTGTATGGTTTATCTCTGGTTGTGGAACCAGCAGTTCAGGAGGATGTGATTATTGATTCAGACTCGTCTGTAGTCTGACATATTGTTTTGTTGGTAGATATAGTTGGATAGGAGATCTATAGCTTAATAGTATTGATTGTTTAGATTCTATAGAGCGAGGATCCCAATATTTATACCGGGGAAACTTGTGAAAATTTTATCCAGGTTTTTCTGGATAATTAGATTTGTTTTGTTTGAATTGGTTGCTATGATTGTTAGCATATGTTTGATAATATATGCTTGTATTTTTAAAATAAAATCTTAAGATAGATTATTAAATTACCTTTGCTTTTAAATTTCGGGGACGAAATTCTTTTAAGGGGGAAAGAATGTGATATCCTGGAAATTTAGGCAATACGAATTTAATAATCTGTGTTATAAATTTAATTTGATTTGATAATTTTAATAACAGATTTGGAATTTGATTTAATAATCATGTTTTAATAAATATTTAAATTAAAATATTTTATCTTTTTAAAGTAAATAAATTGTTTTCTGTTTATAATACATAATTGTATATTGTAAATTGATAAATTTTGATTTTTGAATTTAGTAAATGAATTAATTTTCTAACTCTAATTTATATTTGATAAATTGGAAATTTGATTTAAACTTAACATTTAACTTTTCAAGACAATTTAATAAATAATTATATGGTTTATATTAAAGGGAAATCTTATCTGTTTAAATTTATATTTTTAATTAACTTAAATATGAAGTTAAATTTGATTAACATCAAAGCTTTGTTTTATTTTTATTTTAAAGTATTGCTTCAAAATGTTATATAAGAATTTAAAATACAATTTACTTATGGTTTTAATATATTGAGTGATAAAGGAAATTTATTATCTCATTTATAAATTATTTAATATTGTTTAATTTGTTATTTTTAAATAAAAATTATAATACTTAAATTCTTTTGAACATAAATAGATTTGTAGTAATAGGATTTGTTATTTTAAAATTTAATAAGAGTTATATATGCATATATATAACTTGATTTTAAAATTGGAGTTAATAATTCAATTTAAATTGGAATTCAATGTTTTAAAAATTTAAAAGAATAAACACTTAAAAATATTTGATTAAGCTTTTGTTTATAACTTGTTTTGTTTTGATTTCTAAAATTAAAAGGAAATAAAATTCATTTATATATACATATGGAATAAAATAAGTTAAAGTATTTATAAACAATTTAAATTAAAATTTAAAACACTTTTAATATACATGTGTAAGTTTCTTAAGATACAAATTGACATGTGTTAGTCATATAATAAACTTAAGTGACAAATGTTTAAATGTGAACAAGTGTAATGTTTAAGATTTTCATTTTCATTTTATTTCTAATAAAATCATAATATACTTATACAAATACATTTCCTCAAAAATCATTGTTCCTTTCCATTTTTCTTTTTCAAAACTTAAGATTTTCAGCCATGAAAATCTTAAGTTTTCATCTTCAAATCAAAACCCATGTTTCCTCTTACCAAAAATGAATCAAATTTGCAGATTTGTGAAAAAACCTGTAAATCCTTTTCTGTTTAAAAAAATAAATATCTGCAAACTCATCTTCATACCAATCGGTAATCTCCCCTCAAAATTTAACTATCCATATCTTCTTCTTCAAAACATCATCCATCTTCAAACTAAATTGCATATAAACCTGAAATACATTCTGCAAATAAAATGTAACCTGAAATGCAAACCTGAAACCTCTAGCCTCTTAAACTCATAAACTTGAAGCAAGTTTGCAACTGCAACCTCACCAAACCTTCATGCAACATCCACAAACCTGCATGTTCTTTTCTGGAAACTTGTATGCATCTTCTCTCTGGAAGCCTGCAGGTGATCACCTGGAAACAAACATGCATGTAGATCAGGGAGCATATCAGTAAGCAGGATGGAAATTTTAGGAGCATTTGCAGTTTTTAAAAGGGCAATCTGAGTTCAATGCATAAGCAAAATTAAAAATAAATCTGAAGCTCTTCATAAATACTTGTACTCTGCCCCTAAAACCAAGGTGAGTAACAATTATTATTTAATAAACATAAGTATAAGTAGTTGTTTGTTACTATGAAATAAATTTATGACTGAATATGGTGAAAATTTGGAATGTATGTATGCTTTTATGAATGCATGTTTGTTGTGTCTTAAGTGTTTGGACCTGAGACTAGAATGTAAGTTTAAAATCCTGATAAAGTTTAAGATCTCATGTTTAAACATTTCTATAGTTAAAGATTTAGACAGATTTGTAACAAGCTTAAGTTTAATTTTAAAAAAAAAATGAGAATGATGATAAAATTGTGATGACACAGAATAGAAAAAATAAAATGAAATAGAGTAAATTTCTGAAATCATTATGTAAATGTTTCAGATTTATCTATTTAAGCTTATAAACAAATTACTTGATCTTTAACTTAATTTTTAAAACTATAATCTAAAATTTTAGTTTGCTTTCAATAAAGTATTTCTGGTTTAACCAGGAAATTCAAATTGAATTAGTTCTGTCAATCTAGGGATAGGGAGCTGCTTGAATTTCTTTTGTTGTTGGAATGATGTGTATAGTTTTTAGGAAAAATCAGAGATGATGGATTAAGGCAATTAGGCAAACCTGATTTGGGTTTAAAAATTTTGAAACCTAGTTTTTCCGTGTTCAAGAATTTGATCACTGCGACATAATTAAGTGATTGAGTTCCCTTTTGTTCGAACTGGAGGTAGATGGGGTATGTAGGAGGTGATGGCCGGAGGCGAAGTCTCTCAGGTGATCGGAGTTTGAATTTGGGACAAGATTTCAGATTGCGACATTTTTGCAGATTTTCAAGCTTGAATGCTTAAAATTGATTTAGGGTTTTTATAGTTGATCTGAGAGTTGGATTGGTGTTCGGAGAGGATTTGTGACTTGCGTAGGGGATCGCGAGTGGCCGGAGGAGACGGCCGTGGGTGTGCAGGTGAACGGTGGTAATGGCGTGTCAGTTGTTTTTCTTTGGGGAGAAAAGATTTTCTTGAGTTTTGTTCGGGTGGAACTAGGTTTTTGCTCGAAGCAATGGGTTTGGGAACTCGAAGGAAATTGTTGAGGTCTCGAGTTTTAGCTTTGTTACAGGGTTTTGGGGTAAATCTGTTACTACAGGTTTTTGTATAAACCTGTTTTGATTTGAAATTTAAAATTGATTTTAAGACATTTTAGTTTTTAGTCGGGATTGGTTTGTTAAAGTTTGAAACTTGTCTTGTTTCCTAAAAAAAAGTTTAAAACTAATTTAAACTAAATTTAAAAATGGAAGCAAGATTTAAATTAAGTTTTAAATCTAATTTAAATTATAGATTCAAGTTGAATTGAATCTTAAAGTTGGAAATGATTAAGTATTTGAATTCAAATTATGTTTTAAATAATTTTGAAAGAGTTTATTGTTTAAGAATGTTTTTAAAGAATTTAAATTGAAATTAAAATTTGAAATATAAAGTAATGTAAAACAAAGTTTAAATATGTTTCAAATTTGGATTTGAATCTTTGGTTTAAAAATAAACTTAAGTTTTATAAATTTAAGTGTTGAAACAAATTGAATGATAATGTGAAGATTTAAAGGGTTTTAAGTTTAAAAGAAATTTGTTTTGACTTTTGTGAAATTTCTTTTATGATAAAAGTTTTATTTAACAATTAAAGGTTTTGATTGAATTTAAACTTGTAAAGTTAAATAACAATTTAATGTTTGTTTTTCATTTAATTATTAGGGTAATTAAATGAATAATTAATTTATTTAATGAATTAATGAAACAAATAATTACTTGAATGTAATTAAGGGTTAATCTTAAGAGTTTAGGATTAATTATTCTTTGAATAATTAATTTGTAATTAAGAATGATTAATTAAATAAAATTAGTTTCTAATTAATGATTAATAATTAATTAATCAAGTAATAATGGATAAATTAAGTTTTAATTTACACTTAATTATTTAATTAATTAGGGGTCAATCAATGATTTATTTAATGATTAATTAATTTGTAATGATTAAAATAAGTTAATTATTTTAGAAAATAATTAATGAGTTGTTAATAGTTAATGAAGGTCATTAACTAAGGATTATTTAATAATTAATTAATGTGATTAATTTAAATTATTAATTAGATTAATTAATTTAATGATAATCATTTGTGTAAGATATTAAGTATAATTACTTATGGAAGTAATTAAGGAATTAATTACTTAGTGTAATTAATTGAGTTAATTTGATTAGTTTAAGTTTATTAATTCAGTTTAATTAATTTAAAATTAATCAATTGATGAGTTATGAAAGATAATTACTTAATGTAATTTATTAAAGAATAATTACTTAGAGAAGTAATTAATGAGTAATTACTATATGTAATTAATTGAAGGTGATTTGTTGATAAATGTAATTTGAGTATAATTACTTTGTAAATTAATCAAGAGATTAATTGGAGACAATTAATTAAGGGTAGATAATTACTGAATGGAGTTAATCAAGGGTGATTAACAGTTATAATTTAAATGAAGATTAATTACTTAAAGTAACTAATTTAATTGGAAAATGTAATTAGAAGATCATTAATTATTATAGTTAATGATGTAATTAAGATTGATTAATTAAGATTAATTAATCAATAATAGTAATTAAAGGTAAATAATTTATGTAATATAATTAAGGATTAATGTAATTAATTATAGTTAATTAATTAATGAAGTAATTAAAGGTTAATTACTGTCTTTGGTTAAATATAATTAATATGAGAAATTAATTAATAGATAATTACTTGAATATAATTAAGGGTTAATTAATCAGGGATGATTAATTAAAATGAATCATTGGATAATGATTAATTAAGTGATTGATTAATTATCAATAGTGATATGAGCAAGTTGATATTGGTAAAATAATTAATTTAATTTACTTTAAAATTAATAGAATGATGTAATTAATTTAATTCATTTTAAATTAATTATATTTGGTATGGTTAATCATTGCTTATAGGTAGGATAGTGTTGTTTGCTTTGGATGATTTGAATCTCAGATATGAGATAGATAATGTCGAGTGATTTGGATGCATTGGTTGCATTGTAATGTTGATATTGATTATCTTTTTGGATAATGATAATATAGTTTATCTGATATGATGATAATGTGATTATCTGTTGTGAACCTATGATTTATCTATTTGTATGGATATAGATAATTGAATTGTTTAAACCTTTAAAACAACTTGGCCTTAAAAGACACGCTTTGGATTTCGATGAGACCGGGATCGGGTTTCCATATTTGGATATCCGAAAACCACATCGATTCCAAATAACGTTAGGTCGTTAATCCAAGTGGAGCGAGTGAAGACTCGAGGTGTAAGGGCTATACGTCGGTATAACTCTGTGGGTGATTCCGTAATGAGTTTGACGGAATAGTACTTATAGATTCGAGATATAGGTTCAGAGTGCAAGGATTATCGTCGTTAAATCTGTGGGTGATTCCGTAATGAGTGTAACGAGATAATGCCTTCGGTTTCGATCGAACCCGGAACGAACTTGTATGGATTGAATGCTTTCAGAACATCGTCAGGTGGACGATGAGCATTCTAAGAGATATGTCCTCTAAAGATAATCGTAGCCTCAAGCCTCATCAACCGGGAATGGCTAAAACAGGGAAGGTGCAGGAAGGCTTCGTGGGTCGCACCCACTGGAGAGCAAGATTGATCCCTGTCTAGAGGTCCCTTTTATTTCGGCTGTGTGGGCAGTTGGATGTACACCAACTGCGGGGTTGTCTTGTTCGGAACTGTTCAGTAAGGAATAGGTTCGGCTTTGTGTTGTAGGGGAGTAGGAGTACTCCTCGGTACGGTGATCTAGGCCACGTACTGTGACGGGCGGTACCCCAGTAGCCCTGCCATTGTATGGAATCCAAAATCCAGTAAGTGCCAACGGTTTTGATTGTATTACCCACTTTTGTGGCTAGTAGCTGGAATTTAATCATGTAACAATTTCGGCTATTTCTTATTTACTTGAAAACCCTAGACACTATTATAATATCACTAGATTTCCTATCAAATGTTTTGGTTAGCGTAAGGTAAAAACTTTTCCATGTTTATGTGTGGGAAGTCTTACGTGATACCTTTCTTTTCAAAGGTTTTTAAAAAAATTAAGCAACTTTAACCTGTTACTCACACCAGACCCAAGTCTGACCCAGAGTTTATCTTTTGTTTTCTTAAACTCTTGGGTACTCAAATTTTTACGAGTATCCAAGGGATTCAGGTTAGCTTTTGACGAATTATGGAGGAGCAAATGGAGCAGGAGGCTTCTGCGTTCGATATATATAGTATTCCGCTGTGTGTCTCTGTATTGTCTCTGGATTGTATTATGTTGTAAATACTAGATAGGTGTTTATAACTGTCTAGTATGTGTTGTATATCTGTGTACTCTGATAGTGGTTGTAAACTATGTAATATTTTATGTTATTAATATAATTTATTCGTTCCGCTGTTGAGATTCTGATGTTGTGTTCTTCTTTATCTTCTTTCTTTTCTTCCTCTATCCCTTTCTTTCTTGATTGATGATGCGATTTTCTGGGAGTAGAAAGTCGGGTCGTCACAAAATTTGAATCTCAAGGACTGAACGCCGGCTTACTTTAAATCATTTCAAATGTGTGTGTGTGTCTTTAGAATATCAAACCATACTTTAAAAATCTAAAATCAAAATTTATTGCACAAAATCACTCGCATAGCAAAGCTACTAGAGTGGCCTCTCCCCCACTCAAAAACTCGAAAATCAATGTCGATGATGCATGCATCACCGTAATTATTTTCCACCGACATAATTGGGTTCTGGACTTTTATTTTCTTGAAACCTCTTTGAAATCTCTTCGAAATCATTGGAATTCATTCGAATACATTTGAAACATTTCTTATTCGAAAAAAATATCTTTGAATCACATTATTATTAATATTATTATATATTTTCCAAAATCCTAAAACATATTTCAAAACGTCGGAATTCGATTCCTCGAAATTCAAATTCAAAACCCTTCAGTTATAAATCATTTTTTTGTTTAAATCAAATTTCTTATAAATTTAAAATTTCAAATCTTTCAAAACTTCAAATTTTCATTTTTAAAAGATATAAAATCTTTGTCAAAAACATTTTACTTTTATATACAAAATAAGGTCATCCTTATCAAAATATTAATTTCGATGTATGCACAAATTCCAAATTACAACCAAACACAAATTCCCAAAGAATAATTCACGGATAGATTTTAAACAAACAGAGATTCGAATTTAGAGAAACTCTAATCAAATAGAATTCTGGTTCGAGGATAAGCTCGAACAAAGATGAGATAATTTTATTTCCAAATAGAAGATGGATAAGCCTATATAAATCGCAGGCGACCTTAACCGGTCAACCGTGACTTCAGGAATATAATCAATTCAAAAATCTAAGGCAAATCGACATTCGATCACCAGAGATAGAATCCGGGTAGAGCAGGAGATAGATAGCATTGTAAATTGAGGATATAGAAATCTTTGATGAATCAATGCCAATTGTGAAGAAGTTTCACCCCTTTATAAATCATTCAAAGATTGGCGGAATTACCGATCTTTAGAGAGGTCATTCCAAAGTGGAATTATGGAATGCTCCAAAAATCAAAGGAACACAAATAGGGAAGACAAGACTGGATTTCAGAATAATTGGAAGCGTTCCAAAGTTCAAGGAATCCAAACCGATAAGAATCCTAACCAAAAGGTTTCTAACAAGGTGGATACAGAAGGAATGAAGTTTAGAAAATCTTGGTTTCAAAATAAGAAAAAAAAATTATACCAAAATAATCTTTAAAAATCCTTTAAAATCATTTGGAAATCATTTTATACTTCGAAAATACGTTCTCTCACAAGAAAATGATTCTGAGATTGATTTCACCCGTTCTAGGATATTTCTACCCTATCTCTAATGAGTTTTTGCTCTGCAGGCTATGGTTTGCCTAAAACCAAAGCTCTGGTACCAATTGTAACAACTCGATATTTTCAGCAATTCGCATCCACACACGCCGGAATTGAATTGCTCAAAATATCGCATTGTAAATAAATTTGGAGCAAATGAAATACAATCACAGAATCACAGACACAAAAATATCAGAATAAACTCGCAGCGGAATATAAAATACATAGTAGTTTATGAAGTTAATATAACAAACTCTCAGAACATAATACATAATATTAGTCTGAAACATATACAATAGAAATCTCAAATACATAGAAGTTTATAAATACCAGAGCTAAAATAAAACAATGGAAACTGAAAGGAAATAGACAACTAGACAAGTAGAATCTCCAGAAACTCCAGCAAAGACCAGCTCCAGAAAGAGAATCCAAAGCTGAGAATACTCAGGCTGACCCGAGCGTAAAGTAAAACACAAAACACTCGAGTCAGGACAATATATACTTATATAATGTAAACCAACTCAAATCAACTGTAGTAGAAATGCACAATAACTTAAAGGATGCTTGGGATCGCCTATCCTTTAAGAATCGGTTAAACTATAAATTAAATACATCCCGTGGTGAAAATTTCAAAATGGTATTTTATACTTCAAAATCAAATATCATTTCAAAATTCAATATCATTCAAAATCCATTTCAAAATATCAAAAATATAATATCTTCCAAACCACATTCATTTTTATTTAATTTAAATACCATTACAAAACACATTTCAAAATAGTTTATATTTCGAAACAAATTACTTCCTTTTTAAATCATAAAATGAAGTTATTATATTTAATAATTAAATTATTAAATTTTCAAAATTTTAGTCTTTCAAAATTCATTTATTCACTTAATTTATTAAAACAGATGGAAATTCAACTTTCGCAGCATTTAGAAATTGCTACAGAAAGTTACATTCAAAACAGTTCAATTTAACAAAAGATAGCATTTAAAAATGCTATAATGGAGTTACATCAGTTTCAACAAAACTTAGTTAAATTCAACAATTATAACATTTACAAAAATGCTATAATAGCCTTTAATTAAACTTAGCCATTTGGTTCATTATTATCCACTACAGCATTTACAAATACTGTATTATCATTTACATTTGAATTAATAGCATTTTAGAAATGCAGTTAATTAACTTCAAATATTATGTATATTTTCACAAACAATTATATTTTTTATTTAAATCATTTTTAACTTATAAAATCATATAATTTCACTTTTAAAACAATCATTTAAATACCCTTATATTCATGATTTTATAAAGTTAAATCTCCATTCAAAAATCAAGATTTAATGATAATTCACTTATTAAATTCCAACATTAAATTTAAATTCATTAATTTAAATTTAACTTAACACTTAAGTTTAATTTCAAATATAGATTAATTTCATTTTTAATTCATTTAATTCAAAATATCATAAATTTATCATAATTTAAGATTTAATTTAAATTCCATTTATCACCAAATTATAATTTCCAAAATAACTTACATTTCAGATTTCCTAACTTTACCATTTATTTATTTCACTTATAAATTTTCATAAAATCAATAATGCTTTAAAAAATCATTTTTAATCAAATTTAAATAAAAATATTATATTATTTACATTTCTAAAATAATTTAAATTTTTTAGAAAAACATATTTTAACAACGGGTCTGTATTTCATTTTCTAGCCTAGCTAAAGTGATACGGGTAATATATCATTTCAACCCGTAATTTACAAAGAAAACCCGGGTTTGATCATTTCAAACCCGCAATCCCAAGTAAATGAAAATAATTGAAAATCATTCAGGCCTATCATTTCAGCCCATAATGATTTTCTCCTATTCTAAAGTACGTTCAGGTATGTATCATTCAACCCATAGTGATTCTAATCTAAAGGGAACTTGCAGTGTGATAAACTGATAAAAATAAGAGAACAACATAATATAACAGTAACAGATGTTATAACAGGTGTTTAAGCATGGGTGCACATCATATAATAATAATAATATAGCAGGTGTAACATGATAATACATTTTACAGATTCAAAAGGGGTCAATTTACTAGTTATATATGTACATATTGTCTAGTGAGAATAACTCACCTGTATAAGTTAGAGATAACAAATTCAGACACATAAACAAAGACTCAAAAAGCACGAAGGCACGAAAATGATTTGAGTGTGAGAGAGACAAGGTTAATTGCCTTGAATACATGAGACAAAACAAATAAATAAAACCTAAGTTTTCAAATCAAAATAATAAAACAATGTTAAGAATAAATGCATAAAACAATTCCAAAGTCTTTGCACTTTCTTTCTACCACCTATGCTTCAGCTATAGATCTGAAATACATGACTAAGGAGTGGGTTAGGATCTGGTTTTGGGTTCCTAAAGGTCGGCCTAGCATGTGTGGTGATGGGGCAAAAGTGATGCAAAGAGATAGGCATGGAACTACACTACACAAGGCAAAACAACAATGTTTCAATGCAAATATGGGCTCGGCCAAAGCAAAGGTAGGCATGGCCATGGCTTCAGGTGGGGTAGGGATGATGTGAAGGGGGATGTCAGGTCTGGAACAATAGGTGGTGGTGGTTTATGGCTGGCATTGGTGGTGGTTTGGAGGTGGTAGACCTAGGTGTGCTTGGATTGAACATGTAGGTGATGATTTGCTCTAAACTATGGTGGATTTTCTTCCTCATGGAGCACGACAATGGGATGGGGAGGGGCTGGAGGAGGTGTTGGTTAGGTGTGGTGGTGGTGGAGGCAGCCTAGAGATTTATGCCACTTATTATTCTTTGATAACACTTTTTAATCTATATTGTTACTTAATAAACATTTGTCACAAATATGTATTTTTATGCCTAAACCCCTTTGTTTATAAATTATGTTTAGTCCTTTATGTTGATTAATTTTATAATTCATGTTTTAAACCTTTATTTTATTTAAATTTATGAAACATGTTTTATCTATTTTATACTTGCATCTTATTATGTATTTTAAATCTTGTACTTATATTTTCAAAAGATTTATTCATGTCAAAGCTTTATATTTATTTACATAAATATATATATATATATATGTTTGTTAATGTTTTTATTAATTCTTGTTTTACATTTGCATTCATACATTTTATATATATATAATTTATATTTTTATAACTTTTTTAAATAAGCCTAAAAATGGTTTGAAATCAAATTATTCACTTAATAAATAATCGTACATATATACATTAGTTTCTTAAAGTATAAAGTATTAATTCCTATCTAATTTTAAGATTATTTATTTCCAAATCAAATACTATTTGAAATCTCTTTATATATTTTCATTTCCAAATTTTCTAATTAATTCACAATTTAACCCAAAATTTTATATTAATTACTAAATTAATTCAGCTTAAAAACCGGGAGTGTTACAATATGCACAGTCAACGACAGTGAACATAGTTTAAAAGGTCGGTTAAAATAAACTATCTTTATGCACCAATAGTATTGGGGATAGTGTGCGGCTCACATTTAACAAACACATATTTATAGCAATGACTTTAAATTCCTAGGTCAAATATTTGAGACCAAACTATAAAGTTAGGAGAACCCATTTTGCAGCAATGAGATATAGCGAATAAGCAATGTGCATAAGCTGGAATTAGTAAAAGTAAGTCAAAATATTTGAACATGGAAATTAAGAAAGAAAATATGTAACAAAATAGGTAACATTAATAAGGAAATAAATTAATACAAAGACCAGCTGCTAGATGTATATTCTAGTTGTAATAGATCAAAATGAAAAAAACCAAATGAAAATGGGAATAGTTTCATTTAATGGAAAGTTTCCTTCATTTAATGAAAATGAGAAACATGAATGGATTTTAACATTATTTGGACTTCCACATTCCTTAAAATGCATTAAACTGCAACAACATAATAGAAGTAGTGGTCAGAAATGTTAAGCGATAGTTATAAAGGTAAGGAATAAATGAATGAGTTACTGCAATAGCATAAATTAAGGCATAATAATTCAACCCAAACACTGATGTTAGATAAAAAATGGAAGTAAGATTCAGCCATAGTGATAGTGTTCAGCTAACCTAGTCGAAGTAGAAAGTAGAAGCATGGTAAAAAAAACAAAAAATAAGGTAAACATCGTACTTTCCATGATACTGTTTCTATTGATATAAGGTGGGGAAAAAGAGCAATCAAAATGCAGCTTTAAAAGGTTGGCTGCATTTGGAAAGATGGTAACAGTTACAGCTACGATGCAAGGGTATCCAGGACAAAACCAATTAAGTGAGAAAAGTAGATTTTTTGAAAATAGAAAAGTAAATAGCATCTGTCATGAATATGAAATGATCATAAAACGTGGTCCATCGTTGTAGTTAAAGTTGTTGTGTGTCGTTAAGTCGTAAAATATTTATGTATCCATTAGAGGTGGTAATGTTAGTTTTCATTTTGTAGATATCTAATACCATTTAAATGCACTAACTTTGACGAAGACAAATATTTTTAGGCTTACCATAATTTTCATTGGCTAGCTACCGCTGTAATGTAAGACTTATCATTCGTGTAAACGATGAAATATTTGTTTTACAAATTATATATATCAAAAAATTATATAATTTTCTTATAGAAAATATTGTAGGGTTGCATTCTATTGCATCATTTGATTCACCATGTCTGAAAGTGAAATATTTTTAAGTGTTAGTGAATCTACATGAAAATGGATCATGCAAAAACACTTTAGTAGATATTTAAGGGAAGAGAAGCATAACATGCAAACCTTTATGATTTATTTACATTAAACACAAAGCATGTATTCTTTATATTTTTGTAAACACTAAGCATGTATCTAGAGTAAATAGTAAGCATGTATTCAAATTTAAAATTAAGCATGTAAACGTGCAAACCATTTTGTAGGCATATGTGCATGATATAGGTCTACTAAGGGTATGTTTTCAAATTTTATTGTTGGACATTATTTGCTTGATGAAATTATATGCCAAAGCATATACATTTTATGGAAATTCTTTAATATGTAAAAATAAAAATTGGTTTTTCAAGCAATTGCGAATGCATATAGACCTCTGCTTTATACGAACAAAGAACTATATGGTATATTATCAGTTTTATCTCACAGCGAAGTAGTACGTATATGTGCTTGCTCTAAGCTACCTTAATTTATATGTTAGATAGTGCATATGTAAGGGGGACTTTGGTATTAGCAATTGTATACATCTCAACAGTTGTCGTGTTATCTTATGAAGTAACTGGTAAAGCAAATAGGACAGATAAAATTATGTTGTAACATTTCTATTACTTATATTTACTAATAGCCTATCTGACAAATATTTATAAATTTTCAAAACTACAAGTGTAGTAATAGATACAGTGATCTTTTTTTAGTGGTAAGAAAGCCGATAGTAGAATGTAGGGCGTTAAAAGGTAACAATTCCAACATTGTGAGTGTAAAATCTTAATCATTAAACAAATCATTGAACATAGCGTTGGACGGTAAGGAAATTATGGAACATTTGGATTATGGTAGAAGTGTTCTAGTTAATATAAGAAGTTGTCACAACGAAATGAAAAGGGAATTAGGAAAAAGTTGGCAATTATAGGATAGGAGGTTTGAGCGGCGCCTAAGACACTTGTACAATTACTTAGAAAATCAATTTTGGTAATGACCAGATATTTTAGAAGTCAAAATAGGACAGCAGATGTGTTGAATGGGAAAAGGAAAGAAAATGATGTGTACCTTAAAGATGAAGTAGTGTTGGGTCATTAAGTTGTAAAAGCTTTTTGTGTGAGTAGCCCATTTGTGTCAGTGATGATGGCTACCTAGGATGAAGCAAGTGTAGGTGTAGCAATTTAGTTTTTATTTTTCAATGGTATGTAATACCATTTAATTGTCCCAATATAGCTGCAGGCCAATGAATTCATGCTTACTATTTTTTGTGTCCCGCTATCGCTGCCGTAGTAGGGGACATAGTTTTCAATACCGTAAATTTGACAATGTATATTTTGATGGGATAAAGTGTTAGAAATAAACTTTATTTTGGTCTAATTAATTATTTTCAAAATATTACATAATTTAGGAAATAGTAATTTTAGCATTTATGGAGATAATTAAGTTATATTGAATAGGCTAAAATTTAGCCTAGAGAATAATCTAGAGTTAGATGTACTAATTGAGAGTCTCTAGAATCGTCTTGCTTGATAATTTAAGAGAACTCGTGGTATCAGAGCTCGAAGATCCTCTTAAAGTTTTCAATTGTGGAATCAGATCCAGGTTGATAGCAAGGAAGAATGACAAGCGGATTGAATTTTGTAAAAGTTCCCTTACTCAAAAAGGGTACTATGATAAGTGGAGAATTCACATGAAGGCGATGCTTGAATCACAAGGTGCGTGAAATGTCATAGAAAATAAGTTTAAAGAACCTGTTGATGTCACCACTTTATCACAAACTAAAAGGGATAATTTGAAGTATCTGAAGAAGAAGGATTTACAAGCCTTAGTCATCATTCATCGAGGTTTGGATGATGCTATGTTCGAGAAGATAGCAAATGCATCTACTAGTACAGAAGCATGTGGAATTTTGGAGTACACATTCATGTAAATTTACAAAGGGAAGAAAATTCGATTACAATCTATCCGAGGTATGTTTGAATCTTTATTAATGAAATCATCAGAAACAATTAATGATTATTTTTCATGGGTTTTATCAATTATAAATCGATTGAAGAGTGACAAAAATGGATGATTCTTGAAAATTTGAGGAAATTTTACAATCTTCGGATTTCAAATTTGACAATGTAGTTGTAGCAATTGAAGATTGTAAAGATGTTAAAACCATGAACTTTGGTCAACTTATGCAAATGCTTTAAGTCTATGAATAAAAATTAAATAGAAAAGTTGAAAAAGAGCCATTAGATGAAGTACTTCAAATCAAAGTCGTGGTAGATAATGAAATAGAATATATTGAAGAAGATATCTTAGCTAGTAAGAAGGAAGAAAAAGAAAACAATGAAAAAAGAGAGAATACTACGATGGAAGAGGAAGAGAAAACAAATACTAACATGGAGGAGAATGTTGTAGAAGAATTATCAAAAATAACCGAAGTGAAAGTCATAAGGATTGCAGGTCAAGACCTTTCAAAAACCAAAAAAGTGAAAAATGAAACTATTAAGGAATTAAATATGGAAGAGAATGAAATTGACGAAGATGAAGTAGAGTACAAAACCAAAAGAGAAGAATACAAAGAAGACGTGAATCAAGGAGAAAAAATTCAAGAGCTTGGAGGAAATTTAAAATATAAGAAAATTTTGAAGAAATGGAAATAGATAATATTAAAGAAGTAAAAATAAAAATGGTCAAAGTAGGAGTCAAAAAGACAAGTGATGAGCTCTATGATGGTGAGAACAAAGTGGTAAGCAAAGATTATATTTTTCTATTTCAAATAATTTTATCTCACAATTAATGAGTTTTGGAATCTCATGCAAAGTCGAATTTGGAAAATGCACAATGGGATAAAATGTCAATACAATAAGGAAAGATTGGATAGTATCCTTATTCCTACTGAAAAGCGTAAAATATAAAGATTGGAAATTTTGTTTGGAGTTATAAAATTTAGATTAAGGGGTAAGGTTGGAAATAAACTTGATTTTGGTCTATCTAATTATTTTGGAAAATATTACATAATTTAGGCAATAGTAATTTTAGTATTTGTGGAGATTATTAAGTTAAATTGAAGAGGCTAAAATTTAGCCTAGAGAATAATCTAGAGTTAGATGTACTAATTGAGTCTCTAGAATTATCTTGCATAGGAATTTAAGAGAACTGTAGAGAATAGTCTTTTCAGGATATTTAAACAATATTCTAGATAATGATTATGAGCAATATGATTAAACATATCTCCAGCGTTCGATTGAGATGTGTACTACAATGAATAGAGGTGGAGTGACTTATTGTGTATTGAAGCAAGAAAAGTAATAAACCACAAAAGTTTGTAGCCAAGAAAAATAATTATAATCAAAGTTTGTAATAAAATTTTCTTCCTCTTTTAATAATCTACATCTTCCACTTCTAGTTGTTATCAAATTCAATTCATCTTCTTCTTATAAAACTTCCCAACAGTGGTATCAAAGCTTGAAGATCCTCCTAAACTTTCTAACATAGAGCGTCATCTTAAGGAAGTTTGGAGATAGTAAAATATTTTTGTTTGTATAGAGTACAGAACCATTATTCATTATTACGTGTTTAGGCTGCAAATCATTGTCCGCTGAATATTTATTTGATTTTTTCATCACAATGTAACAAAATAAATTATTGTGTGTAATAACTGCTAAAATTTCATGGTCTATGTCAAACATGTACCGAAGGTACTTTGGCCATTAGAATTTTTTTGTTATAACACTGGAAAATTTGATTCTCCTACAACATGTATCTTGAAAAATATTCAAAGAAAATAAATCTACAAGCACATGATCTTTGATTATATAATAAATGTTGCATAATTTCTTTGCTTAATTGTGCATGTAAACAATGCATACAAACATTGATTATTAATTTCAAACAAATATATTAGTTCCTATAACCGTTTAGAGTACATAACCTCGAAATCACCACCAAACAGACCAAATAAAGATCCATATAGTAAACATCAAGAAACCAATGAATTTATGATGGCAACCTTTTTCCTTCAACATTTGTCAAAGTGTGATTCCAATAGAACCAACAAATTTTTTTTGCACAAAATGTTATTGAATTTTGACGACACTATATGGAGAATTGAAGAGGTCGATAATAGCTTAATAATGACAAAAACGACATGCGAATCAAAGCTCGGATGCTCAAGTTATCTCGAATCGAAGATGCATAGGCTGAAAGTTATGTCAGACGTCTGACAAAAATCCTCAGACATCTGACAGCGAGTTTACTGTAGCTCGAAAGTTGCGACTGACTTCTGAGAAGTTTTAGCAGACGTCTGACGCGCTGTAGTTTTGTATTTTCGGCCCAGAATTTGTGTATTTGCTTATAGGACTTGAAGGGGTGAATGGGTATTTGTCAAGAAAGGATGGCTCACTATGTAAACTATTTTTAGGATTCAAAGCAAAGAGAACGGGAAGGGTTTTGATCAAGTGTTTTATCCTTTATTAAAATCTAGTTTATCAAAACCTAGTTTTCTTCAATTCACTTCTTCACAAATATATTCTGTTTGAATATTCATCATTGTAATCAACCTTTTGTACTCTTCTGATTGGTATTAATAAAGGCTTTCTCTGAGCGGATGTACATTAACAAAACGTTAGTGGAACCATAATAAATCAGTGTGATTTATTTTATCGTTATTGCTTTGTTTCTCTATTGCTTGTTTGGTGATTGTGGTTGGTTTTGATTGGACTGAGATTTGGATTGAGATATTGATTGGTTGTTTTTGCACTTTTTACTACAATTTCGTTTTCCGCTGTGATTTGGAGTTTTGATTTGTGTGGCCTCGAGTTAGAATTCCCATAACATTTGGTATCAGAGCTTTGGTATCGGTAGGTGATTGTAGAAATGCCAGAATCAGATAATACCCTGGGTAGTACATCAATTGTTAGTTCAAGTGGTGTAGCACCATATACATGGCTTATATGCAGCTTCGGGAGTGGTTTTAGGCAATTATAATGGCGATAATGATTTTGAAAAGTGACAATGGAAGATGAAAGCAGTTCTTAGGCGGAATCAAGTGAACTGGGTAGTATTTGATATACATTTGTTACCAGCGGACATCTCAGATGTTAAGAGTGAGGAAAAGAAAGAGTGGGCATTTACTACACTTCAACTTTCTATGGAAGAGAATGCAATCTTTGAAATTAGTAGCGAGACTACAACTAAGGGTATTTGGGATAAGTTGGAGGAGTTGTATATGGTGAAGTCACTAACTAATCATTTGATCCTGTTGCGAACATTCTTCACCTATAAGATGAAGGTGGGTACTTCACTAAAGGCGCACTTGAATGTCTTTGATGATTTACTAATGAAGATGAAGGCGATAGATTTGAAGATTGAGGAAGAGCAAAAGGCGATGATATTGTTGTGTTCATTGCCAAACCGTTATACGGGTTTCTCAAATAGTTTGATATATAGTTGGGATACTTTGGCTCTTGATGATGTCGAAACAGGTCTTCTTAGTGAGTGGTTGCGTGATCAAATAAAAGAGTTGGGTAATGGAAGTAGTGGTGCTAGTAGTGGTCATGGTTTATCCGTGGAGAAGGAGGGATATGAGAAGAAGGGGAACCGAGGGCATTCTAAATCAAGAAAGCCCGGTTGGAGAGGAAAGTAGAAGGAAAGAAATGGAAAGTGCTTTATTTATAAGAAACCTGGTCATTGAAAGAATGAGTGTCTTCACAAGGAGAAGGTAAAGAAGGAAGTATCATCTTCATCTATAGTTGTGGAGAATGGAGTTGGTGAAGGAGACGTAGATGTGTTGATGGCGGTAGCATCAAAAGTTTTGGGTAGCAAATGAGTGCTTAATTCGAGGGCGTCTTATCATATAATGTCGAATAAGAATTGTTTTTCTTCTTATGACAACAAAGAGGGAAATTCAATTGTTATGGTAAATTGTACTATTTATAAGTCGAAGGGAATTGTTTCCATGCAAATTAAATGTTTGATGGAGTGGATCATACTCTCACCGATGTATTCCATGTTCCAGGACTTCCAAAGCCTCTTATCTCTTTAGGGATGTTGGATTTTTTAGGTTGTAAGATCACTATTGAGAGTAATAGCCTGCGGGTTTCGAAGATTGTGCTATTGGTGATGAAGTGTGCTAGGACTCATGGAGTTTATTTGCTTCAAGGGGTGACTATTGAAGGTGAAACTTGTGCCGGTGTTGATAGTCCTTGTGGCTTGGATGCGCCTAAGTTATGGTATTTAGGGTTTGGTCATTATAAGAGAGGGGTTTGGATATTCTTCAGAAGAAGGAGATGATCGATGGAGAGAGTTTAAAAAAACTAAAGTTTTGCAAGGAATGTGTCATCGGAAAAAACAAAAGTGCCATTCGGTGAAGGAAAACATGGTTCGAGAGAGGTTCTTGAGTATGTTCACATGGATGTTTTGTGACTGGCAGTAATAGCTTCTTTGGGAGGATAAAGCTATTATATTTCTTTCATTTAAGATTTTTCTTGGAAGGTAAGGTATATATAATGAAGGCCAAGTCGGAGGCATTTGTAAAATTCAAAGTTTGGAAGGCTCTTGTTGAGAATGAGAGTGGAAAGTCTTTGAAGGTTTTAAGGTCCGACAATGGCGGAGAATATGTTCTTGGAGAATTCTTAGAGTTTTGCTAATATCATGGTATTTACTACACCGAGGGATCTGTAGTTGAATGATGTTGTGGAGGGGATGACCGTACTCTACTTGAGAAAACTCCATGCTTGACATTGACATCGGTTTTGTCTAAGGGATTTTGGGCCGAAGCGTTATCAACCGTGGTACATATTATTAATCACATTCTATGCTCGGCTATTGGTAACAAAATTCTAGAGGAAGTGTGGAACTGAAAGAGCGTTGACTTGAGTTATCTTCGTGTGTTTGATAGTTTGATTTATGTTCATGATCCGAGAAATGATAAGCTTGAGCCTAGAGCTTTCAAAGCGGTCTTGCTTGGCTATATGGACGGAGTAAAAGGCTACTGGATATGGAATTCAAAAATGAAGAAAGTTGTGAATTCTCGTCTTGTTACTTTATATGAGTCAGCTTTGTTCAAGGAGAAATGAGCTCATCGGATGTTTCAGATTTGTTAATGGTGATCCAACGAAGAAGAAAGTAATTCCCACTTTTTGTCCAAGGATAGAGTAGCTGGAGATGCTTGTGAGGAGGAAGTAGTTGATGTTACATCACATAGTCCACAGGGTGCCTCCAGTAGTGTCAGTGATGTACAAGACTCTAGAGAGGATTCGGTTTAAGGTGGAGTCGAAAGGAGTTTGTGTGATGGTATTGCTTCTTATGTGGATCGTCGTGCAATAAGACACCCAATAAATATGATGATCGAAACCATCCTTGCTTTTGTGACAATTTGAACTATGATCTTCATGTAGTCTAAGATGAGCCGATGGACCCTTATGATGTCATGGATTTGAGTGATAGCTCGAAGTGGATTTGTGATAGAGGAAGAGATGCAATCGTTGATGAAGAATCAAACTTGGGATTTGGTTCCACTTCCTAAAGGAAACCATTCTATTGGGTGCAAATGGATACATAAGGTGAAGGACGACGGGGGATACAATGCTATGCTAGTGGCTAAGTGGTTTACACAAACGAAGGGAAAGGATTTTGATGAAATTTTCACACTAGTTGTGTGCCATACTTCAATCTGGATATTACTTGCTATAGTTGCTATTCATGACTTGGATTTGAGAAATTTCAATTGAAAACTGCCTTCTTGTGTGGTGACTTGGATGAAGACATCTACATGGAGCAGCCGAAAGATTTTGTTGTAGATGGTAAGTCAGATTTAGTTTGCAAGTTAAAGAAAACACTATATGGTTTAAAGCTATAATCTAGACAATAGTACAAGAGATTTGATCATTTTATGCTTGAAAATGGGTTTGATAGAAGCATCAAGGATGCTTATGTATATTTCAAGAGGTTGGAAAATGATTGGGTATATTTACTCTTGTATGTGGATGACATGTTCATTGCTTCTAAGGATATGAAAGAGATCAACAAGTTAAAACTGAGTTTAAAATCGAAATTCGAAATGAAGGATCTTGGAGAAGCGAAGAGGATATTGGGCATAGAAATTGGAAGTGATCGAAAGCATTTTGACTTAAAATTGACTCAAAAAGAGTATATAGAGAAAGTGCTTTGGTGGTTTAGCATGGAGAATGAAAAGGCATCAAATACACCTTTACCTTTGCATGTGAAGCATTCGAGTAAAGGATCACCTATCTTGGAGAAAGACAAGGCTTATATGGCGAAAGTGTCATATGCAAGTGCAGTAGGAAGTTTTATGTATGACATGATGTGTACAAGGCCCGATATTGCATATGCCGTCGGGATGGTTAGTTAGTATATGAATAATCCGGGTAAATTGCATTGCGAAGAAGTGAAGCTTATATTGAGATACCTTAGAGTTACATCATATCATGGTCTTTTTTTAGCAGTATTTAGGGATGAATTGCAAGTCGGTTGCTAATTGTGATTCGGACTCCATCTGTGATAGGGATCAGAGAAAATCAACTTTTGGATATGTCTTCACACTAGGTGGTATGACCATAAGTAGGAAATCGAGATTACAAACCATGGTTTCTTTATCCACTACGAAGGCAGAGTTGATAGTCGCGGTGGAGGCGGCAAAAAAGGTACTTTACTTGAGGCGATTGTTATGTGACTTGGGATTTGAACATGATAGTGTCGATGTTCGATGTGATAGGCAAAGTGTTATTCACTTGGCAGAGAATTTGGCGTTTAGATCATGGACTAAGCATATTAAAGTGAGAGAGTCATTTCAAGTAGCCATGGATGAAGATAAGCAAGTATATCTTTAGAAAGTGCACACAAATGATAACATGGCGGATATGTTCACAAAGTATCGTCGATTGGGAGTTCGAGCATTGATCGAATTTGATTCGCTTAAGGAAATGTTAGGGGCCACAGTGTGGCACAGTTAAAGGAGGAGGTTTTTTATGGGTGATGAAGAGTACCGGTAAGAGATTGTGGTTCTATCTTCATGGTAAGTACTAGTTTACACTCCTTAGTACTTTTGTCTTTTGGTGAGACAGTTTTAGATTTGGGTACTTTCAATGCTTCATTAGTAGGTGGGGGCTTTAACTGAGCTCGTTGATGGAGTGCAATAGGCGGTGGATTTTCCAGAGGCTCATTAGGAAAGTATTCAAGCTTGTTTGGTTGAAGGTATAAGTGGTGATAGTTTACACTATCGATGTTGGTGATGGAGATGGATATAGTGTTAAGGTGGAGTGTTGAATTTTGACGACACTATGTGGAGAATTGAAAAGGTCGAGAATAGCTTGATAACGTTGAAAGTAGTGTGCGAATTGAAGCTCGAACACTCAAGTTATAACGATTTGATGATGCATAGATTAAAGTTGTGTCAGACGTCTGACGGAAATTCTCAAACATCTGACAGCAGATTTAGTACATCCCGAAAGTTGCAACAGACTTCTAAGAGGTTGTGATAGACGTCTGACGCACTACAGTTTTGTATTTTCGGACTAAAATTTGTGTATTTTCTTATAGGGCTTCAAGGGGAAACTTCGGGTATTTTTCAAGGAATGATGGTTCACTATATAAGGTTGTTTCAGGATTCAAAGAAAAAAAGAACTGGAAGGGTTTTGATTAAGGGTATTATCCTTCACTAAAATAGGGTTTATCAAAACCTAGTTTTCTTCTGTTCACTTCTTCGCAAATATATTTTATTTGAATATTGATCATTGTAATCAATCTCTTGTACTCTTCTCATGGTATCAATAAAGGATCTCTCTCTAAGTGGATGTACACTAACAAGACGTTAGTGGAACTCCTATAAATTAATGTGTGATTTATTTTATCGTTATTGCTTTGTTTCTCTATTGCTTGTTTGATGATTTTGATTGGTTTTGGATTGGATTGAGATTTAGATTGAGATATTGATTGGTTGTTTTTGCACTTCTTACCATGATCTGGTTTTCCACCGTGCTTTGAGGTTTTGATTTGAATGGTTTCGAGTTAGAATTCCTATAACAATTGTAACATAATACATATAAGACTTGTACAGAATGACCATGGTAAGGAATTCTTCGCCTTAGGTTCACTGTTTTGAGCATTATGGCAATGAAGAAATAAAGATCATAATTAGTACATCTCTATTTCATGTTACCGCATTATTTTGTATGCAAAAGTGTCACATTACTATAAAGAGAGATGAAGTTGCATAACATGAATCATTACCAAAATTTTATCCAAATCAAGGATGATACAACTCAACATTGTCAACTTATATACTTACCTTGCAACATCTAAGAAGAAATTAATATTCTATTTCATTTTTAAATAATTTTGGCAAAGTTAACATGACTAATCTTATGATTCAATAAGTAATAAAACACCTAAATTTATTAAGGAAAATTGAAAACTGAATTACCTAAATGCGTGTATCTTTAAGTCATTCAAGGTGTGAGGTCTCCCTTTATAGTTGGAGCAAGGTCCTTTATATTCACTGTAAGACTACTAAAATGGGATTGCCATACTCTAATTATTGTCAGTCATTATCAAAAATTATTTTACCTAGAACACATACTGTCACATAACCCATGTTCCTGATGTAACCTTTGATGTTGGAATAATTTTACATTCTTAATTTATTCAAGTAATACCTTAAGCACACATGTAATGTGCAAAACTAATAAACATATAAAATAGATCAAAGTTTATGTTAGTGCAAATTCTTGCATAAAAATCATCATCTTCAATATTGAACTTGGTATGATTGGTTTTCCTTATTAAATAAGCAATTACTTTATGAATTGAATTGTGTTGTCTACATATTCCTATCAAATTTAATTCATAATCGTATTCATAACTTCTTCTTAGTATAGTTAGTGAGTCTTCTTAGATATACTTGATGGTGGATATCCTGAATCAATCCGTCAAAGTAAGAGCTTATTTTGTTGTTTTAAAGAATTAGCTTTTTTTACAAGCAACAGAGAATCAAAAAGGAAGAACTATGAATTAAATATGTAACTGTAATGAAGACAAATTGATAAAACAAAAGGGGGTTGGCCTATATGACATATTAGTCCATAAATCAAGGGGAGAAAATGAAACATCTTATTAATGGGTACTTTTTAGTTGGTGACCACTGTGCATAAGGAACATTACTTTAAGATCACCATGTGAATTGGTAAAATTCATTATAATCTATGTGTATAAGGAGTATAACAAAATAGTAGGCAAATACGCCAAGGCTCGATCTTAGAAGAATTACTTAGAAGATAGAACCAAGCATACACACCTAAGACTAGAAGCTATTTACTTCTCATTCCAAACTGGTCCTACCTTGCCAATTTACAATCATTCAACCACCTCATCAACAAACTGTACACACATAAAATACAATCCGTTAGTTTTTTCAAACATATATATCAAATTATCATATAGTTTATAGCAATTTATATTACAGTATTCAATGAAGTAGACTATCATGCGCCTTATTTGATGATGTATTTTATGTGTCATTCACATAAGATGTTACATGGAAATTGATGGGTTGAAACATCATAACATACATAAGAGTCTTTCACTTTCATAAATTTTTCCATAGTATAATTCTTAAAATATATCAATGTTATATCTAGTGTACGGTCATGTAGAGTATGACATATAATCTCCCATAATTACTGCAATGCCTAGTATTTGTAACATGGCCACTGGAATTGATGAGCTGAAGCAACATAAGAAGCCCTAATATTTTACGTTAGTAGTTGAAAAATCAAGTGGAGTATCATGAAATATATCAATGTTATATAAATGTTCAGTCAAGTAGAGCATCATACTCTATAATTTTTTCCTTGGTTACATATATCATGGGGATTGAACTTTCTCCACTCGATATGATGAAGTATCATCTACTTTCATTATAATTAGATTATTTTTTTATTCCAAGTAAAACTTTTGCTCATTTGCTATTATCCCTGTAACGATGCAACTTTTTTTCAAATCGACAATGGACCATACATGTCAGACTTAAACCAATAAAAAAGAGGATTATTAATGGGTAAATATGAAAAAAAACAAAACATAGAATCTCGCAGCGAAATGATAAAATATAATAATCCAATAAAAGATTCATGAAGCTGTTTTACAAATAATATTTGATTACACTTTTACAATTCAAATCAGAGTTATACAGACATCAGAAATAAATAAATAATGCAGCGGAACACTGAATGCAGTGGAATAATAAATAGAAATATTAGTGCAATCGTTACATATATGTTATGGGATTTTCATTTCCTATCAAGTATACAATGTGATTATAATTATTTAAAAGGTCTTAAATAATTTGAAATATCTATCTTAATCATCTAATTAAAAAAATCCAAAGTTTTAATTAACTTAAACCCTTCAAATAATTCAATTTCAAATAAAATTCAAATTCAAGAAATTATATGGGTATATGGCATTTCAACAAGTATGAAAAATCAACATTTCCAAATCAATGAAAACCGCTCGGGTTTATCATTTCAACCCATAACGATTTTCTCCTAATCTGTAAGATCGCTTGGGTATGTATCATTTCAACCCATAGGGATTATAGATATATATACATAAATAATATCCAATCATCCAAAATGTCAACAAATAACATCTATCCAATCACCCAAATATCAAAAATTGAATATACAGCACAATCATCATTAAAATCAGCCAATAACTACCAATAATTTACTGTTTATCATTCATGGGTATTTAACTAGCAATTTAAATTTCAATATTAAATTAAAAGGAAATTAAATTCACTAAAAGTCATATTTAACTGGAATGATAATTTAAAATATACTAAACAATAACCAATCAATTTCTAATCACATCATAAATTCAATTTAACCAACATAAGAAAATCTAGTAGTTGTGAGAGTTTGCTTGCCTTTTATGGCTATAAAGGTGATCATAAAAATGGAGCAATATGGAGATTCATAGCAAAGATTCAAATGCAAAGAAAATTCAACAAAGCTTAGACACGAACACGAAACAATAAAGAAGTTTCAAGTGTTTCCAACTTCCAAACAATCCAAGATCCAAACAACGGACAAACCTAAAACTAGGTCATACTTAAGAAAATATTCAGACCAGAATATTACTAAATCTATAAAACTTACTAACTAGAAAGTTGTTACAAATTCTTTTCTCTCCACTTTCAAAAAAAATCACTCAAAAATCTTCTTTCTTAGGAAAATATGGTCAAAACAAACAGAGGTGTCTTCTGAGTTCAAAATTAGAGTTCGAAAATATTTCAAAAAGATTTGATATTTTGGCATAGCAAATTTATGAGTTTGAAGAACTAATCTAAAAGAAAATTGAAGCCATTGGAAAATAAATGGTTTGAAAAAAAGAATCACATAATTTGATTCATTCCTTAAGGAGATATGACAGATACAATATGGGGTACTTTCTGGCGAAACTGGACCCGAGAAAGGACTTGAAAAATGGAGTTTTTTATATAGAAATATTCGAAATGGGAAGAGGGGTTCAACAATAAAGTTGTTGCTATTGAAATTATACGCAGTATTCCAAAAAATATTATTTGATTTGGACTATTTTAGTGGAATGTAGGATCCATGGAAATGAGGGAAAGAAAGAGAGAAAACAGGGAAGGGGAAAAGAAGGAGAAAAGGAGAAAGAAGAGGAGAGGGAAGGCGGAAGGAGAGGCCTTGGAGATGGTGGACAGAGCAACAGCTATAGGGAAGGAGGAAGGGTTGAAGGAGAGGAGGAAAGGAGTTTTGATTTGTGAGGATTTTGGAGTTTTAGATCTAGAGTTCTCTACAGGTTTTGAGGAGAAAGAAGAAGTGTGCAGAGAAAGTTTATGAGGAGAAAAATTACGTAGATGTTATTAGATAAGAAATATAAGGTTGTAGTATTAATTTGTTTCTCTTTATCATATTTAAAAGGTTAAATGCCATTGGCTACGCATCCCATTCTCATCCAATTACATTCAAACCTATCATCCTTATTATTCAATCAATAATACCTTATGAATTATATTAACATAAGTTTACATTTTATTACATTCGTTATTTTACCGTTACATATTTTACCATATTAACTGCAATAATTAATTATATAAATTTTCATGGATTTCCAATTTAATTCCAAACATATTAAACAATGAGATGTAAATGAACAATTTTCACCTTTAAGTAATTTAGTCATATTTATAACTTTATTATCTATAACATATGTTATGACTACTTATACATCACTGACTATATTCAATTTTAGCTAGCAACATATAATTCCAATGTTCAATTGCCTTAATTCCATTAATTAGTCATTTAATATTCAAATGGACAAATTAATGGGAAGATAATTACAACCATCGGTTATAACAATAGTTCATATCCATTATCTTATTATTTACAACAACGGATTATAACAAAATGATTTCATATTCTATATTAACCTATTCCGATCAATTATATATAATCTCATCATTAAATGCATCATTTAATTTATTTTATTATATACAATCATAACCAAATAATCTTATAATTTGTCTATCGATTGAAATTAGATTAAAATGGTTATCAATTACACTAAACCAACAGTACCATATTACATTCTGATTGTTTTATCATTACAGTTCATAGATTTTAATTTCCTACAATATTACTATTTCAAAATCTAATTGAATTTAATATTTACCGAAAAATACGGATCTTTACACTCTCCCCTACTCAAAAAATTTCGTCCTCGAAAAGGGAAAAGGAGGAATTAAGGGATGATTATATTTTATTCAAAGTATTCAATTTATAAATAATTAATTTGAATAATTAAATATTTTAAATAAAATATAATAATTAATAAACAATCAAATATTCATATTCACATTTGCTAAAGTTTGAAAAAATATTTTCACTTCCACCAAAAATTTCTAAGTCTAAAATTCATGTAAAATTGCGGCAGAATCTCCTTTTTATGGAGAGGTCTGGAAAATAATAATAATGTCAATAATAACCATATATACATATCATATTTGGAAATATAATATCCCAATCATGGGAAAACAATATAATATCGCTAGAAAACCGTAATCCGAAAATGTACTTATTTGTCGAGCAAACAATGCTTATTTATGAAACCAAAAGCAGTAGATATTACTTCTATAAACCTGTATTTCACTTGTATAATCCAAAATAGGTTAATAATTATGCAAAAAGAGAAATATTTAAGTTTTTTATTTTGCAAAAAAAGCAAATCACTGTAAAATATACACAACAAATAATACAATCATTATATGCAACCACAGAATCCATCACATATTCATAGCAACCAAAATCAATGGTTTGTTTAGTTCAAAAACTTTTAATCATACAAGGGGATGAATAAACTATCAAGTGTATCCTACGCTAAACAGCCTTTGGTAATTACTCAATAGACTATCCGTACAACCTTAAACAATTAGAAGTATCCTTTCCAAACATCTCATAGGCTAAAACAGCCAAGAATTTCCGCACATTATTTAAGTTTATTTAGTTGGTTTCTTTTCACATCATTGTTTACCTTTTCTTTTTCTTTTTTTCATTTATATTTTTTCTTTCTTTTATGTACTTACATAAATTATTTCACAATATTAAGTTACATTTCATAACATTTCTTGCATAACGAAATTCTTATTTAGAAATAATTTCATTAAACACTTCCATTACTTAAGTATTACTTGTATAATATTCCATTACATAGTAACATTTTATCTTATTAAACATTTCTCGTAAGTTATATATATATAAGGAATGTAATTTAATGTTACACAAGATTTTGGTATTCACCCTTGAATAGAAAAGAAATATTTCAATATATCTAAAAATTCAATTAACACATTTAACCTCTTGCACTTAGTAAGAATATAAGGTATATTTAAAATATCTTCATGACATTATGCAAGAATTTTCCGAAAAGTTTAAACAATGTTCAAAGTTTATATCAAAACATTAGGGTAAGCCCTTTTTTTAATAAAGTTCCTTAATCTGATAATTTATTAGACTCGTTATTTTAAAATAAGTATAACCCTAGATTATTAAACTGAAACAAATAATATACTCAAATCTTACATTAAATATCCAAATCAAAGTATAAAATTTCATATCTTCATAATTAATTTTATATACTTGTTTTAAATGAATATTCAAATCATGGAAAAAAATTGTTATGGTTTAATACAAAAATTCAAATAGTGAATAAGCCTATAAATTTATTGTTAGTGCTTCGAAATCAAGTAAACATTTCAAACCATAGTTCCAAAATAGAGATTTAAATTTATAGGTCAAGTATATTACTATAAATAAAACTTCGCAAAGCATTTTTTCATTTATATAATATCTTTAAATTATACATTCAAAGAAAATTCTATAAATTTTACTTGAAATATTCATTTAAAAACTTCATTTGCAAATCAATCATTTATAATCTTTAATACTTTATGGAAAAATTTCATCTGTAAATTTTCTTACTTCATTTATAAATATCACATAATTTTTTTTAAATAACATCTTTATAAATATATGTAAACTATTTGAAAACAATTATTTACATCATTACTTATATTTAAAAAGAAGTTATTGAAAACCTTAAATCCATTATTTATAAATTTTGTTAGTTTTAAATCTCAATATACTTTTTAACATCATCAATAAATCAATAATTATTAACTTTAAATATGTTTTATTAATTAATAAATTCTCACAATATTTACAACACTAATAATTTACTACTAAACCATGTTGTACATAATAAACAATATTTTAAACATTTTAAAGTATTTAAAAATGGAAAAAATGACCAAATATCTTTCATATAATACTTTATCAAAATACTTTTATAACTCGATCTATTAACAGGTTTATCCTCGTTCTTGCAGACTCTGGTCGTGCGTTGATCAAGCGTTAGACTAGAAATCTCCAAGTACTTAATAGACCTGTTTCAACAACCAGTTAAAATACTTAAAAGCAGGTATGAGAAGGACCACTCAGAACCTGTTGTTAAATGATGATATTACCATAGCAGCGGCACGCTGTTGATCCAGTGTTTACGCAATGGGCATAAAACTTTCCAAAAGATCCTTCCATCTTTTGGATTCTAGAAAGATATCGCATCCATTCCATAAACAAGGGACCATCGTCCCCTGCTATAGTTACCACTGCTGATTCAATGATTTACACAATGGACGCATTTTCTTCCCAAAAGATCCATAAACAACAGATCCCAGCAGAGAAAGCGCCTTCATTGGGTAAACTAAAGATCCATCTACCCTGGAAAAAAATCGAGGAACTCATGAGTTTAGTCTGGACAACCATACCAGTTCGAATCCATTTCTGAATTCACCCAAGCACATTAGGTTTTATCAGTCGAATTCATTCCTGGATTCCCCAAGCCATCTGGGTCGAAGCATATCATACTATACTTCTTCGCGGAGAGTGCTTTGTCATTCCTTTTACTTCAAAATAATAACATACCATATATAGTACTCTTTCAAAATCATAACTTTAACTATCACACTTATACAAATTTCATTATATATAAGATTTCATTTTTAGATAGAATACATTCCAAAGTCAATGGCCTCGAATATATCAAATCATTCTTATATAAATTCCGTTGTATATAAGATTTATCTCTTTAGATCGAATATCCTCCAAAATGAATAGTCTTCCAAATCACCATATATTTATATAAAGTCCATCTTATATAAGAATCAAATTTTCCCAAAATAAATTTTGCTGCATGAAGAGCCATATGGGATTGAACATCTTTGCTTTATAAAAGGTTTTGAATTTAGAATAGTTTGTAAAATAATTTGTATATAAAATAGTTTGAAAATAATTTGTAAATAAAATAGTTTGAAAAATAGTTTGTAAATAAAATTGTTTGTAAATAAAATTGTTTGAAAAATAGTTTATAAAATAGTTTTGTATATAACATAGAATAAACTAATTTGTACAAGAAAAATAAAAGAAAATAGTTTTGTAAAATGGTTCTAAACCAATAGTAGTTTTGCATAAAAGTTAAATTTTGATTTAAATTACAAAGAATATCCAATCCAACAACTTTTAATTTCAACGTCAAAGCATATCAATAATACTAGAACATAAGACGTACATATGTCATCATTTCGCAAAATCACATTCGATCGCTCGCTCGATCAAACAAGTTCACTTTCGTACTAGTATTGTCCATTTAACTTCCCTAATGCAGACTTCGATAAGGTTTCTTGACTATAAACCATCAGTCTTCATGCATAGCCATATACTATGATAGAGAATTTTAGAATCAAATCAAAAATCCATATCAAATATTCACCATCAAGAATCGAATGAAAAATCCTAATACGAAATGGTGTAATGCTCCTCGACTTGTGTACTCAAATCCAGATCAAATTAATTATGCGAATAAAACAATATACATACAACTTACGTACTTATTCCAATTTGTTTCATCACCATTACATTTTGATTTAAATTCATTATTAATCTCATTGATTAATACAAATATCACTTCATACTTTATTATTTGTTTCACATAATTTCTCCATTTAATATAAACATTAATATATTCATTCTGATAACATTACTTGTATTTCTCTTTATTTTTAAATTAAATTCAATTTCACATGTAATATTTCTCATTTAATACTACATTTATTGCAACATCCATTATTTCATAAATAATTCACAAGTCGTGACTTTATTTAAAATCATTTCACTGTTAGTTCATATTCGTTTATCTAATTAGTTTTCACTTACTTTTCAAATTTATTTATGCCACATTTCATAAATTTAGTTAAGTTCATAACATTTTTTTTTAAAATCTCATTTACAGCTTTTCCTTAATCATAATTTCGATTTAAGCATACCAAGGCTTAAAGTTCACACTTGTATATTATTACAGTACATGCCAATAATTTATACATTCATTCTATTCATTTACTAACATAGATATAACAAAACTAATCTTGTTTTACTCGCTTTCAATTTAAGGTTACAAAATTCAACTACATAATTCAACAAAATTTCTATATTTCAACACATATATTAATTCAGAAGTTTCGACTATCCAAAAATTCCAGATAATCCATTTTATTTCAATAGTTGAAACCAACAATCAACAAACAACAATATTCACAATTAAACATTTCAATTTCATAACCAAATATTCTAATTATTCATTTTATTCTCTTTAATACGCCATAACTAAACTAATGTTTAGTCCATAAATTAAATCAACAATAATTAGCCAATGCTTATAAACCGACTAAATACAACAAATCAACAGTAAATGATAATAATTAAATATTACCATTTCACAAATCAGACACGTTACAAATAACTATAATAATTATAAAAAAATTATTCCTTTATATATAACATATTATATTAGGAAATTATTTCATTACAAAACTTATATTAATATTATATAACACTAACAAACATGCGTTCTCATATATGCACTTAGACAACTCATTCTAGGATATTACTATCGTATCTCTAATGAGTTAACTCCAACAGGCTAAGATATGTCTAAATCTGGCTTTGATACAAACTGTAATGACCCACCTTTTTAGACGGTTCAAATCGACAATAAACCACACATATCAGACTCAAACCATTCAAAATGGAGGACTGGTAATGTGTTAAACAGAAAAATAAAAACAAAACATAGAATCTCACAGCGGAACGACAAATTATAATAATCAAATAAACAGTTCATGAAGCTGTTTTATAAATAACATTTGATTACACTTTTATAATTCAAAGCAGATTTATACATACATTAGAAAAAAATAAATTATGTAGTGGAACACAGAATGCAGTGGAATAATAAATAGCAATAATATACTGAATCTTCGTCTTTGTCCTTCAGAAAATAGTCTTGTACACACTAAAAAAGCTCAGACTGACCCGAGCGTAATGAAAAGACAAAACAGTCAAGTCATAACTAAAAGATTTTATGCAATTCAGATCAAAATAGATAGAATAGTAATATTAGTGCAATGGTTTCATAAATGTTACAGGATTTTCATCTCCTATCAAGTGTACAGCGTAAACATAATTATTTAAAGGGTTTCAAATAATTCAAAATATCAATCTTAATCACTTAATTAAAACAAATCCAAAATTTGAACTAGCTTAATTAAAATAATTCAATTTCAAATAAAATCCAAATTCAAGAAATTATATGGGTATATGTCATTTCAACCTGTATCAAAAATCAACATTTCTAATCAATGAAACCCGCTCGGGATTATCATTTCAGCCCATAACGATTTTCCTCTAATATATAAGATCGTCCAGATATGTATCATTTCAACCCATAGGGATAAGAGAGATATAGACATTAATAACATCCAATCATCCAAAATGTCAACCAGAAACATCCATCCAATCACCCATATATCAACAATTGAACATGCAATCATCATTGAAATCAACCAATAACTACCAACAATTTATTGGTTATCACTCATAAGTGTTTAACTGGCAATTTAAATTTCAGTCTTAAATTAAATGGCAATTAAATTCAATAAAAGTCAGAATTAACTGAAATGACAATTTAAAATACACTAAATAGCAACCAATCAATTTCTAATCATATCATAAATTCAATTTAATTAATGTAAGAAAATCTAGTAGTTGTGAGTGTTTTCTAACCTTTCGTGGCTATGAAGGTGATGATAAAAATGGAGCAATATGGAGATTCCTAGCAAAGATTCAAATGCAACGCAAATCCTACAAAGCCTAGGCACGAACACGAAACAGTAAACAAGTTTCAACTACTTCCAACTTCCAAACAATCCAAGATCCAAACTACGGACAAACCTGAAATAGGTCATCTTTAAGAAAATATTTAGACCAGAATATTACTGAATCTGTAAAAGTGACTAATAAGAAAGTTGTTACAAATTCATTTCTTCCCACTTTCAAAAAAATAATCACTCAAAAAGCTTCTGTCTTAAGTAAGTTATGGTCAAAACAAACAGAGGTGTTCTCTGAGTTGAGAATCTGAGTTCTAAATCACTTTGAAAAGATTTGAGTTTTTGGCATAGCAAATTAGGGAATTTGAAGAACTGGTCAAAATGAAAGTTTACTACACTGGAAAAATAAATTGTTTTGAAAAAAAGAGTAACATAATTTGGTTCATTCCTGAAGGAGATATGATTGATACAATATGGGGTATTTTCGGTCAGAACTGGACACGAGAAAGGACTTAAAAAATGGAGTTTCTGATATAGAAATATTGGAAATGGGGAAGGGTTCAACAATAAAGTTGTTTCCATTGAAATTATACATGGTTTCAAAAAAAAATTTGATTTGGAATAGTTTATTGGAAAATAGAAGCCATGGAAATAATGGAAAGAAAGAGAGAAAATAGAGAAAGGGAAAAGAAGGAAAAAAGAAGAAAGAAAAGGAGAGGGAAGATGGAAGGAGATAGCATTGGAGATGGTGGAGAGGGCGGCGGCTATAGTGGAGGAGGAAGGGTTAAAGGAGAGGAGGAAAGGAGTTGTCACGACAGGGATTTTCGATCCACGAAAATCGACATCAATACGTTCATTGTACTACATGCTGAGCAATTGAATGTAGGAAATAGCAGATCGTTAAGAAAAAAGAAGAAAGAGGTAGAAGGAGAAATAGAAACAAAAACATAGAATCTCACAATTACAGCGGAACAATATATAATAAACAACAACATGTCTTTATACGAAAAGAACTATAACTGTTATTTATACATTACATCATTAGAGTACGACACATCAATAACTCAATATTGGACGGTCATAATAACTTGTCCTCACAAGTGCTGAATGTACAGCCTACAATACATAGCGGAATATAACCAAGTGCGTGTGATATGTCTTCGTCATCCAGCTCGTCTTCTGAGCTCCATAGCATCCCATCCTGAATCTGTAATACTCGGTCTGACCTAAGCATTATGGTAAAATAACACCTAAGACAGTCTCGAAACCAACGTGAGAAAACACACTCAATGAATCAATAAAGCTATCAAAATCCTTTGAAAACAAAGGTATCTCGTAGGACCACACCAAAAAAACGATGGGTTTTTACCTTATTATAACCAAAAAACATTTTATATCAAAATTATCTGATATTATAATAGCGTCTAAGTTCAAATACTTATTCAGATAGCTAAAATTGTAACATTAATCAAGTTCCATCATATTAGGCTATAAAACCAAAACTGTAAATGCACGTATTGGAGAATGGATTCCGTACGAATGACTAGGCACTGAAGTACCACCAGGCATAGTACATATCTAGAAAAATATACCGAGGACCACGCCAAGATCCCCTGCATCACAAGAACAAACTACCTGTAACCTAGATAGAACAAATATGCTATCATCTGGTGTGTTCCCACCCTTTTCGAGTTCTTCCACGCACCATAGTAATAATATCCGAGGGTATCTTGAAAGGTGATTGACATACCCTAATTGGGTGCAACCTATTTAGCTTTGCTGCATCTTCCATGATTTTCAGTCATTTTCGATTGATGAGGCTAGAGGCTACGATAACCTTTTTTTAAAGAAATTTTCACTTAGAATGCTCATTGTCCTCCAATGACAATGTACTGATAGCATTCATCCATACACGTCCGTTCAAGGTCTAAACGGAACCGAAGGCAGTATTCCTACTCCATCCATTTTTGGAACCATCCTCGGGGTTAGTAGCGATTAGCCCTTGCACTCCACTGCTCCATCTTCCATTCCATGTTCTTGTCTTCACTTCGAAAAATTCTCGTTGAATCGAAGTGATTTTCGGATAACTTATCTGATCCCGTTGTCTTTGAAACAACATTTGATATTTTCGGTAAACTCAACCCTGGTTCTTTAAGAAATAAACAGACGAAATAAGATCGAAGATCACCTCCCAACCATTAGTGGGCGGATTTCCTTATCATCATCCTAGAAGAATGAAATGAGTTTATACGTACAGTATGGCACCTTCGATGGTAATTGTACCATATAATCCCATGTTTCTCCTAAATATTTTCAAAGTTATGTTTTTGGTCCGGATTTGATAATCGGTTATTTAACTATCAAATAAACAATTATCCAATCAAAGATTCCATTTCAACTGAGTTCACTAAGTCTTATTCAATTTAATTCAATCACTTAGATCTCTTAATCCAAGATATATACTTATCTACCCAGTTTAGTATATTCATAAACTATCATTTTTAAAAATATTTAAAAACCTTATAAAATAATAAGGAAAGTACCACTACGATATCAATTATGGATTTTATACCTCAATGGTTATGTCTCTATCCTAAAGAAATCCAAAACTTAACTGCAGGCAATCTCTGCCTTCGATTTTGCTATGAAAGTATACCATTACTTTTCGAAAACTTTATTTAATAATTTCTCAAAATAATACTTATAACATTTCTATATAAATTACCAGGTTTAATATATGTAAATACTCTTTTATAAAAGTTATTATATAAAATAATGTTAATATTGAATAATTTACCTTTTAAAATGATGTTAAACAAGTTATGTTGGGTTCAGGATGTAAACTAATGTGGTTTGTATGGTATGAGAGGCACTCGGAAAGGTCCATAATGACCGGGGGATGACATATTCGGTACTACCTAGTTACAAAGGTAGGCCAGACTTGTGTTGGTAAAGGGCAGATTTTCTGTGCCTCGGGACTTCCATCTAGAGGTGTACTCATCGGAATGTAGTCCCTTCACCTGATCATTTGTATGGAAATCCAAACGCTGCTATGTGCCTGCCATTTTGATCGTACTATCCATTTTGGGCTATATGATGTAATTTAATCAATGTAACAGTTTTGGCTATGATTATATTAGTTGTACAATAGACGCTAGTATAATATAAGAGGATTTGGTATGAAAGGTTTTGGTTATCGTAAGGCAAAAACATATCCATATTTATGAGTGGGCATGTCTTACGGGATACTATTTTTTTGAAAAGAAAACGTTTAGGTAATCTAATAAATATTGTTGAGTTTTTTTTATCACGCTGGTTTACCAGACTGATCCGAGCGTTCTTCTCTTTCAATGCTCGGGTCAGATCGAGTATATTTACAGGTTCAGATTTGGTGCTTTCAGAGCTTCAACCGGCGAGCTGGAGATCTTCATTTTCATATACACATATCTATTTATTATCCACTGCATTGATGTTTTATATTATTAGCAATTGTAAGGACAGTTTACTATAACTGTCCAGGCTAATGATTAGTGATCGATTATTGAGCTCTGGTTGATGTATGCATATACAGTTTTTGTTTTGTAAAGATCATTGATATGATATTATATGTTTTCCGCTACGATGTGGGATTCTGTGTTATTCGATTTGGTTCTCTCTTTCTTCTCCTCTTCTTAGCACTTCTTTTCTTTCTTATGACTTTCCTTTAGTTCGTGCTTTTTGGATCGAACATGTGCGGTTTATTGTTGATTCAAAGGGTATGCATTTGCGGTTTGTCACACAATCTAATTGTTATAAATCTCTCGATTTATAACCAACGATTTAATTTTCCAATCTCATAATCCTTTTTCCACATTTCCAAAAGAAAAATCTATCTTTTCTTTTCAAATCAATTTATCCATCTCATTATAAATCCGTACCGTGAATCTATATTTTCAATTTATCCACTGATAATCATTTTCCTTTATTTATCCACTGATAATCATTTCTCTTTATTTATAAACATTTTTTACAAATCCCATAGTCTCATTTCCCTTTTATAATGGTTCCACAATACTTAATAGATTATAAATTGATTTTCAAATTGAATTCCATTTTTAAATCAATTTCATAAATAATCTAACTATATTCCAAAACCCGACTAAATTCCTATTTTAACTTCCATTTCATAATTTAAAATCATGTCTAGTATAACAATTTTACATTTTATTTTCAAATCATCTTTATATTCTCCCAAACTATTTTAAATCTTGATTTTTAGAATCCTTTATCACTTAAGTTTTATTATTTAAAGTCCTTTATATACACTAACCCAAAATCTCTATTTACAATATCCTGAAATAGTTAAGTACAAATTTAAATCCAGTTTCATTTCTTTTAATTAATCCAAAATTCGCTATGAATATTTCACATCCATATTTCTTGTCAATTTCTTTCCAAATTCAAAACATAAATTATTAGTATATAAAAATATCAAAATCTAGGCCAAAACTACCCTAGCATCCAATAAATTGAAATCACACTATAATCTATCACAGAATATTCAAACAGACCATATATCAATATATGTGAAATTTAATTCAACATTTTTAAGGCATCCGGTTGGATCCCCCAACTTGTTTCCATGCATCTATAGATGTTAATACAACATAAATATACCAACCCCACTTCGAGTAGGATATCATGGTATATAGAGTCATCCACTATCATGTGGGACGTATAGGATCTCATCTGCTCCAATAGGCATGAAAATCAATTCAACTACTAATATATACTACTGTATATATTATAACATCCAAACTGATAATAATAATTATCAAATTCATCCAATCAACCAATAATTAACTTTAATTATTTAAAATTAATGCCTGTCATCCAAATGAGTGAGATTTACTCACCTTCGATTTTATTCGCAAACCATTCAAATCTCGACTCATTTCTTGATTTTTGGACCTTGCACGAACAAATTTATGACATATATAAGGTATTTTTTTTTATTTTTTCCTGTAATTAAACTATTTCACATTAACTAGAATAAATTTTAAAATTGATCACTATATACCTCTCAATAGCTCGACACCTCCACTGCCATATCCAGTCTGTCGACAACCACTACCTGCTGCAGTTGTGAAGCCCATGCCACCACCATTATTGTTTGAACGAAACCTGCGTCCATCCTTCAGTTCGCACGCCCAGTAGCCACCAGCGACCACCTCGTCTTTACTGAGTTCCCGACTTCCACTTCACATAACTCACCATCGCTTTAGCACGATTTCTCAAAAGCCGCTGCCTTCGTATCCTCCACCTGAAATCGAACATGAGACTCACCTCCATATATAATCGCGATAACCATGCCCTAGGTCACTCCATCAATCTCGCAACTCTGACGTGCTCGAGGGACCTACCTCCATCCATGCGAGCATACCCTCCATTTGTCGTGCGTCTCTTCTTTCTCGCGATTTCGGTCGCATTTAATTTTTTTTGAAAGCACATTGCTGGGCAAAGTTTGAAGACGAAAAGGAGGGACTCACGATTTAGATCTGCCTGATTTGTGGAATGAGATTTCGTTTCTAATAGAAGAGGATAGGGGAAAACACATGATTTTATTTTGTTCGATTTCCTTCCCTTTTTTCTACTATCTGAAGCTCGATCGAAATTTTTTGAACGGGAGGGAAACGTGATTTTAAAACAAGGGAGAAATCGATTTCCTTACTGTGTTCGGTTGGCGTTTTAAAAAGAGAAGAAGGGAAAAGATGGAAGGGAAAGGTTGCATCTTAGGATAGGTGTACAGTTATTTCAAAAGGAAGAATAGCAGCTGACGTGAATTAAAAAGGTCAAATCAATTTAATCTATATATTTACATTTTCAAATCGTCTCATTTGCGTAAATTAAAATCTCGAACCCCTATCGGGGCATGCAGTTAGGCGTTTACAATGTTATACCTCTATTACGAACGCAATGGGAAAGTTTCTAAGTCCTAATTCGATCGTACAGAGAAGATAGCTTTTTGGATCCAATTACTATATTAAATTTTTGATATTAATTTCAGCGTGTTTCTATCCTGTACGGCCAAACGATAACTCCAAACGCGACGAAATTTGAAATCAGATAATAATACACCATTACAGACCCAATGGAACCGGTTTCGTCAGAATCTGAGACTATGCCCCGAATGACTATTTATATATGTTAATTCAAACGATATATTTTTAAAATTGAAAAAATCACATTTAAATTCAATTTAAAAAGTTTTATTATCTTCATGATTATAAATATAAATTTTATAAGCCTTTAAGTTATTTTTATCAAGCCTAAAACTCAAGATTCAAAAATTTAACCAATATCCAATTATGAAAATTCAATAATTAAATTATCCAATAAGTCGTTATATATGAAATTCAAGTTAAAAGTTAACTTTTAAATATTTAAAATCAATTAAATATTCCAATTTCAAAAAACCAAAATTCTTTGTCGTTACATTCCTTTCCCCTTAAAATAAGTTCGTACCCGAAATTACCGAGGTAAGAAGAATGTCGAAAACCCCTTAACTATTTCAAAACCAATCAGTTTGAGCAACTTTCCAAATCACATGGTTTTAAACAACTTCCTGAAAAAAAAATATTGAAGCCATATATCACTCTTACTAATTTTCAAACTCATCACTAAATTCCAATTCATTATATTTAAGCAACCATTTCAAGTTATAATCTAAAATCAAATTTCAGTTATCGAAAATTTTCTTCAAAATTTTCTAACTCCCTAATTTTTCGAAAAATTTCGCCAGCGTCTCCTTTGTGCGGCTAGATCGAAACAATTATAAATCGCCTCAACGGACCAAATCATCACACACAAAAAAGCCAAGTGGCTCAATCATCAAATCATCAATTTTAAGCACAATTTCAACACATACCTTTTTGTCGGGCAACCAAATTTTACTTCTTAAATTGAAGACATCAATTTAGCTTTTGCTTTTAATTACCTGCACCTTATTTACTAATAATATCCAATCATACAATTCAAAATCATTTTATTTAATATTTTCAATTTTCAATTTTCAATATTTATTTCACCAAAACATGTACAATGTACATATATCATCCGTACGCAAATATCAAATCTGATCGCTCACTTGATCACAGAATTTCACTTCAAAACTAGTATCGTTCACACGACTCTCTAGTGCGGACTTAGATTTGGTTCCTTGATTAGAAACAGTCATTCTCCTTACATAACTACATATTATGATAGCGAATTCCATAATCAATTAAAAATCCATATCCAGGTTCATCGTCGAGAATCGAGTCTAATATCCTAACTCAGATCGATATAAATTATCTCGAAATTCTATGCCCGAATTTGGATCAAATCATTATGCGAAATAAATAATATACATAAAACTTACGTATTTATTTCAATTGATTCTTAGCTATACCAATTTCTTTTATTCATATTTATACTTCACATTCATATATTTATTTGGCACACCCTTAAATACCAATTCTACTTAAGAATTCCACCATCGAATTTTCTAAGACAATTTATAACATTTTATACAAATGTTCTTAGATTTATTTCCACTTCACCACTTTAGTTAACATCCATTTCCATTCAAATTAAATTTCATTTTTCCAATTTCACATTTGATTTTTATCAATCAGCATTCCAAATCATATTCGATTAACTAATTTATTCCATTAGTTCATATATTCATTTATTCTGAATATCAATAGATTCCAATTATAATAAATTTTTCATTTAGCCTACTTAGACTAAATTTTCAAAATTCCTTTAATTTAACTTAATTTAAGTTTAATCCTATGCCAACATAAAATTTCAAATTTTATAAGTTATCAAACTTATTCATATTCCATTCACTAATTTCTTCTAATTCACTTCATTTAATTAGTTTACTTTACTAATTTATTCCATTTTCGCATTCACTTTCATTTAACTTTTCTTAACTTAAATTTTATTCTTCGTTTTCAATTTTATCCACCTTATAAAACTTACCCTAAGGTAAGATTCATTTCAAATTTTTCTTTCCAAATTTTATAAGTTCAATCTTATTTTCTCATATCTTCGATAAACATTTCCTATCAAAAACCCAGAGTTTGCACACTTTGTTCCAAGTATTTCAAGTCATTTTTCAAACCATATATACATACACACACCAAAAAATTCCACTAATATATCAAATCATTCCTTTGACTTCCAAAACCAAATCCAGTTTTACCATAACACAACTCTAATTGGTAGCCATTCCTCTCTTGGAAACCCAAAAATGAACGTCGATGATGCTATAGTAATCACCGAAATTATTTTCCAGTGATCAAAGTGAGTTCAATGCTTTTATTTCCTTTAAAAACCGTATTAAATATTTATAATTCAAAAATATTCTCCAAATAATACCATTATTATTTTCCAAGACTTTGAAAAACATTCCAAAACAAATGGGAAATTAAATTCCTAAATTTTCAACTTTTAAATCCTCTATAAATTGTTTTTATAAACCATATCATTTTTTAAATCACATTGACAAAACTATATTTACAAAGTCCCATTGTTATATGAATTACTTTCTTAACTTTTGATCATGATTTCAATTTTGATTCCATCACTATAACTACAAATGATAATGGTTTAATATTATTATTTCCTAACAACCAAGCACACCATATACAACTATAATAATTTTTGAAAAATTATCGCTTTTATATATAAAAAAATCTAGGTAAAATAATTTCATTTACCCTATTTCAAACAATACTATCTCGAGTTGCTTCGTTCAAGTATATAGAGATCTCTATCAATATCGTTAATTGCTCGAATGACCAGAAACCATAAGCCACTCAATAGATCAACCAATACAATAAAAAAAATTATATTCACTAACAAATGCGTGCTCATATCTACTAATACACTCAACTCATCCTAGGGTAACACTGAACCTATTTCTAATGAATTACCCCATCAAGGCCAAGGTTCCCGCTTAACCTTCAGCTCTGATACCAAATGTCACGACTGGGATTTCCGACCCTTGAAAATTGCATTAATACGTTCACTATATTATAAGCCGAGCAATCGAATGTCGAAAATACCAGATCGTCGAAAATACCAGATCGTTAGGGAAAAAGAAGAAAGAGGTACAAGAAGAAATAGAAATAAAAATACAGAATCTCACAATCATAGTGGAATAATATATAATAGACAATAACATGTCTTTATACAAAAAGAACTAAAACTGTTACTTGTACATTACATCATCAGAGTACAGCACATCAATAACTAAATACTGGACAGCTATAATAACTTGTTTTCAAGTGCTGAAGATACAACCTACAATAACATAGCGGAATATAATCAAGTACGTGTGATACGTCTTCATTATCCAGCCCATCTCCTAAGTCCATAGCAACCTATCCTGAATCTGTAATACTCAGTCTAACCCGAGCATTATAATAAAATAACACGTGAGTCAATTTGGAAAACCTGCGTGAGAAAACACACTTAATTTGAATTATTAAAGTTATCAAAATCCTTTGAAAACAAAGGTATTTCGTAAGACCACGCCATACATATACACGATGGGATTTTACCTTACGATAACCAAAACATTTTATATCAAAATCATCTGATATTATAATAGTGTCTATGTACAAATACTTATTCAAATGGCTGAAATTGTTACATTAATTAAATTCCAGCATATTAGGCACTACAACCAAAACCATAAAGGCACGTATTGGAGAATGGATTCCATACGAATTATTAGGCACTGGGCTACCACCTGTCATAGTGCATATCTAGAAAAATGTACCAGGCAACGCTGGGATCCCCTGCAACATAGGACCGAACTACCCCAAACCTGGATAGACCGAATATGCTATCACTCCGAGTGTTCCCACCCTTTATTAGTTCATCCGCGCACCGTAGTAATAATATCCAAGGGTATCTAGAAAGCTGATAAACATACCCTAATTGGGTGCAACCCACTTAGCTTTGCTGCATCTCCCTTGATTTTCAGTCATTCCCGGTTGATGAGGCTAGAGGCTGCGATTAACTTTTTTAAAGAAATTTTCACTTAGAATGCTCATTGTCCTCCAATGATAATGTACTGATAGCACTCATCCATACAAGTCCATTCTGGGTCTGAATGGAACTGAAGACACTATTCCTACTATATCCATTTTTGGAATCATTCTTGGGATTAGTAGCGATTAGCCCTTGCACCCTACTGCTCCATCATCGATTCCATGCTCTTGTGTTCACTTCGAAAACGTACTTGTTGAATCGAAGTGGTTTTCGAACAACTTATCCGATCCCGGTCTCTTCAAAACAACGTTCGACATTTCCGGTAAACTCAACCCCGGTTCTTTAGGAAATAAACAGACGAAAATAAGATCGGTGATCACCTCCTAACTGTTAGTGGACGGATTTCCTTATCATCATCCTAGAAGAATGAAACGAGTTTATACGTATAGTATAGCACCTTCGACGGTAATTATACCATATAATCCCCGTGTTTCTCCTAGATATTTCCAAATTTATGTTTTTGGTCCAGATTTGATAGTCGATTATTTAACTATCAAATGAACAATCATCCAATCAAAGATTCCATTTCAACTCAGTTCACTAAGTTTTATTCAGTTTAAATTTTAACCACTTAAATCTCTTAATCCAAAATATAGATTTATCTTACCGAATTTAGTATATTCATAAATTATCCTTTTCAAAAATATTTGAAAACCTTTTAAAATAATAAGGAAAGTACCACTGTGGTATCAATCATGGATTCACAGCTCAATGATTACGTCTCTATACTAGGGAAATCCAAAACATAACAACAGGCAATATCTGCTTCTGATTTCCCCATGAAAGTATACTATTACTTTTCAAAAACTTTATTTAATAATTTTTCTCAAAATAATACTTATAAAATTACTATATAAATTTCAAAGTTTAATTTAGGCAAATACTCTTTTATAAAAGTTATTATATAAAATAACATTAATATTGAATAATTTATCTTTTAAAGTGAAAATACCGATAAATTCTTAAATAATAACTAACTTGATGTTAACTCAATAACTAACTTAGTTAATAATTAAATATACTTTAAACAAATTAAAATAATTACATAACTTTTAACTGATAATTAATTATGATTTTATTAATAAGATTCAAATCAATTTACAAGACTTGTTTATAAAACTTATAATTGATTTTGACAATTTAAAAATATAACTAACTTTCTGAAATATTATTATACCAAAAAAAAATTAAATTACCTAGTTCAATGATTAAAAATCCTCATCTTTAATTAACCCAACTTCTCGATAATTTTTTTTTTCCCGATTCAAGTATAACCAATCTAATACATGTTAATCTCCAAATTTATAATCAATGATTTACGTTTCCAAATTCATAAATCCCCTTTTCCATGTTTCCAAAAGAAAAATTTATCTTTTCTTTTTAAACTAATCTACGCATCTCATTATAAATCTTTACCGTGAATTTATATCTTCAATTTATCCACTGATAATCATTTCACTTTATTTATAACTATTGTCTACAAATCTCATAGTCTCATTTCCCTTTTATAATGGTTCCATAATACTTAATCGATTATAAATCGATTTCTAAATTGAATTCCATTTTTAAATCAATTTCTTAAATAACCCACATATATTCCAAAACTCGACTAAATACCGGTTTTCACTTCCATTTCGTAATTTAAAATCTTACGTAGTATAACAATTTTATATTTTATTTTCTAATTTCCATTTTATTCTACCAAACTATTTTAAATATCGATTTTTAAAATCCATTTTTCCACTTACAAATTTCACTTTAATTTTATTGTTTAAAGTCCTTTATACACATTACCCAAAATATCTATTTACAATATCCTGAAATAATTAAGTACAAATTTAAAGTCAAACCATTTATTTTATCCAATTTCATTTCTTTTAATTAATCCGAAATTCACGATAAATATTTCACTTTCGAATTTTTTTAATTTCTTTCCAAATTAAAAATATATATTACTGGTATTTAAAAATATCAAAATCTTGGTCAAAACTACCCTGGCATTCAATAAATTCAAATCACACTATAATCTACCATAGATTATTCAAACAAACCATATATCAATAGATATGAAATTTAATTCAACATTTTTGAGGATTCTAGTTGGATCCCTCCAACTTATTTCCCCATACCCACAGATGTTAGTATAACATAAAATTACCAATCCCACTTCGAAGGGGATATCTCGGTATATAGGGTCATCCGCTATTATACGGGGCGTATAGGGTCTCATCTGCTCCAACGGGTGGGAAAATCAACTCAATTACTAATATATACTACTATATATATAATAACATCCAAACCAATAATAATAATTATCAAATTCATCCAATCAACCAATAATTAATTTTAACAATTTAAAATCAGTGCCAATCATCCAAATTGTGAGATTTACTCACCTTGACTTTTATTTGCAAACCATTCCATTCTCGACTCGTTTCATGATTTTTGGACCGTGCACGAATAAATTTACGACGCATACAAGTTAATAATTTTTAATTATTTTTTCTTGTAATTAAACTAATTCACATTAATTAGAATAAATTTTAAAATCAATCGCTATGCACCTCTCAACAGCTCAACATTCTACTGCCATCTCCAGGTTGTCGACCACACCACCTGCTGCAGTTATGAAACCCATGCGACCACCGCTATCGTTTGAACAAAACTCGCGTCCATCCTCCAATTTGCACGCCCTAGTAGCCACCAGTGACCACCTCGACTTCACTGAGTTCGCGATCTCTACTTCCACACGCAACTCACCATACCTTCCGCACGATCCCTCAGAAGTCGCTGCCTTCGTATCCTCCTTCTGAAATTGAACACGAGACTCACCTCCGTAAACAATCGTGATAACCATGCCCTAAGTCACTCCATTAATCTCATGACTCTAACCAGCTCGAAGGATCCACCTCTATCCATGCGAGCATCCCCTCCCTTCGTCGCGCATCTCTTCTTTCTTGTGATTTCGTTCGTGTTTAATTTTTTTCCTTTTCGAAAGGGCATTGCTGGCCAAAGTTTGAAGATTAAAAGGAGGGATTTGCGATTTATAACTGCCTGACTTATGGAATGAAATTTCGTTTCGAATAGAAGAGGATAGGGAAAACATGCGTCTATTCGATTTCCTTCTCTCTTTTTTTCTATTATCTAAATCATTATCGAATTCATATGAACGAGAGGGAAATATGATTTTAAAAGAAGGGAGAAGTCCATTTCCTTAGCGTGTTTGGTTGGCATTTTAAAAAGAGACGGAGGGAAAAGATGGAAGGGAAAGGTATCATGTTAGGATAGGTGTACAGTGATTTGGAAAGGAAGAATAAAAGGTGATGTTAATTAAAAAAGTCAAGTCAATTATATATATACATATATATATAAATTTTCGAATCGTCTCGTTTACGTAACTTTAGATCTCGAACCACTATCGAGGCATGCCGCTAGACATTTATAACGTTATGCCCCAATTTCGAGCGCAGTGGAGAAGGTTCTGAGTCCTAATGCGATCATATGGAGAAGATAGCTTTTTAGATCCAATTATTACATTAAATTTTCGATATTAATTTCAACTTGTTTCTATGCCATACGGTCAAATGATAATTCCAAACTCTACAAAATTTGAAATCCGGTAATAATACACTATTACGGATCTAACGGAACTGGTTTCATGGAAATCCGAGACTGTGCCCTGGATGGCTATTTATATACGTTAATTCAAACGATGTATTTTTAAAACTAAACAAATCACTTTTAAATTCAATTTAAAAAATTTTATTATCTTCATAATTATAAATATAAATTTTATAAGCCTTTAAATTATTGTTATCAAGCTTAAAACTCAAGATTCAAAAATTTAACCAATATTTAGTTATTAAAATTCAATAACTGAATTATCCAATAAATCGTTATATTAGAAATTCAAGTAAAAAATTAACTTTTAAATATTTAAAATCAGTTAAATACCAATTTCAAATAATCAAAATTTTGTGTCGTTATAGGAATTTTGATTTGTGAGGTTTTTGGAGTTTTAGATCTAGAGTTCTCCGTAGATTTTGAGGAGAAAGAAAAAGTGTGTAGAGAAAGTTTATGAGGAGAAAAATTATGTATGTAGATGTTATCAGGTAAGAAACATAAGGTCGTAGACAAAGGAATGGTCACATGGCTGACTAGAGTCTCTTGGTTAACCAAGGCCCATTATGTTATCTCGCCTTTTGGCAAGGCTGTGATACCAAAAGATTAATCGAAAACCAAAGACATTTCATCCCGAAGATCGGTTATACACTGCTTTGCTATGTATATCGATGAATTTTGTCCGAGTCTGGATCGGGCCACAATTGACCAGACATGACAAGCAAAGCCATAAAAGCCAGCATTTCAAATTTCAGGTTAATCGGAGTTTGTATGAATGAGATATGATCGATACAAGTTAGAAGAAACACACTGTTCGTATCCATAGAGGAAGGTTGAATTTCGAATCGATCGAATTCGACTCGATCAGCATCTGTTCGAATCGATTAGGCTTGAATCGATCCTTGTCATACTATTTGAACCCATCAGCTTCGTACCCATCAGAGTGACTTCGCCCCGCTCCAGTTCGAATCCATCAGGCGAGTGCTTTTCGTATCCATCGGATGACCTTGCTTCGTACCCATTAGAGGCTCTTGTTCGAATACATGTCCAATGGCTCATTCGTGTCCATCGAGTCAAATGGACATGGTTTGACGCAACGGCCACCGATGCAAACAAGGCGAGATCCATGGATGCGATACGGTCAAACCGAAGCAAAAGGTGGATCGATGCGAGGAGTGCATGCCACGTCGCCGCAGAATCACATGCTTCATCGAGTCAAAGTAGATCGATTCGAAATCATGGTTTCGAACCAGACAACCACCGAGAAATCCAATTTCGTATCGATCGTAACTCAAAATTCACTGATCCAAATGCTATGAAATTTTCACAGGAGCTTACGTACATGCTAAAAAACATTCCTGCCAAGTTTCAGGTCGATTGGATCATTTATTGATCAATACGAAACTGGTTCGTATCGATCACAGATCGAGTCGAAACTTGGTGGGATCGATCGCATGGTCCCACTCACATGCCAGAAGGAGTCTCCCGAAGTTTGAGCACGATATCAGCCTCATACACCTATAAATAGCCCCCTGAAGCCTACAAAAAAGGATCTTTCAACTCGCAAGCATCTAAACTCTAACGGATTCCATTTCACACTTCACCATTACTGTTTTACTCGAATTTCAGAGCTATTGTCTACTGTAATCTGCTATAATTCACAGAAATCACCAAGTGAATATCAATAAAGTCATCAAGTTCAAAGCGGACGTAGGGAAGATCGTCGAACCACTATAAATTCTGTGTTGTTAACTGTTTTCTTTTGAATTTTCTGAGTGATCTCCATATTTGTTATTCATCTGAGATCTGTGATTGTGAATTATCAACTATCGGGTGTTTGTGACCAATTTTGGCGCAAACATTTTGGTGCTTTCATTGAGAGTTGAACTCAAGAGTTCTTTTAGTTGAATTTGAAAGTTTAGAGATTTAGATCCGAAGAGTCATGTCAAGGCAATCAAGTAGAAGGCAGAGACCAGAGAGAAATCAACACGAAGGGAGTCAAGAGGCTTCCTCAGGAGCGAACCAATCCTTAATCTTCGTCACCAGGGATGAGATGGAGACAATGATGAGAAGGCAAGAGGAAATGATCTAGAATTTGTTTCGATAGATTGGGCAACTTGAAGCGGAGAATCGAGGAGCAGATGGAGTTCAGAATGGAGCAGGACAATCCGGTGTAGCACCCGGCCTAGGGGCACACACTTAGAGCATGTTGATCCAATCTCGGGGAGAGAGACAGGGGCATCCGAGCAACCTGGCGGTGGTAGAGGGATGAACGCTCAGCCAGGGGGGCAGTCCTCTGAAGGCTTACACGGACTCGGGGGGCAGATCGAAGGCAGTGAACGAGTACTACATCTTGGAGACAATGATAGATTGGCAAAGATGGTCAGACGAGCCATAAGAGGTGGATTAGCGAATAGAGATCCTGAAGACGTGAAAAGTAGTCACTTTTCTCCTGCAATTAGGATGGCTAGGAACCTACCAGAATTCAAGTTACCATCAGTGGAGATGTACGATGGGAGGACGGACACCGCGGCCCATCTGACAAAGTATATGAGGCACATGGAAGTACTGGGGGAATCACAGGAAGTCATGGCCCGGTGCTTTCCATTGTATCTGACAGATATCGCGGCACTACGGTTTAGGCAGCTGGAGAGTGGCTCCATAGGAATATGGGTCGATTTAACTGAGAAATTCATGAGGCAATTCAGGATTCACATCGCAAGATCCAAAAATGTGATGAGTTTGGCAACTTTAAAGCAGAAAGCTGGGGAGCCTTTGAGGAATTTTCTGATGCGATTCAGCGCGGTAGCAGCGTCGGTGGACCTACCAGATCCATCCATGGTAATGATGGCGGCTGTATCCGGAATATCTGATGGCACAGAGTTCAAAAATTCGTTAACTAAAGATCCACCTATTGGATCTGGGAGAATTCTATCATGAGGCCGAAAAGTTTGTACGATTGGAGAATGCTAGTGTAACGACCCGGAATTCAGGGCAATATCAATTTAATAATCTGTATAAATAATATAACTGGTTTGATAATTTTTCTTTATGAATTTAATTTAAACTCATAAATTTATTCTTTTTATGGTTAATAAATATTTAATCTGATAATTGTGATTAATATCTTTTTAACAATTTAAAATGGATAAGATTTATTTTTTAAAGCTAATGAAATTTTATTCTGTTTATAATATATACATTTGATATATATTGTGAATAGAAGATCTTTTGTTTTAAATAAAGTTGAATTTTCAAATTGTAATATATATGTTTGTATATGTTATAATTTGAGTTATTTTGAAATTTAATTTAACCTGTTGATAATTTATATATGTACTGTAATTTAAAGCTTTATTTTAAAACTAAATATTTTTCAGAAGTAAATTTAAGATTAATTCATTTGTTTTCAAAATGTAAGATAATTGTTGTTTTAAAAATATGATAGTTTAAAAAGGATTTAAACAAGTTTTGTTTTGTTCTCTTTTAAAATGTTTAAATTTTAAAATGGTTATAAAATACATGTATAAGGAATTTGTTTATATTTTAATTAGTTTTAAAACATTTTTCTTTTAAAGGTAAATTTATATTTATATATGTAAGTATTTATTTATAAAGTAACATAAATAAGTAAGTTTATAATATCATTTAAATTAAATAAAAATTTGTTTAAAAACACTTAAGTAATATGTGTAAACATATTAACACATTAGTGACATATGTAAAGCAATTAAGCTTAATGGTTGACATTTGTTCAATTTATGAACAAGTGGCCTTTATTTTCTTTTGTTTGAAATTTTAACATGTAAAGAAAATTAGTTTCATCTTCCAATCTCCAAGCTTTCTTCTTCTCAAATTATTTCTCTTCCATCTTAACTCAAATAAATGGCAACCAGTAAACTGCTTTCTTAAATTTGAATTCAAAAATCAACAACAAATCTGAAACTAAAATCTGCAAGCAAAATGGAAACTGTAAAATTTATCACCTGCAAATTGAAAATCTGCAACTTCAAATTTTCTGCAAATTCAAATGAAGAATCAGTTTCAACAGCAAGTTTAATACAACAAATTGAAGCATGCATTCGATTTCAACATGCAAAGGGATCAATTTCATCAACAAAGCAAAAATTTGATCTGCAAAGATTCATGTGCTTGGGAAAAACAGTTTGTTCTCTGCTTTGAAAATAATTTAAACAGGTGAGTAAATTTTATTTTAAAAACAGTTTTTAAAACAAAGGTTATATTGATATCATTGATGAATATTGCGGTAACATAGATTTAAAATGTTTATATGTTCATTGATATGAATGCATGTTGATTTAAAGTTGAATTTGTGGAATAGGTCTGTATATTTGTAAAAATTCTGTTCTCTGTTTTCTTTTGAATAGATTTCACTTCAAAAATATTAATCTCCCAGTAACATCATTAATGGACTTTGATGATAAAATGGAAATTGTAAGTTAATGTTTGATAGTGAATATAAAAATAGCTGCTGTAAATTTAAATTCATAAATAGTGTTTAAAAATAGGAAACATAGTGAAAACCTGATTCACGTCAGAAAATTTATTTCCTAAATTCTTGCTATGGATCATATAAATTAATTAGTTGTTAAAAATAATGATTTTTTAACATGAATTTCATAATTTTTAAAATGATAATCGATTGGGAATCTTAAGTTGAACGACATCGGCAAATGGATGAATTGCCGATGATCTATACAATAATTATAGTCGAAATTTTGATCGTAGCTTGTTTGTGGGTTGTAGATTAAGGGAAAAATACAATTTAATTTTCCCAATGGTTGAATCAAGAGGATTTGGGACAAGTAGGGTTTTCTGGACTGTTTTGCTTATTGATGGGTTCGTTGATTTTGCATGCCGTGGAGTTGATCGAGTGCGATCGCGAGTGGAAGGATGGAAGCGTGATGGTACGGCGGTGCTTTGGAGGGGTTGCCGAAGCTTCCGGTGGCGAGTTCATCAGAGGCGTTGGGGGTTTCTGGGTTGAGTAGTTCTGCAGTTTTCATGCTAATGCTCGAATTTTGATTCGATTAAGTGATGTTGGATCTTAGTGTTTGAAGAGGTTCGCACGCGATCGTGTGATGGTTGTGGAGGGTCGAGATGATCGTCGCTGGCCGGAGTTGCTTAGACACGTGCACGCGTTGTGCCGTGTACACTAGAATTTGAGTTGGGAAAGACGAAGTTTCTGCTCGAAGTTCTGGTGTTTCAGACCGAAGCAGCTCGCATGATTTTCGCGTGCCGACTCGAAGTGAGGGTAGCTGAGTTAGTCTCGGGGTAGGCTCGTATAATTGCCATACTTGACTCGAGAACCTTGGTCATTTGTTTTTGGTTTGGTACTGTAATAATATAAGTGCAGATTATACTTATTGATGGAGTAAATGAAATCAGGCTTCAAACTACAAGTTTTTTAAAAGAGACAAATGAATAAAGTTAAAACTTGTTGTTTTGAAATTAAGTTAATTGAACTTTAAAAATGTAAATCAAGTCTACTTTCAAATTTAAAATGTTTAAGATGAATTCTTTGAAAGTAATTTAACTTAATCAAAGTTTGAATTTTAATTTAAAAAAGAGTGTTTTGATTAAATCAAAAGTTTTTAGTAATACCTTAAAAACCAAGTTTTCAAAATTATATTGAATGAAAAGTTTAAATTAGATAATTTAATTTTTTTAAATTTTAAATTAGATTTCTAAATGCTTTATTTTCAATTAAGGTTATTATTATAATTTTGAAAACTAAATAGGATAAGTTGATTAAGTTGTTAAAATTTGATTAATTTCAAATAACTTATTTGTAAAGATAAATAATGTTAAATTATTTTGATATGAATTTAAGAATACTTAATTAAATATGATTTGTAATTAAGTAAAGAATTAATTAAGATAAATGTTTTCTTAATTAATTAAGGATTTTTAAATATAAGTCGTTAATTAATTAATTGTTTAATTAATTTTAATTGTTTATTTAATTTTTAATAATCACTTAACAATGGATTAATTAAGTGTAATTACATAATGAAGTAATTAATGGTTAATTATTGAAAATAATTAATTATGGAAGTAATTAATAGGAAATTACTCATGGGAGTAATTAAATGGAAGTGATTAATGAATAATCACTCAATGTTATCAATTGAGAAATTGATTAATATAATTATTTTTAAGTTAATTAATGATTGATTAATTAATTAATTAAAGAATTAAGAATTATTTAATAATGGAATTAATTATTTGTAAGGTAATTAATTAAGAAAGTAACTAAGATTTATTAATGGAAGTAACTAGAGATAATTACTTATGTAAGTAATTAAGAGTTAATTACTTAATTATTTTGTTAATTAATTAATATGATTAATTAATTGATGAATGAATTTAATTTAAGATTAATTACTAAGTGTAGTTAATTAAAATTGTAATTAATTAATAAAGTAATTGATTAATATAGTAATTAATTAAGGATTTATTTATTAATTTAATTGTTTAATAATTACTTAATGAAGTAATTAAAGATTAGTTAATTTAATTAATTAATCAAGGATTGATATAATTAAATTAGAAAATAATTAATTAAGAAGTTAATTAATTAAGATAAGTAATTACAAATTGTTAATTACTAATTATGATTAATAAGCTGATTAATTGTAAGTTAATTGGTTAATTAATTAAAGTATTATTAATTAATAAGGATCATTAATTAATGTGATTAATGATATTAATCAAGATTGATTAATATAAGTAGTTAATTTAAGGGTGATTAATTATTGTAATTAATTGAGGTATAATACAATTAATTATAGTTAATTAATAGAAGTAAATGAATGATCATTAATTATTGCAATTAATGATAGTAATTAAAGATTTAATTACTGCATATGGTAAAGGATAATTACTTGAATGTAATTAAATATAATTAATCAAGGAAGCTTAATTAAGGAAAATCATTAGAGATGATTAATTTATTTATTTGAAATAAATAAATGAAAAGGATTTAAGTAATCCAAGTGATTAAGAGTTAATCAATTCTGTTATGGATGAATGATTGATATTGGATGATTGGTTGATATTGGATGATCAGTATTAGGTGAATGATATTCGGTGATTGATATTGGTTGATGCTGGATGATTTGGATATATGTGATATGCTGTTGTGTGAGATGAATGGTTGTTATGAATTATCTGTTATGATAATATAATTCATCTATCTGTTTATATCATCCTGTATATAAGTTTAAATTATTTAAACCCTTAAGTACAACTTGGACATTAAAATGGCGTTTGGTTTCGGTGAGACCGGGATCGGGTTTCCATATTTGGATAATCCGAAAACCACATCGATTCCAATTAAACGTTAGGTCATGAATCCAAGTGGAGCAAGTGAAGACTCGAGGTGTAAGTGCTATACGTCAATATAACTCTGTGGGTGATTCCGTAATGAGTTGACGGAATAGTGCTTATAGATTCGAGATGGTGATTTAGAGTACAAGGGCTATGGTCGTTGACTCTGAGGGTGATTCCAAAATGAGTGCAACGAGATAGTGCCTTTGGTTTCGTTTGAACCCGGAACGAACTTGTATGGATTGAATGCTTTCAGCACATCGTCAGATGGACGATAAGCATTCTAAGATAGATATGTTCTATAAAGGTAATCGCAGCCTCAAGCCTCATCAACAGGGAATGGCTAAAACAGGGGAGGTGCAGCAAGGCTTCGTGGGTAGCCCCCACTTGAGAGTGAGATTTACCCTTGTCTAGAGGTCCCTTTATATTTCGGTTTAGTGTGTGGTTGGTCGCGCCAACTACGGGGTGGTCTTGTTCAGGACTGTTCAGTAAGGAATGGTTTCGGCCTTGTGTTGCAGGGGAGTGGGCATACTCCTCGGTACGATGATCTAGGCCACGTACTGTGACGGGCGGTACCCCAGTAGCCCTGCCATTGATGGAATCCAAAATCCAATAAGTGCCTGTACGGTTTTGATTGTTCCCAACTTTGTTGGACCGTGAGATGTAAGCATTCCAGCTATTTCTGTATATTATTTTGGAAACCCTAGACACTATTATAATATCACTGGATTTCCTATCAAATGTTTTGGTTAGCATACGGTAAAAACTTTTCCATGTTTATGTGTGGGAAGTCTTACGTGATACCTTTTCTTTCCAAAGGTTTTTCTAAAGTTAAGCTACTTTAACCCGTTTACTCACACCAGACCTCTGTCTGACCCGAATGTTTATTTTCTGTTTTATTAAACTCTTGGGTACTCATATTATGTATGAGTAGTCAAGTGATTTAGGTTTGCTTGACGAATTCTGGAGGAGATATGGAGCAGGAGGCTTCGACGTGTAGATATATATTGATTTCGCTGTGTTTGTTATATCTATTTCTCTTGTATCTTGAGTTGTATAGTTAGACAGAAGTTTATAACTGTCTATTATCTGTTGTTTAAGTTGTGTACTCTGATGAAATAAGATACTATGTAATGTTTTATGTGATATATTATATTTTATTCGTTCCGCTGTGAGTTCTCTGATGTTGTTTTGTTTCTTCTTTCTCTTTCTTTCCTTCTTCTATCCCTTTCTTTCTTCAAGATGATGCGATTTCCTGGAGATAGGAAGTTGTGTCGTCTCAGTTGGTATTAGAGCATTAGGTTGAGTGAATACCTAGGCTCTGGAGTGATGTCTTTCTTGAGAGAGCGTACTTGTAATTTTTATATATAACTATACATACATACATACATACATACATACATATATATGTATGTATGTATCTGTATCTACCTGATTTGTTGGGTTATCTGTTCGGATTTTCCAACATAAGTTTTAGAGGTAGATGGAATAGTGGTGTGTGTGTGTGTGTAACACGACTACCACTGATGGAAGAGGTCCATATGTTTGAGATTGGAAGTGTATTTGTTGAGACTGTAGACTAAATACCATCTCGAGTGAGATTTGTAGTTTGGAGTAAGGATTTCTCAGATATCCGAATGAAATCTTTTGAAGATTCGGAGTTCATCTTTGAAGTGTAAGTTTGGATTTCGCTCAGGTGAGCGAATTTTTCTTGAGTTTGAATCTGTCGTAAGTGTAGATAAAAGTGATGGTATCTTGATAACTGCGTGATGAGATGCAGTATCCTTGGATATTTTCTGAATGTATTTTCTCTGGAAACAGTTTTAGAAGTGGTTGAGGAGCAGTCTTTACCTACCGCAGGGAAGATTCGTCTGTATAGAAGTTGTCTGGATCTTTAGCATGGAGGTTGGCTATTTTGGAATATGAGACTAAGGTCTATAAGTTATTTGCTTTGGCATAGTCTCATTTGTTATTCTTTAAGGAGAGCGAGATGTGGATGCTTGATTTGGAGTCCGAGTTTCTTGAGAGTTTGTCTGCCATCTCGGAGATTCGTTGCGTGGTTTGTTGATGGTTTTGGTTTTGGAGAAACCTTTGGATTAGAGTCTTGGGTTAGCTGTGGTAGCAGTTTCAGCTCGAAGTGTTCGGTGTATTGTCGAGGAGGTCTTTTAGCTTCGCAGTATCATTGAGGTGGAGTTTGGAAGCAGCAGTGTGGTCTGTTTCTCTGATGGTTCAGGAATCTGGGTGGTTCTTCTATCAGCAGCCTGGGCAGTTGGTAAAAGTTTTCTTGGAAGGTTAACCTTGTTTGAAAAAGCTTTAGGCTGTTCTAATTGGTAATGAGAGGATAGTTTCTTTGGAATCCGAATTAGGTTGGATCGCAAAAGTGACTTGCGATTTGTTTGGGATTTTTCTTAGGCTATCTTTTGTTTGAGGCTGAGGATTCTCATGTGGAATTAGGAGCTACTGAGGTAATCAGAAGTTTGTCTACATCTGGAGTTGAGTTCCATATTGTTTTGGTTCCAGAAGCAAATTTTGGTAGTCAGCCCAGTAGTAGAGTTGGAGTAGCAGCTCAGAATTTTTGGAATTAGAATTAGACTGATATAGCTTTTGGAGTAGGATTCTGTTTTGAGGATGTATGACCAAGTCTGATGTGTCCCTCAGATATTTTATGGATTTGATGAACAAAGTTTCCCGAATATATTGGATAAGTTTATATTCGAGTTCATCAACAGTATTCTCATCAATTTCAGAATCAGAGTTGTGCAGCGGAAGCGAGGTAGCAGCTGTACAAGGAAGGAAGCAAGTTCAGTTTGCTATTGTTTGGGAGTAGAATTTGTGTTTTGGATTTCGAGGGATTTTGGAAGACTTTTCTGTTGAATAGGATCCATAAAATGCTTTGTTTTGGGTTAGTTGTTTCTGGAAGTATCAGCATAGGATGAGCTGATCAGGAAGAATATTAGCAGCCTTGGATTGTCTGTTGAGTTATTCAGGTAAGAGATAAGGAGTTTTGGAATTTGAAGTTGGAGACTTCTTCGTTGTTAATATTTCTCTGGTTAAGAGAGCAGTGATTGGATAAGGTTGAATTGCCCGTTTGGATAACCGAGATTCATTGTATTTCACGTATCTCTGAGGGAGTACGTGCATGATTCATTGTTGGTTGTTGAATCTGTAGTTCAGTTGGATTTGGAAGTTGTGTTAGACTTGAGTATAATCTGATGTTATGTTCAGATTGATTGATCTGGAGATGAGAGGAGCTCTGGATTTTGGTAGTGTAGTTAGTTTTTTAGCTTTTGTAGAGCGAGTCTCCCGGTGATTTATACTTGGGAAACTCGAGATAATGTTAGTAAGATTTATTCTGATTTGTGTCAGGATAATTAGTTAAGTTTGTTTGTTTGAATTGGGTGTTATGGTTGTTAGTAATTGGTTGATAGGTATGCTTTAGTGTTTGAAATTAAAATTTGTACCGGGTTATTAAATTACCTTTGCTTTTAAATTTCGGGGACGAAATTCTTTTAAGGGGGGAGGATTGTAACGACCCAGAATTTTGGGCAATATCAATTTAATAATCTGTACAAATAATTTAACTGGTTTGATAATTTTTCTTTATGATTTTAATTTAAACTCATAAATTTATTCTTTTTATGGTTAATAAATATTTAATCTGATAATTGTGATCAATATCTTTATACAATTTAAAATGAATAAGATTTATTTTTCAAAGCTAATGAAATTTTATTCTGTTTATAATATATACATTTGATATATATTGTGAATAGAAGATCTTTTGTTTTAAATAAAGTTGAATTTTCAAACTGTAATATATATGTTTGTATATGTTATAATTTGAGTTATTTTGAAATTTAATTTAATCTGTTGATAATTTATATATGTACTGTAATTTAAAGCTTTGTTTTAAAACTAAATATTTTTCAAAAGTAAATTTAAGATTAATTCATTTGTTTTCAAAATATAAGATAATTGTTGTTTTAAAAATATGATAGTTTAAAAAGGATTTAAACAAGTTTAGTTTTGTTCTCTTTTAAAATGTTTAAATTTTAAAATGGTTATAAAATACATGTATAAGGAATTTGTTTATATTTTAATTAGTTTTAAAACATTTTTCTTTTAAAGGTAAATTTATATTTATATACGTAAGTATTTATTTATAAAGCAACATAAATAAGTAAGTTTATATTATCATTTAAATTAAATAAAAATTTGTTTAAAAACACTTAAGTAATATGTGTAAACATATTAACATATTAGTGACATATGTAAAGCAATTAAGCTTAATGGTTGACATTTGTTCAATTTATGAACAAGTGGCCTTTATTTTCTTTTGTTTGAAATTTTAACATGTAAAGAAAATTAGTTTCATCTTTCAATCTCCAAGCTTTCTTCTTCTCAAATTATTTCTCTTCCTTCTTAACTCAAATAAATGGCAACCAGTAAACTACTTTCTTCAATTTGAATTCAAAAATCAAAAAAAAATCTGAAACTAAAATCTGGAAGCAAAATGGAAATTGTAAAATTTATCACCTGCAAATTGAAAATTTGCAACTTTAAATTTTTTGAAAATTCAAATGAAGAATCAGTTTCAACAGCAAGTTTAATACAACAAATTGAAGCATGCATTCGATTTCAACATGCAAAGGGATCAATTTCATCAACAAAGCAAAAATTTGATCTGCAAAGATTCAAGTGCTTGGGAAAAACAGTTTGTTCTCTGCTCTGAAAAAAATTAAACAGGTGAGTAAATTTTATTTAAAAAACAGTTTTTAAAACAAAGGTTATATTGATATCAGTGATGAATATTGCAGTAACATAGATTTAAAATGTTTATATGTTCATTGATATGAATGCATGTTGATTTAAAGTTGAATTTGTGGAATAGGTCTGTATATTCGTAAAAATTCTGTTCTCTGTTTTCTTTTAAACAGATTTCACTTCAAAAATATTAATCTCCCAGTAACATCATTAATGGACTTTGATGATAAAATGGAAATTGTAAGTTAATGTTTGATAGTGAATATAAAAATAGTTGCTGTAAATTTAAATTCATAAATAGTGTTTAAAAATAGGAAACACAGTGAAAACCTGATTCATATCAGAAAATTTATTTCCTAAATTCTTGCTATGGATCATATAAATGAATTAGTTGTTAAAAATAATGATTTTTTAACATGAATTTCATAATTTTTAAAATAATAATCGATTGGGAATCTTAAGTTGAACGACATCGGCAAATGGATGAATTGCCGATGATCTATACAATAATTATAGTCGAAATTTTGATCGTAGCTTGTTTGTGGGTTGTAGATTAAGGGGAAAATACAATTTAATTTTTCCAATGGTTGAATCAATAGGATTTGGGACAAGTAGGGTTTTCTGGGATGTTTTGCTTATTGATGGGTTCGTTGATTTTGCATGCCGTGGAGTTGATCGAGTCCGATCACGAGTGGAAGGATGGAGGCGTGATGGTACGGCGGTGCTTCGGAGGGGTTGCCGGAGCTTCCGGTGGCGAGTTCATCAGAGGCATTGGGGGTTTTTGGGTTGAGTAGTTCTGCAGTTTGCATGCTAATGCTCGAATTTTGATTCGATTAAGTGTTGTTGGATCTGAGTGTTTGAAGAGGTTCGCACGCGATCGTGTGATGGTTGTGGAGGGTCGAGATGATCGTCGCTGGCCGGAGTTGCTTGGACACGTGCACGCGTTATGCCGTGTACACTGGAATTTGAGTTGGGAAAGACGAAGATTCTGCTCGAAGTTCTCGTGTTTCAGATCGAAGCAGCTCGCATGATTTTCATGTGACGACTCGAAGTGAGGGTAGCTGAGTTAGTCTCGGGGTAGGCTCGTATAATTGCGGTACTTGACTCGAGAACCTTGGTCATTTGTTTTTGGTTTGGTACTGTAATAATATAAGTGCAGATTATACTTATTGATGGAGTAAATGAAATCAGGCTTCAAACTATAAACAAGTTTTTTAAAAGAGACAAATGAATAAAGTTAAAACTTGTTGTTTTGAAATTAAGTTAATTGAACTTTAAAAATGTAAATCAACTCTACTTTTAAATTTAAAATGTTTAAGATGAGTTCTTTGAAAGTAATTTAACTTAATTAAAGTTTGAATTTTAATTTAAAAAAGAGTGTTTTGATTAAATCAAAAGTTTTTAGTAATATCTTAAAAACTAAGTTTTCAAAATTATATTGAAAATGAAAAGTTTAAATTAGATAATTTAATTGTTTTAAATTTTAAATTAGATTTCTAAATGCCTTATTTTCAAATAAGGTTATTATTATAATTTTGAAAACCAAATAGGATAAGTTGATTAAGTTGTTAAAATTTGATTAATTTCAAATAACTTATTTATAAAGATAAATAATGTTAAATTATTTTGATATGAATTTGAGAATACTTAATTAAATATGATTTATAATTAAGTAAAGAATTAATTAAGATAAATGTTTTCTTAATTAATTCAGGATTTTTAAATATAAGTCGTTAATTAATTAATTATTTAATTAATTTTAATTGTTTATTTAATTTTTAATAATCGCTTAATTATGGATTAATTAAGTGTAGTTACATAATGAAGTAATTAATGCTTAATTATTGAAAATAATTAATTATTTATGTAATTAAGAGGAAATTACTCATGGGAGTAATTAAATGGAAGTGATTAATGAATAATCGCTTAATGTTATCAATTGAGAAATTGATTAATATAATTATTTTTAAGTTAATTAATTATGGATTAATTAATTAATTAAAGAATTAAGAATTATTTAATAATGGAATTAATTATTTGTAAGGTAATTAATTAAGAAAGTAACTAAGATTTATTAATGGAAGTAATTAGAGATAATTACTTATGTAAGTAATTAAGAGTTAATTACTTAATTATTTAGTTAGTTAATTAATATGATTAATTAATTAATGAATGAATTTAATTTAAGATTAATTACTAAGTGTAATTAATTAAAATTGTAACTAATTAATAAAGTAATTAATTAAGGATTTATTTATTTATTTAATTATTTAATAATTACTTAATGAAGTAATTAAAGATTAATTAATTTAATTAATTAATCAAGGATTAATATAATTAAATTAGAAAATAATTAATTAAGAAGTTAATTAATTAAGATAAGTAATTACACATTGTTAATTACTAATTATGATTAATAAGTTGATTAATTATAAGTTAATTGGTTAATTAATTAAAGTATTATTAATTAATAAGGATCATTAATTAATGTGATTAATGATATTAATCAAGATTGATTAATATAAGTAATTAATTTAAGGGTGATTAATTATTGTAATTAATTGAGGTATAATACAATTAATTATAGTTAATTAATAGAAGTAAATGAATGATCATTAATTATTTTAATTAATGATAGTAATTAAAGATTTAATTACTGCATATGGTTAAGGATAATTACTTGAATTTAATTAAATATAATTAATCAAGGAAGATTAATTAAGGAAAATCATTAGAGATGATTAATTTATTTATTTGAAATAAAGAAATGAAAAGGATTTAAGTAATCCAAGTGATTAAGAGTTAATCAATTCTGTTGTGGATGAATGATTGATATTGGATGATTGGTTGATATTGGATGATCAGTATTGGGTGAATGATATTCGGTGATTGATATTGGTTGATGCTGGATGATTTGGATATATGTGATATGCTGTTGTGTGAGATGAATGGTTGTTATGAATTATCTGCTATGATAATATAATTCATCTATCTGTTTATATCATCCTGTATATAGGTTTAAATTGTTTAAACATTTAAGTACAACTTGGACATTAAAATGGCGTTTGGTTTCGGTGAGACCGGGATCGGGTTTCCATATTTGGATAATCCGAAAACCACATCGATTTCAATTAAACCTTAGGTCATGAATCCAAGTGAAGCAAGTGAAGACTCGAGGTGTAAGTGCTATACGTCAATATAACTCTGTGGGTGATTCCGTAATGAGTTGACGGAATAGTGCTTATAGATTCGAGATGGTGATTTAGAGTACAAGGGCTATGGTCGTTGACTCTGAGGGTGATTCCAAAATGAGTGCAACGAGAGAGTGCCTTCGGTTTCGTTCGAACCCGGAACGAACTTATGGATTGAATGCTTTCAGCACATCGTCAGGTGGACGATGAGCATTCTAAGATAGATATGTTATATAAAGGTAACCGCAGCCTCATGCCTCATCAAACGGGAATGGCTAAAACAGGGGAGGTGCAGCAAGGCTTCGTGGGTAGCCCCCACTTGAGAGTGAGATTTACCCCTGTCTAGAGGTCCCTTTATATTTCGGCTTAGTGTGTGGTTGGTCGCGCCAACTAAGGGGTGGTCTTGTTCGGGACTGTTCAGTAAGTAATGGTTCTGGCCTTGTGTTGCAGGGGAGTGGGCGTACTCCTCGGTACGGTGATCTAGGCCACGTATTGTGACGGGCGGTACCCCAGTAGCCCTGCCATTGATGGAATCCAAAATCCAATAAGTGCCTGTACGGTTTTGATTGTGCCCAACTATGTTATAACGTGAGATGTAAGCATTCCAGCTATTTCTGTATATTATTTTGAAAACCCTAGACACTATTATGATATCACTGGATTTCCTATCAATGTTTTGATTAGTATAAGGTAAAAACTTTTCCATGTTTATGTGTGGGAAGTCTTACGTGATACCTTTTCTTTCCAAAGGTTTTTCTAAAGTTAAGCTACTTTAACCCGTTTACTCACACCAGACCCCTGTCTGACCCGAGTGTTTATTTTCTGTTTTATTAAACTCTTGGGTACTCATATTATGTATGAGTAGTCAAGTGATTCGTGTTTGCTTGACGAATTCTGGAGGAGATATGGAGCAAGAGGCTTCGACGTGTAGATTTATATTGATTCCGCTGTGTTTGTTATATCTGTTTCTCTTGTATCTTGAGTTGTATAGTTAGACAGAAGTTTATAACTGTCTATTATCTATTGTTTAAGTTGTGTACTCTGATGAAATAATATACTATGTAATATTTTAGGTGATATATTATATTTTATTCGTTCCGCTGTGAGTTCTCTGATATTGTTCTGTTTCTTCTTTCTCTTTCTTTTCTTCTTCTATCCCTTTCTTTCTTCAAGATGATGCGATTTCCTGGAGATAGCAAGTCGGGTCGTCTCGGCTAGTGCAGAAAAAGAAGAGGGAATCGATGTTTATGCTGTCAAGGGTGGAAACCTACCTAGAAAAGGTGCAGAGATTGGTAAAGGGAAATGAAAGGCTAAGGATAATGATGGCAGGTCAAAGCGGCCGTGGAGGTAGCCACGATTCACTACTTATTCGGAGCTGAATGAGAATTTGGAGTGAATCTAACAGGATACCAAAGAGCAAGTTCCCTATCGTAGACGAATGCGAAGGGATCCAACTATTGACGAGAGAAAATCAGACAAATATTGCTTATTCCACGAACTGAACGGTCATAACACAAACGACTGTAGACATCTAAAGGATGAGGTAGAAGGGCATATCAGGAACGGTAGGCTACTTCAGTATGTGAGGAGGCGAGCTTCAGCGGTGGAGCCAGAATGACCACCGTCTACATCAGCTAGGGGTGACCCTGAACCGGGACACCTGATGGTTATCATTTGATTGGAATAACATGAACAAGTTATAAATTTCTCATTAACGCGGTTAAACCATTTACACATGTACGGGATTGCGAACGATCCACAAGCATGCTCTGAATGACTATTGACCGTATCATAGTAAGAATTTGCACTTTGACATCCTTGTCTTGCTTCTGTTTAGTTTTGATTTGAACATTTGGACAGACATTTCAGTTAGAGAATTCATATGAGCATCAATTTGATATTTGCAATTCTGTAAAAGAAGTTACTTGTATAGCCGTTGGATCGCGAACGGTCCACAAGCACACCTCGCATGGCGATGAACAGCCAAAGTCGCTAATTCAGAAATTCACCCGAACATGATATCTGACTCTAGTAATGCCAAGTCCCCCTTAACATCCGATCGTGAATGATCATATTCTGCCTCGTGCGACATTCGATCGCGAACGATTACATTCTGCCTCGTGCGGCATTCGATCGCGAACGATCACATTCTGCTTCGTGCGGCATCCGATCGTGAACGATCACATTCTGCCTCGTGCAGCATCCGATAGTGAACGGTCACTATTTGACAAGAATGATGCCTGATCGTGAACGATCGCAAATCGTCTAGAACGACGTCCAACCTCAAACAGCCGCCCTTCATTTGAAGCGGCATCCGACCACGAATGGTCTCGTTCCACAGTTTACCGTGAACGGCATTTGACCGCCAACGGTCACGTTTCACCTCAAATGGCATACGATCCCGAATGATCGTCATTCGAGGTCATATGAAATTATCAAGTTCTTTACAGGTGGTCGACAGGATATGAACATCCAGCTTATAGAATTACAAAACACACCTTCCCATCGCAAGGCATGTTTTAGAGGGCAAGTGTTATCCCGCCTTTTGGCAAGGCCATGATACCAAAAGATTAATCGAAAACCAAAGACAGTTCATCCCGAAGATCGGTTATACACTGCTTCGCTATGGATATCGATGAATTTTGTCCGATTCAGGATCCAGCCGCAATTGACCAGACATGCCAAGCAAAGCCATGAAAGCCAGCGTTTCAAATTTCAGGTTAATCGTAGTTCGTATGAATGAGATATGATTGATATAGTTAGAAGAAACACACTGTTCGTATCCATAGAGGGAGGTTGAATTTTGAATCGATCGAATTCGAATCGATCAGCATCTGTTCGAATCGATTGGGCTCGAATCGATCCTTGGCCGTACTATTCGAATTCATCGGCTTCGTACCCATCAGAGTGACTTCGCCCCGCTCCAGTTCGAATCCATCAGGCGATTGCTTTTCATATCCATCGGATGACCTTGCTTCGTACCCATTAGAGGCACTTGTTCGAATACATGTCCAATGGCTCCTTCGTGTCCATCGAGTCAAATGGACCTGGTTTGACGCAACGGCCATCGATGCAAACAAGGTGAGATCCATGGATGCGACACGGTCAAACCGAAGTAAAAGGTGGATCGATGCTAGGAGTGCACGCCACGTCGCCGCAGAATCACATGCTTCATCAAGTCAAAGTAGATCGATTCGAAATCATGGTTTCGAACCAGACGGCCACCGAGAAATCCAATTTCGTATCGACCATAACTCAAAATCCACTGATCCAAATGCTATGAAATTTTCACAGGAGCTTACGTACAAGCTAAAGAACATTCCTGCCAAGTTTCAGGTCGATTGGATCATTTTTTGATCGATACGAAATTGGTTTGTATCGATCATAGATCGAGTCGAAACTTGGTGGGATCGATCGCTTGGTCCCACTCACGTGCCAGAAGCAGTCTCCCGAAGTTTGAGCGCGATATCAGCCTCCTACACCTTTAAATGCCCCCTGAAGCCTATAAAAAAGGATCTTTCAACTCGGAAGCGTCCAGACTCTAGCGAATTCCATTTCACACTTCACCATTACTGTTGTACTCGAATTTCAAAGCTATTATCTACTGTAATTGCTATAATTCGCTGAAATCACCAAGTGAATATCAATAAAGTCATCAAGTTCAAAGTGGACGTAGGCCAGATCGTCGAACCACTATAAATTCTGTGTTGTTTACTATTTTCTTTTGAATTTTCTGAGTGACTCCATATTTGTTCTTCATCTGAGATCTGTGATTATGAATTATCAACTGTCGGGTGTTTGTGACCAATTTTGGCGCAAACACATTATACCAAAAAAACCTAATATGCCTTAGCCAAATAAAATACAACTAGACACTACCAATTCATGATAATTTTTCAAAGTAATTCAATTTTTTAGGGAAATAGAAATTTGATTTTGACAAATCGAAAAGTGGAGGAAAGAACAGAATTCGGTCAAGTATCATATAAAAAATAAAATTTAAAAATTCAAATTTAAAATTTAAAATTTTCAAACAAAAGTCAATCTTTGACTAAGTTTAACCAAAATTTTAAATTTCACAAAAATTTTATTCTATTAAATTTGGTTAAATAAAACACTCAATATCACGCACTCAAATTTTTTATATTTAAATTCAAAATACTGTCATTTTAAAGTTGTTAAATATTACGGATAGTTGCACTTTATCTTAGACTTAATATTAATTAATGCAATATTAATTTGTTTCCCCTTATCATATTTAAAAGATTAAATGTCATTAGCTGTGCATCCAATTCTCATTCAATTACATTCAAACCTATGTTATCATCCTTATTATTCAATCAGCAATACCCTATGAATTATATTAACAAAAGTTTACATTTTATTACATTTGTTATTTTATCGTTATCATCTTTTACCATATTAACTGTAATAATTAATTACATAAATTTTCAATGATTTCCAAATTAATTCCAAACATACTAAATAATGAGATGATAAATGAACTGTTGCTACCTTTAAGTAGTTTATCATATTTATAAGTTTATTATCTACAACATATGTTATGATTACTTACAAAACACTAATTATATTCAATTTCAATTAACAACATATAATTTCGACATTCAGTTGCCTTAATTCCATTAACTAGCCATTTAATATTCAAACAGACAAATTAATGGGAAGATAATTACAACCATCGTTTATAATAATAGTTCATATCCATTATCTTATCATTTACAATCAAGAGTTATAATAAAATGATTTTATATTCAATATTAACCTATTCCAATCAACTACATATAATCTCAGCATTAAATGCATCACTTAATTTATTTCATTATTTACAATTATAACCAAATAGCCTTATAATTTATCCATTGATTGAAATTGGATTAAAATGTTTATCAATTACATTAAATCAACATTACTATATTATATTCTAATTGTTTTATCATTACAAATCATAAATTTTAATTTCTTACAATATTAATATTTCAAAATCTTATTAAATTTAATATTTTAATTACCAAAGTATATGGATCGTTACAATCCCTAATATTTAAAAGCTTATGAATTGTTATATTTATGAGATTTTATTAATATAAAAATAAATAGTTTGGAGTACCTTTACTTGACTTGCAGAAACTACATTCATAGTAGTTTAAATCCTGTTATTTATTACAAACTAACATGGGTTGATGTTGTTCTTAACACTTACAATACATCTCTAGAATTGAGAAATAGATAAAGTAATTAGATAGAAATTATGGAAAATTTAGAAAAAAAATTGGTCGGATTAAGCTACAGTAAATGTAGTAGGTTACATATACATTAAGACTCCATTTAAAGCTACATATGCAGTAATGCATGTATTTCACAATTACATCAAACCTTTTTTTTAAATTGTGAAGTGGATCAGTGAAATTCATTAACAACAACTCAAGGTAGGCAATTTAAAAACATATCTCTATCCCATATGGGACATCCACTTACGTCGAACCTTGACTATATGCATTTAGGCAATATACTTCAGCATTTATCATTTAAGACATTACTAGTTAACAAATAGAATATAATTGAAGCATGTCTATAAAATTAACTTATGTCAATATGTTTTAACAAATAAACTAACCTTTATCGTTGTTGATGCTACAATCAATGACGCCTTTGTGTATTACTCAAATATAGCTTAATATCTGTATATATATTACATATGAATTCACCAAAAAATTCTTCAATATTATTATTATACAAAAGTAATCATGGTGCATGAACTGTAGAAGTAGGTCTCTTCTATGTCATTTTAACATCAGTGTGCCTTGAAGTTCATTTGAAATGGAAGTAGATACTACAATAGAAACGTATCACGTGAGGAGTGTCGTTGCTTTGATTCCAAGAAGGATAAAACATGAAAATCCTTACCATATGGCATGATGTATGTGAATATTTTTTATGCATGGTAATTTCACTTTGAAGTATATATAATTTTTTTTACTGAACACTTACCTATTTTCCTTTATGCAACACTTTATCATTATCCACACATGATTGATCTGAATATTCATGCAGAAGATCAAAATGATGAGAACTTCATGGTAACATGTTCTCGAACTACAGTGATGATCAAATTTTTGATCTATTTGAATTTGATGATGTTATGATTAAAATTAATGAATTAGTATTAATTATTTGCCTAAGAATTAAATACACATTCATTCAACAGTTGTGCTATTGTCACATCCATTGATCGTATTGAGAAAATATTTTACATAAAGAAAATCATATTCGTTATTGTATACACTTAAAGAACCAATATAAATAAAGCTACTTGAAGTACCTTTATAAAATTTCACAATAAAAGAGGAACTTTAATAACCGTTGAATGAAATCATTATACTACTATAATTTATATAAATTTTGGGTAAAAAAGCGAGTCAGAACATCGTTTGAAATGATTTCAAAGTTGTCTGACACTTTCTACAAATGCATGCTACTTCAATAAGTTGATATATAAAAATATAATTAGAAACCACAAATATTGATACAAACAATTCGTTTGATAAGAAAATTTCAAACGTCAAGCATAATTCAAAAGAAAGGGATTAAGTTGGATGGAAAACATTCGTAAAGATATGCGGTAATAAATTATGTTCTACAAAATTCTATCACCTTATCTTCATGTATACAATAAGAAAAATATGGTGTGGATTATGTTCAATCTTTATATATATATATAGCCATATAATTTAATTAAAAAACAATGAAAGTTGGGAGATCAATTGTGGAAGAAGATGTACTCGCACCTAACATACTAATCCAACATCATAATGTAGAGCTTAACTCGATAGGAATAAGATTATAAGGTAAAATAAGCATAGTTGCTACCATGGTCATATGACTCGACCAATGTTAACTAATTTTGATCACTTTATTCCAATAGAGATAACTATCAACATTACTAAATGCATGTTCCAAGATAAAGATCATATACATGTTTTCTTTCTTTTACGATTGTGATAGCAAGATGATAAGAAGAGGTAAATAACTTTGTGTAAATGGGCGAAAATATTTGGCAAATAATTTCGAAAAGCTCAATTTTATATCACTCATGTAAATACGTCAAAGATGATTTATTCTGCAATTTGCATACCTAGAGAAACTTTCTTTAAAATGAAATACCTGCAGTAGATATTGATGTTTTTATAACATCCATTTTTTACATTGCAATAAATACTTTATGAAATACTGAAATAATACTTTGATCATTGTATCAATGCTTATATTAAAGTAATTTAATTATAAAGTAATCATTATGTAAGAGTTAGCATTAGTGAATGTACGTTGCCTGCATACTTCGTTACATGGTGGATATTTTTAAAAGTAAGCACCCTGAATCAAAAAATAATTCAATTATTTAGGCTTGTATAACATAACGTTGCTTGTATGATCGCCCCATAATTTTTTTTCTGAAAATAATAAAAAGTTACAGGCAAATCAATAAAACATTCTCTTTAGGAAGCAAATGTATAACACCATGCCAGATGTATCATGACCTAATAAATTGTTCCTTAAGTCAATGTAAGCAGGCAACAACATTGCCAAAGAGATAGTAATCATACTACCATGAACTAATTATCTTCACATTGGAAAATTAATTCAATCATAAATTTAATGTCTTGACCTAAAATAGAATTAATTCAATGTTGTGAAAGAAAGAGAAGCAATATAAAGGTATGAACCCTATGTAATAAGTATGGAAAAGAAAATGTAATTCAAAATGACAAAACTTAAAATTTATACTAGAAAAAAGAGTAAGCTAACCTATATTTTGGAAGATATAAAGGTAAGATTTTGCATGACCTAGCATTGTGTCATTTAGGAAATTGGACTTTTGACATTGTGAATAGAAAAAATAGATTTGAATATCATAATTAAGGAGAATTTAAGCGGAATAAATTTTAATTTGATGGAGGAGAAATATTCATAGAAATGAAAATAGCTGAAGCATTATGAAAAACATCATTCTACAATGAAATTGAGGAGTTCTGATAAGGTCTCAGCATTTGAACTTGAACAAATTGGTAATTGAAATATTGATACTATGCATCAATGAAGCATCCTCGTTATGAAACATAATTTAATCTTTTAAAAAAGCTTTCTCACTTGCCTGTCAACTAATCACTAAGAAAATCAATGATTTCAAAGGAAAATTCATATGCTTTTAGAAAGAAACATAAAAAGTATGAAAAAATATTGATTACAATAGTCATTAATAAGGGATTCACCAAGAAAAAAAAAATCTATAGCTTGATAAACAGTATCGAAATGAACTATCTACTTACTAAAAAAAGTATGGAAAATGGACTAAAACTATATAAGCGTGAAACTTTACTAAATCATATAACAAACATATTTGATCAGAACTATTCATAATGAAATAATAGAGCTTACCGATCGAATTAAAAAGAGATAATAAAGATTCACTCTATTTGGGACGACAAATCATCTTTTTTTCCTAATATGACAAATACCCGACCGTATTTGTATCTTGTAAATCTAGTAATCTTAAGTATCCCCCCGACCAAACTAAAAGCCATCATTAACCTTCGGTGCTGTATTTTGCTAAGATACCATAGTCTGATCTTTCATCTACATCCATGTATGACAAATACGTAAAAAGTCAAAATTAATAAAATATAACTATTATATTGTGTAAATGAATAATTGTGACGACCCAGAATTTCAGTCATTTGAAATTTATATATATTAATCGATTTTAAATATTCAAAAGTAAATTTATAAGCTGAATGAAATAATATTTCGAATATAATAATTTAATCAGATAATTAAATTGTTAATTTAATATTTGAAATTGCCAGAATAATTAGAAATTGAATTTAGTGTGAATGAAAATGATTTATAAAGTTTAATTAAATTCTATTTGAATTAGAATGATGTTAGAAAACTTCTAAAATCTGATTAAAAATTAAATTATAGAAATTGAATATTTTAATATTTAACTAACGAGTAAAAATAGCCATTTTTCAAACAGTCTCAGATTTCGATGAAATCTGTTTCGTTGGATCCGTAATGTTATATTACTGTAATATTTCAAATTTAGTGTCAATCGGATTTATGGTTTGTCTGAAGCAACCTAAAACGCAAAATCTGTTTAAGTGAATTTAAATTTAAATAGTCGATTTGAAAATCTATCTTCCAAATACGATCGAGTTGGCTCTCGATATATATTACATTGCGTTCGAAATAGGAGCAAAACATTATAAACGTCAGGCGGCACGCTTTGATTGGAGTTTGGAAAAGTTCGGGTGAATAGTGTCGCGAAATTTTCTATAAAAGGAATTGACTTTTCTTATTTTCAAAAAACCCTACTAGGATTAGGGCTTGCTACCACTTCTTCATTTAGGTCGAAAATGTTCACTTCTTTCTCCTTTAATTTCATCCGATTCATAAGCAACTACGTAAAACTATCAACTAGAACGTCGTAGAGCTTCACAAGCTCAACGTATCCATGCGGTGATGATCGTCAATGATGCATTGTAGAGGCCAGATTTCGGCCGAGTATGTCACGCGTTCTAGCTCGCTTTTCAATGTTGGAGACGACCAAGTGCCACAAGCCTTGGGCCGATGGTGGCTCGCGCGATGGGATACTCGATGGTGGTTCCTGATCGACGACTTGATCGTTGTAGTTGGTGCGTCGAACTAGGGGTTTAGCGGTGGCCATGGGTTTTATTCGCGTTCGTAAATTGCCTGGGAAAGAAAAACGAGATGCGGCCTAAATGAGCAGATGCGAAATCGAACGGCTGCAAATTGAGTAGGGTTTAAAATTAAAAAAAGAAAATTGAATATTTTATTATATTAACTCGTACGATCTTTAAAAATTGATATCTTTATCATACGAGGTCGAAAATTGATGAAACAATTTGCGTTAGGTCCATATTGACGAGCACTGCATTTTAGAGCTAGTTTGGAATTGATCGGAGCAAGCGCAAATTTTGGGTAAAATTATATGGCTTGTTTAATTTTATTCGAGATAAAACACTGCAACTGCTATTGGAACCAATGTGAGTACAACTCACACTTTCTTTCTCACTAATACTTCTATATAAGCGAGAATAAATAATATTTGTGATGACTGATGATTATTTGGATGATATACGATATGTTGATTGGTATTTAGACCTATTTCTGCCTATTGGAGGAGATGACCCTATACGTTCCCATGGATGAGCGGATGACCCTTTGTATGCGCGTCTGCTCCAAGCGAACATTGTACATATATTTCTAATATGTATATTTATTGTAAATGATAGGTTAGAGGGATCCAATTGGATTCCTCACCAGTATTGATTTTATTTACAAATATTGTGATGTACGCTGTTATCGTATGATATATGATGTTTTGGATGATGTGATTGATGTATTTAGTGCCGTTGCAGCATTGGGCCTATTTTTGGAAATTTAAAAATGTTAAAGTGATGGTTTTCAAATTAAAATGGATTTGCAGGTGATTTTGAAATACACGTTTTATTTATTTTTGAAGTGTTAAGGAAATTAATTTATTTTGAATAAATAAATGTTATAATTTTATGTTATAAAAATTATAATTTTTGAAAAATATAGTTGAATGTGATTTTTGAAATCGGAGTTAATGATTTTGTAAATTGTTTAAAATTGAGATTTTGATTTATTATAATGGTTTATATAGAAGGTTTATAAAATTAATATTTTATAAATTAAAATATTAGAATTATAAAACGAGTTTTATAAGTGTTAAAACGTAGTATAAATGAATCTTCTAAGTAAATAAGATTTATAGATTTATGAAGTTGTGAAGTTATAAAAAGAATGAATTTGTAAATAAATGATTTAAATGTAAATTAACTTACAAATAGGATTTTTTTAATGTAAATGAGATATAAACAGAATGTGATAATTAAGTGATTTTATATATTGAAGTTGTTATAAAAATATTAAATGTGAATGTATAAACATTGGTTTATAAATCCGAAATTAATTGATTTTGATAAGTTAGATATAGAAGATTATTAAAGGAATTATATCCATGATTTCAACAGTGGATAATCCTATAATTTAAATTTGCAATAGTAATAAATTGGGTAAAGGCATTAAATCCATGATTTTGGACAGTGGATTATCCTTGATATAAATGTGTACAAATATAAAATTTGGTAAATGATTTGTATTCACGATTTCGGATAGTGAATAATATATTAAATAAATGTTTTAAAAGAAGTGATATAAATGGATTTAAATGTTTTAAAGATGTTTTAAAATGTGTTAAGTATCGAATACATAGATTTCGACATTCATTGTTGAAATAGACGTTTTCGAGAAATAAGGAAACGATGGACTATAACACTGTTGTTATAGTAGATGATTTTCGAAAGGAAATGTTTTTGTATAGTATTGGGATTTATATATCTATCTAATTTTTGAATTCCTATAGTAGTGATTTTGGCTTGTCGTAACGATGTTTTATGCAACATTCGTTTTGACTCAAATGAAAGAGGTTTAAAAGAATGTTTTCCTTAAAGAATAAAATATATACTTGATCGTGATTTAAGCATATGTAATATTTTCTAAGTTTTGGAAATAAAGAGAATTGTGAATTATTTATTTTTAAATAAGTATATGGAAATGCTTTCTAATATTGAAATATTGAAATGTTTTGAGATTATATCCTTTTAAAGATAATTTGAAGTGAATATTTGGCAAGTAATTTAATTAATTAAAGCTTAATTAAAAGGGCCTAGTGATTGCATATGGTGCTAAAATTTGTTTGTTTGTTTTGATAGTTAAATAACCGACTATCAAACTTGGCCAAATTTTAGTTCCTCGACTTGATGTGGGAGCTATTTAGTCGTACACTTTGTACGTAGCCTTCTACGTAGGCTTGATTATCGTTTGTGTTAAGGATGATGATTCGTGTAGTGCGAAGTATTACTCCAATTGTGACGCCCCACCTCTATACCCACGCTAGCCAAGGACACTACAGGGTAATGCCGTCAACTAACACGGAGAATAAGGCTGGATAGGAGCGACCATCTATAGCCTTGCTCTAATTATCCATTAAATACGTCGACAATAATCATACCAAACAGATCAACATATCCAATGCATACTTAAAACAAAACCATAGGTGGTTGGATCTATCAGAACAGAATATAATAACTCAAATGTAATATACATCACAGAACAGTAAACCATCATATACACATATACTGAATACATAACAGAGTATACAAAATAATACAAGTCAAGTGGTATAGCAAACCACAATATACAGACGAGTTCCAGATGAATACATATATCAGAGTTACAACAAAATGGGACTACACAAAAAGCTATGACAAAAAGAAACTAGCGGAGCAGTCCATACAGAAGCAAAATAGGCTAAGTCCAAAAGCACCTAACCTGAAACATCTCGGTCCGACCCGAGCATAAAATACACGGGTCAGTCTAGCTAAACAAATCAGTTAGATAAACTGAACAACAATAAACCTGTGAGGTTACAAGGTATAACATATATCTCTAAAAGAGATAACACAATCATCTAACAAGAGATGAATCATATGATAACAAGCCTCGTATCATCGGCAACATATAGAAACAAAGGATACAAATATCCCAAATCAAGCCAAAAAGGCAAATAACAAATACCAATAAGGTATACAAGTTCCGCAAGGTAAACACTACGCATCATGCGGCTCAAAAAGACCAACACCGAAGGGCGATACCAAGGGAATATACATATGAATGAACATCAGAAAATTGCTCGAGCTCAGTACTGTACAAACAAGGATCCATGAGTTCGAAGACTCCAAACCCAATATCACCCATGCGGCTCATAACGACCAACATCGGAAGCGATACTAAAGGGCAACCCAATATCACCCATGCGGCTCATAACGACCAACATCGGAAGCGATACTATAGGGCAACAAACCCGAAGGCAACAAACCGTAGTGGTGAAGGTCAGAGACCCAGTACTGGACACCACTAATTGGCGGAATGTGTCACAACTCTCGAAGAGGAATCCGAAAAGTGTTAACGTATGTCCCATAACCACTCATTCGCACTAAACGATTTACTATCCGTTAGCCACTTTCACACTCAAAGCAGTACAAAGTTCACCTCATATCATCGATAAACCAAACCCGAAGGTCAAAACGATCAATCGAATAGGTCGGGGACTAATCGGAAAGATAAACACATAGATTCATGGTCCGTGTTTTGCCTAACCATTTAATCACCCTTCCACTTCGCTCGAAGTGCGAAATTGTGCGTGTATTTTAAATAGAATTTATAAATCGGAGAAGCGAACTTTTAATACGATTTGAAGAAATCATTTATAAACCCGTGAATGAATTCAAAAGGGAATCATTAAGGTCAAATATGCATAAACAACTAGTTAGAATTAATATACATCGATAAAAGTGAAAATCACAAACAAATAGGCATACTGGACAAAATGAAGCAGGTCAGTCGACTGGCCTACCGCAGTCAGTCGACTGAACCACAACCCGAGAGTTTTTACTCTATGAAGTCAGTCGACTGGCTGTAGCTGGAATTGTTTTCTAGCCTAGCAAATGGAGGAGCAACTCACCCCATTTGCAACATATCGAGCAATGGACTTAAGAGGATTTTGCCAATCGATAACCCAACACCATTGACTCCGATTTACCACCAAAAACCATGATCAAACATCAAAGTTATGATTTTCAAGGATTTGACTCCAAAACTCCAAAAATGAAATGTTCACCAATTCAATTCAAACTAAAGGAAAATGCATATGAACAAGGTGTTAGGAATTCATACCCAACATCTATGATATCAAGAAAGGTAGATGTGAGTTCAAAACTCACCTTTAACCCAAAAACAAGAAGATGGAGCTCAATAACAAGGAGAAGACCAACCAAACACTACTTCAACCCAACAAGCTTCAATCTAAGAACAAACAAGTAATTTCCTAAGTTAGGTTTAGGAAAACTTTCTGAAATTGAAGGAGAAAGAGTTGGAGAAGAAGAAGAGAGACATACCTATGGATTCTCTATGATTTTGGAGCAAGAAATTTGGATTTTGCAAATGGATTTAGGGCTAGGAGTTTCTAATTTCCTTTCTCATCCCCCATTTCAGTTTTAAGCTTAAGTTTTAAGAAATGAATACGTGAATGAGAGGAGAGGGCTGAGTTAGGGTTAATTAGATAGTTAGTGGGCTGAACCCAAACCCAAAACCCAATAGAAAAAGGGCCAAAATTTCACAAACTCCAAACATATCAAAGATTATACTCAAAAAGATCGCAAACGCCATTTTGGAACCAATGGAGGTAGTTTCGAGCTCCAATTCGGTCGTTTGCAAAAAGTAACATTTCGGACCTAAATCCGACTAACGACGCTATATTTAAATAAAATATTTAAGTATAAAATCGTTAAATATGCGGGTTGTTACAGATCTTTCCTCCTTACAAAATTGCGTCCCCGCAATTCCTAGAGACGATATTTGTAACAACTACATACATACAATCAATCAAAAGAAAAGAAAATAAGCTTGAGATGAAAAGACATACTCACCGTTCTCAAGCTAAGAAAGAAAACCTGGATAAGATCGCTCAATAAATTCTCTGGTTTCCCAAGTACAGTCATTGGGATTAGTGGACCATTGAACTTTAACGAGCGGCACGTCCTTGTTCCAAAGGTGTCGCACCTCCGTGGCAAGCACGCGAATAGGTTGCTGTACAATAGATAAGTCCGGTGAGATCTCAAGTGTTTGTGTCAAAATTGGGCACAACACTCTTCGGGGGTCGTTGAAGAGATAATAGTCAAGAATACAAGTTCAAAACAGATATTATCTAACAAAAACTCCAATCAACAGTAAAGTAAATGCGCAGACAAGCAATTTATAGTGGTTCGGCGTGTTGCCCACGTCCACTGTGAAGTATTTTGACGTTTTATTGATTCTCTTTCAATGATTACAAGTTGTTGAAGCGATCAACAGCAAGTTACAATTGGAAATTCAAAATCAACAGTCAAATTAAGATGTAGGACGATGGAGATCTCGATCCGGCAGAGTCTGGGCGCTTGAGAGTCGGAAGCCCCTTTTCTGCTGGCCCTGGGGCTCTATTTATAGGCGTAGGCTGCTGATATTTCGCTGAAAACTCGGGAGACCACTTCTGGTACGTGATGGGGCCCACACGCACGGTCTCAGGAAATTTGGGCCCACTTTGGCATCGGTTCGAACTCCATTCGAACCGATCAAGAATTCATCCAATCGAGGTGAAATTTGGCGTGGTTATTCTTCAACATGTATGCAAGCTTCTGTGAAAATTTCATGGCATTTGGATCAGTAGATTGGGAGATATGATGGATTTGAAATGGGGTTCATTGCATGGCTGTTTGGTTCGAAACCATGCTTTCGAACCGATGGTTTCGAATCCATCATGGCACGTGACTTCATGGTGACGTGGAGCGCAAACTTCGAACCTATCCGGTCTTCACTCCGAGTTGACCGCTTCGACTCCATAGATCTCGGCGAATTCGAACCGAAGGAAGACACGTCATCATGGTTGGTTGACCCAGTGGATTCGAATGAGGCTACACAGGATGGGTTCAAACTTGGCATCGTGGATGGGTTCGAACATGACTTCATGGATGGATTCGAACAAGGTTCCACGTTTGGGTTCGAGCAATGCTTTGTGGTGGGTTCGAAGCGGCTACTCTCCGATGGGTTCGAGGTCCATTGTTATGAACTTGGTAGGTTCGAACTTGATGGGTTCGAACCCGAGGCATCCTGATGGGTTCGAACCTGATGGGTTCGAAGGTGATGGTTTCGAACCTGATGGGTTCGAATCTCAGGCCTTTTCTTTCAAATTGAATCGATCATAATTTGAGCGTATGAACTCGGATTGACTTGAAACTTGAGACGTTGATTCCTATGGTCTTTCTTGCCGTGTCCTATCAATTGTAGCTCAATCTGGACTTGGACAAAATTCAGTGACATCCATAGCGAGACGAACTATGACCGGTCTATGAGACGAACTGTTCTCCGTTTCTGATCGATCTTTTGGTATCGCGGCTTTGCCAAAAAGCGGGATAACATTTTGCCCCCCAAAGTACGTCTTGTGGGAACATGACGTGCTTTGAACTGCAGCAATTTCTCTGAACAATCATTGCTCTCTTTTTTGTTGAAACTTGTATGCTGTATTGTTGTAACCTTATGTTGATATGATTGATTGTTGTATAATAGTGCTTAGCCGTTGGCTGTTGCATTTGTAGCGGGATGCGCATTTGATCCCTGTAGACGTTCAGAATCGATTGTTAGTTTGACATATTTGCATATATGTTAGTCTGACCCTTGTAAACGTCGTGCGTCCATGAGTCGTGTTAGTTTTGTTTGCTATTGAATTTCGTATGGATTCTCTCCTGAACCGATTTGGAAATTCGATTTGAGACAACGCTTGATGGTTGTTTTGGAAGGTTCCTTCGTATCAATCCTCTCCTGAACCGATGTAGAAGGTTGAAGGAAACAACTCTGCGTTGCGTGAATGTAATGTTTCGAACCGATGTGTTGGAACATTGATGAGTTCGAAATCTACATTCGCATGGATTGAGTATACTTGTGTTGTGATGGGTTCGAAACTGACATTCGAACCGATGTGAAAGAATGGATACGAAGTATTTGATTTGTGCAAGAGCTTTTCAAACCGTTGGGCCCATCGTGTGTTTCGCATCGATGCAGCTCGTCGCTTTGTTGTGCGCTTCGCACCGATGACACGTGAGGGTAACTTCGAAACGACAGGGTCCTAGGCCGATGGCTTCGAAAGGAGGCTTCGAACCGATCCACAAGTTGACTGGCTGCACCGGTCGAGTTTACCTGGAAGTGGAATCGCCTCGGTCATCTCCAACCCCCATATAAATAGCAAGGACCTCGGCATTTTTTACTTTTTACTTTTTTACTCCTGCCTTGTTTTATTGTGCACTCGAAACTCCAGAGAAGAAGGTGCCGTGCTTTCGTATTCGAACCATTTGAGATCCAAACCTTCAATTCCTCAAACCAATCATCCAAACTAGGTAACTAACCTTGAATTCACACGGCAGAGCTACCTCGAACCCATCACTCCTTCATCGATCGGCCTTTCTTGGGATTTGGCAAATCCAGATCTGGCTCTTGGAGGAGTTTTGAATCGATGCGTGGATTCGAGTTCGAACCGATGATGGGTGCGCCATTGGCCGTTGGATTTCGTATCGATCCATGGAATGGTTCTATGGGGCGACGCAGTTCGCACCGACTGATGGATTCGATGGATCCATTCGAATCGATGTCAAATCGGGAGTTCCTGATCGGTTCGAACTTGCCAAACGAGGATCGATTCGAAATTAGCCATTTCTGATCGATTCGAAATCGACACATGTTCATCATTTCGAAGCGAGCTTTCCAGCCATTGATTCGAAGTGATATTAGGGTGCTTTCGAACGAAGTGCCTGTGATCGGTTCGAACCCCCTATGATGGATTCCAAAATTTGATATTTTCTGAGCATAACTCCGGCGAGCTTCATCCTTGCATATTTGGACATGTTAAATTGCATACTTGACCACCCTTCGAAGCTCGTCGATGGAACAATAACTATTTCTATTCAAATCAAATTTCCGTCATACAAGCGGTTCAACGATGACGGTCAGCGATGACGGTCATTGTAAGTGGACTCCGTAGCTTTGTCGTTTGCATATTTTCTTTAACTCTGCGATATTCATTCAAGTAATGAATGGCACTACACAACACTTTACACTGGGGAACGCACGGGCCCTTTGTCGTCTAACGATGGTTTCTCATGAGTTAGCTAGTTATGGAACCGTCAAGTTCACAGCAGCAGGAGATTCAAGGTACAGCCTCTCCGAGACTAGAGGTTCCAGACATTGATCCTGAGATCGTCGGTCCATCCCCGGACGAATTGCCTAATGCGTCGTTCATTGCAAATCCATCGGATTCCGTTCCATCCAATATCTCTGAAGACATGTTGGGAAGGATATGCTTGAGGCACGACCTGTCACTGGATGATGTGTTACTGCCGGGGCCGAATGATAGACCGCACAATCCACCGGAAGGGTATACTGCATTCAATCGCCACGCGTGTGCGGCCGGGACACTTCCTCCGTTCAACGAGTATATAAGGGAAGTATTGTCGTTTTTGAGGATCGCCCCATCTCAGCTGCACCCGAACGGGTATGCGTCGATCAATAGCTTGTTCATTGCATTCATGGAATATCTCCATTGACCACCACTCCCGATTGAGATCAGATACTTGTTCAATTTCAAAACTCGGGGTGATTATCCTTCTTTCACATTCCTGGAAGCGGTGAGGAACTGCCAAGTGGTTACCGGGTCCTGGACCAGGCTGAGCTACTATAGGACGGAATGGTTCTACGTCAAGTGTCCTCTGGGGTTTGCTCGGCGATGGTTAGTCAGACGTGAGTGTAGCTGAGTTATCAAGTAATCACTAAGGCAATTGCTATCAAAGTGAAACTTATGTTTCTTCTCTTTTTTTTTTACAGCGACGATTCAGCGACCTGAGGGCGAGCACTTTAGGGAGATGGTGCGGGTGCTTCGAGAAGTCCCGAGTGGAGATAGGGATATTGAGCTGCTCTTGACGGATAGGAATCTCCGAACTTGCGGATTGATTGAACAAGGGCAGAGCATACTGTTCGAGGGGGCACTAAAGGCTGTTTTGAAGAAGCGAGTCAAGCACAAGAAGCCCAAAGTTATTATAGCCGAGGAGGCTGATTCTGAAAGAACTCACACTGACGATGAGCCGTTGTTGGGGCCTACAGACGTGGCTCAAGATGTTGAAGAGCAAAGAAAAGGCAAGGCAGCCGTCGTCACGTCAGCTAAGAAGGGGAGATGGAAGTCGGTTGTCACGGCCCGATCCTCCCCCGGAGTTAGAATTTCCGAGATGTCTCCTCCGCGAACCGAAAGTCTTTACGAAGGGCTTACCGACCTTCCAATCCCGGATGATGTGTCTTTTCAGCATGACGCCGGGTTGGAGGAGTTTCATCGTACTCTTGAATTGAGCGAGCCTTTTATTACTAGCTCAGTCGACACTTCTGGTTGGTCGGGGGAAATGCATATTCATACACATTTCACGACACTACATTGTCCCAAGTCTTAAGTGATCGGTTTCGAGAAACCACTAACTCTATTCTCATTTTGCTTTGCAGATATTATGAATGGACGTGGTTCGATGCTGGGGAGTCTACGACATGCTCGCAGATCTTCGTCATATTATGATTCACAACGGAGAGAGGGGGATAGGAGTTATGATCGCAGGCACTCCGGGTACTCTAGCCAAGAATGGAGAGACATGGATTACAGACATTGGTCTCGATCACGCACCCCTCCTCCAAGATCTCCTACACAGCCTCCTGTCCATGTTCCTCGTTCTTCTGAGTCCTCGCATTATCAGTCAACCTCTCAATCTTCTAGGCATGAACCTCGCCATCCCAGATCTGAGGCAATGCCCCCAGTAGTTGCGGAACAACCCCCCACTGAAATTTCGAGAGAAGGGGAAATCAGGCTTGCTCAGCTGAAGAAGGACTTTCCGAGCATTTGCTTTGACAACTACATCTTCCCTCTTCACTTGAAAAGAATTCCTCCTGAGGCTGAGCAGACAGCGCACGATTATGTGCACGATTTTTTTGCCCAATACAGGGCATGGTACAAGGCAGCTGAGAAGGCGTCGTCACTGGCCTTCGAGCGTGGGGCCACCATTGAAAAAATGCAGGCTGAGTTGGCCCAAAAAAGCCGTATTATCAACGTGTTGAACACCGAGGCCGAATCTTCCAGGAAATCAGAGATGGAAGCCATCAAAAAGGCCGATGAAGCCCAGCTTACGATGGATAGAATGAAGCGTGAGCACTATGCCACGGTGGAGGACATGGGCCATCGGAATACTCTGGTCACTGTCGAAAGGGATGCGGCGCTAAAGGAGCTAAATGAGCTCAAATCCAAATTCGCCGAAATCGCCAAGGATAGGGACGATGCAAACAATGCAGCCCAGCAGGCGTACGAACAAGCTGTGATACTCCGGACCGAACGGGATGAGGCAGTGGCCAAAGTTCAAGTGGTCGAGGCGGAGATTGAGGAGAGAGTGCAGCAAGCCGAGGCCAGGCTAGAGGCCGACATCGAAGATCTGCTTATCACCTATAATGCCAATGTATTGAAGCACAGAAACTTGGCATGGCTCAGGATTACCCAGTGCATCTCCACAGTGCTTGGGAACGATTGGTTGAAGAGGAAGCGCACCCGGGCGAATCGGTCGACCGATTCAAGCCCGAAAATCGGTTGCTAACAGATGAGGAAAAGAAGGTCCTCCATGACGCTATGATCGCTCATGAGAAGGAGATGGTTGGAAGTCGATCTTTGGAGGCCGGAGAAGGATCAGGCGTTAAGCATCGTGCCACTGCTCTCGAAACTACCGCTCCGCCTCCGTCTGAGCCTGTATCTGTGGTTAGTTCTCAGACCGTTCCCGCTTATGACCTGGAACAGCCGCGGTTATCTCCCATTCGGGAGCATGCTTCTGAGGCCGCTCAGTCGTCCGCAAGTCAAGTTGGGGAAGGTATTCCGAATTTATCTCAAGTGTTTTCTCAATAGAGAGTTTGTTCTGAAGCAGTTGCTAATAACTTCTTCTTATCTTTGTTTAGTGACTGGAGCTGCTTCGATTGTCGCGACCCAGGAATCGAGCAAAGGGGATAAGGCCATCGCCACCGAGACTACTGTCGTGACTATAGTATCAACCGAAGCGGCGCAGGGGAGGTCCCTATCTCTTGACGAACAAATGGTGAGTGAGCTGCTTGGCCAACAGGGTGGCTCTTTCACTGACTTGCCATTTATCATTAGTGACCTTCCCGTCGACCTTCAGCTCTTCAATGCAGATTGCGGATGCCCCCAGCTAGGCCCAGACGATTCGTGATGAAGAGATCCTGGCCGAGATTCAAGCTGAATTAGAAGCTGCGGGGCAAAGTGGTAGTGTTGGCCGTGGCACGGCGGCGCAGAGCCCAGCACCTGCGAGGATAGTATCGTCGGGTGGCACTATCCCATCTTCCATTGCGGGTCCGATGCCTCCTACTCCTCCGGCGGGGAGCCTTCATTTAGATTCAAGTTCTGAGGATGACGTAGATATTATGCCCCCGGCCGAAGAGCAACCACTAGTGAGGAGGTCGTCCAAACGAAGGATTTTCGTTCCTAGCGATTCTGATGACGAACCGCTGATAAGGAAGCCAAGAAAGAAAGAGTAATTCGGCCTCCCAAGCAGATATTTTGGTAGATAGGAACTTGTTTTCGTTTTTTGCTAGTAGGCCGTGTATAGATGCAGATTCGGCCCCTGCTAGTAGGCATTCTTTTTTGGAAGAACTTATTTGCGTGTAAGTCCTTGTCTTTAGTTAGTTGAAATAAAATTTTGTTTTTCTTATTTCAACTATGTTTTCTACTTAAGCGTTGTGATGATGGGTTTACGACGGTGCTCTTTTGTGAATCTTGAACGCATGTCCACGCTCTGGGGACTTAGAATAGTTTGCGAGCAACAGCTTGGTTCATGCCCCGAGAGCCCGATGATTATCGATGTTTATGATACAGTCCATGTCTTGGGAACTTAGAGCTAAGGCTTGTACTCCGGTCCATTTTCCGGGGACTTGGAATTATTTCAAAGTCAATGCTCCGGTTCGCATGCTGGAAATTTAGGGTCGACATTTACATTCCGGTTCGCACTTCGGGAACTAAGAGGTAGTGTTCGCACTCCAATTCGCTCTTCGGGAATTTGGATTTGGCTCACACTCTGGAAACTAAATTTTATTTCAACTCTCATTTCTTTTGTGCTTAAGTGTTTGTAGCGTTATGTTTTTAGTCCGGTGCACTTGTGGTGTTTTTACCGTCAAGTGAAGTTTGTTTTATTCGCCAAGTCTGAAAATCTTGGTCGCAAGTCATAGTCGACGAATAATCGAATTTCGGACATTGTATCACTTTGGTTAGCGATTAACACTTAGCTTTTTTACCCCCTAGTCTCGGGGAATAACGTTTGTGTTTTGGTGGTTGAGTGCGTTTATTGCAGACCTTAAGCACATGTCCACATTCTGGGGACTTAGGATAATTTGTAATCGATAACTTATTTCGCACTATGGGAATTTGAGAGTTATCGACGTTTGTAGTATGGTTCGCGCTCCGGGAACCTGGAATTGATGTTTATACTCCACTTCACGCTCTGGGAATCTGGAGTTAGCGTGGATGCTTCGGTTCGCGCTCCGGGAACCTGTAATTTATGTTTATACTCCAATTCATGCTTTGGGACCTTGGAGTTTGCACGGATGCTTCGGTTCGTGCTCCGGGAACCTGGAATAGACGTTTATACTCCAGTTTACACTCTGGGAAGTTGGAGTCAGCCGATAGATGGTCAGTCAAACCTATTTGGGCTTTTTAGGAATTCGTTCACACTCTGGGAACGATGGATTTGATGTTTATACTCCAATTCACACTCTGGGAAGTTGGAGTCCGTTCGCACTCTGGGAACGAATTGTTGAATGTTTATACTCCAATTCACGCTGTGGGAAGTTGGAGTCCGTTTGCGCAGTGGGAACGAGTTATGGAATGTTTATACTCTGATTTGCGCTGTGGGAAGTTGGAGTCCGTTCGCGTAGTGGGAACGAGTTATGGAATGTTTATACTCCAATTCGCGCTGTGGGAAGTTGGAGTCCGTTCACGCTCTGGGAACGAATTGTTGAATGTTTATACTCCAATTCGCGCTTTGGGAAGTTGGAGTCAGCCGATAGATGGTCAGTTACACCTATTTGGGCTTTTTAGGAATTCGTTCACACTCTGGGAATGATGGATTTGATGTTTATACTCCAATTCACACTCTGGGAAGTTGGAGTCCGTTCGCACTCCGGGAACGAATTTTTGAATGTTTATACTCCAATTCACGCTCTGGGAAGTTGGAGTCCGTTCGCGCTCTGGGAACGAATCGTTGAATGTTTATACTCCAATTCGCCCTCTAGGAAGTTGGAGTCCGTTCGCACTCTGGGAACGAATCGTTGAATATTTATACTCCAATTCGCACTCTGGGAAGTTGGAGTCCGTTCACACTCTGGGAACGAATCGTTGAATGTTTATACTCCAATTCGCACTCTGGGAAGTTGGAGTCAGCCGATAGATGGTCAGTCACACCTATTTGGGCTTTTTAGGAATTCGTTCACACTCTGGGAACGATGGATTTGATGTTTATACTCCAATTCACACTCTGGGAAGTTGGAGTCCGTTCGCACTCCGGGAATGAATTTTTGAATGTTTATACTCCAATTCACGCTCTGGGAAGTTGGAGTCCGTTCGCGCTCTGGGAACGAATTGTTGAATGTTTATACTCCAATTCACGCTCTGGGAAGTTGGAGTCCGTTCACGCTCTGGGAACGAGTTGCTGGATGGACTGTCGTGTGTTGGTCCAGTTCAGCCTTCGATGTGTTGGCTTGCCCCCGAGCTGGGGTTTCACTTAGTTAGTGGCCCATGGTAACGCAGTCACTCGCTATTTGAATAAATTCCATTGTTTGATGGAACTTAGCTCTTCGTGTGTCGTGATTGTTGAACGTTGTATTCGGTGAATCACAGCTTTAGCTTGAAGAGATAGCGTTTTATTCGCTGAAATAAGAAAATGTGGCTAAGTCAGTGCCTTATTACGAATTCAAATTTCAGAACATAAAAGAAACTGTAAAGTATTCATAAATTGAAGGGGCCTGTCATGTGTGACAGTGACGAGGTTCTTCGTCGTTCCAGGCCCCTGAGTAGGTAGGCCCACCACTGATGGCGTTTATCACCAATCTTCCACGGGGACAAGTCAAGTCCTCCTGCCTCGGTCGATTGGGTTCATTGATTGGATTGGATGGGCCCGCTTCTCTGGGCTGCGGTATCCGCACAAACTGTTCCAGGTTCCTTTCTCTGATCAGTTTTTCAACAAGATCCTGTAAGTGACGACACTCGTTCGTATCGTGCCCGTAGCCTTCATGGAACCTGCAAAATTTTCCCGTCTGGATTTGTCTCTCTGACGACGGTCTTGGAGCAGGTTTTTCATATTGAATTGTATTACGGGTCCGCAGATATGGGTCCGTAGATACAAGTCCTCCAGTGAAGTATTCAAAGGAGTATAACTGTCGAACATTGGATTTTTACGTTGCGGGCAGCGATTTTGATCTTGTTTTTTAAGTTGATTCACGTTCTCTCTTCACCGAGCTTGTTTATTTTTAATGTTCAACTGAACTTTTCCGGAGCTCTCACCGGACTGTTTTATTGCAACATTGCTTTGGGTCCCTTCCGCATTTGGCCCTGCGTCAGTTTGCTTCCTAGACTGTTTTGCGTCTTCCCGTCTCAGGAATTGAGCTGCTTTGGCATGGAAACGGTCCAATGACGCAGGTGGTTTCCCAGCTAGCCAATTACCGAATTCAGAATCGGGGTCGATCCCCTTAGTCAGCGCCATAAGGATGGAATTATCGTTCGGATTACTAATCTCCGCGCATGCAGTATGGAATCTCTCTAAGTAGTGCCTGAGCGTCCCTCCGGGAGCTTGCGTGACACTAGATAGAGTGTTGACATCCTTTGGCCTTGCGACGTGCATGCGGAATTGCTCAACGAATTTTGTGGCTAACCGATCGAAGGAAGAGATGGTTCGAGGTGGCAATCGGGTGAACCACATGGTGGCGATGCCCCCCAAGGATATGGGGAAACTATGACACTTCACTGCATCGTCGGCTCTGGCAGCGGTCATCGACCATTCATACTTTAGAATATGTTGGTTGGGGTCGGAGTTTCCCTCGTACATGGGTAGAGTGGGCATTCGGAATTGCCGTGGGGGTTCAGCACTGAGAACATCGTCCGTAAAGGGAGTGTGACTTCGAGAAACTCCCCAATCGTCGTTTGTGAATTCCTGACTCTCACGGATCATCTGACGTGTCATAGTCGAAAGATCTGGCATTTGTGCCAGAGTATGATCACGTTCCATACTTTGGGCTTGAACCGGATATCGTCGACGGTCCAAGTTTCGCCTTCTTGGCTCATAGTCCTCCGGGACGTACGGTTCAGGAGTACGACCGCTATGACGACGGTCCGGGTCCGACTGTTCTTGAGCGTCGACCCCTGGTACGGCCGCAACGCTAGTGGTGCGGTATTCTGCGGCGTGGTGAGGAACAGCACCTCCTCGGGAGGAGGGTCCGGTTTGGAAATTGGCTGACGGACCAACTCTTATTTGTCCAACGGTCAATGTCGGTTGGTCTCCAACGGGTGGCATACGACTCCCATCTAACCGGGGTCGTGGAGGTCGGTTATGATAATAAGAAGATGAAGAGCTTTCGCTGGAAGAGCGAGAAGCGCGATCTCTTGTGGATCTCTTTCGTTTCTGGCGATCCAACTTGTTGATTAACTCAGCGTTAGCGCGTAGCTGTTCTTCTAGTTGTCGCCGACTCTGGGTCAGCTCTTGGAGTAGCAATTGCAACTCTTGTCGGGTGACCGGTCCCGACGGTTCCGATTGCCCAGCGGCATCTTGATTAGATGAAGGTAGAGGGGCAGGATTCTGTCTATCCTGTTCTTCTTGGTTGACGGCGTTTGAAGTGGTTCTTGTGCTAACCATCTTGAGAATTGAATTCCTTTCCTAGACTTTATGCAAATCTGAAGAAGGCAAGGAAGTCGGATTTAATGATCTGGATCTCTCTCTTAGATTTATTCAATCCGGTATCGATGACAGATCCAACAAGCAGGAGAAAAGCTGGGTTTTCTCATTGAAAGCACCAAAGTGTTTGTGTCAAAATTGGGCACAACACTCTTCGGGAGTCGTTGAAGAGATAATAGTCAAGAATGCAAGTTCAAAACAGATATTATCTAACAAAAACTCCAATCAACAGTAAAGTAAATGCGTAGACAAGCAATTTATAGTGGTTCGGCGTGTTGCCTACGTCCACTGTGAAGTATTTTGACGTTTTATTGATTCTCTTTCAATGACTACAAGTTGTTGAAGCGATCAACAGCAAGTTACAATTGGAAATTCGAAATCAACAGTCAAATTAAGATGTAGGACGATGGAGATCTCGATCCGGCAGAGTCTGGGCGCTTGAGAGTCGGAAGCCCCTTTTTTGTTGGCCCTAGGGCTCTATTTATAGGCGTAGGCTGCTGATATTTCACTGAAAACTCGGGAGACCACTTCTGGCACGTGAGGGGGCCCACACGCACGGTCTCGGGAAGTTTGGGCCCACTTTGGCATCGGTTCGAACTCCATTCGAACCGATCAAGAATTCATCCAATCGAGGTGAAATTTGGCGTGGACATTCTTCAACATGTATGCAAGCTTCTGTGAAAATTTCATGGCATTTGGATCAGTAGATTGGGTGATATGATGGATTCGAAATGGGGTTCATTGCATGGCTGTTTGGTTCGAAACCATGCTTTCGAACCGATGGTTTCGAATCCATCATGGCACGTGACTTCGTGGTGACGTGGAGCGCAAACTTCGAACCTATCCGGTCTTCACTCCGAGTTGACCGCTTCGACTCCATAGATCCCGACGAATTCGAACCGAAGGAAGACACGTCATCATGGTTGGTTGACCCAGTGGATTCGAATGAGGCTACACAGGATGGGTTCGAACTTGGCATCGTGGATGGGTTCGAACATGAATTCATGGATGGATTCGAACAAGGTTCCACATTTGGGTTCGAGCAATGCTTTGTGGTGGGTTCGAAGCGGCTACTCTCCGATGGGTTCGAGGCCCATTGTTATGAACTTGGTAGGTTCGAACTTGATGGGTTCGAACTCGAGGCATCCTGATGGGTTCGAACCTGATGGGTTCGAAGGTGATGGTTTCGAACCTGATGGGTTCGAATCTCAGGCCTTTTCTTTCAAATTGAATCGATCATAATTTGAGCATATGAACTCGGATTGACTTGAAACTTGAGACGTTGATTCCTCTGGTCTTTCTTGCCGTGTCCTATCAATTGTAGCTCAATCTGGACTTGGAAAAAATTCAGTGACATCCATAGCGAGAGAACTATGACCGGTCTATGAGACGAACTGTTCTCCGTTTCTGATCGATCTTTTGGTATCGCGGCTTTGCCAAAAAGTGGGATAACATCAAGCTCTTGCAAATCAGGAGAAGTAATAACAGAATCCGACTCCCGAAGGCACTTCCGAAGTTGCGAGACGTGAAACACGTCATGAATGCCAGATAAATGAGCTGGAAGTGAAACTCTATAAGCCACAGGGCCAATACGTTCAGTAATAGAAAATGGTCCTATAAAGCGAGGAGCCGATTTCCCAGTCGTACTGAAACGCATAACCCCCTTCAAAGGAGAAACACGAATAAAAACAAGATCGCCGATCGAGAACTCGAGAGGCCTTCTACGGTTGTCCGCGTAGGATTTCTGGCGACTCTGTGCCTTTTTCATTCTCAATTGAATAAGATCAATCTTCTCGGAAGAATCACGAACAAAATCTGGACCAAGAATAAGCTTCTCTCCAGATTCTAACCAACATGAAGGTGATCGACATGGTCTTCCGTATAAGGCTTCGAAAGGAGCCATACCGATACTAGATTGAAAACTATTGTTGTAGGAGAACTCTACAAGAGGTAGGTGATCCTCCCAACTACCACCAAAATCAAAAATACAAATACAGAGAAGATCTTCCAAGATACGATTCACCCGTTCAGTCTGTCCATCAGACTGCGGGTGATAAGCTGTAGAAAAATTAAGCTTTGTTCCCAAAGCTTGCTGAAGACTCTTCCAAAAATGACTCGTGAATAAAGGATCACGATCACTCACAATAGAATTAGGAACACCGTGAAGTCTCACGATTTCCTTGACATATAACTTAGCCAAATGCGAAGCAGTTCTATTAGACTTAATAGGGACAAAATGAGCAGACTTAGTGAGGTGATCAACAATAACCCAAATGCTAGAATGGCCTGATCTCGAGCGAGGTAGGCCGTCAATGAAATCCATAGAAATCTGATCCCATTTCCACAATGGAATCTCAAGGGGCTGATGAAGACCCAAAGGACGCTGATGCTCGGCCTTGAAACGCTGACAAGTTATGCAATTGCTCACATAACTCGCCACATCGCGCTTCATGCCTTCCCAATAATAAAGACGACGCATATCCGCATACATCTTGCTACTACCGGGATGAATGGTATACTTAGAACGGTGACAGTCATCAAGAATGTCATGCCTAAGTGCAAAATCAGAAGGCACAAAAAGACGGTTCTTCTTGCGAAGACACCCATGAGAATCAATGCTGAAATCTTGCAATGCCTCATCACAAGATCCAGACTCACAAAGCTGAATAAGATGCAACAACTCAGGATCACGCCGCTGACCATCGGCAATACGATCCAATAAAATAGGTCGAGCTCCCAAACTAAATAATAGAATAGGAGAATCAGAAGATGAACCTCGATCACGAATTTCACAAAAAGATAGAGTCTCAAGAATATACCATTCGGCAAACATCATAGAAACAACAGTCGAATGTTTGCGACTAAGCGCATCTGCAACACGATTACCCTTACCAGAGGTATACTGGATATCAAAGTCATAGGAAGCAAGAAACTCGAGCCAACGCTGTTGCCTCATATTGAGTTCCTTCTGAGTGAACAAATACTTCAAGGATTTATGATCAGTATAGAGAATGAAGCGCTCGCCTAATAAGTAGTGTCGCCAAATCTTCATGGCAAAGACAATGGCGGCTAACTCAAGATCATGAGTGGCATAGCGAACTTCATTCGGACGTAGTTGCCTAGAAGCATAAGCAACTACCCGATCCTTCTGCATAAGAACAGCACCGAGACCACTACCACAAGGATCGGTGTAGACAACAAGATCATGATTCCCCTCGGGAACCATAAGAATAGGAGCATTAGTGAGAAGTTCCTTCAAAGCCAAAAAGGAAGCTTCACACTTGTCGGACCAATCAAAACGAATGCCTTTCCGAGTAAGGCAAGTGAGAGGAAGCACAACACGGGAAAAGTCCTTAATGAACCGACGGTAATAACCCGCCAATACAAGGAAACTACAGATCTCATGAACATTCTCAGGCCTCTTCCAATTCTGGATGGCTTCGATCTTTGAGGGATCGACAAAAATGCCATCGGAAGATACAACATGGCCTAAGAACTTAACCTTATTCTCCCAAAAGTGGCACTTGGAGAACCTGGCTCTAAGCTGATGATGACGAAGAGTACTCAAGACAATTCTCAAGTGATTAGCATGCTTGACTTCAGACTTAGAATAAATAAGGATATCATCAATGAACACAAGGACGAACTTATCGAGATATTCGTGGAATACCCGATTCATGAGATCAACAAAGAAAGCAGGAGCGTTCGTCAAACCGAACGGCATAACGAGCCACTCAAAAGAACCATATCGAGTGCGGAAAGCTGTAAGAGGTATGCTATCCTCCGCGACTCGTAACTGATGAAACCCGTGGCAAGGTCAAGCTGAGAAAAGACCTTAGCACCACTCAATAGATCGAACATGTCATCGATCCTAGGAAATGGATACCTATTCCTGATGGTTAACCCGTTAAGCTTGCGATAATCAATGCAAAGCCTAAGAGTTCCATCAGACTTCTTCACGAAAACGACCGCGGATCCCCACGGAGAAAAACTGCACTGAATCAACTGCTTGGACTCAAGCTCCAAAAGCTACTTCTTTAGTTCCTCATTTTCCTTTGTAGACATCCTCATGGGAGGACGACTAACTGGCTGCGCGCCTGAAATGAGATCAATGCGGAACTCAATTGCCCGCTTGGGTGGCAAACCCGATACAGGTTCAAAAACATCTGAAAAGTCACAAGCAATAGGAATATGAGATATATCATCATCATCTCGCGAATCTAGAGAATATAAAGCCATCTCGGAATTATCCACATCCCGAAGAACAAGAGATAACTGAGTAGGCGAATCCAGATGTCGAAGATACAAAATTCTCTCCGAACAAATAATCCTGGCATTATATCTCACTAGCCAGTCCATACCCAAAATCATATCAAATCCCAGACAAGAAATAACGGGCAGATTCGCACGAAAAGAAAAGCCACATAAAACAATCTCAACATCATCACAAAGCAAACTAAGGGTCGCGGATCCCCTAATAGGATTCGCAATCCTCAATGAAGTAATCAAACAAGAAACATCCAAAGATAAATCATCAACGAGCTGTTTCGATACGAAAGAATGTGATGCACCCGTATCGAAAAGAACTCGAATACTATGGTTGTGAAATAAAATAGAACCTTCTAAAATAGATAGAGAGATACCTTTGGGTTGAGAAGGACCTTCAGAAGCCTTAGCAGCATAAAGCCTGCTAGACTTGGCACCAGCCGGAACAGTAGAGCAAGCTGAAACATGATGACCTTCCTTCTTGCAATAACGGCAGAAGAGAGGCTTAGGACAAGCTCGAATAATATGATCCGGAGAACCACAATTAAAACACTTTCGAACGAAAGATGTTCCGGAAGACTGAGGCTGAGAACTAGGACCACCAGTCTTCTTCTTCTTAGAAGGAAAAGGCTTCTTCTGAATTGGAAACGGCCTCTTGTTGGGGTTCTTGGAAACCTCAACATCAACATCACTATCACACTCCTTCTCGACGGTCTCGAGATGAAGCGCAGAATCAACCAACTCCTCAAAAGAAAGTTTAAGTTGGAGCAACAAGGACTTCTTAAGATATTTCTTAAGACCCGAAACAAACTTCAAATTCTTCTTGTAAGAAGTGCTGATGAATTCAAGACCATACTGAGACAAAGCCTCGAATGATGCAACATACTCAGAAACAGAAGACTTCCTTTGCTTCAACTCAAGGAAGCGACGGGTCAATAAAACTTTTTCAGATTCAGGAATGAACTTGAGTTCAAATCGCTCCCGAAATCGAGTCCAAGAAAGAGTAGACTCATCAATCTCGGCTACAGGATGCTCATACCAATCAAGAGCACACTCTTGTAATAAACTAGAAGTTACAAGAACTCTATCATGGTCAGAAAGATCCATGCGAGAGAAGATACGCTCGCACGTGCGAAACCAAGCTTGGACTTCAAGAACGGATTCGGAGCCTTTAAACGGCTTTCCTCCAAGATGAGCAAAATCACTGCACTGACGTGCAAATGCAGACTTGCGAGGTGGAGACACTTGAGGAGGAACTAGAGGCTGAGTGCTCCTAAACAACTCCAAAAACTGATCGGTAGACATATAAACGCCATCCGGATGTGAGCCGCTGGATTGCCCAGCATCCGAACGTCATCCTCTGCCTCTTCCAGCCATACTCTGAAGGTAAGATAAGAACAAGATTATTCACAAGGTAGATACTTCATTACGGAATACTACGGAATAAAATGCATTCCTAGACGTATTCCCAAACTCTATCTAACCTTGATGGAATAAAGAGACACAATGATTCAAAGATTTGTATCACTTATACACTTTGATGTATCGTAATGTGTGCTCTATTCTGTGTTTATCATACTTTGTTCTGAACTCAGCTCTGATACCACGCTGTGACACCCCACCTCTATACCCACGCTAGCCAAGGACACTACAGGGTAATGCCGTCAACTAACACGGAGAATAAGGCTGGATAGGAGCGACCATCTATAGCCTTGCTATAATTATCCATTAAATACGTCGACAATAATCATACCAAACAGATCGACATATCCAATGCATACTTAAAACAAAACCATAGGTGGTTGGATCTATCAGAACAGAATATAATAACTCAAATGTAATATACATCACAGAACAGTAAACCATCATATATACATATACTGAATACATAACAGAGTATACAAAATAATACAAGTCAAGTGGTATAGCAAACCACAATATACAGATGAGTTCCAGATGAATACATATATCAGAGTTACAACAAAATGGGACTACACAAAAAGCTATGACAAAAAGAAACTGGCGGAGCAGTCCATGCGGAAGCAAAATAGGCTAAGTCCAAAAGCACGTAACCTGAAACATCTCGGTCTGACCCGAGCATAAAATACACGGGTCAGTCTAGCTAAACAAATCAGTTAGATAAACTGAACAATAATAAACCTGTGAGGTTACAAGGTATAACATATATCTCTAAAAGAGATAACACAATCATCTAACAAGAGATGAATCATATGATAACAAGCCTCGTATCATCGGCAACATATAGAAACAAAGGATACAAATATCCCAAATCTAGCCAAAAAGGCAAATAACAAATACCAATAAGGTATACAAGTTCCGCAAGGTAAACACTACGCATCATGCGGCTCAAAAAGACCAACACCGAAGGGCGATACCAAGGGAATATACATATGAATGAACATCAGAAAATTGCTCGAGCTCAGTACTGTACAAACAAGGATCCATGAGTCCGAAGACTCCAAACCCAATATCACCCATGCGGCTCATAATGACCAACATCGGAAGCGATACTAAAGGGCAACCCAATATCACCCATGCGGCTCATAACGACCAACATCGAAAGCGATACTATAGGGCAACAAACCCGAAGGCACAAACCCGAAGGCACATACCCGAAGGCAACAAACCGTAGTGGTGAAGGTCAGAGACCCAGTACTGGACACCACTAACTTGTGGAATGTGTCACAACTCTCGAAGAGGAATTCGAAAAGTGTTAACGTATGTCCCATAACCACTCGTTCGCACTAAACGATTTACTATCCTTTTGCCACTTTCACACTCAAAGCAGTACAAAGTTCACCTCATATCATCGATAAACCAAACCCGAAGGTCAAAACGATCAATCGAATAGGTCGGGGACTAATCGGAAAGATAAACACACAGATTCATGGTCCGTGTTTTGCCTAACCATTTAATCACCCTTCCACTTCGCTCGAAGTGCGAAATTGTGCGTGTATTTTAAATAGAATTTATAAATCGGAGAAGCGAACTTTTAATACGATTTGAAGAAATCATTTATAAACCCGTGAATGAATTCAAAAGGGAATCATTAAGGTCAAATATGCATAAACAACTAGTTGGAATCAATATACATCGATAAAAGTGAAAATCACAAACAAATAGGCATACTGGACAAAATGAAGCAGGTCAGTCGACTGGCCTACTGCAGTCAGTCGACTGAACCACAACCCGAGAGTTTTTACTCTCTGCAGTCAATCGATTGACTGCAGGGGGTCAGTCGACTGGCTGTAGCTGGAATTGTTTTCCAGCCTAGCAAATGGAGGAGCAACTCACCCCATTTTCAACATATCGAGCAATGGACTTAAGAGGATTTTGCCAATCGATAACCCAAAACCATTGACTCCGATTTACCACCAAAAACCATGATCAAACATCAAAGTTATGATTTTCAAGGATTTGACTCCAAAACTCCAAAAATGAAATGTTCACCAATTCAATTCAAACTAAAGGAAAATGCATATGAACAAGGTGTTAGGAATTCATACCCAACATCTATGATATCAAGAAAGGTAGATGTGAGTTCAAAACTCACCTTTAACCCAAAAACAAGAAGATGGAGCTCAATAACAAGGAGAAGACCAACCAAACACTACTTCAACCCAACAAGCTTCAATCTAAGAACAAACAAGTATTTCCTAAGTTAGGTTTAGGAAAACTTTCTGAAATTGAAGGAGAAAGAGTTGGAGAAGAAGAAGAGAGACATACCTATGGCTTCTCTATGATTTTGGAGCAAGAAATTTGGATTTTGCAAATGGATTTAGGGCTAGGAGTTTCTAATTTCCTTTCTCTTCCCCCATTTCAGTTTTAAGCTTAAGTTTTAAGAAATGAATAAGTGAATGAGAGGAGAGGGCTGAGTTAATTAGATAGTTAGTGGGCTGAACCCAAACCCAAAACCCAATAGAAAAAGGGCCAAAATTTCACAAACTCCAAACATATCAAAGATTATACTCAAAAAGATCGCAAACGCCATTTTGGAACTAATGGAGGTAGTTTCGAGCTCCAATTTGGCCGTTTGCAAAAAGTAACATTTCGGACCTAAATCCGACTAACGACGCTATATTTAAATAAAATATTTAAATATAAAATCATTAAATATGTGGGTTGTTACACCAATCTATCGAGCTTCCTTCTTGGCCCGAAGGATAGCAAGTTGAAAGTTGAAAACGTGATAAGTCTACGAGACTTAGTTTCTGTGTGACGTTGAGAAATGCTTTTGCATTATTGGTGCGAAGAGACCGGGATCATATTTATCTGAAAACCACTTTGGACCAATGTATATGTGAAGATTGTGAAGGTTGCTTGTGATGATATTGATATTCCGGATTTTCATAGTGGGGGACTTCTTATTGATCGTTTGTGGTTAAAATCCCAATATACATCCAGTAGTAGTGGTCTCTTCATTATGAAATATCCAATGCAAGGACTATTAGCTACTAATCCTAAGGATTTTCCAACAGGATGTGGTAGGAAAGTACCTTCTGTTTGTCCTGTTCGTGGACAACTTAATGGATTTTTTTTGACATTGCATTTCTATAGATTAGGTACATTGGTCTTTACAAACGTACATCAGTGGTGGCGCAGAAGGCAACTTCTCTTAGCTTAACAACCTCCTTGAGACGTATGAGCTTGAGGGTTATATTTTTATGGGTGGAAATTAGTAGTCAACGAAAATGGCCGTGTGGCGTTCAAACTGATGTGATATGTGACTGTGAATGGTAATCGTTTATCTATGGCCTCATCAACTAGAAGTGACCAAAATAGGGTTAGATGTGGCAAGGCTAAGTGGGTTGCTTCCAAGTAGGATATGATTATCCTCTTCTAGATATATCTTTACACGCTATGGCGTCGTGTATCAGATTATTGTGGTTTGTATGCTAGTGGGCCCTTGGTAAAGGTCGATAACGACCGGAGGATGACATATTTGGTACCATCTAGTTATAGGGGTGGGCAGGTCTTGTGTTGGTATAAAGTTTCTTTTTAGTAAAGATCATTGATATGATATTATATGTCTTCCGCTGCGATGTGAGATTCTGTATTGTTTAGTTTGATTTTATCTTCTCTCTTTCTTCTCTTCTCTTCTCTTCTTCTCTCTTCTTTTCTTTCTCTTGACTTTCCATCAGTCCGTGCTTTTTAGGTCTAACATGTGTGGTTTATTGTCGATTCAAAGGGTATGGATTTTTGGGTCATCATAATAATGATACTATTTAGTGACTATTAATTATTCCATACTCGAGAGACTTGATATATTAGTTTACTACTTCTACAGGATTGTTTGACTATGAACTATGATTTTCGAAGCTCGAAAATTAGCACTAATACGTCCATTATATTGTGTACCGAGGAATCGGATATCAGAAAACCTGATTGTTAGGGAAAAGAGGAAGGAAGAAAGAAGAAAACTAAACAACACGTAATCTCAGAGTGTTACAGATAATCTATAGTTAATATACAGTAAATCTTTACACAGAGAAAGAATTTAACATACATATACCAATCAGAGTACACTGACCTATTTCTTCCCAGACAGTTATGACAGCATATCCTTACAATTGCTGATAAATACAACCAATAGACTACATAGTGGAACATAGAAATACATAGATATATCTTAGACCTTCAACTCATCTCCTAAACTCTCATGCATCCAAAGCAATCTTTAAATATGCTCGATCTGACCAGAGCATTGAAATGGAAGGACGTCGGGATCAGTCTGGTAAACCAGCATGAGAAAAACACACCAAATGAAATTTTATGTTTATCAAAAAGCTTTCAAATAAAGGTATCTCGTAAGATCACGACGCCCATAAACACGGACGGGTTTTACCTCACGATAACAAAACCATTTTCTATACAAAATCCATTAATGTTATAATAATGTCTAGGGGTCAAAGTAAAATATGAATATAGGTAAATTGCTTGCATCTCACATTTCAACATAATTGGGCACAAACTAAGTCCGTATGGTGCTTATTGGAGAATGAATTCCATACAATAACTATGGTACTAGGGTAACCGCCCATCACGGTGCATCTCTAGATAAAATAATACCGAGGACCTCGATGAGATCCTCTGCCAACATAGAACCGGCCTACCCTTTATTGGATAGTACCGCATATGATCACTCCTTGGTTAATTGGGCCTTAAAGCATACAAATGAAAGATAATATCGACTCTAGATAGAGGTGATCATACCCTAATGGGAGCGACCTACCTAGACCTACTTCATCTCCCTTGTTTTGATCATTCCCGATTGATGAGGCTTGAGGCTACAATTTACTTTTATATATTTCACTTCCCTCTTAGAATGCTAAAACTACCCGCCAAGCAATAATGCAATGCCAACACTTATCCATACAAGTTGTCAAGGAGATGGATAATCGATGGAACTACTTTTACTCAATAAATTTTGGAATCACCCTCAATATTAGTAGCAAGCAGCCCTTGCACTTCAAAGAGCTCCATCTTTGATTCCATCATCTTTAAAATCTCTTTAATTCGAAAGGATTGAGTTGGATCGAAGTGGTTTTCGGATAATGTATTTGATCTTTGTCTCTTCGAAACAACTTTCGATAGTTTTTGCTAAATCAACCTCGGTTCTATAGGAAATAAACAGTCAAATATTAGAGCAGAGATCACCTCCTAACCGTTAGTGGATGGACTTCCTTATTATTTGTCCAAGGAGAATGAAATGAGATTTATACGCATATTATAGAATCATCGGAGATGACTATGCTATATAATTCAAGTGTTTCTCCTAAATATATTTCCAAAGTTACGTTTTGGGTCCATATTTGATAGTCGGTAATTTAAATATCCACAGACACAAGTCCAGATCAAGGATTTAATTCCATAGGGAAAACCAATCTTGGTTAAGCACATAAGCAATCACAAGCCTCTTAAATAAATCCTTTCATTAATTGAGATAACTTTGTAAATTACTTGTAGAAAAATACCTTTACAAATATATACCCACAAATTCCTATATTTTCAATACTTGGAAAAAATATCCATATAATGTGATGACCCGGAATTTTAGGCAATAGCAATTTGATAATCTTTATTAAAAATATTTAAATTGGTTTAATAATCTTCTTTATAAATATTTAATTGGTGAATTTTATCTTTTAAAGAGCTAATAAAATGTTTTCTATTTATAATGTATATATATATATATGTATATATTGTAAATAGAAAAGCTTTGGTTTGAATTCAAAAAATAAAAAAATGTTTTCAAATTCTAATATATATTTTGGTAATTTGGAAGTAATGATTGAATTTACTATAAAACTTTTCAAAGGTTATTTAAATAGTTAACCATATAGTTTCAAAATACTTAAAGTAAATGTTATTTATTTGAAATATATTCAGCTTAAGTTTAAATTTAAATAAGATTAACAAAAAGGTTTGTTACCTTCTTTTTAAATATTGCTTGATAAATATGATTTGTAAATGTATGTAAAAGTTTAAACTACACAAACACATGAAACATATGATACATTAATTCATTTAATAATATATGTAATTTATAAATAATGTGATAATTCCCTTTATAAATTATTTAAAATTGGCAAAATTGTTGTTTTCAACAATAATAATAATGTGTTGTTTTTATATATAGGTATAAATGGATTTTAAAGAAAATAGAATTGTTATTTTCAAATTGAATGTGTTGTTATATATGTACATATATATAAGTTGATTTTAAATTGGATTTTTAAATATAATTCGAATTTGAATTTAGATTTAATTTTGAAATTCAAAGGATAGATATTTTGAAATATTTTGGATTTAAAAATATATGTATAAGATTTCATTTGTATATAATTTGTTTTATCATATTTTCTTTAAAGAAATATATATACATATAAATTTAGATAAGTATTTATAAATTAGTAAATTAAGTATAAAAGCTTTGTATTAGCATTTAAAATAAATAAAAATTACATAATTACAAGTGTTAAATAATCAAGTCACGTTAGTAACATGTGTAAACTAATTAACAAATGTAATGATAAATGTTAGTTGAACTTTGCAGGTGACATCCTTTAATTTTTATTTTCTTCAATTTTTTATAAATCTTAATTAACTCTATATAACATATATCTCATCCCCTCCATTTCTTTTTAATATCTACATTCAAAATCAAGAAAACACATTAGCCTGTAAACCCTTTTCAAACTCAAAAACAATACCCTGTAAAAATTTCTCAAACCAGAAATTGAAAACAACAAATTCAATTTAGATTTTAAAAGACAAGATCATCTTTGTTTTTAAACTAAAATCTTCTCAACAACTCTTCTGCCTGCATCACAATCAAGGCTTCAGATTCCAAAGATCCTCAAGCTTCAGTTTTCAAAAGATTTTCAGATCCAAAGTATTCAAGTTTCCAGATTCAAGCATATTATCAATTCCAATTTTCAAGCTTCTGTTTCAAAGCTCTGTCCTTCAAACTAGTGAGTAAACAAACTTTTCAAAGTTTAAATTTAGTTGATTACTAAATCTCATGTGATAAACTAGTAAAGTAATAATAAAAATATGATTTGCATGACTGTTCTTACCTGTAATGCTCCATATATAAAAGCCTGTGCATGTGTGTATAAATAAATACATATGACTCTGTTGTTCTACAGGATATAACTCATTTAAAATAAATCAAATTGCTCTTTATATAGTCTTTTTTGGGCTATAATCTCTGAAGAGAATATAATTGTAATAGTGTAATATGATTTTTAAAAATAGTTCTAACAGTTTATATTAAGTAATTCATTAAAATGATAAGTTACAGTAAAAATCGTATGTAACTCAAAATTTGGAAATCTGGAAATCATATTGGGACTTTACAATCTGTTTTGCTTTGGAAAATCATGAATTTTGATATAGGAATCTAGATTTTTAAGTGCGTATTTATTGTGAATTTTTGAGTTGAACTGATATCTGTTCTTCATCGAATTTCGACAAACAGCAGAGGGGTGGCCGACGCGACTGTTGCTGGAGGTAGAAGGTAGGTGGATGGACCCAGGAAAAATGGTAGTGGACTTTTCTCGTGATGGCCTATCGGAGGCAAGGTAGGGTTTAGTGATGGGTTTGATTCGTTATAATTGACGAGGTGAATATGGCAATGGTGGTGCATCGGGACTGTTCTCACGGGGGGAGGGGAATCAAAGACTGGAGGTCGAGACAAATTTAGTGAAGTCGACGAAGTTCATCGAGGTTGGGATCGGTGTTGATGGGTGTTTTTTTGATGATGGTTGTTTCCAGTAATTGGATCGTGGGTTCGATTTTTGGTTTGTGGGTGTTATCGTCATTCTGGACGGACGATTGTATAGGCGAGGTCGGCTTTGGTTTGTCGATAGTCGAGGAGATGACCAAAGGTTGTCGGAGGGTGGTGCACTATGCACGCATGCACATCTCACTTAGGTGGGTCGAGGTATCGGGAAACTCGAGTTTTTTTATCCAATTGTTTTCGTGATGGTCTCGAGGCAGGAGGGTTACATGAGTGGTAATCTTTTACTCGGGGGAGAGGCATGGTAGGCTAGGGTTGATTCACCCTGTTCTCAGATTTTTAAGTTTTATAATAAAGACTTGTACAGCTTTTTTAAATTTAAATAAAAATAGAATACAGATTACAAAACTAAGTATGAACATGTTTTTGTGGAGTATTATAGTTTCTAGATTTTAGTATAAAGCTTGAAGGAGTTTTAAATCAAGTTTTTAAGTATGGGTTCAAAATAAATTTTGTATCCTGGTTTTGAAAATAAATAAAATTTTATAGAAGCAAAATGTTTCAAACAAGTTTAAAGATTTAAGTTATATTTTTAAATGAATTAGTTTTCCAAGCAAATGTTTAAACAAGTTTTAAACAAATTTTCCAAGATTAAAAAAATAAAGCAATGTTTAAATTTATTTGATTTCAAAGTAATTATATGTTAGGTAAATTTTGAAATAAATTTCCCAAATATTTTAAGTATAATAAATATTGTAATTACTGGAATAATTAAGGGTGATAATTAATTAAAGATTTATTTAATTGATAATTAAGGACTAATTAATTAAGATTGATTAATTTATAATTCGAGGTAATTAGAGATTAATTAACGGATAATTAAGAATTAATTAATTTATAATTAATAATGGTTAATTAAAGCATAATTACTTAGGGAAGTAACTAAAGAATGGTTAATGAGTATAATTAAATGAAAGATCATTAACTAGGGATTATAAAATGATTAATTAATGTGATTAATTTAAAATAATTAATTAGATTAATTAGTTAAGGGTAATCATTTGTGGAATTGGTTATGTATAATTAGTTAATGTAGTTTATAAAGTGTAATTACTTAGTGAAGTAGTTAATGGGTAATTGCTGGATGTAATTAATTGAAGGTTAATTAATTAGTGGAATTAATTTAGGTTTAATTACTTTGTGTAATTAATAAGAAGGATAATTACATAGTGGAAGTAATTAAGGATTAGTTACTTAGCAAAATTAATTAAAGAATTAATTAATTTTGATAGTTAATTAATTAATGAAAGTAATTAAGAATAGTTAATTACTAAATATGATTAATCAAGGTTGATTAATGAATGTGATTAATTAAAGATTGATTATTAAATGTGATTAATTAGAAGAATAATTAATTAAAGAAGTAATTAGAGGATCATTAATTAAAAGAATTAATGAATGTAATTAAGTGTTGATTAATTAAAGGATAATTAATCAACATACGTGATTATAGAATAATTAATTAATGTAATTAATTAAGGGTTAATGTGCTTAATTATACTTAATTATAGTTAATTAATTAACGAGAATGGTTAAAGGTTAATTACTGTAAATAGTTAATGATAATTAATTTGTGTAACTAATTAAAGGCAAATTACTTAATGTAATTAAAGAATAAATTAATCAAGGATGATTAATTAAGATGATAATTAGAGGATGATTAATTAATTGGTTTGAAATTAATTAATGGTTAAGTAAGCATGATTTTTGGTAATGGATGTAATTAATTTATTTTATTTTAAATTAATTAGAAATGGTGCGACTAATTAATCTTGCTTATAGATGATTGAATGGTATTGAATGCCATGAATTTTTTACATCTCTGATATGTGATATGTGTTGCTTGGTGATATGACATGCTTTGGTTGAATTGTGATAATGTGGATTATCTATTTGTGATAGTGTGAATTATATATCTGTGCGAATATAGAAAATAAATTGAATTGTTTAAACTTCAACAACTTGGACTTAAAAGACGGCGTTTTGGATTTCGATAAGATCGGGATCGAATTTGCTTCAGTACAGCATGATAGGGGTTCTCGCTTTGCATTTGGTGGCAAACGGGAGACTCTTACCCCTACATGTCTCTTTGAGGTAGTATAAGGCCTTGGGTTGGTTGCGAGTCGAGATGCTGGCCGTAAAAGAAAATTCGAGGTATCAATGTATGCCACGGTGGGTCTGGGATGGTTGCAAAGCCTACCGGTCGCCACTGCCTTGGATCGTTACAGTGGTATCAGAATGCTAGGTTGAGTGAATACCTAGGCTTTGGAGTGATTTCTTTCTTGAGAGAGTGTACTTGTAATTTTGATATATGTGTGTGTGTGTGTGTGTGTGTGTATGTATGTATGTATATTTTTCTAACTATTTGTTGGGTTACTTGTTTGGGTTTTCCAATATGAGTTCTAGAGGTAGGAAAGGTAGTGGTGTGTGTAGCACGACTACCAATGGAAGAAGTCCGTGTTTTGAGGTGGGAAGAGTATCTGCTGAGGTTGTAGACCCAATACCGCCTCGAGTAAGCGTTGCAGTGGTGTAAGGGTTTCACCAATCTCGAAAGAGGCCTTTTTAAAGGTTCAGAGTCCATCATTGTAGTGCAAGTCGGATGAGTAAGAGTTTGGATCTGTTGGTTAAGTAGAAGCGGGTGATGGTATCTTGGTAACTTCAGGAAGAAGCAAAGGCGTGGTGAGACGCGGTGACTGTGGATGTTATGAAGATGTTTCTTTTGGAGCAAGTTTAAGAAGTGTGTCTGCATCGGTAATGAGACTAAGTACAACAAGGTGTTTATGTTTGGTTTGAGGCCCGAGTTTCTTGAGGAAATGTCTGTCCATCTCTAGGTTCTGCGTCGGATTGGATGATATGGCTATGAGGATCGAGGAGCATATGGATAGGAAGTCTTTGGCATCTGTGTCAGCATTGCAGCTCGAAGGTTTTCTCTGTGTCGACAAGAGGGTCATCTAGCTAAGCAGTGTTCTAGAGGCGGAGTTCAGAAGCAGCAGAGTGGACCCATTTCTTCGATGGTTGGCTATATAAGCATAAGCTGTTCTGATTAGTAAAGAGAGAACGTATCTTTGGAAATTAGACTGGATTGATCGTAAAAGTGACTTGCGATAGTTAGGTGTTCTCTTGGGTAATCTTTTGCATGGGATCGAGGCGTCTCAGTAAGAAGTTAGGGTTATAGAGTAGTTGGAGACTTTTTCCGATATCTTCGTAGAAGTCAAGGTTTGCCATAGCATCTGGAGATTGAGTTTTCGTATCGACTAGGATTCCAGGAGTGATATTGGGGGTTCAGCTAAGTAGAAGGATGGCTCCTAGAGAGAGGGTTTGGTGAAGCAGCTCAGGATTTCATGGAACTTTTTAGTTTTCTCTTTGTGGATCTGTTGCACCGTGTCTTCCAGGATGTGTCGGACAAGTCTGTACTCATGTTCATCGATGGCATTCTCATCTACTCCAGATCATAGTTGCGCAGCGGAAGCAAGGCAACATTCTAGAGTGGAAGCAACTGCAGACTTCTATGTGAAGTATTTCAGGATCTGAATGCGAGATTAGCAAGTGCACTTGTTTTGTCTTTTCCAAATAAGAGATGTAAGTTTGAAGTCTACTGATGATTGTGAAGTAGAGTTTGGTCCAGTTTGTTTCAAGAAGCATCAACGACGGTTGAGCTGATCAGGAAGGATGAAGGCAGTCCAGGATCATCAGAAGAATTTTGTGGATAAGAGATGAAGGAATTTGAAATTTGAAGTTGGAGACCATGTTTTTGGTTGAGGTTTCTCCGGTCAAGGGAGCAATCAGATTTGGCATGACTTGGAAGCTAGCACCAAGGTATATTGGATCTTTCTATGTTCTTATAAGGATAAGTGTTTTAGCCCATAGGGTTGAATTGCCAGTTTAGAGGGCTAGGATTCACATTATGTTTCACATATCTTTGAGGGAGTACGTGTATGATCCATCACTGGTTGTGGAACCAGCAGTTCAGGACGATTTGGTAGTTGATTCGGACTTGACTATGGTCAGATATCTTGTGCAGATTATAGATCCAGACCAGTAGGAACTCAAAAGCTTAGTGGTGTAGCTAGTTTGGATTAAGTAGAGTGAGTATTCCAGTGTTTGTACCTGGGAAACTCTAGATGGTATTAGGAAGTCCTATCCATAATTTTGTCTGGATAGTTGGATTTGTTTGTTTGAATAAATTGGTTGATATGGTTGTCAATATCTAGCTGATATGGATGCTTTGCTGCTTGGAAATATTATCTTTGTTGGATTATTAAATTATCTTTGCTTTTTAATTTCGGGGACCAAATTCTTTTAAGGGGGAGGAATGTGATGACCCGGAATTTTGGGCAATAGCAATTTGATAATCTTTATTAGAAATATTTAAATTGGTTTAATAATCTTCTTTTATAAATATTTAATTGGTGTATTTGATCTTTTAAAAAGCTAGTAAAATGTTTTTTATTTATAATGTATATATATTTGTATATATTGTAAATAGAAAATCTTTGGTTTGAATTTAACAAATAAAAACATGTTTTCAAATTCTAATATATATTTTGGTAATTTGGAAGTAATGATTGATTTTAATATAAAACTTTTCAAAGGTTATTTAAATAGTTAACAATATTGTGACGACCCGGAATTTTAAGCAATATCAATTTAATAATCTTTGATAATAATTAAATTGATTTGATCATTTTATATTAAAAATTGACAAGTTAAAATTATTTTAAAGGCTGATAATAATAATATGTTAATATCTATTAACATTTTTCCTAACAATATAAATTGGCAAGTTTAATTCTTTTGAAAACTAATAATAATTTAATTTGGAAATATTTATTTTAGCAATTTAAAATTTGGTAAGATTTATTTTTCAAAAGCTGATCAAGAATATTTTCTATTTATGATAAATATATATATATATATATATATATATATATATATTGATATATCTTGTAAATAGGAAATGTTTAATGTAATAAAAGCTATACATTCAAATTGTAATATATATATATATATATATATATATGAATGTATATATTGTGATTTGAAATTTGTTCCAAGATTTAATACAGTAATTTTCAAATTTAATGTTAAAATGTTTTTCCATTTGAAATATATACATATATACATATATATATATATATATATATATATGTATATGTATGTATGTATGTATGTATGTATGTATGTATGTATGTATGTATGTATTAGAATTGGGATATTGTATTAATTTGAACTTAATAAGTATTTTCAAACTTTTATAAATATATAGTTTTGTAATTTGAAATGTTAATTTGATTTAATGCTTTTGAAATGATATTTGAAATTTTAAAATTTAATAACAAAGTTAAGTTCTTATTTTGTAAACATATATTTTAGCTTTTGTTTTAAATAAGAATAAAATTTGAAGTTCATTTTCAATTATTTTTGATATTCTTTCATTTTAATTTTATCATAAGATAAATTGTTTTAAAAAAATTTATAAGGAGCTAAACTAAATTTCTCAAATTTATAAACATATGTTATATGATTCGATCAAAATATAAGTTACTTGAATTCATATGAATATTTGTTAGAAGATAAGTATACACATTTTATAATTATATAAATATTATATTAATATATGTATATAACTTAGATAAATTTATAAATAGGAAAAAGTAACATTTATAAAACATTAATTAGACATTAAAACAACAATTTTAAACATTATAATACAAGTTAAAAACACTTGTAATCATACAGACATAGGTGTAAGTAAATTGGAGCATAAGGTAGACAAATGGCATCTCTCTTGATATTTAATTTAAAATTAAAATTTGTAAAATATGAAGGAGGAGTTTACTCTTAATCTTCGGCTAAGAAATTCCTTTATTCTCTTCAACAAAATTGAATACAAATGCTAAACAATGATCAAAGAAAAAAAATCAGTAGAAAATCTGAAACAAGAAGAAGAAGAAGATATCTGGGTTTTTTCAAAATCAATGGAAGATGTTCAAGTTCAATCAACAGAAGGAGATTAAATCAACATGCAACTGAAATTAATCAAGCAATTCAACATGCAGTGAAACTTTAAGCCTAAAAACAGTTTATGTCTTTTGAAAATTTCAGGCGAGTAAATTGAATCTTTTAAAAACAGTTAAATCTTGTTTTCAACTTAGTATTATGATGATATTATGATGTGATAAGAAATATTTGATTTACATTCGATGCATGTTTGAACTGTGAAGATTGAATGATTGTATAGCATGAAAAATGTTACTGTGTATATAAAAACAGTTTCAGATTTTATAATAAATTCAATAATTTGATTTTGAATTCAAACTAGACTTTGATTTGTTAATGGAAGTTGTTTGAAATCAAGTAGGCTATCATCTAAAAATAATTTCAAGTTTTTAAATGGAATAATTTGATTTAAAACTTGAATTTACAGTAAAATCTTGATTTGGGTCAAAAGTTTTTGAATTCAAACTTGAGTTTTGATTTTAAAATCATATTGCAAATAAGGAATCATGATTTTAGAGGCTTGAATTATGAATTTTAGATCAGTAATTTGTGAGAATTTGGGGTTTGATTGTTTTGAGTATTTCGGCCAAATTGAGGCGGACGACGGCAAAGTTGTGGACGAGGTTGTGCTCGAAGGTGGAGGGGACAACGGTGATCATCAGAAAATTAATTTGGAAAATTATTGGTGAAGGGGTTGGCCAAAAATTTGGTGAGTAGGGTTTGTTACTCTGTGAATGCCGACGATGTTCTGATGGGTTCTGCGGCGTCGAGAAGCTACCAGGGACGATCGCGTAGGGTTCTGGAGGTGCTGGGGAGTGTGGCGGAGCTTCGAGGAGGATCGTGTGGCTTATCGATTCAGGGATCATCGGTGGTGGTCGAATTTCGATGGTGTGAGGTTTCAAACAATTTGGGTTGAAGGGTCTACTTTCGATCCTCAATCGAAATTAATTTTATGGGTTGTGCGTTGTGTCGTAGGGGTCGAAGACGACTTGGGGGAGGCTGGCATGGAGTTCGCCGTCGACCATCGGCGATGTGCACGTTTACGTGCATGATTTCGTGCCTCTGAAGTGGGTTGTGAGAGAGGGTGGTTTGAGCTCGGGTATGTGTTCGGGAAGAACTCGAGTTTTACTCGAAGCAAAGTGGAAGGTCTGGGTAACTCGGGGATTTCGTTGGGTTACTCGAGATTTAACACGAGCGTTTGTAGCGAGTTGCTCATGTTTGTTTGAGCTGGGATTTGTTTGTTTGGGTTCAACAGTTTTAAAATTTTTGAAATGTAACTGTAAGGTTTTTAAAAAGTTTTAACAAGCCAATATGATTTTGTAGATGATATAAGTTTTAAAACAAAAGTGAAACAAGTTTTATTTATAAATTAGATTTGTTTCAAAATTAAATTTTAAATATGTTTTATATATATAAAATTATGAAAGTTTAATATAAGATAAGTGAATTTTGAAATAAATTAGTATTAAATTTTATTAAATAACTTTGGAAAGGTTTTAAAGATTTAAAGGTAATTTAAAATGTGTTTAATTATAAATTGATTTCTAAAATGTTATATTTTATTATAAATAAAGTGTAACGATTAGAATTTGGAAATCAGTTTAATAAAGATTTATTTTATGTGAATTTTGAATTTTGATTTAATTAAAGATAAATAAGTTTGTGAAAATAATTAAGATAAATAAGTTTGTGAAAATAATTAAGATAGTTCAATTTTTATTGATAATCAAAGTATTTTGGTTAATATAAATGACTTAATTAAGAAAATGATTTTCTTAATTTGGGATCTTTTAAATGTAGTAAATTAAGAATCATTTAATTAATTTAAATGATTAATTAATAATTAATTAAGTAATTCGTGATTTATTAAGATAATCACTTTGGAGTTAATTTAGTATAATTACTTGGAAAGTAATTAAGTGGTTAATTACTGGAAGTAGTTAAGTAAAAGATAATTACTTATGAAAGTAATTAAGTGGATATGATTAAGGATTAATCACTTGAGTTATTAATTAAGGAATTAATTAATAAAGTAATTAAAGGTTTAATTATTTAATTAATGATTAATTAATAAAAGGATTAGGAGTAGTTAATTATGTGATTAATTACTTGTTAAAGTAATTAATTAAATAGGAATTTAATTAATAAAGTAATCATTAATAGTCAAATAAATTAATAATTAATAATTAATAATTGAAGAATAATTAATTTGTAATTAATTTTTAATTACTTAATGTAATTAAAAATAATTAATAAAATATGATTAATTAAAGGTAATTAATTAAATATGATTAATTATAAATGGTTAAATAAGTGTGATTAATTAAAGATAATTAATCAAAAGCAATTAATCAAGTATGATTAATTAAGGGTGATTAATCAGGTGTGAATTAATTAAATAATTATTAAGGTAATTAAGTGAAAATTAATCAGGTGTGATTAATTCAAAAGAGTAACTAAGAGATAATTACCTGGATAAGTAAGAAGTAATTAATCAAGATGATTAATTAATATTGTAATTAAGGAATAATTACCTAAATTAATTAAGAAATAATTAATCAAGGGAGATTAATTTAAAGTGGATAAGTAAGTGAAGTTTATTAATTAAATTGGAATTAATTAATGAATGGTAAGATGGATTGATGATAATCCAAGTGTTTAAGTAAGAATTAATTTAATTAAGGATTAATTAAATTAATTAAGTTAGATCAACCTTGTGTATGAGTGATTATTGATTTGTTGATAAGGATCATTGGATGAGTTAATGATATTGGATGATACTGTATGTCATTGGTTGATATGTGATGATGTGAATGTGATATATCTGAGGTATGATATATATGTTGTTTTGTGATATGTATAGATGAATGTAATAATAATGGATTATCTATCTGTGTTATGAATCGTCCATTTATGTTAAATGATATTCTGAATATCTGTTGTTTAAATCCCTTAAGAATAACTTGGACATTAAAATGGCGTTTGGTTTCAGTGAGACCGGGATCGGGTTTCCATATTTGGATATCCAAAAACCACACCGACCCAAAATAAACATTAGGTCGTGAATCCAAGTTGAGTGCAAGTGAAGACTCGAGGTGTAAGAACTATATATCAGTATAACTCTGTGGGTGATTCCGTAATGAGTTTGACGGAATAGTACTTATAGGCTCGAGATGGTGATTCAGAGTGCAAGGGCTATGGTCGTTGACTCTAGGGGTGATTCCAAAATGAGTGCAACGAGATAATGCCTTCGGTTCCGTTCGAACCAGGAACGGACTTGTATGGATTGAATGCTTTCAGAACACCGTCAGGTGGACGATGAGCATTCTTAGATAAATGTGTCCTACAAAGGTAATCGCGGTCTCAAGCCTCATCAACCGGGAATGGCTAAAACAGAGGAGGTGCAACAAGGCTTCGTGGGTAGCTCCCACTGGAGAGCGAGATACATCCCTGTCTAGATGTCCCTTTTTATTTGGCTTTGTGGACAATTGGTCTGCAGCCAACTGCGGGGTGGTCTTGTTCGGGACTGCTCAGTAAGGAATGGTCCCGGCCTTTTGTTGCAGGAGAGTGGGCGCACTCCTCGGTACGGTGATCTAGGCCACGTACTGTGACGGAAGGTACCCCAGTAGCCCTGCCATTGTTGGAACCCATTTTTCTTAGGAGACCCTACGGTTTTGTTTGTATTAGCCACTTTTGTGGCTAGTATCTGGAATTTAATCATGTAACAATTTTGGCTGTTTCTTATTTACTTGAAAACTCTAGACACTATTATAATACCACTGAATTTCCTATCAACTGTTTTGGTTAGCATAAGGTAAAAAAATTTCCATGTTTATGTGTGGGAAGTCTTATGTGATACCTTTTTCTTTCAAAGGATTTTCTAAAGTTAAGCAATCTTAAACCGTTTACTCACACCGGACCCCTGTCTGACCCGAGTGTTTATTTTCTGTTTTATTAAACTCTTGGGTACTCATATTATGTATGAGTAGTCAAGTGATTCAGGTTATCTCTTGACGAATTCTGAAGGAGCTTGGAGCAGGAGGCTTCAGCGTGTAGATATATAGTTAGAGTTTCCGCTGTGTGTTATTCTGTATAGTTGTTCTTGTATTGTATATTTGTCAGAATTGTTATTACTGTCTAAATTGAGATGTATAGTTGTGAACTCTGATGTAGATGATACTATGTATATGTTCTATATTATATTTCATTCGTTCCGCTGTAAGATTTTTATGTGTTGTTGTTCTTTCTTCTCTTTCTTTTCTTCTTCTATCCCTTTCTTTCTTAATTAGTGATGTGATTTTCTGGCGATAGAAAGTCGGGTCGCTACAGTTGGTATCATAGCATTAGGTTGAGTGAATACATAGGCTCTGGAGTGGTGTCTATCTTGGGAGAGCGTACTTATAATATATATATATATATATATATATATATATATATATATATATACACACCTAATCTGTTGGGTTATCTGTTCGGATTTTCCAACATAGGTTATAAACGTAGATAAGGTAGGTGTGTGTGGAACACGACTACCACTAACGGAATAGGCTCATATGTTGTGGTTGGAAGTATATCTGTCGAGACTGTAGATCTAATACCGTCTCGAATAAGCTTTGTAGATTGGTGCAAGGATTTCATTGATCCTAGAGGAAGAATTTTCAAGAATTAGAGTATATTCTTGAAGTGTGAGGCTAATTTGCTCTCGAATGAGCAGGGATTTTCGAGAGTTGAATCTGTCAGCTGAGCAGAAGCAGGTAATGGTATCTTGGTAGCTTCAGGAAGGGATAGCTGTGTGATGGGATGCAATATCTATAGATGGTTCTGAAGATGTTCTTCTGGAGCAAAGATCAAGATAGTGTTGAAGGAACAGTGATGTCTACTGCAGGGAAGATTCAGATGTTTAGAGATTTTCTGGATCTCAAGTAAGGGTGGTTATCTTATCTATATTAAAGAATGGGACTAAGGTCGATTAGTAACCTCATTTCGGGCATGGTCTCATTTTTTTTTCCTTTAGAGGAATAAGTGGTTGGTGTTTGGTTTGGAGCCGAGTTTCTTGAGAAGATGTCTACCCATCTCAAGGATTTTTAGTGGAATTGGGTGATAGTTTTGTGTTTTAAGGAGCTTGTGGTTAAGAAAGATCATTTGGCTTAGCAATACCATTGAAGTGAAGTTTGGAAGCAGCAGCGTGGATTCGTTTCTTTGATAATTTAGTAATTTTTGGGATTCTACTAACGCAGAGCAGGCAGATAGTGAAGGCTTATCCTTTTCTTCGGGAAGCTCAGCAGAGCAGGATATTTGTTGGAAGTGATCTATCAGTTTTCTGGTAGATAAGCCATTTTGAGAAGATTGATCTTGATATGAGAAAGCTGTTCTGTTTGCGTCAAAATTGGGCACAACACTCTTCGGGAGTCGTTGAAGAGATAATAGTCAAGAATGCAAGTTCAAAACAGATATTATCTAACAAAAACTCCAATCAACAGTAAAATAAATGCGTAGACAAGCGATTTATAGTGGTTCGGCGTGTTGCCTACGTCCACTGTGAAGTTTTTTGATGTTCTATTGATTCTCTTTCAATGATTACAAGTTGTTACAGCGATCAACAGCAAGTTACAACTGGGAATTCGAAATCAACAATCAAGTTATGATATAGGATGATGGAGATCTTGATCCGGCAGAGTCTCGGCGTCTCAGAGTCAGAAGATCCCTTTTCTGTTGGCCCTGGGGCTCTATTTATAGGCGTAGGCTGCTGATATTTCGCTGAAAACTCGGGAGACCACGTCTGGCACGTGAGGGGGCCCACATGCACGGTCTCAGGAAGTTTGGGCCCACTTTGGTATCGGTTCGAACTCCATTCGAACCGATCAAGAATTCATCCAATCGATGTGAAATTTGGCGTGGACATTCTTCAACATGTACGCAAGCTTCAGTGAAAATTTCGTGGCATTTGGATCAATAGGTTAGGAGATATGATGGATTCGAAATTGGGTTTTCGGCATAGCTGTCTGGTTCGAACCCATGTATTCGAAACGATGGTTTCGAATCCATCATGGCACGCGGCTTCGTGGTGACGTGGAGCGCAAACTTCGAATCGATCCGGACTTCACTCCGTGTTGACCGCTTCGACTCCATGTATCTCGGCGCATTCGAACCGATGGAAGACACGTCATCGTGGTTGGTTGACCTAGTTGGTTCGAACAAAGTTACACAGGATGGGTTCGAAGATGGCATCACAGATGGGTTCGAAGAAGGCCTCTGTGATGGGTTCGAAGTATGGCTTCGGTGATGGGTTCGAACTTGTGTTCCTTGGATGCACATGAGCTCTGCAACCCCTCCATGGATACGAGGCACATGGATTCGAATACGATGGAGTCGAAGGTGAGGCGCTTTGGTGGTTTCGAACCTGATGGGTTCGATGTCCTTCGGTTCGAAGGTGATGGTCTCGAGTGGTGCACGATGATGGGTTCGAATACACCCATCATGGTGGGTTCGAAACCAACATGTCCCCTCCAAGTTGAACCGATCATAGCTTGAGCATGCGAACTCGGATTGACTTGAAATTTGAAATGCTGACTCCTATGGTCTTTCTTGCCGTGTCCTATCAATTGTAGCTCAATCTGGACTCGGATAAAATTCAGTGATATCCATGGCGAAAGGAAGTACGATCAACCTCTGAGGCGAACTGTCCTTCGCTTTCGATCAATCTTTTGGTATCGCGGCTTTGCCAAAAAGCGGGATAACATTTTGCCCCCCAAAGTACGTCTTGTGGGAACATGACGTGCTTTGAATAGCTGCAATCTCTCTCTGAACAATCATTGCTCTCCTTTTTTTTTTGTCGAAACTCGTATGTTGTATTGCTGTAACCTTGCGTTGATATGACTGATTGCTGTATAATAGTGCTTAGCCGTTGGCTGTCGCATTTGTAACAGGATGAGTGTTTGATCCCTGTGAATATTCAAAATCGAACGTTAGTCCAACATGTATGCGCATATGTTAATTTGACCCTTGTTAACTTCGTGCGTCCACGAGTTGTTGTCAGTTTGGTTTGCTATAGAATTTCGTATTGATTCTCTCCTGAACCAACTTTGAAATTTGAATTGAGACAACGCTTGGTGGTTGTTTTGAAAGGTTCCTTCGTATCGATCCTCTCCTGAACCGATGTAGAAGGTTAAAGGAATCGAATTTGTATTGCGCGAGCGTAATGTTTCGAACCGATGCATTCGAGCATTGATGGGTTCGAAATCCACGTTTGTATGGACGCGGTACGCTTGCTGTTATGATGGATTCGAAATTGACATTCGAACCGGTCTGAAAGGATGGAATACACTTGTGTAGTGATGGGTTCAAATTTGACATTCGAACCGATGTGAAGGGATGGAGTACACTTGTGTAGTGATGGGTTCGAAATTGATATTCGAACCGATGTGAAGGGATGGTTTCGAGACTTTTGTTCGTGGCAGTGGTCCGTGTGCTTCACACGATGGAGCCTCAAACGTATGGGTTCGAAAGTGGATTTCGAACCGGTTCTGCATTCTGACCTGTTGTAAACGGTCGAGTCCACCGGCACGCGAATCGACCCAGTCATCTCCAACCCCCCATATAAATAGCAAAGACCTCGGCATTTTTTTTTTACTTTTTACTTTTACTATTGCCTGCTTTTTACTGTGCTCTTCATCGTTTCAGAGCTCCAAAAGAGAAAACACAGTGTCGCTCTTTCGAACCATTCAAGATCCGAATCTTCAATTCCTTGAATTCATCATCCAAACTAGGTAATTAGCCTCGGATTCAAACGGCGAAGTTATTTCGAACCCATTTCTTTTTATCGATTGCGTAGCTTCGAGATTGGCAAAACCAGATCTGGTTTGGGAGGGATTCGAACCGATGCGTGGGCTCGAGTTCGAATCGATGACGGTGGCGTCTTTTTACTGGATTTCGAATCGATCCTTGGAATGTCCTTGCTGGGATGTGTAGCCCGCACCGATCGAGGGATTCTAGGGGTCCATTCGAACCGATGGGTTCGAACCCATAGGCTATCGTTTCGAAGTCCACAACTTCGTATCGATACGAAGTGGATCGGTTCGAACGTGAGTGATGCGGAGTTGACATTTTCTCATCGGTTCGAACTTGTCATCTGTTTATCGGTTCGAAGCGCGTCAGGATGGGTTCGAACGCATGGGTTCGAAGCGACGTCAGGATGGGTTAGAAAGAAGAGATGTTCGGTTGGGTTCGAATGAAGTCCTGGTGATGGTTTCGAACCCTACATGATGGATACCAAAATTTGAAATTCTCCAATCATAACTCCGACGAGCTTCATTCCTGCATATTTGGACTTGAATATTAAACTGCATACATGACTACCTTTTGAAGCTCGTCGATGGAACTATAACAACTTCTACCCGAACCAATTTCCATCATGGAAACGGACTGGTGATGACGGTCAGCGATGACGGTCATTATAGCTGGACTCCGTAGCCTTGTCGTTTGCATATTTCTTTAACTCTGCAACATTTATTCAAGTAATGCATGTCACTGCACAACACACACTCATACACGCTACACTTGGGAACGCACGGGTTTTTGTCATCTAACGATGGTTTCTCGTGAGTTAGCTAGTTATGGAATCGTCAAGTTCACAGCAGCAGGAGACTCAAGTTATAGTCTCTCCGAGGCTAGAGATTCCGGATATTGACCCTGAGATTATTGGTCCAGCCCCGTATGAACTTCCCGATGCGTCATTCATTGCCAATCCATCAGATTCCGTTCCGTCCAATATCTCTGAAGACATGTTGGGGAGAATATGTTTGAGACATGGCCTGTCGCTGGATGATGTGCTACTGCCGGGGCCGAATGATAGACCGCATAATCCGCCGGAGGGATATACGGCATTTAACCGCCACGCGTGCGCGGCCGGGACACTTCCTCCATTCAACGAGTACATAAGAGAAGTATTGTCGTTTTTGAGGATTGCCCCATCTCAGCTGCACCCGAACGGATATGCGTCGATCAATAGCGTGTTCATTGCATTCATGGAATATCTCCATCGACCACCGCTCCCAATTGAGATCAGATACTTGTTCAATTTCAAAACTCGGGGTGACTACCCCTCCTTCACATTCCTGGAAGCGGTGAGAAATTGCCAAGTGGTTACCGGGTCTTGGACCAGGTTGAGCTATTATAGGACAGAATGGTTTTATGTCAGATGTTCTCCTGGATTCGCCCGACGATGGCTATTCAGACGTGAGTATAGTTGAGTTCGTAAATAATTACTGTGGCAATCGCAGCCGAAGTGGAACTTATATCTTATTCTTTTTTGCAGCGGTGATCCAGCGACCTGAGGGCGAGCACTTTAGGGAGATGGTGCGAGTGCTCCGAGAAGTCCCGGGTGGAGATAGGGATATCGATGTGTTATTGACGGACAGGAACCTCCGGGCCTGCGGTTTGATCGAACAAGGGCAGAGCATAAGCTTTGAGGTGGCACTAAGGGTCGTCTCGAAAAAACGAGTCAAGCACAAGAAACCCGGAGTTACTATAACTGAGGAAGCGGACTCTGACAGAACCCACACCGATGATGAGCCGCTGACCGGGCCTACTGACGCAGTTCCGGATGTTGCGGAGCAGAGAAAAGGCAAGGCTGCCATGGTTAAGTCAAGTAAGAAGGGGAGATGGAAATCGTTCATCACAGCCCGTTCTGCTCCTGGAGTTAGAATCTCGGAGACGTCTCCTCCGAGAACTGAAAATCTTTTTGAAGGGCTTGCCGATCTTCCAATCCCGGACGATGTGTCTTTTCAACATGATGCCGGGTTGGAGGAATTCCATCGCACCTTAGAATTTAACGAGCCTCTTATTACTAGCGAGGTCGACACTTCCGGTTGGTCGGGGGGAATGCATATTCATACACATTTCACGACACTGCATAACCTTTGACTGCAAACTACCTGTTTTGAAAGGTGATTAATTCTATTTTATTTTGCTTCGCAGATATCATGTCTAAGCGAGGTTCAATGCTTGGGAGTCTTCGACACGCCCGCAAGCCTTCATATTACGATTCGCGAAGACGTGAAGGGGATAGAGGTTATGATCAGGGGCGTCCTGGGTATTATGACCAGGGACGCTCTGGGTATTCTAGTCACGAGAGACATGACACGGACAGGGGCTATAAGCGTCGATCGCGGTCGCGTACTCCTCCTCCTTCCAGAGATCCCGTACAACCTCCTGCTCATGTCCCTCATCCTTCCGAGTCTTCTCGATATACGTCGGTTTCTCAAGCTTCCCGATCCGAGGCGATGACCCCGATAGTCGCAGAGCAGCCTCCTACAGAGATCTCGGGAGAAGGGGCAATCAGACTCGCGCAATTAAAGAGGGAGTTCCCGAATATTTGTTTCGATAACTACGTCTTTCCTCCGAACCTGAAAAGAATCCCGCCGGAGGCCGAGCGGTTAGCGCTCGACTATGTGCATGACTTCTACTCCTAATACAAGGCGTGGTATAGGGCGGCCGATAAGGCATCGGCGTTGGCCTTCGAACGAGCGGCCACCATTGAAAAGCTTCAAACCGAGCTGGCTCAAAGAGACCACATCATACAAGTGCTGAATACTGAGGCTGAATCATCTCGAAAGTCAGAGATGGAGGCTCTTACAAAGGTCGACGAAGCTCAAGCAGCCATGGATAGAATGAAAAAGGAGCACTATGTTACGGTGGAAGACATGGGCCACCGGAACACTGTCGTCACTGCTGAGCGGGATGCGGCGTTAAAAGAACTTAATGAGCTCAAGGCTAAATTTGCCGAGATTATTAAAGATAGAGATGATGCGCATAACACGGCGCAAGAGGCCTGCGAGCAAGCCGTAGTGCTTCGCACGGAAAGAGATGTGGCCGTGGCCAAAGTTCAGGCGGTCGAAGCAGAGGTGGAGGAGAAGGTTCAACATGCAGAGGCCAGGCTAGAGGCCGATATCGAAGATTTGCTCATAACTTACAACGCCAATGTGTTGAACCACAGAAAATTGGCCTGGCTTCAAGATTATCCAGTTCACCTTCGTAGTGCCTGGGACCGATTGGTTGAGGAGGAAGAGGAAGCGCACCCAAGTGAGGCAGTCGATCGATTCGAACTTGAGAATCGGCTGCTCACAGACGATGAGAAAAAGGTTCTTCATGATGCTATCATCGCTCATGAGAAGGAAATGATCGGTGGTCGTTCCCTGGAAGTCGGAGAGGGGTCAGGCGTTGAGCACCATTCTGCTGTCACTGAAGTCACCACACCATCTTCGTCGATGCCTGTATCTGTGGTCAGTTTGCAACCTGTTCCTGCTTACGACCCGGAACAACCGCGCTTATCTCCTATTCATGAGCGTACTTCCGAGGCCGTTCAGCCGTCTGCAAGCCAAACTGGGGAAGGTATTCCGAAGTTATCTCAAGCGTTTTCTGAATAGAGTGTTTGTTTTTTAGCAGTTTTTAATAACTTCTTATTTTTTGCCTAGTGACTGGAGTTGCACCGACTGTTGTGGCTCAAGAATCAAGTAGTGGAGATAAGGCCATCGCTACAGAGACTACTGTTGTAACCGCGGTATCTGCTGAGACGACGCAGGGGGGATCCCTGTCTGCTGACGAACAAATGGTGAGCGAACTGCTCGGTGAGCAAGGTGGTTCTTTCTCTGACTTGCCATTTATCATCGTTAGTAGCCTCCCGCCGTCCTCAAGTTCTTCGATGCAGGCCAAAGATGCCCCCAGCCAAGCCCATGCGACTCGTGATGAGGAAATTTTGGCTGAGATCAACGCCGAGATAGAGGCTGCGGGGCATAGCGGTATCGTCGGCGGCAGCACGGCGGCGCAGAGTCCAGCACCTGCCACGGTAGCGCCATCGGGTGGCACTGTCTCAACTTCCGTTACGGATCCAGTCCCCCCTGCTCCTCCGGCAGGAAGCCTCCATGCAGATTCAAGCTCCGAGGAGGATATTGACATCATGCCTCCAGCCGAAGAGCCACCGCCGGAGAGGAGACATTCAAAACGAAGAATTTCTGTCCCTAGTGACACTGATGATGTACCACTAGTAAGAAGGACGAAAAAGAAGAAATAAATCGGCTTCCCAAGTAGATGTTTTGGTAGATAGGTACTTGTCTCCGTTTTTTGTCAGTAGGTCGTGTATAGATGCAGGTTCGGCCCCTGCTAGTAGGCATTTTTTTTTGGAAGAACTTATCTGCGTGTAAGTCCTTGTTTTAAGTTAGTTGAAATAAAATTTAGTTTCTTTGTTTCAAATCTTGTTTCATTTGTGCTTAAGTACTTGCAGTGTCTTGTTTTCGGTCCGGTGTACTTGTGGCGTTGTTACCGTTTAAGTAGAGTTCGTCTCATTTTCCAAGTCTGAAGATCTTGGTCACACGTCGTGATTGATGAATGAGTTGAACTTCGGATGTTGTATCACTTCAGTTAGTGATTAATATTTAGCTTTCGTGCCCCCCAGTTTTGGGGAGCAACACTTGTATTTATGGTGGTTGATCGCACTTGTTGCAAGTCTTGAGCACACGTCCGCCTTCCGGGGACTTAGAATAATTTGAGACCGATAACCTGGTTTGCATTCCAGGAGTTCGAGTGTTATTGATGCTTGTAACGTGGTTCGCGCTCCAGGAACTTGGGAATGATGTTCACATTCCAACTTGCATTCTACTAACTCGGAGTTAGTATTAACACTTTAGTTCGCACTACGGGAACTTTGACTTGGTGTTTGTGCTCCAATTCACACGCCGGGAACTTGGATAAAACATGTATGTTTGGGTTCGTACTTCAGGAACCCGGAATTGACGTTTATACTCCAACTCGCACTTCGGGAATCTGGAGTTTGCACGGATGCTTTGGTTCACGCTCCGGGAACCCGTAACTTATGTTCATACCCTAATTCATGTTTTGGGGATCATGGAGTTGGTGTTGATACTTCGGTTCGCACTCCGGGAACTTTCAATTGATGTTTATACTCCAATTCACACTCTGGGAATTTGGAGTCTGTATTGATGGGTTGGTTCGCGCAGTGGGAACGAATTATTGAATGTTTATACTCCAATTCACGCTGTGGGAAGTTGGAGTCCGTTCGCACTCCGGGAACGAATTGTTAAATGTTTATACTCCAATTCACGCTGCCGGAAGTTGGAGTCCATTCGCACTCCGGGAACGAATTGTTAAATGTTTATACTCCAATTCGTGCTCAGGGAATTTGGAGTCCGTTCGCACTCTGGGAACGAATTATTGAATGTTTGTACTCCAATTCGCGCTGTGGGAAGTCGGAGTCCGTTCGCGCTCTGGGAACGAATTATTGAATGTTTATACTCCAATTCGCACTGTGGGAAGTTGGAGTCCGTTCGCGCTCTGGGAACGAATTATTGAATGTTTATACTCCAATTCACGCTCCGGGAATTTGGAGTCCGTTCGCACTCTGGGAACGAATTATTGAATATTTATACTCCAATTCGCGCTGTGGGAAGTTGGAGTCCGTTCGCGCTCTGGGAACGAATTATTGAATGTTTATACTCCAATTCGCACTGTGGGAAGTTGGAGTCCGTTCGTGCTCTGGGAACGAATTATTGAATGTTTATACTCCAATTCGCGCTCCGGGAATTTGGAGTCCGTTCGCACTCTGGGAACGAATTATTGAATGTTTATACTCCAATTCGCGCTGTGGGAAGTTGGAGTCCGTTCGCGCTCTGGGAACGAATTATTGAATGTTTATACTCCAATTCATGCTGTGGGAAGTTGGAGTCCGTTCGCACTCCGGGAACGAATTGTTAAGTGTTTATACTCCAATTCGCGCTCCGGGAATTTGGAGTCCGTTCGCACTCTGGGAACGAATTATTGAATGTTTATACTCCAATTCGCGCTGTGGGAAGTTGGAGTCCGTTCGCACTCCGGGAACGAATTGTTAAGTGTTTATACTCCAATTCGCGCTCCGGGAATTTGGAGTCCGTTCGCACTCTGGGAACGAATTATGGAATGGACTGTCGTGTGTTGGTCCAGTTCAGCCTTCGATGTGTTGGCTTGCCCCCGAGATGGGGTTTCACTTAGTGAGTGGCCGGTTGTAACGCAGTCACTCGCTATTTAAATAAATTCCATTGTTCGATGGAACTTAGCTCTTCGTGTGTCGTGATTGTTGAATGTTGTATTCGGTGAATCACAGCTTTAGCTTGAAGAGATAGCATTTTATTTGCTGAAATGAGAAAATGTGGCAAAGTCAGTGCCTTATTACAAATTCAAAATTCAGAACATAAAAGAAATTGTAAAGTATTCATGGATTGAAGGAGCCTGTCATGTGTGACAGTGACGAGGTTCTTCGTCGTTCCAGGCTTCTGAATGAGTAGGCCCGCCGCTGACGGCGTTTATCACCAATCTCCCACGGGGACAAGTCGAGTCCTCCTGCCTCGGTCGATTGGGTTCATTGATTGGATTGGATGGGCCCGCATCTCTGGGCTGCGGTGTCCGCACAAACTGTTCCAGTTTCCCTTCCCTGACCAGTTTTTCAACAAGATCCTGTAAGTGACGACACTCGTTCGTATCGTGCCCGTAGCCTTCATGGAACCTGCAAAATTTTCCCGTCTGGATTTGTCTCTCTGACGACGGTCTTGGAGCAGGTTTTTCATATTGAATCGCGTTATGGGTCCGCAAATACAAGTCCTCCAATGAAATATTCAAAGGAGTATAACTGTCGAACTTCGGATTTTTGCGTTGCGGACCGCGATTTTGATCTTGTTTTTTAAGTAGATTCACGCTCTCTCTTCGCCGAGCTTGTTTATTTTTGATGTTCAACTGAACTTTTCCGGAGCTCTCGCCGGACTGTTTTATTGCAACACTGCTTTGGGTTCCTCCCGCATCTGGCCCTGCGTCAATTTGCTTCCTAGACTGTTTCGCGTCTTCCCGTCTCAGGAATTGAGCTGCTTTGGCATGGAAACGGTCCAATGACGCAGGTGGTTTCCCAGCTAGCCAATTGCCAAATTCAGAATCGAGGTCGATCCCCTTAGTTAACGCCATAAGGATGGAGTTATCATTTGGATTACTAATCTCTGCACATGCAGTATGGAATCTTTCTAAGTAGTGTCTGAGTGTCTCTCCGGGAGCTTGTGTGACACTAGATAGAGTGTTGACATCTTTCAGCCTCGCGACATGCATGCGGAATTGCTCAACGAATTTTGTGACCAGCTGGTCGAATGAGGAGACGGATCGAGGAGGCAATCGGGTGAACCACATGGTGGCGATGCCCCCCAAGGATATGGGGAAACTACGACACTTCACAGCGTCGTCGGCTCTGGCAGCAGTCATCGACCATTCATATTTTAGAATATGTTGGTTGGGATCGGAGTTTCCCTCATACATGGGCAGAGTGGGCATTCGGAATCGCCGTGGGGGTTCAGCATTAAGAATGTCGTCCGTAAAGGGAGTGTGACTTCGGGAAACTCCCCAATCGTCGTTTGTGAATCCCTGACTCTCACGGATCATCTGACGTATCATAGTTGAAAGATCCGGCATTTGCGCCGGAGTATGGTCACGTTCCATACTTTGGGTTTGAACCGGATATCATTGACGGTTCACATCTTTCCTTCTCGGCTCATAGTCCTTTGGGACGTACGGTTCAGGAGTACGACCGCTATGACGACGGTCTAGGTCCGACTGGTCTTGAGCGTCGACCCTTGGTTCAGCTGCAATGCTAGTGGTGCGGTATTCTGCGGCGTGATGAGGAACGGCGCCTCCTCGGGAGGAGGGTTCGGTTTGGAAGCTGGCTGACGGACCAACTCGTATTTGTCCAACGGTCAATGTTGGTTGGTTTCCAGCGGGCGGCATACGACTCCCATCTAACCGGGGTCGTGGAGGTCGGTTATGATAATCAGAAGATGAAGAACTTTCGCTGGAAGAGCGAGAAGTATGATCTCTCATGGATCTTTTTCGTTTCTGGCGATCCAGCTTGTTGATTAGCTCAGCGTTAGCGCGTAGCTGTTCTTCTAGTTGTCGCCGACTCTGGGTCAGCTCTTGAAGTAACAACTACAATTCTTGTCGGGTAACCGGACCCGACGGCTCTGGGTGCCCAGCGGCATCTTGATTAGATGGAGGTAGAGGGGCAGGATTCTGTCTATCCTGTTCTTCTTGATTGACGGCGTTTGAGGTGGTTCTTGTGCTAACCATCTTTAGAGTTGACTTCCTTTCCTAGACTTTATGCAAATCTGAATAGAAGGGAAGGAAGTTGGATTTAACGATCTGGATCTCTCTCTTAGATTTATTCAATCCGGTATCGATGACAGATCCAACGAGCAGGAGAAAATCTGGGTTTTCTCAGTGAAAGCACCAAAGTGTTTGCGTCAAAATTGGGCACAACACTCTTCGGGAGTCGTTGAAGAGATAATAGTCAAGAATGCAAGTTCAAAACAGATATTATCTAACAAAAACTCCAATCAACAGTAAAATAAATGCGTAGACAAGCGATTTATAGTGGTTCGGCGTGTTGCCTACGTCCACTGTGAAGTTTTTTGATGTTTTATTGATTCTCTTTCAATGATTACAAGTTGTTACAGCGATCAACAGCAAGTTACAACTGGGAATTCGAAATCAACAATCAAGTTATGATATAGGATGATGGAGATCTTGATCCGGCAGAGTCTCGGCGTCTCAGAGTCAGAAGATCCCTTTTCTGTTGGCCCTGGGGCTCTATTTATAGGCGTAGGCTGCTGATATTTCGCTGAAAACTCGAGAGACCACGTCTGGCACGTGAGGGGGCCCACATGCACGGTCTCAGGAAGTTTGGGCCCACTTTGGTATCGGTTCGAACTCCATTCGAACCGATCAAGAATTCATCCAATCGATGTGAAATTTGGCGTGGACATTCTTCAACATGTACGCAAGCTTCAGTGAAAATTTCGTGGCATTTGGATCAATAGGTTAGGAGATATGATGGATTCGAAATTGGGTTTTCGGCATAGCTTTCTGGTTCAAACCCATGTATTCGAAACGATGGTTTCGAATCCATCATGGCATGCGGCTTCGTGGTGACGTGGAGCGCAAACTTCGAATCGATCCGGACTTCACTTTGTGTTGACCGCTTCGACTCCATGTATCTCGGCGCATTCGAACCGATGGAAGACACGTCATCGTGGTTGGTTGACCTAGTTGGTTCGAATGAAGTTACACAGGATGGGTTCAAAGATGGCATCGCAGATGGGTTCGAAGAAGGCCTCTGTGATGGGTTCGAAGCATGGCTTCGGTGATGGGTTCGAACTTGTGTTCCTTGGATGCACATGAGCTCTGCAACCCCTCCATGGATACGAGGCACATGGATTCGAATACGATGGAGTCGAAGGTAATGGAGTCGAAGGTGAGGCGCTTTGGTGGTTTCGAAACTGATGGGTTCGATGTCCTTCGGTTCGAAGGTGATGGTCTCGAGTGGTGCACGATGATGGGTTCGAATACACCCATCATGGTGGGTTCGAAACCAGCATGTCCCCTCCAAGTTGAACCGATCATAGCTTGAGCATGCGAACTCGGATTGACTTGAAATTTGAAATGCTGACTCCTATGGTCTTTCTTGCCGTGTCCTATCAATTGTAGCTCAATCTGGACTCGGATAAAATTCAGTGATATCCATGGCGAAAGGAAGTACGATCAACCTCTGAGGCGAACTGTCCTTCGCTTTCGATCAATCTTTTGGTATCCCGGCTTTGCCAAAAAGCGGGATAACATGTTCTAATTGGGAGGATAGTTCTTTGGAATCTATACTGAGTGACATCACAAAAGTGACTTGCGATTAGTTTGGAAATCTTTGAATATTCTTTGGTTTGAGATTGGAGTATCTCAAGTGGAGGTGAAAGCTATGAAGGTAGTCAGAGATTTTTCCAGATGTTTTTGAGGAAATCAGGATTTTACCCGAATCGGAGATTGAGTTTTCTTATCGACTTGGATTCTAGGAGTAATACTGATGGTTCAACTAGGTAGAGGGATGACTCTTGAAGCAAGAAGAGTTTGGTGAGGCAGCTCAGGATTCTTTTGAAAGAGATTGACCATCTAGTTTCTAGTTAAAGATTCTGCTGGATGTTTTGACCAAATGAAATGGTCACTAAAATTTTTATGAGTCGGATGAACAGTGTATGGAGAAAGATTGTGCTTGAGTTCTTCGATAGCACTCTCATCTGCTCCAGATCAGAGTTGTGCAGCGGAAGCGAGATAGCAGTTATTCTGGTATGGGAGCAACCGGGAGTTGCAGTTTCCTTGGATTAGAGAATTTCTACAGGAAATTCAAGTATGAAGAAATTTTCTAGATTTGAAAGGTAAGGTTGTCAAGTGCAACTGTTTGGCTATTCCAGATAAGAGATGTAGGTTGAAGTCCACCAATGCTTGTGGAATAGAGTTGTGTATTGTATTTCAGCAAATTTTTGAGAGGGTCATTTTGTTGAAATAGGATGTGGAGATTGGTTTGATTTTGGTCCAGTTTGTTTCATGAAGCAAGCAGCAAGGGTTTTGGCTGATCAGGAATGTGGAAGGTGACTCAGGAGGATCGGAAGAGTTATGCAGTTAAGAATTAAGAAGATTTGGAATATGAAGTGGAATTTGGATATTGTTTTAGTTTTATCCGATCAAAAGAGATATAAGATTTGGGTAAAGCTGGAAAGCTAGATCCGGAGGTATTTTGGATTTTCCTATGTTCTCTAGAAATTAGATTTTGATCTACAGGCTTGAATTGCCAGTTCGGATAATTGGAATTCATTGTATTTCACGTATCTTTGAGGAATATGTGTATGATTCTTCGAGTGATAGAATTGTAGGATCTAGATTAACCCTAGAGGGGGGTGAATAGGGTTAATGGAAAATTTTCTCGATTTAAACACAGAAACAAACTGCAGAAATAAATATGCTGAAAAGTAAATCACACACAAAATTTACCCAGCTTCGGCAACCCCTGCCTACTGCTGCATTCCCAGATTTCTATCAGAATTAAAAAGTATCCCGCTTACAAACACTATAACAGACTCGCAAACGCTTGCTCCCGCTTACAAACACTCTAATAGACTCGCACCCCCTGCTCCACCTATAGAGTTTTGAAAACTCGCAAACTCTGCTTCCGCCTATAAAGTTTTGCAAACTCGCACACCCTGCTCACTGAACTAATTCTAACTAGACAATCTGACACTACCTACAACCTAGGTGGTGATTTACCAATACTTTGATTCGTAAAGAAAATAAAACAAACTTAAAAACAGAAATTAAACAAACACCCCTTTTAAAAATAAACCCTAAATAAAATAAAACTAAAGCCCCTTTAAAAATAAAGGCCGGCTCTCTTGTTTTCTTCCACCCGATCCACTTCTATTTTCTTTGAGAAAATGATGGCGGCTTTGATTGTTCGATCTGAATTAGGGCTTCGTTCCCTTGTGATCCAAATTGGGGCTTTGACTGGTTTGTGATGCTCTTGCTCCCGCTCGTTCTCTGATGATCGATTCTCTTGAGATCGGCTGCTTGGTTGACTTTGAGATTACGTTGCTCCTTTGTTGATCAATTCTGGTTGCTTTACTTGTGCTTCATTCCGCAGCTGCTTCTTTGAACGAGTTCGATAGATTGGTAAGTATTCTCTTTCGTTGCTGGTTTAATGATTGCTTCAATTGAACTCCATGCCGATGATGACTTTGTTGTTTGGTATATATATGAATTCGAGACACTTGTATTTGCTCGTATCAATTCGATACTTTCCAAAAAAAATTCTTTCCTGATATAGTTTCGACTTGTTACTCACGGCCTTGATTTTCAAACGTTCGATTTTTACTTGATTGATACGGCAAAAACTTTCCTCTTTTACTTTGTGACTTTTTCAAAGATACGAATTTGATTTTTTTTTTTTGATGGTACACTGTCATGAATTCGAATTCTCTGGCATCAACTTCATTTCTTGGACTTTGGCACTTGACTTTAAATTTGTTTTCGTGAATTTCTTTGTACTGTTGAACTTCGTTCATCTTGTAGTCTTTGTCTCTGGCCATCTTCTCTGGTCGGTTTAACATGAACTTCACTTGAGCATTTTGTATGTTTCATTTGACTTGACTTGTTGTTACTTACTTGGTGCATCTCTGTACTATTGATTAGTTCGTCCACTATAGTATTGATTTTGAGCATTGCTGAGTCTTTTAATCCATTCTGGTTGTAACTGCATTCATGTTGTTGTCATTACTATATTGAGATCACTGTAGTTGCATTCCATTTCTTCTGGCTTCACTATTGCATTTGCTCATTTGAGTTTGCACTTGCACACTGCACGTACTTATTGAAGTGTCTGCATTTTGACTTGTATCGCTTGTTTCACTGGTGTACTTGAGCTTCTGGCCTGTTGACTGATGCTTGATTTTCCTGAACTTGATTTTGTAGTCATTGAATTCTTGTTGGAAACTGCTGTGTCATTGGTCACTGTTGCATAAATGAACTGTTGCTTCCCTGACCTTGTAGTTGTAATCGGACATGTTGCATACTCTCTGATTATTGCAGTATTATGTTGTTGCTTCCTGTGCTTGTGTTCTTGTTGGTGCATTGCCACACTGTTCATACTTGTGACATTCATGTTGCCACTAGTTTTCTTGTTCAAAACTGCCTGCACTTAGTGTTCTGGTCATTGCTCATGTAATCTTGAATTTCTGGTTGGTCTGTAGTGTTCATTTGAGTTTTGATAGTCAAGTTGCAATCATGTCCACTGCATAGTGGTCTTCATTGTTTCTGCTTTGGCTCTTAATTTGAGACATTTGATAATTACTGGTTTTGTCTGTCCTGAACTTGATTCACTTGAACTTGTTGTTGCCAGTTTGCCTTGTATTTGTAGTCTTGGCCATGTTGGTTTAGTTGCATTTGTTTGCTTGTACTGTCCACTGCCCTTGTGTTGCTCATCATATTGCATACATGTTTTTATGCTTTCATGTTCTTGCAGTTGCTATGCCTTTGACACAAATGCTTCACTTGATATATATATATATATATATATATGCATTTGCCACTATGTTGCATTGAGCTTCACCTCTCTTGTATCATTGGTGTCTGCACTGTGTTGCATTCCCATCATTGCTACCTGGTCGACTTGATTCTCTGCACATATGATCTTGGTGGCATTTCTTTGTGGTCTACATTTGGGTTATTGATGCATTCATGTCTGCTTTGTATCATCTTCATGTTGCCTTGTGTTGAACCCAGTTTTAAAACCTCGAGTTTGACCTTGTACTCGTGTCGTGATTTTAAATATATTGCACGTGAGTTGAACCCGGCTTTACATTTGGGTTTGATCTGTGCTCACCTGTCCCTGTAGCATTATCAAGTGTATATCGATGTGCGCGACCTTGTGGCATGTACAGTGATACATTGTGCATGTCACATTGTTCATGTATGATGAATTCAAATGTGAATGATGACGAACAACCCAAATAACTGAGGCAAATAATATTTTCAAAAATCCATATTTTATTTTATATTGCAAAAATATTTCTTTTTCAATTTTACTGCGTTAGTGAATATTTTTGCAGATTGCTCAGATGCTGGATTCAAACTGGAATGCAGTTGAAGCAAAAATACGAGTGTGAGTGATATGTAGTGAGGAAATTATGTAAACTGAATTGTGATGTAATCAAAATTGTATATGTATAGTGAGAGCTTGAATTTGTACTATTCAAGTTTGTAATAAATATTTGTTTGAATAAAATATCTGTTTGAAGTCAAATTCTGTGTAATTTATTTTATTCAACAAATATTTATTTAATCTATGAAAAACAAAATAGTACATTACCAAATACGTTTAAATGAATATATATGTTTATTATCATCAAACTAAAACATATAAGCGCGTATTCATACAATCTCCCCCTTTTGATGATAACAAACATATATTTAAGATTTTGACTGAGCTAAATGTATTTGGTCAATGATATACTCTAATTGCTCCCCCTATTTAAATGCTTCCTCTCTACATGATGCTTTCCCTACATATATGCATACAAATAGAAATATATAAATAAACCTAGATGCAAATGGAACATTATTTGACCTTTTCTTGATTCTATTTGACAAAATCTTAACTTTTCTCTCCCCCTTTTGTTATCAGCAAAAGAATAATAGTGTTAGAGAATAGAGACAAAGTGATCAATATTAATCCAACATTAAAACTCAATTTGAATATAAATATTAAACTTCAATAAAAATCAAACAAAAATCATAACTACCCTTGTTAGGCGCATATTCCACTTTTAGAAAGAATGGAAATGATGTTCTAATATAAAATCATACAATTGTATCAACTTGTGGTACCTTTATATCAGGAATTTGAATATCTACTAATCATGCATAACCGTTAGGACTTTTAAATGAGATTAGTAGTATTCCAATTTAATTTTTAAAAAATGAAATCAAGTATCTTCAAACCACGCATGACCGTGAGGACTTTTAAATGGGATTAGAATCAACTTGTCTATTTAATCAATTAATTTTGATATGTGTTCCATACATGCATAACCGTAAGGACTTTTAAATGAGCATGGAAGCACATAATCAAAAATACAAGTAATTCACCCATGCATAACCGTGAGGGCTTTTAAATGAGAGTGAATACTTTGGAGATTTATTTATTTTTACAAAAAAAAATATGAAATGAAAAACAAATGATTCCTGATTATAGTACCACATATCGACAAACTATATTTAAGATTTGATAAACAATGATCGATAGAAATATGATAGATATAGAAATGGTCATGGAATCTTTACCCAACAAAAAGTTTTAAAACTCTTGTTTAAATTCCTAAAGAAATTTTCCAAAATATACTCTTTTGAGTAATGTATGTTAAATATCAACACTTATCACTTTTTCAATCACTATTTATCTTTTTGATAATTAGTAGGGAGTCGGATTAGTCAAAATTTGTCATTTAAAATCAAATAAAAATGACTAATCTGAAAACATGGTCAAAAATGATTTTCTCGAAGGGGATATATGGAAAAAAAATTCTGCTATTTGAAAATTATTCAAAATGAAGAATATGCAGATATTTTCTATGAAAAACGATGCAGTTACTAAATGTCAAAAATCACGTTCAAATAGTAATTTTTCTATCAACTAGATTACCAGTGTAATCTGCATCTGAGTTTCTCTTTCAGTCCAAAATATCACTAACTAAAATTGATAAACCAGACCATGAAGTGTGCATCAAAAATTTCAAACTCAATTTTAGCAACAATTTAAATGACATTCTTTGAATTTGAATTGAAGCCGTGTAAATAATCAGAAAACCGTGCATATAGAGTTAGCCGTAACCAAAAATATTATCATCCAACAAAACACTATTTTTAATCCAAACTAATATATATGAAGTAAATCAAAGAATAGTGTTTTTGGCATAAATATAGTTGGCCAACCATGCTGAACAAGTCAGAATTAAAATAATCATCTCTTCACCATCTCAATATTGGCTAATTTTAATTCAGACTATGGTGCGGATCATCACATTTAATATATTGTTCAAATAAATATATCATTACCTGTTTTACCTTTACGATATTTTTCGTTGTTTATCCATTGTGATCCTGTCACCTTTATAATAGGCTAAGGAACTTTGCTTTGTCGCCCGTTGTGTTTCTGGAACAGCCAAAAATCCAGAAAACACTGTTGTTGTTCCTTAGCCTGCCATCACACCTACACGGGAAAAGATTTATGTGACCTATTTGTTTTTATAGGTCCATGGTTGTTAGTGGCAGAAGATTTAGAAAAATAATTTTGTGGAGACCCAAAACTGTTTATATATGTTCCTTTTGGCACCCAAATTTGTATGGTTTTCACATGTTTGGGTCTATACCAACAATTATTGTGATCGTGTCCATATTTTTTACAAATTATGCACATGGAATTTTCTTGATTAATATCGCTTTCAACATTTTCAGATTGATTATGTCTTAGTCCTTGTCTAGCTGTATTAACAGTTTGCTTCCCTAATAGCAGATTCGACGATTTCTCACTTTTTGAAAATTTATCTAAAGTTATTGACAATTGTTGGACTTGTATTTTGAGAGATTCATTTTCGTTCAATAATTGTTTGCACTTTTTGATAGAATTTTTTCTCCTAGTATTTTCGTTCTCTTTCAAAATCAGAATTTCATTTTCAAGTAATTTTATATTAATTTCTGATTTTTTTAATTTCTTCTTCGAATGTTGGACGCTTATCACACTTAGGGATCCTACTTTGATAGGTTTTAACTAATTGGTCAAGTTGTTCATTTAGTTCTATCAAAGTGTCTTTTTGTGATTCAAGTTTGGCATACTTCTCCCTAAGTCGTTCAAAACAGTCGTTCACTTCGTGGAAATAAATAAGTAATTCAGAGTGAGTGAGTTTTGATACCTCGCTTGGCTTCATATTATGCTCTCTGTTTTTTAATTTTTGATTTAGAGCTGGATTTCCGTATTTGCGGTTCCTCCTTTTGAATTTCTTTATTAGTAATGCCAGCTCGGCTGCTCCATCATCATCCTCATCACAACTGCTATTTACCACTCCTGTTAAGCACATTTCTTTAACTGAGTCGGTTGTGGAGGACATCTCATTGCTGTTGACTTTTGCTCCATATATTGCTTCAAAAGTATTCCAGATTTTCTGTGCATTTTCACAATGAGAGACGAAATAAAAATTATCACGATTAATATGAGAATATAATATATGCATAGCAAGAGCATTAATCGAGATAATTTCCTTATTTGTTATATCACACCCATTTTCAATAATATCCCAACATTTAATATTAACAGATTTTAAATAAAATTCCATTTTCAATTTCCAGTTCAAAAAATATGTTCCATCGAAAACAGAAGGAATAATATTGGAACGACCCTCAACAAAAGTATTATTTGGTGGATTCATGACTCTAGAGTTAAAGAAAAATACCGTGCTCTGATACCACTTGTAGGATCTGGATTAACCCTAGAGGGGGGTGAATAGGGTTAATGGCAAATTTTCTCGATTTAAACACAGAAACAAACTGCAGAAATAAATATGCTGAAAAGTAAACCACACACAAAATTTACACAGCTTCGGCAACCCCTTCCTACTGCTACATTCCCAGATTTCTATTAGAATTAAACAGTATCCCGCTTACAAACACTCTAATAGACTCGCAAACCCTTGCTCCCGCTTACAAACACTCTAATAGACTCGCACCCCCTGCTCCGCTTATAGAATTTTGAAAACTCGCAAACTCTGCTCCCGCCTATAGAGTTTTGCAAACTCACACACCCTGCTCACTGAACTAATTCTAACTAGACAATCTGACACTACCTATAACCTAGGTGGTGATTTACCAATACTTTGATTCGTAAAGAAAATAAAACAAACTTAAAAACAGAAATTAAACAAACACCCCCTTTTAAAAATAAACCCTAAATAAAATAAAACTAAAGCCCCTTTAAAAATAAAGGCCGGCTCTCTTGTTTTCTTCCACCCGATCCACTTCTATTTTCTTTGAGAAAATGATGGCGGCTTTGATTGTTCGATCTGAATTAGGGCTTCGTTCCCTTGTGATCCAAATTGGGGATTTGACTGGTTTGTGATGCTCTTGCTCCCGCTCGTTCTCTGATGATCGATTCTCTTGAGATCGGCTGCTTGGTTGACTTTGAGATTACGTTGCTCCTTTGTTGATCAATTCTGGTTGCTTTACTTGTGCTTCATTCCGCAGCTGCTTATTTGAACGAGTTCGATAGATTGGTATGTATTCTCTTTCGTTGCTGGTTTAATGATTGCTTCAATTGAACTCCATGCCGATGATCACTTTGTTGTTTGGTATTTATATGAATTCGAGACACTTGTATTTGCTCGTATCAATTCGATACTTTCCAAAAAAATTCTTTCCTGATATAGTTTCGACTTGTTACTCACGGCCTTGATTTTCAAACGTTCGATTTTTACTTGATTGATACGGCAAAAACTTTCCTCTTCTAGTCGGTTTAACATGAACTTCACTTGAGCATTTTGTATGTTTCATTTGACTTAACTTGCTGTTACTTACTTAGTGCATCTCTGTACTGTTGATTAGTTCGTCCACTGTAGTATTGATTTTGAGCATTGCTGAGTCTTTTCATCCATTCTGGTTGTTACTGCATTCATGTTGTTGTCATTACTATATTGAGATCACTGTAGTTGCATTCCATTTCTTCTGGCTTCACTATTGCATTTGCTCATTTGAGTTTGCACTTGCACACTGCACGTAACTTATTGAAGTGTCTGCATTTTGACTTGTATCGCTTGTGTCACTGGTGTACTTGACCTTCTGGCCTGTTGACTGATGCTTGATTTTCCTGAACTTGATTTTGTAGTCATTGAATTCTTATTGGAAACTGCTGTGTCATTGGTCACTGTTGCATAAATGAGCTGTTGCTTCCCTGACCTTGTAGTTGTAACTGGACATGTTGCATACTCTCTGATTGTTGTAGTATTATGTTGTTGTTTCCTGTGCTTGTGTTCTGGTTGGTGCATTGCCACACTGTTCATACTTGTGACATTCATGTTGCCACTAGTTTTCTTGTTCAAAACTGCCTGCACTTAGTGTTCTGGTCATTGCTCATGTAATCTTGAATATCTGGTTGGTCTGTAGTGTTCATTTGAGTTTTGATAGTCAAGTTGCACTCATGTCCACTGCATAGTGGTCTTCATTGTTGCTGCATTGGCTCTTAATTTGAGACATTTGATAATTACTGGTTTTGTCTGTCCTGAACTTGATTCACTTGAACTTGTTGTTGCCAGTTTGCCTTGTATTTGTAGTCTTGGCCATGTAGGTTTAGTTGCATTTGTTTGCTTGTACTGTCCACTGCCCTTGTGTTGCTCACCATTTTGCATACATGTTTTTATGCTTTCATGTTCTTGCAGTTGCTATGCCTTTGACACAAATGCTTCACTTGATATATATATATATATATATATATATATATATATATATGCATTTGCCACTATGTTGCATTGAGCTTCACCTCTCTTGTATCATTGGTGTCTGCACTGTGTTGCATTCCCATCATTGCTACCTGGTCGACTTGATTCTCTGCACATATGATCTTGGTGGCATTTCTTTGTGGTCTACATTTGGGTTATTGATGCATTCATGTCTGCTTTGTATCATTCTTCATGTTGCCTTGTGTCGAACCCAGTTTTAAAAACTCGGGTTTGACCTTGTACTCGTGTCGTGATTTTAAATATATTGCACGTGAGTTGAACCCGTCTTTACATTTGGGTATGACCTGTGCTCACCTGTCCCTGTAGCATTATCAAGTGTATATCGATGTGCACGGCCTTGTGACATGTACAGTGATACACTGTGCATGTCACATTGTTCGTGTATGATGAATTCAAATGTGAATGATGACGAACAACCCAAATAACTGAGGCAAATAATATTTTCAAAAATCCATATTTTATTTTATATTGCAAATATATTTCTTTTTCAATTTTACTGCGTTAGTGAATATTTTTGCAGATTGCTCAGATGCTGGATTCAAACTGGAATGCAGTTGAAGACAAAATACGAGTGTGAGTGATATGTAGTGAGGAAATTATGTAAACTGAATTGTGATGTAATCAAAATTGTATATGTATAGTGAGAGCTTGAATTTGTACTATTCAAGATTGTAATAAATAATTGTTTGAATAAAATATCTGTTTGAATTCAAATTCTGTGTAATTTATTTTATTCAACAAATATTTATTTAATCTATGAAAAACAAAATAGTACATTACCAAATACATTTAAATGAATATATATGTTTATTATCATCAAACAAAAACATATAAGCGCATATTCATACAAGAATCAGTAGTTTAGAAGAATCTGGTGGTTGAGCTGGTTTTGAGTTTAGTCTGATATCTTGTTCAGATTTGTAGGATCAGATGGGGAAGTTCTTGGTTATAGTAGTATAGTTACTTAAGATTCGGTAGAGCGAGTAATTCCAGTATAGGAACCTGGAAACTCAAGATAATATTAGGAAGTTCTATTCAGAATTTTTCTGGATAGATAAATTGTTTGTTTGAATTGGTTGCTATGATTGATTGTGTGATTGCTGTTTGAAATTTAAATTCTTTTGCTGGGTTATTAAATTACCTTTGCTTTTAAATTTCGGGGACGAAATTCTTTTAAGGGGGAAGGAATGTGACGACCCGGAATTTTAAGCAATATCAATTTAATAATCTTTGATAATAATTAAATTGATTTGATCATTTTATATTAAAAATTGGCAAGCTAAAATTATTTTAGAGGCTGATAATAATAATCTATTAATATCTATCAACATTTTTCCTAACAATATAAATTGGCAAGTTTTATTCTTTTGAAAACTAATAATAATTTAATTTGGTAATATTTATTTTAGAAATTTAAAATTTGGTAAGATTTATTTTTCAAAAGCTAATCAAAAATATTTTCTATTTATGATATATATATATATATATATTGATATATCTTGTAAATAGGAAATGTTTAATGCAATAAAAGCTATATATTCAAATTGTAATATATATGAATGTATATATTGTGATTTGAAATTTGTTTCAAGATTTAATACAGTAATTTTCAAATTTAATGTTAAATTGTTTTTCCATTTGAAATGTGTATATTATATATATATATATACATACATATATATTTGTATATAGTAGAAATGGGATATTGTATTAATTTGAACTTACTAAGTATTTTCAAACTTTTATAAATATATAGTTTTGTAATTTGAAATGTTAATTTGATTTAATGCTTTTGAAATGATATATGAAATTTTAAAATTTAATAACAAAGTTAATTTCTTATTTTATAAACATATATTTTAGCTTTTGTTTTAAATAAGAATAAAATTTGAAGTTCATTTTAAATTATTTTTTATATTCTTTCATTTTAATTTTATCATAAGATAAATTGTTTTAAAAAAATTTATAAGGAGCCAAACAAAATTTCTCAAATTTATAAACATATGTTATATGATTTGATCAAAATATAAGTTACTTGAATTCATATGAATATTTGTTAAAAGATAAGTATACACATTTTATAATTATATAAATATTATATAAATATATGTATATGACTTAAATAAATTTATAAATAGGAAAAATTAACATTTATAAAACATTAATTAGACATTAAAACAACACTTGTAAACATTATAATACATGTTAAAAACACTTGTAATCATATAGACATAGGTGTAAGTAAATTGGAGCATAAGGTAGACAAATGGCATCTCTCTTGATATTTAATTTAAAATAAAAAATTGTAAAATATGAAGGAGTTTACTCTTAATCTTCAGCTAAGAAATTCCTTTATTCTCTTCAACAAATTTGAATACAAATGCTAAACAAAGATCAAAGAAAAAATGTATAGAAAATCTGAAACAAGAAGAAGAAGATATCTGGGTTTTTTTAAAATCAATGGAAGATGTTCAAGTTCAATCAACGCAGGAGATTAAATCAACATGCAACTGAAATTAATCAAGCAATTCAAAATGCAGTGAAACTTCAAGCATAAAAACAGTTTCTGCCTTCTGAAAATTTCAGGTGAGTAAATTGAATCTTTTAAAAACAGTTAAATCTTGTTTTCAACTTAGTATTGTGATGATATCATGATGTGATAAGAAATATTTGATTTACATTCGATGCATGTTTGAACTGTGTAGATTGAATGCCTGTAAAATTAGAAAAATGTTACTGTGTATATAAAAACAGTTTCATATTTTATAATAAATTCAATAATTTGATTTTGAATTCAAACTAGACTTTGATTTGTTAATGGAAGTTGTTTGAAATCAAGTAGGCTATCATCTAAAAATAATTTCAAGTTTTTAAATTGAATAATTTGTTTTAAAACTTCAATTTACAGTAAAATCTTGATTTGGGTCAAAAGTTTTTGAATTCAAACTTGATTTTTGATTTTAAAATCATACTAAAAATAAGGAATCATGATTTTAGAAGCTTGAATCACGAATTTTAGATCAGTAATTTGTGGGAATTTGGGGTTTGATTATTTTGAGTATTTCGGCCAAATTGAGGCGAACGACGGCAAAGTTGTGGACGAGTTTGTGCTCGAAGGTGGAGGGGACAACGGTGATCATCAGAAAATTAATTTGGAAAATCATTGGTGAAGGGGTTGGCCAGAAATTGGGTGAGTAGGGTTTGTTACTCTGTGAATGCTGACGATGTTCTGATGGGTTCTACGGCGTCGAAAGGCTACCGGGAACGATCGCATAGGGTTCTGGAGGTGCTGGGGAGTGAGGCGAAGCTTCGAGGAGGATCGCGTGGCTTGTCGATTCAGGGATCATCGGTGGTGGTCGAATTTTGATGGTGTGAGGTTTCGAACAGTTTGGGTTGAAGGGTCTAATTTCGATCCTCGATCGAAATTAATTTCTGGGTTGTGCGTTGTGTCGTAGGGGTCGAAGACGACTTGGGGGAGGCTGGCGTGGAGTTCGCCGTCGACCATCGGCGACATGCACGTTTACGTGCACGATTTCGTGCCTCTGAAATGGGTTGTGGGAGAGGGTGGCTTGAGCTCGGGTATGTGTTCGGGAAGGACTCGAGTTTTACTCGAAGCAAAGTGGAAGGTCTGGGTAACTCGAGGATTTCGTTGGGTTACTCGAGATTTAACACGAGCGTTTGCAGTGAGTTGCTCGTGTTTGTTTGAGGTGGGATTTGTTTTGTTTGGGTTCAACAGTTTTAAATTTTTTGAAATGTAACTGTAAGGTTTTGAAAAAGTTTTAACAAGCTAATATGATTTTGTAAATGATACAAGTTTTAAAACAAAAGTGAAACAAGTTTTATTTATAAATTAGATTTGTTTCAAAATTAAAATTTAAACATGTTTTATATATATAAAATTATGAAAGTTTAATATAAGATAAGTGAATTTTGAAATAAATTAATATTAAATTTTATTAAATAACTTTGGGAAAGGTTTTAAAGATTTAAAGGTAATTAAAATGTGTTTAATTATAAATTGATTTCTAACATGTTATATTTTATTTTAAATAAAGTGTAATAATTAGAATTTGGAAATCAGTTTAATAAAGATTTATTTTATGTGAATTTTGAATTTGATTTAATTAAAGATAAATAAGTTTATGAAAATAATTAAGATAAATAAGTTTGTGAAAATAATTAAGATCGTTCAATTTTTATTGATAATCAAAGTATTTTGGTTAATATACATGATTTAATTAAGAAAATGATTTTCTTAATTTGGGATCTTTTAAATATAGTAAATTAAGAATCATTTAATTAATTTGAATGATTAATTAATAATTAATTAATTAATTTGTGATTTATTAAGATAATCACTTTGGAGTTAATTTAGTATAATTACTTGGAAAGTAATTAAGTGATTAATAACTGGAAGTAGTTAAGTGAAAGATAATTACTTATGAAAGTAATTAAGTGGATGTGATTAAGGATTAATCACTTGAGTTATTAATTAATAAATTAATTAAATTTTTAATTATTTAATTAATGATTAATTAATAAAAGGATTAAGAGTAGTTAATTATGTGATTAATTACTTGTTAAAGTAATTAGTTAAATAGGAATTTAATTAATAAAGTAATCATTGATAGTCAAAAAATTATTAATTATTAATTAATAATTGAAGAATAATTAATTTATAATTAAGTTTTAATTACTTAATGTAATTAAAAATAATTAATCAAATGTGATTAATTAAAGGTAATTAATTAAATATGATTAATTATAAATGGTTAATCAAGTGTGATTAATTAAAGGTAATTAATCAAGAGTAATTAATCAAGTATGATTAATTAAGGGCGATTAATCAGGTGTGAATTAATTAAATGATTATTAAGGTAATTAAGTGAAAAATAATCAGGTGTGATTAATTTAAAAGAGTAATTAAGAGATAATTACCTGGATAATTAAGAAGTAATTAATCAAGATGATTAATTAATATTGTAGGAATAATTACCTAAATTAATTAAGAGATAATTAATCAAGTGAGATTAATTTAAAGTGGATAAGTAGGTGAAGTTTATTAATTAAACTGGAACTAATTAAAGAATGGTAAGAAGGATTGATGATAATCCAAGTGTTTAAGTAAGATTTAGTTTAATTAAAGATTAATTAAATTAATTAAGTTAGATCAACCTTGTATATGAGTGATTATTGATTTGTTGATAAGGATCGTTGGATGACTTAATGATATTGGATGATATTGTATGTCATTGGTTGATATGTGATGATGTGAATGTGATATATCTGAGGTATGATATATATGCTGTTTTGTGATATGTATAGATGAATGTGATAACAATGGATTATTTATCTGTGTTATGAGTCCATTTATGTTAAATTATATTCTGAATATCTGTTGTTTAAATCCCTTAGGAATAACTTGGACATTAAAATGGCGTTTGGTTTCGGTGAGACCGGGATCGGGTTTCCATATTTGGATATCTGAAAACCACACCGATCCAAAATAAACGTTAGGTCGTGAATCCAAGTGGAGTGCAAGTGAAGACTCGAGGTGTAAGAACTATACGTCACTATAACTCTGTGGGTGATTCCGTAATGAGTTTGACGGAATAGTACTTATAGGCTCGAGATGGTGATTCAGAGTGCAAGGGCTATGGTCATTGACTCTGATGGTGATTCCAAAATGAGTGCAACGAGATAGTGCCTTCGGTTCCGTTCGAATCCGGAACGGACTTGTATGGATTGAATACTTTTAGAACATCGTCAGGTGGAAGATGAGCATTCTAAGATAAATGTGTCCTACAAAGGTAATTGCAGCCTCAAGCCTCATCAACCGGGAATGGCTAAAACAGGGGAGGTGCAACATGGCTTCGTGGGTAGCTCCCACTGGAGAGCGGGATACACCCCTGTCTAGATGTCCTTTTTATTTCGGCTTTGTGGGCAGTTGGTCTGCAGCCAACTGCGGTGTGGTCTTGTTCGGGACTGTTCAGTAAGGAATGGTCCCGACCTTGTGTTGCACGGGAGCGGGCGTACTCCTCGGTACGATGATCTAGGCCACGTACTGTGACGGGCGGTACCCTAGTAGCCCTACCATTGTTGGAAACCCATTCTTCCTAGGAGACCCTACGGTTTTGTTTGTATTACCCACTTTTGTGGCTAGTAGCTGGAATTTAATCACGTAACAATTTCGGCTATTTCTTATTTACTTGAAAACCCTAGACACTATTATAATATCACTGGATTTCCTATCAACTGTTTTGGTTAGCGTAAGGTAAAAACTTTTCCATGTTTATGTGTGGGAAGTCTTACGTGATACCTTTTTCTTTCAAAGGATTTTCTAAAGTTAAGCAATCTTAAACCGACACCAGATCCCTATCTGACCCAAGTGTTTATTTTCTATTTTATTAAACTCTTGGGTACTCATATTATGTATGAGTAGTCAAGTGATTCAGTTTATCTCTTGACGAATTCTAGAGGAGCTTGGAGCAGGAGGCTTCAGCGTGTAGATATATAGTTAGAGTTTCCGTTGTGTGTTATTCTATATAGTTGTTCTTGTATTATATATTTGTCAGAATTGTTATAACTGTCTAAATTGAGATGTATAGTTGTGAACTCTGATGTATATGATACTATGTATATGTTCTATATTATATTTCATTCGTTCCGCTGTGAGATTTTTATGTGTTGTTGTTCTTTCTTCTCTTTCTTTTCTTCTTCTATCCCTTTCTTTCTTAATTAGTGATGCGATTTTCTGGCGATAGAAAGTCGGGTCGCTACACATATAGTTTCAAAATACTTAAAGTAAATATTATTTGTTTAAAATATATTTTAGCTTAAGTTTGAATTTAAATAAGATTAACAAAAAGGTTTGTTTACTTTCTTTTTAAATATTGCTTAAAATACACAAACATATAAAACATATGATACATTAATTCATTTAGTAATATAAGTAATTTATAAATAGTGTGATAACTCCCTTTATAAATTATTTAAAATTGGCAAAATTGTTATTTTCAACAATAATATTGATGTGTTGTTTTTATGTATAGATATAAATGGATTTCAAAGAAAATAGAATTGTTATTTTCAAATTGAATGTGTTGTTATATATGTATATATAAGTTGATTTTAAATTGGATTTTTACGTATAATTTAAATTTTAATTTGGATTTAATTTTGAAATTCAAAGGATAGATATTTTGAAATATTTTGGATTTAAAAATTTATGTATAAGATTTTATTTGTATATAGTTTGTTTTATAATATTTTCTTTAAAGAAATTTATATATATATATAGATAAGTATTTATAAATTAGTAAATTAAGTATAAAAGCTTTATATTAGCATTTAAAATAAATAAAAATTACATAATTACAAGTGTTAAACAATCAAGTCAAATTAGTAACATGTGTAAGCTAAATTAACAAATGTAATGACAAATGTTAGTTGAACTTTACAAGTGTCATCTTTTAATTTCTATTTTCTTTAATTTCTAATAAATCTTAATTAAATCTATATAACATATATCTAATCCCCTCCATTTCTTTTTACTATCATTCAAAATTAAGAAAACACATTAGCATGTAAACCCTTTTCTAACTCAAAAACAATACCCTATAAAAATTTCTCAAACCAGAAATTGAAAATAACAACTTCAATTTAGATTTTAAAAGACAAAACCATCTTTGTTTTTAAACTAAAATCTTCTCAACAACTCTTCAACCTGCATCACAATCAAGGCTTCAGATTCCAAACATCCTCAAGCTTCAGTTTTCAAAAGATTTTCAGATCAAATGTATTCAAGTTTCTAGATTCAAGCATTTTTGTCAATTCCAGTTTTCAAGCTTCTGTTTCAAAGCTCTGTCCTTCAAACCAGTGAATAAACAAACTTTCCAAAGTTGAAATCTAGTTGATTACTAAATCTCATGTGATAAACTAGTAAAGTAATAATAAAAATATGATTTGATTGTTCTTACCTGTAATGCTCCATACATAAAAGCCTCTGCATGTCTGTATAAATAAATACATATGACTCTCTTATTCTACAGGATATAACTCATTTAAAATAAATCAAATTACTCTTTATATAGTCTATTTGGGGCTATAATCTATGAAGAGAATATAATTATAACAGTGTAATATGATTTTTAAAAATAGTTCTAATAGTTTGTATTAAGTAATTCATTTTAAAATGATAAGTTACAGTAAAAATCGTATGCGAGTCAAAATTTGGAAATTTGGAAATCATATTTGGAGTTTACAATCTGTTTTGCTTTGGAAAATCATGGATTTTGATATAGGAATCTGGATTATTAAGTGTGTATTTATTGTGAATTTTTGAGTTGAACTAATATCGGTTCTTCGTCGAATTTCGACAAAAGGCAGAGGGGTAGCCGACGTGACCGTTGCTGGAGGTAGATGGTAGGCGGATGGACCCAGGAAAAATGGTAGTGGATTTTTCTCGTGATCGAGGTGGCCTTGCGGAGGCAAGATAGGGTTTAGTGATGGGTTTGATTCGTCGTTGTTGACGAGATGAATATGGCGACGGTGGTGCATGGGGACTGTTCGCATGGGGGGAATCAAGGACTGGAGGTCGAGGCAACTTTAGTGAAGTCGGCGAAGTTCATCGAGTTTGGGATCGGCGTTGATGAGTGTTTTTCTGATGATGGTTGTTTCTAGGAATTGGATCATGGGTTCGATTTTTGGTTTGTGGGTGCTATCGTCGTTCTGGGCGGACGATTGTGCAGGTGAGGTCGGCTTTGGTTTGTCGATGGTCGGGAGACGACCAGAGGTGGTCGGAGGGTGGTGCACTGTGCATACATGCACATCTGACTCAGGTGGGTCGAGGTATCGAGAAACTCGAGTTTTTTCTCGAGTCATTTTCATGATGGTCTCGAGGCGGGAGGGTTACGCGAGTGCTCATGTTTTACTCGGGGGAGAGGCGTGGTAGGCTCGTGTTGATTTAACCTGTTCTCGGATTTTTAAGTTTTATAACAAAGACTTGTACATTTTTTTAATTTAAATAAAAATAGAATATAGATTTCAAAACTAAGTAGAACATGTTTTTATGTAGTATTATATTTTCCAGATTTTGGCATAAAGCTTGAAGGAGTTTTAAATCAAGTTTTTAAGTATGGGTGCAAAATAAATTTTGTATCCTGGTGTTGAAAATAAATAAAGTTTTATAAAAACAAAATGTTTTGAACAAGTTCAAAGATTTAAAGTATATTTTAAAATGAATTAGTTTTTCAAGCAAATGTTTAAACAAGTTTTAAGCAAATTTTCCAAGATTAAAATTATAAAGTAAAGTTTAAATTTGTTTGGTTTCATGTAACTATATGTTAGGTAAATTTTGAAATAAATTTCCTAAGTATTTCAAGTGTAACAAATATTGTAATTTATGGAATAATTAAGGGTTATAATTAATTAAAGACTTATTTAATTGATAATTAAGGACTAATTAATTAGGTGGTTAATATTAATTAATGTTTAGTTAGAGATTAATTAATTGGTAATTAGAGATTAATTAACTAGTAATTATTAATTAATTTGTAATTAATAATGGTTAACTAAAGCATAATTACTTAGGGAAATAATTAAAGAATGGTTAATGAGTATGATTAAAATAAAGATCATTAACTATAGATTATGAAATGATTAATTAATGTGATTAATTTAAAATAATTAATTAGATTAATTAATTAAGGATAATCATTTGTGTAATTCGTTAAGCATAATTACTTAATGTAATTTATAAAGTGTAATTACTCATTAATTACTGGATGTAATTAATTGTAGGATGGTTAATTAATGGAAGTCATTTAGGTTTAATTACTTTGTGTAATTAATAAGAAGGATAATTACTTAGTGGAAGTAATTGGGGATTAATTACTTAGTGTAATTAATTAAAGAGTTAATTAATTTTAAGAGTTAATTAATTAATGAAAGTAACTAAAAATAGCTAATTACTGAATATGATTAATCAGGGTTGATTAATGAATGTGATTAATTAAAGATTAATTATTAAATATGATTAATTAGAAGAATAATTATTAAAGAAGTAATTAGAGGATCATTAATTAATATAATTAATGAAAATAATTAAGGGTTGATTATCCTTAATTAATCAATATAAGTGATTATAGAATAATTAATTAATGTAATTAATTATGGGTTAATGTAATTAATTATAGTTAATTAATTAATGAGAGTGATTAAAGGTTAATTACTGTAAATAGTTAAGGATAATTAATTTGTGTAATTAATTATAGGAAAATTACTTAATGTAATTAAAGAATAAATTAATCAAGGATGATTAGTTAAGATGGATAATTAGAGGATGATTAATTGTCATCACAGTGGTATTAGAGCGCTCAAATAGGACGAGATTTCCCCTGTTTAGAGGCTTCTCTTTATTCGGTTGTGTGGGCAGTTGGTTGCAAACAACTGCGGGGTTGTCTTGTTCGGGACTATCCAGTAAAGGATGGTTCTGGCCTTGTGTTGCAAGGGATTTAGGATGGATCCTCGGTATGATGATCTAGGCCACGCACTTTGACGGGCGCTACCCAATTAGCCATGCCATTGTATGGAATCCATTCTCTAATAAGTGCCGTACATTTTGATTATGCCCAACTATGTTGGAATGTGAGATGTAAGCATTTCAGCTATTTCTGTATTTTACTTGAAAACCCTAGACCCTATTACGATATAACTGGATTTCCTATCAAATGTTTTAGGTTATCGTAAGGTAAAAACTTTTCTGTGTTTATGTGCGAGAAGTCTTATGAGATACCTTTTGTTTTAAAATTTTTTAAATTTAAGAAATTTTAACCCGTTTACTCACACAGACCCATGTTTAACCCAGTGTTTATTTTCTATTTATTAAACTGTTGGGTACTCAAATTTTTATGAGTAGCCAAGCGATTCAGGTTAGCTTTGCCGATTTCTGGAGGAGATATGGAGCAGGAAGCTTCAGCGTTTGTGGATATATATTGTTTCCCTTGTGTTGTATCTTTGTGTTGTATCTGTGAGTTGTAACGACTAGATAGGTGTTTTTAATTGTCTAGTTTGTGTTATATAAGCAGTATACTCCGATATATAGGATACTATGTAAAAACTTATGTGATGTAATATAGTTTATTCGTTCCGTAGTGTGATTCTAATGTTGTTTTGTTCTTTCTTTTCTCTTTTCTATCCATTTCTTTCTTATTAATGATGCATCTTTGTATGGAATGAAAGGTGGGTTGTTACAATACACATCTCAATGGTATATGTATATCCAAAAAAATGGAGGAAGATTCGCTTTTTACACAATTCTACAACCATTTATAAATTCCTTTATAAATCTCTAAATCCATTTATAACCTGTATCACTAATCCTTGAAATCATTTATAAAACTCCCTTTTATACATTCCTAAAATTATTTATAAATCCATTTATAAAACTCCTTCTATAAATCTAGAAACCAATTTCTAAAATTCTTTTATAAATATCTAACCATTTATAAAACTCCTTTACTTTGTAGATAATCTTCATTTAATTTTCCAAACCATGTTATAAAACTTTATTTGTATGTCTCGAACATTTATAAATAAATAATAATCATTTACTTCAAACACTATTATATAATAATAATTATTAAAAATAAATATTATAAATAAATAATTATTATTAACTTTAAAAAATATTAAAATAATAATTAATAATTTCAAAGACATTAGTAAGCACTAATAATTAATCTTCAACATTATTATAAGTAATAATAATTAATTTCCAAAATAGTATTAATAAATCATTATTATAAATTTCAAACCATATTAATTATTTAAAATAATGAACTTTTTAAAATATTAGAATATTGATAAACAACTTTAAAATAACATTAAATATAAATAAATAATATTTGAAACAGTATTAAATATGAATAATCTTAAAACAATATTAAACATAAATAAATGACTTAAAAATACAGATAAAAAGGTTAGGTAAAATAGAAGTTAAATCTTTTAAAACAAAATACTTTCGAAACCCAATTATAGATTTAAAATCATTTCCCGTCTCAGAAACGAACTCCAACCCAAATGGCAATCTATAATATTTTTGAAATACTAATTTGAGGCCAACAGCTACCCAATGTTTAGCAAATGTCAATATTGATTTCTCTCACTATAGGGTTTAAGTTTTGAACATATAACAACCTCATAATCCATAGTCCCAATAGTTAGTTTTTCTTTTCAAAAATTATATAATAAGAGTATTATAAAAACATTTCAACAATGGCGAGGAATCCCATTTGTTCCTCCAAACTATTTCCTCTACATCACAGCTCACATATACCAGCACACACATACACATACATACATATATATACACACACAATCAATAGTGGTGAGGAATCATATTGGATCCCTCCAACCTATCCTTTTGCATCATAAACAGTATATAATCATAGAACATGGGTCATCCACTACTAGGACGGTATATATATAAAGGGTCATCTGCTTCAAGGGCGGGAATAAAACCATACCAACTAATAAAATAGTAAATCATCCAAACATTTAATCAACAATTTTCATCAATTATATAACATTACCGGTTACCAAAAAGATGAGTTTAACTCACCGAAATATAAGTTGTTTCTGAAGTATTCTGGTTTTCTAAATTCGAAAGACGCTCGAATTCACCTTAAAATTCCACGGGATTCAATCGTTGCCAATCCATTTCCATTCCGTAATATTCACCGTAACAAGCATAGAGCAACTCGTTGCGTTCAAATCCGACCTCATATGAAAAGGTTATTGCGATTTATAAGGTTTACGAATTAAATATTATACTTATTTTAGTTAATTACACAATTATTTGTTAATCACTATTCAATCCTAATCTTGGCTATTTATCCTTCTCTTCCAATCGCAATACCCAGGCCGTGCTATTTTTTATAATCTTGATCTCTACTTGGTTGCCCAACCGCCACCGCCCGCGCCTTTCTTCGCCAGCGTGCCGCCGCTGAAGGATCCCCGGCCACCACGGCCTTACGTCTTAAACCCTAATGCCAAATACTCCACCATCGATGAGAAACGAACCTAAAACCATGACTGCTTCAAACTCCAATTACCGCCGCCATGCTTCATCGTTGATAGCCAAACTTCACCATAACATCTCCCAGGCTTCCCTTAATAAATATCCTTTAGACTCCATCACCAATCATCAACGAAATTGCTGAAATTCGCCATAATTGATGCCGACGTTCATCGTCGACATGTGGATTCCCTGCGATGATTGATGACGATCTAACCATTGAATGCACTTGCCACCTTGACATGAACAAAACTCTCGTTGACAACTTCACCTGATTTGGCCTTGAGTGGCTCCGATCAAGCATTCTCATTAGATTTGGTTAAGTTGAATTTGAAAAGAAAAGTCGAACTTCTTTCTCTAGTTGGATGCAATTATATAGGGCCGTGGGTATGGGTAAAGGATATGGGGAAAGGCTGAATAATGGAGAGTATGGTTAGGGTATGGCTTAAATATGGTGAATATATATATATATATATATATATATATATATATATATATATATATATTCATAAATATCTAGCTTGGTGCACTCAAAAATCTCAAACTACAAACGAGGTGCTAAATACCTATATCCCGAACACCATGGAACTGGTTTCGAGACCTAATTCGATTATATGTAGAAGTTAACTTTTCAAACCCAATCATATTACATAAATTTCTATAATTAATCCATATGTGTTCCAAACTCGTATGACTACATGATATATCTGATCATCATGAAATTCACTGACGTATAATAATTCATTACTATGGATCTAATGAAACTGGTTTCATCAAAATCCGAGAGAGTGTCTCTAAAGGTTATTTTCACATGTTGATTAAAATGAATTATTATTAAAACAATTCAAATCACCTTTAAAAGTTTATTATCTTCATTCTCATTCAAATAGAATTTAAATCAACTTTCAAAATCATTTTCATTCGCATAAAATTCAAGAATTAATTATTTAAACAATTCTAGTATTCAAATAACCATCATATTTGAAATTCAAGGTATTTAACTTATAAAATTAACTTTTCAATATTTGAAAACCAATTTAATATTACAAATTCGAATGACTGAAATTCTAGGCCGTTACATATTTCTCTTCATCAAAATATTTATATCAATATAATCAACAATTGTCATTGGAGCTAAAACAGCTCAAGCTTTGGCTGTTATCACAAAAAGTTAACAATGTTGGAACGTTCTTCATCCTTTTCAGGAAGTAGGGTACAATTGTAGGAATACAAAAGCATTTGAAGAGAAGAGAAATAAACAAATGATAATTCAATTTGAAACACAGATAAAGGATTGACAAAAAGATTGTAAACGAAGAAAATTGAACAGATAATGCATTGGATGAAGATGGCTGCAAAAGGAAAATTAAAAATAAGAGATAATTTATAAATAAAGTGATGTAGAAAAATAGAAAATTTTCTAGGAAAACCATGTGGTGGAAGTAAAGGAGAGTAGGAAAAAATGAATGGAATGCTTGAGAATTAAGGATGACAAACTCAATTTTAATATTATAGTATAGATGTATAAAATCTTGAAGCTTCAATCCTAGAATAGGTAATATTTTTATTAATTAGTTGTTTGTTTATAAGATTTCAAAACATGCAACATAGATAACCAAAGAGGAAAAACATGCATTGATAGACAATAAGAAGCAGAGAAAGTAATTCACATGTAGCCATTCGTTAGCGTAAAAGTAAAGACAAAACCTTTTAGACATAAACATAGATTATCCCCTACATCCAAGACTGACGAAAACCAAAAAGAATTTGGTACTGAAGTTACAAGAAAAAACTATTTAGTAAAAAATAATAAGAATCTATGCATTTATATATTATTTTATCCTGTATAATACCTTTGTTGCTCATATCGAAAAATTCAGGCATAGTATTATATAGTCATTATAATACTATGATTACTACAATATCAAGGGTCCATACCCATATCATCATCGTTAATATAAATAATATATTCAGTTCAAATCATGGTTGAAATTATATACTTATACATATTTTTACTAACCTCAATTATCATACATAGTTAAATTAATATTTCACGATTTAATATTTCAAATTCTTCAAAATTCGAATTTGTTCAGTAGCGGTATTTCTCAAAAGTTTTGAATCAAAAATGTGCCTTTAAGCTCCATATTTAGTCATCGTCACACATTTTAAAATATTAAAAGATTTTATATGTGCCAAAAATAGAAAACATGCTCAAAACATCTCAATTACTATAATTCAACCATCATATAAATCATTGATTATAGGATTTTGGTATTATGGAACCACTACAAACAATTTACATTTTATGAAGTTAGAAAAATTACCAAAAATCTACATATATTTAGAATTTATAGCATCAAAGCATGATTGAAAATTGAAATAGACGATGACTAACAAAAGGGAACTGAGAGGATAGATGATTGGCTTTGAACAATGGAAAACACACAAATGGAAATTTGCAAAGCTAACATCAATAATTCGTATTGGGTTGTGAATTAGTTCACCAATTGGAAGGATTTGATGCTGTCGAGGATTGGTAGACTGATCCATTTCCCTTTTTTTTTTTGTCGTAGGTAGTAGCCAATCAAAAATACGGTTGCTGAAGAGGAATTTGGTTCTAGGGTACTAATGTAAGAAGAAGAATGGAGATGAAGGGAATTTAGTTCTATGTTTGGAGAATAATTATTTTTGGCAGTTGCGAGAGTGTTTTTTACTAGGGTGTAAATGAGGCTCTTATGAATCATTAGATTTTGGGTCCTTTACATATGTTAGCGTATTGTTTTTTATAGAAATGAAAAGGAAAGGTCTTCGAAGGAATATTGAGCTTTCATATAAGATAATAGATACACAACTATAGTGCCCAAAAGTGCACACAGAAAATATTTAAGAATATATTATTTATTCTCATTCATCTATTAGAAAATATCATCATAACCTCAATAGTTGCTTTTCTCATAAACTTATACATGTTAGTAAATATATTTTTGCACCGTGCATATTAAAATTTATGTTATTATGACTAAAAACCAATGCACTTAAAACATGATATGTTCCCAATAATATCAATGACATGAAGTCATTGTCAAAGCCCAAAAATAATTCAAACTAGAAAATAGAAAGTAAAAATGGAACATACCTTAATATTACTTTAATATACTTCTTACCGTTCCAGTGATTTAAACATCTCATATTCAATTCAAATTTGCAAAAATTCCTCGATTTTATTCTCATTCACTAATCATTATAACATTCTAATCTTTGCTTCAAAACTCAAATAGCTTAGTCGTCATGAGATGAATTTATTTTCGCTTTCAAATTGTAGGAAATTGAAGGGTATGAACAATAAAGAGAAAGTGATGGGAGTTAAGTTACGGATGGGGCCGCTGCTTTAAAAGCGAAATTCGACACGACATGGTGCAATCAACAATTGTAGTCTGCTCTAAGGTTACAACAAAGACCCTTCAAACTTATGCACTCAAGATTAGAATATTTAGAGATTTACAAAAGTTGTTGCCTAGGAGTTTTAAGTGTAGTTGAAACATATATTTTACTTCAGATTTCGCTTTCAAAATAATATCAAATAAAATAATCTTGAGTGCACGTCAATAGCCTTGAAAGTATGGACTATAAAAAAAGCACCGTTAAATAAAAATCCATCAAGTGCGCCTCAAAAGCACCATCAAATGCTGGTTATCAAATAAAAAAAATCTTGAGTGCACCTCAAAATAATATCAAATAAAAAATCCATCAAATGCATCTCAACAGCACCACAAAAATTGGTTATGGACTGTATAAAAATAAACAAGATTAAACTCATATCAAATAGAAGTATCTATCAAGTGCACCTAAAAAGCACCATCAAAAATTGATTATAGATTATATAAAAGCAAAGATGCTTGAAATCATATCAATTAGAAATATCCATCAAGTGCATCTCAAAAACACCATCAAAAATTGTTTATCTATTACATAAAAATGAAGAAGCTCAAACTCATATCAAATAAAAGAATCCATCATTTTATTTTATTTAAAAGACAAATTTATCTCGTAGCTCGCTAATATATAAGTTTGATGCAAATTGTACCATCATTATATTGTAATGAGTAACTCATTTCATTTTTTCTACACTTTTACTAAGGATGTTACTATCTATGCACACCTAAACCATCTCTAATGCCACTTGAAAAACTATTAAAATTAATTAACTAAAAACACTACAGAAACCCACTTTGCTCGATTATGCAAAATTAGGATAAGAAACAACCAAATGGGTTATCATAACTGACCAAAGCTTATAACTGCAATTAAAATCTAATTATAGTATCTTCATTTAATGGCACAACGTATCCAAGTTAATAATGGAAGGATAATATTATTAAGAAATTCATTGAATTAAAAATAGGGTTTTTTTCCTTTTATTAATACTATGAATGAAATTTATGTGTTGCAATCTCATTAATTTGAAGGTTGAATTTATTGTATTATTTATTGCTATATTGATTTAGAATAGTTGTTAATTTTAATTTGTATTTTAGCTCACACAATAGATAAGTCTTAAAATCAATTTCTGCTTAAAAAAACTAGAATTTAAAATTTGACCATGTTTGTAAAACTGTAATTTTTGATAGTCGTGGTTGTTTTCACAACTGTTTACATAATTTCCTTTTTCTATCTTTCTTCGTATTTATAGGTTGATGCGTCTACCTTGTTTTGAATTTTGTTTTGGGAATTATATGCTATTATTTTATTTGTTCATATTTAATACAGAGATTGTAGATGGTGTTAGGTTCTCCAATTACATACTTTTTTTTTTGAAATGGTACTTTATATAAAACAAATCATTGTGACAACATATCACATGTCAATAAACGTTAATCACGCTAGGCAAGTTTCGAACTTGTGACCTCTCGCACCAAAGCCAAATCACTTAACCACTGGGACAATGGTGATTTTGGTGATGAATGGGATGAATGCGTAGACGATTTTCAAGACATTGGACAAAAGATGGATTATAGAAGGAAGTACGTTTGAAATCTCTTTAGGAAACTTTTTTTCAGAAGTGGAAACAAATTGATGCATGCACGGTAAAAGAAATAAAAATAAATTGGGTAACTGTAGGTTGAGGTGCCAAATTTTTTTATTGGATGGTAGAGTAAGCGGTGTAGAGTGTTAGTTAGGTGTGTTAGATAGTAAGACCCTTTAATAAATTCATTCATGTCCACAAGTGAATATTTCTAAGTCCTTATGGAATATATTTCAATTACATTGTCAAATATATATAATATAACCAACAAGGATGAGTTTAATATTAAAATAGTAGTCAAATTCAACATTATACTTGCGCTTTTGAGAAGATAAAATTCTTTCTTATTTTGGATGAAAATTTCATAACCAGGATATGAATTAAGTATTTACAATTTCTCCATTCTCATAATTGACTTAGTATAAAATCTTAATATATTTTACATATCTTTCCACTATAAACTATATACAAAAAAATCCTCTTAACTTTAACATTAAAATCCATAATAATCATTTACCAAAGTAGGCCTATGATAACAATGGTATTATAAAAACTCATAATTTTTAAATCTAAAATCATTAGATTTATGTTCTTTTCATAATAAATCCAACTCCATAAATTAATAAACTAAAGTCGCTCGTTAGATAATTTCATTTTTTTATATAATGATTCATCAACCAACTTCACCTTTCATTCAAACATTAAGTAAAGCATTAAATGCACTTATATTACTCCTATAAATAGTTTATAAATCAATTATAAGATTTAACAATTCAAATCCTATTTTTTAATGCTCATAATATTCTTATTAAAAACAAATAAAGCAAATCAATATTTTTATCATTTCCTTATACGTTATTTGCTCATTTGCGAGCTTGCGTTTGAAGCCCAACTTATAAGTTAACTCCATCTATAAATAGATAGTTGTCCTTTTATTTTCAACTCTTAAATATATTAAAAACAATTCATATAATTCATTTGCAAGTCTATTAATTTGGATACTTAAATTTTAATATTAAAAAACAATAATGAATGCTCACGCAAATAAAGTGAATTGTTAAATTGACAATGGTAAATTTAAAAGCATTTAGAGCTGTAAATGTTGTTCTAGCTCCTTCTAGAAATGGAAGGATAAAATTAATACTTTCTATCAGTCATTAACCTATAATTGTTAACGTTTCGTGCTATTAATTTTCCACCAAATGCTTACATTTCAAATTAATAGTCTATATTAGAATGTATTTATAAATGAAAAGTATTCAACTAAATTTGAATTCACAAAATATTTAATTTTACATTGTGCAAACTAGGTTGGAGGGCTTGTCATTCTAGGGTAATAAGTTTTAAGGACAATTTACAGAAAAATGTTGATTCATTGATTATTTTAAGTTATACAGAAAAATGATAAATTCAGATAACTACAAATGATAACTTCATTTATCTTTCTCCCGTAAATTGTCCTTCAAAATAATTTTTCAATAGTGTCATCTTAAAACTTATTACGTTGCACAAAAAGGTCCTTTGAATGAAAACTCCTTTTACATTTGTCTCAAGTCAAATTATATGATAAATTCGTGCGGATCCAGACCCGTGGCCATTAACTAATTTGTGCCATATTTAATAATAAAATATGTTGATCTGAATTTTATTCTACGTCATATCTAATTTATTATTGTGTTACATATACAAAATTTTGTAATTCAAATGAAAGATACACAATTGCAATACCAGTATTTGCACATAAAAAATATTTAAGTACATATCCTTTATTCTCATACGTCTATTAGAAAACTCCACCATAACATTAATAGATGTTTTTATCATAAACTTATATATGTTAGTGAATATATTTTTGCACCGTAACATACTAAAATTTATGCTATTATGATTAACATATATTATTAACCAAAGCGATTTCTTAAAACATCATTTGTTCTCAACAATATCAATGGTAAAAAGTCATTATCAAAACCAAAAAATAGTTCAAACAAAAAGGCAAAGGTAAAATTGGAACGTACCTTAGTGTTATTTTAATATACTTCTCATCATTCCAGTAATTTGAATATCTCATATTTAATTCAAATTTCCACAAAATCCTCGATTTTCTTCTCATTTAGTGTAACCACAAGGAATTTCGAACACTTCGTATTTAAATATCTGAATTATTTAAATATTTGAATCTTGAATTAAATGTAATATAATGATTTAATAAACTCTTTAACCCCTTTTAAATCATAAGTAATGATGGTAAACTTATTTTGGAAAAAAGTTTACAAAAATAAGTACTTTGCAAATATATCAATAATGCGATCAAAAATCTTTTATCGATAAATAGCTTCTTAACCATCAAAAGTAATTCTGGTTTTTTACATACACTTGTTTGCTTAGAAAATTAATAAAATGAAATAAAAACATTTTAGCATTTATGGAAATAAACTTTTAGATGATGTCATGGATGACAACATCAAAGATGTTATGAAAAAAAATTAAATGGAAAGTCTTTAACTCTTAAGAAATGATATTGGAGAAGTAATGGGAGGTGACCCTTACATGACATGAATGGAGTGGTTGAGAAAAAGCTTATGCTACACCATTTTGAAGGTTATATAAAGAGGGGAACACGCTTGTTAAATAATCTTTAATTCACAAAGGCTGAAATGAAGTATGAGAATTAAAAATGATGGATTTTCTTAAGTACTAATGTACTAATTATTCTCTAACGTTTTCATGTCTTAACCAAATCATCTTCAATCCCATTTAAACTTTGGCTATAGGTGTGACGACCCACCTCCTCAGCCCTTAGAAATCAACATTAATACATCCTCGGCATTCATGTATCGCAAATCTAAGTGCCAAAGAGGCAGATTATTAGGGGTTTTTAAAAGAAATAAAGATATAAGATAGAACAGCTCACAACGTATTCAAAAAAACTTATAGTTACACATGTGGAAAGTACGTACAATCACTCCTAACTTATTTGTCAGATCTATAGCAGGCACTAATCCAGCCAGGGACAGTTATAACTGCCTATCCTTTACTGGGGCTGGTGGATGCCTAATACATAATACAAAATATAACGGAAACAAAAAATAGATAACTATCATCATAAGAACCTCCATGCTTCAGGTTTCTCAAAAGGCTAAATGCTTCTCCTAAAATGCTCCATGATACCTAACTATTTGGCTGCCCGAGGACACCAAAAGTAAAGGGAATAAGAAAATAAACTCCGAGTTAGTCATGGGATGGTGTGAGAAACTTAAAAATATGGATATTGGAAAACAAAGGGTGTCTCATAAGATCATGTTGTGTATAAACATGGAACAGGTTTTTACCTTATGATAACTAAAATATTTGCTATGCAAAATTAGAAATATTACCTTTAATGACATTCTTTAAAAACTCTTTCAAATAAATATTTATAATCTTAGCCCAAATTGTTACGTTAATTAAATTCTAGCATGTTAGGTTTTACAACTAAAACCGCAAAGGCTTGTATTGGAAAATGGATTCCATACAGTGACAAGGTATAGGTCTACTTTCCACTAGTACATCTCTAGAAAAATGCACCGCGACACCAACAGATGGTCCTCTACCAATAGAGAACCGTCATACCTTTGTCATAGATAGTACTGAATATGATAGCATCTCAGTTGTTACCGACCTTTACTAGGATCCCAAAGCATACACAACATACCCGACATATAGAGGGTAATCTAGAAAGGTGATGATAAAATCCAAATAGGTGTGACCCACATAGCCCTGTCGCATCTGCCTTTTTTATTATCATACCTAAGTGATGAGGCTCGAGGTAAAGATTAACTTTCTCATAGCACACATTTCACTTGAATGCCACATTGTCGATTTTATCACACACTATTGATTTCCACAAATGTACAATCTCTGAGCTTGTATGTCTCAGAGAAGTATGTTAAATATAGGTGAGTTACCTCCTATACCAGCAAACAGATATACTTTCGTATAACTCAATGTAAGTGCATTTTAGAAATGCAATGTTAGAAATTCATTTATACAAGTTATCTAGGAACAGGACAAACCAAAGGGACTCTCAAACTATATCCTGTTTTGGGAATCACCCTTAGGATTAATAGCGAGAACTTCTTGCATCGAAGATTTTTAAAATTGAGTATTACTGCCACCATATGTATATAATATGGAAATCATGGGGCTAATGGCAGCTAGCCTTTCATTATGAATATCTCCATCTTCAAATTCATTGCCATTATCATATTTTTAGTTTTTAACTACATTGTTTCCAACTGGTTTTCGGATAGGAATCACTCAAATTCGATTCCGGCCTCTCCAAACCAATTATCGATAAAACATCTTTTAGAGATATATCATTTCTTTTTCGGTATATAGGAGAATATTAAACTTCTCTTTAACTTTAGAAAGCATCAAATAATTTCTCGTAAGTCATGTTGGAAAACATTATTTAGTAAAAAGGATCAATAGAAATTATACTAATTCCACTCGATATCAATTTCTGTATTCAACCTTTACTATCTATCGAATAATGGTGGAGTCGCCTTCTAAATTCACATGGATAGTACGTTTTCCCACCTCGGAATTTAATACAAAGTATAAGAAGATTTTTTCTACACAATCCAAGTTGTATTAAAATTGTAAATTTGAATCCTTTATAATTGCCTCGTTTCCAATTTTTCGACCTTATCTATTCCTCGTCTAAAAAAGAGGCTTGGTGCCCAGGGCACTGGTTGTTGTTGAACATCTCCTTAGTTTATACTCCTCACATCCAGATCTCAAGAATAGAAAAATCTAGTCTACTCATCGGCTTTTAAAGCCAAGATTAAATAATTTATTTATAATAGCTTTTCTTATAACTATTTATTTAAACTCCTTTAAAGGTAATTTTAAAACTTCAAAATCATCTTTAAATTACTTGATTATTTATTTGCAAACATTTATAAAATATTTGGAAAAGAATAATTAACTTTAAATCTATATTTCTAAAGTTATTAAAAACTACAGCAAAAAGTGCTGCGAATAATGCTTTTAAGGCTTATTTGAACAAAAAAAACTTTTCTATCATTTAGAAATCCATTGTTATAACTCAAATCTCTTTTAAAACATTTTAATATCTTTATAGAATTTATTCCATAATTTTAGAGAATTCAAAATATCCATTTTAGAGAGTTTATCACTTTGATTTCCGAACTGACAAAGCACCATTATTTTGAAAACTTGTTTTGCTCATATTAAAAAATCTACTAAATGAAATCTTGATCGTTTTTTTTTGTTTGAAAAATTGGATTATAAAAGTTTGGAAATTTTTGATTCTAAAGAATTCCAACTTTGATTCCATTCATAAAAGGGTTTAACTTTCTATAGTGTGAAATCGCAAATTGCCGTTACACAATGCGCCTATTTCAACTAATTTTCCATGTCCTTTCCAAACTTCATTGAAACAATTTTAAATGTTTATAAAATATTTCTAAATCGTTTTAACGAGATTTAATAATCTCATATACACCATTTCATTTATTAAAGGAAAATGATTTCCTTTGTGATATTCGACATGTATTAAGCATGAATATTTCTCATAACCAACAAACATATTATCATATTCAAACATGATAAACAAGCATTGTAACAAAGCATAGCCAAACATATATATATATATGTATGTATCATCTAATATAGCATGTATAAATAGAGTTTCTCACCTTAGATTCCATTGAACAAACTTTAAAACGACAATAGCTTCGCTATTCGAAAAATTTAGCTTGCTAAGCTTGCACTAAAGCTCCTAACTGGGCTGGGCCTTGGACTTTGGTGCTTAGGTGATCACGACCTTGCTTGGAAGAAAGGAAAGGCTTAGCCTTTGGGTGGTTGATGGTGTGGTCGTGGGTTTAGAGGGGGAAAGGGAGGAGATATGCTTTGGCTTGGAGATGTTTGGATAACATACACATTACATAATTTTAACTACTTTTTTCCATAATTTTCTTCATTAATTTCCTAAGGTAGGAAGCCACTAAAGTAGAGAAGATAAGTGAATAAAGCTTAGGAATTTATGGGTAAATGAGTGAAGATGGATGGTGGTATTCAAAGGCAAAGAAGTGATAAAAAAATATCATGATATTTTTATCCACACACATCACCATTTCCTCATCACCATTGCCTCCTCCTACCTCATCACTCATGGTGAAAATCCCTACACCCCTCCCTCCCAATCTGTGTACCCATGTGCTTGTACTTTGGGTGTAAGAGGTTGACTTTGGGTTTAAAGAAATATCATGATATTTTTATATAATATCATGATATTTTCCTTTTATCTTTTATTATATATATATATATGTATGTATGTATTTGTACATTCATGTGCATGTGAATGTTTTCATGTATATGCACATGTATGTGTGCATATGTATATCTCAAATGATTCGCAAAGTTGCACAACTTTTCTACTTGGAACCGTTACGGATTCCGATTTCGATTTCAGGTCATATTTTCACTTCTTATTTAATATATATATACACACACACATACATACAAACAAAGTTTGATAAAAATATTTCTTTCACTATATAATAATTAAAAGGGCTTAATTAAAAATTAAAATAATTATTAAATCATTTAATCTCAATTTAAATTCAAAAATCAATGATGCAAAAAAGTGATATCATTAATGATGTCATAAAAGGATTTAAATTTCAAAAATAAAATAAGTAATTTTATTACATATTCTCACTCATATAGATAAATGAGTGTGTTTATCCAGCTCCATGCACAATTTCAAATAGTCTAAGATCTTTTATTGATAAAACATTGTTTGGCCATTTTATCAATATTTTTCAACGTGTATACCTTTGTAGATATTTGTTCAAAATAAAATTACCAATATTATTTATTTTTCAAAACATAATCATTCATGTTAAAAATCTTATATTTGAATCTTTTTAAATTTAAACGTTATTTTCCAAAATAATAAATTCACGGGTCGTTACAACAGGCCTAAAATATCTTGGCAAGCACGATTAGCACGTAAAAGGTGGTAGAAGGTGAGAGGAACAGGGGGGTCTTGGAAGGGACCATGAGCATAGAAGGAGGAGGAGGTGTGGTTTTGGTTTGGAAGTGCTAAGGTTGGATTATTAGGATTTTGATCGTCGTGGGAAGTGGTTCATTATTCTTGTGGCTGTATATTGGGGTTCTGCATGGATCTAAGTGAGTTACCCCACTATCATATAAGTATATATTGTGTGTGTATATATATATACATATATGTTGAGTGCAAAGTATAATAGTTAAAGTGACAATAAATAAGTAAAGTTATAAACTTTGGACCCACTTGCTTTTGAAAGTAAATGATAAATTTATACTATATAACATCATTTCCATTACCATTTTAAACATGTGGCATGGTCTTGACTTGATGTTTAAATGGTTTTTTATGTTAATCATTTTTGTTTTTCAAAAAGAGAAATATGACCTCATTTCACTTTTAATGTAAATAACGAACACATCATAGATTATTAATTCCACATATATAAATCCAAGTGAAAATCTTTATAAAAATTATAACTAGAGAAGTAGCCTGAAGAAAATGTCATATGTAACAATGTATTTTGATTTAAGCATCTCATTTTACTGCTTGATGGTTCCATAAAAGAAAGTTTTTTATTCATATTAACATTTAGATGACACTTAAAATGACTAAAACATGAATTGATTGAAAAAAAACAATACTAATTTATGTTTGTATACTGCATGTTACCTTCTACATAGAATTTGATTCTTCAAATTGTATTCCAGTAACACAAACTTATGTTATTTATGTCCACGTAGCCAAACTGGTATTTTTATTTCTAAGAATTCAAATATATTTTCTGCCATATTATCATTTTGTATTTTATAGAAATTAATCAAAATGTTGTTAAATATTTTACTTTTAAAATTATACGATCGAACGGTTATTTCCCATCATTTTACGTTTGTACAAGGATATGCTAAAAGAGTTTACGTTATATAAAAAAAATTGTTTGTAAACAAAGGAAATCATAAAATAGATAATTCTTAATTAGAAAGGAGAGAACAATAAAATATTTGCTGAGCTATGAATACTAGTATTACTAAAAAAATACGGAGTAGTGACCCTACTCCTACACAGCGATCCATATAATTTGATCCTAACATAGATCGTAACTAAATTTAGACAATTATTTTTGGTATATAGGATCCTTGTAGTCTTAAGTATAAAAATCCATATCTATGCATTTCCTCATGAAAAATAATATGAACTTAAACCGAATTCAAGTAGTAAAAGTTTTACTCAGTAAATCTAGAAGATCTACATCTCTAAGCTATATCCAAAAAATTTATTAAAAGGGTGTAAAACTAAAATTGGGATAAGCATTCAGATTGATCTTGTATTACTAATAACTAAAGGGAACTATATTTGTGATCAAATTTCAGAAAATGATAGAAAAAATAAAATATAAAATGAAAAGCTCACCTTGCCTTTGGTAACAGAATCGCTAATACTAATTGCAGGGAATAGAAGGGAACACTAACCTGCATCTTATACAATCTCTTGACACCAACTATGGTCTCCTCGCTAAAGCCAACCATTCTCTCCTTCGTCTTCGTGTATTTTGTGGGATCCACATTCAATCCATCCTTATAACCAACATAATCTGAAACTCTGCATTATCAATGCTGCTTGGATCGGCAAAGTTCCATTCTTCTCATACTCCTCCTCTCGCCTACACTCCCTCGTGAAGCAAAAGCGTAGCATAACCTCCATTATCAACAATCAAATTGGCCCATCTCCAAGGCCCCAATCTAAGGCTTTCTCCACACACCACCAATACTCCTGCAAGGTCTCTCCTTTCTAGGTGAAAACCATGGTAGAATCACGGGCAATCATAGTAGCAGCATAATCTTGGGTGGAGAAGATGTTGCAGGAGCACTAGCGTAACTAGTGGCATAAGGTTCTATGGATAAAGTTCGTGAATTTCTAGAATGCAGTAACCTACAATGGCACACTGCAAATTCAATAATTACTTCATCAAATAAGATATCGAACCTAAGGAATTATCAATTGATTTTAGAAAAAAGAAGCTAAGTAAGCATAAAAATCCTACAACTACTCAACGAAATAAGTTTTCATTTTAATTTAAAAACCTTCATCAATAGATGAATAAGAAAGACAGATTCACCAATTCCTCAAAATTATCATGAAATTATCAATAAACATCCTTTCAATTATTAAATTGCAACAAGGAAAAAGATTTTATCTACAATCTGACGGAGACGCAAAGATTTTGAGAAGAAGCGAATCCAGATGCGATGACTGGAGATGATTGGAGATTAGATCGGCAGGAAAAACAAGAAAACTAGGGTTGTGGGGTAAAGGCGATAATGAAAGTTGCTTCAAATGTTAATTTGGAGTAATAGAAATGAGTGGGTAGCCAAAAGTTTTACCATTTTATGTATCGGTTTATCAGAGAAAGTGAACTACAGTGTGCCACATCAATCACTCTAAACCCTGCGTGATTTATTACAGCAAACTCCAAATGCCATTCTATTTTGAAATCATAAGTGGATTTTCTTGTAGTGTATATATGCCAAACCCTATCCCAAAGCAAGACAATTGATCCCTCTCTCTGAATGATTCGTGTCAAACCCTTTCCTTCACTAAAACTACATATCCCTCCACGCTAACAAAATCAACCAATCGCTATCACAAAGCACAACTATCCATCATTCCATCCACAACACACCACAGTCGATCCTTCTGCTCGGCCGTCTTTATAACTCTTCATCATTCCAGCTAATCCCTTCTCCATTCAATGAAACTATTGATCCCTCCATCCATGCGCACTAACAAAAATACACATCCCTCTACTTCACCATATGATCGATCCCTCCCCTTCCATGTCCTAGTGCTTCCCATAAAACCTTTTGGCCGAACCCTACCTCACCTATGTCTCATCTCCTCCAAGCAGCTTCGGCCTTCATCTCTCCATCACGTCGAACTCCAAACCGTCGCCAATAGAATAGAATCCATCATCTCATCATAAATCAAAATTTAAAGGCAAACTAATCTATCTAAATATATTAAAGACGAGCTATACAAGGAGAAAGATTGGATTATTTTGAATGGAAGGCGAAATGATAATCTAAAGCCAAATAGGAAGGCATATTTATAAATGAAGGTAATGTTTGAGTGGAAAGGAAGGGATCGGCTTTTTTTCAAGGCAAGAAGGTTTCAGTCATGGAAAAGTAAATGGGAAGAACATGGATATATTTGATATGTAAAGGTTGGAAGGGAGGAGTGCTAGCTTATATATGGGGATGAGGGTTCAGCCCATGCCTTTGATTCGAAGTGAAGTAGGGAGGGAACGGCTAAAAACATGTCGATCCCTATAAGTATATATAAAAAGGGGAGGGATCATCTAGAAGACTGCCGATCCCTATGAACATTTTTAAAAAGGAGAAAAAGAAGTGATCAGCTATGAGCATTAGCACAAGTAAACTGTTTGCAACCAAATTGGTCACAAATACCCAATAATAGATTTGTGTATAGAAGTATATGAAGAAAGTAAAATTGAAACAGAGGAGTAGAATTAATTAACAGACTAATAAAAGCAATAATCAAGAATACATAAATTTTTAGTGGTTCGGCTCTGTATGCCTATTCCACTTTGAAGATTATCGTAATTGATCCACTAATGATCTGATTACAACAACAGGAAATAGGAAAAACTTGATTACAATAAATACTAAAGTAACTAGCAGCGTCCAAAGTCCCCTAAAGTGAACCATGAGGCCTACATTTATAGGTAGAGATAATGAGATAGTTCATTAAGATTTCAGCAGAAGGCTCTCTAGGTCCGTAGAGGCACACCATAACGATCAGCATACCTTACTCAACAATCTAGAACGATCGGCCTGAGTTTAGCCGAACTTATTCTTATCTCCAATTTTATTGCGATCGTTTTTGGGCTCTTGATGTTGCTTCTGAAGTATGGAATCATTCTGACTTGTGCTTTAGGAGATGCGGATCGATCTTGGTTGAAACTGGATTATGCACTGAAACATATCAATCGTTTTTAGGACTTCACCAAAACGATCGGCCAAATGCTAGATGCAACTTTAGGACTCGCGGTCGTTTTTGTAAGCCTCGATCTTCATTTTGTTGATGTTTAGGAAGTTTCAAATGGATTGGTCTTGTGGGTCTTAAGATATTGAGCATTCTTCGAAGACTTGAACTATCTTACAGATCGTTCTTGATCGATCTATGCAAATCCTTGCTTCATTTGTAACTCGAGCATATGAACTCCGATCGACTTCAAATTTAAAATATAACTTCAGAGGGCCATGCCAGTTACTCTATGCTGACTGCTCCTCGATTTGATTCTAGTCCAAATCTGCCGACCATCCTCTATACTACTTTACTTAATCGATTCCCAAGGATATTGTCCATTCATTCTCGGCCAAGTCGATGATATCTTGGTCTTGCCAAAAGGCGAGATAACATAAACATAGGCATGAAAATTGTGTGAATCGTCTATATATAAAATGTAATGAAAACATATCTAACTCAACAGAAATAGGCGATGACCTGTGAACGTATAAACACATCTAGAATCCAATAACAAGAATGTGTGTCCGATTGTGCACATGGATATTCTAAAATTTCAATTTTTGAAATCAAAAGAAATTGAATTCAAACCCGAGGCCTTCAATTTCGAGACTACATCAGATGACCAAAGCTTATTAGTCTTATGGAACCGAACATAGACGTTAACTACTAGAATATAATCCTGAATTTATTATATCAAAAATTGACCAAGTGTCGTGACAATTAAAGAGGGATACAACACTTTAGGAAAATAATTCGATGGAGGGAAAACAACTATTCAAAAAACATGATGGATTTCTTTCTAATGATTCTAACCTGCTTCAATTTAAAGCACGTCATGATCGGCACAAGATGTACCTTAGGGGAAAGTGTTATTCTGCCTTTTGACCCGGCTATATTGAATTGATTGAACAAATTAGATTCGGCTACTGTCACGGCCGGTAAGTCCAGAGCGATGACTTTAGGGTCCGGAGGTCAAGTACAAAAGGTAATATGAAATTGTGATTGAATGGAATTAGGAAACATGCAATGCAGAATGTTCAAGGTATGGAATATGGCTCAACATATAGGAGGGATCGGCAAAAATCAACTTCAAAGATAGGGATTGGTATGTTCAGGAAGTTAATATAGTTCAATAGAAAATAATTAATATCTCAAGATCCACAAGTCTAATGCACATTAAATTTTGTGAACAAGATTTGGGTAGCCTAGGGATCATACCTCGAATGAATAAAGTTAGAGAGATCGACACTCATCCCTCGGTAGGGATTTGCAGGAATCAGCAGACAATCCATGTTGCAGCAGAGATCGAGCAATAACTCAAATTCTACTGATCCAATTGGCATAAATTTGGAGGCTAAGCATATTTCAACATGGGTAATCTACCATAGGGGTCGCACCACCAAATTCCTTTAAGATAGGGATCGATACCAATCCCTTTTCTTTGAAAATTAGGCTATGTGATCCGTCATGTGGGTCTGTATGGTTCTAAAGGTCCTTCTATTGGATTTTTAGGGAGATATTTGGTCATCTTCTTCTATAAATACAGGCTTGGTTGTTCATTTTGAGGACTTTCATGCTGCTAGTTTCTTTGTACTCTATATAACTAAGGATTTTCATCTGATCCCTATTGTACTTAGTTTACAAAGTGATTAATAAAGCATTCTATTCAAAGTTGACATAGGTAAATAACGTCGAACCACTATAAATTATTGTGTTCATGTTATTGCTTCAATTTACTATTATTTCTTTTTTATTATCCTCTGTTTGAATTTTATATTCTTTATTTATTTCTCTTGAAAGCTTCTATTGGGTGTTTATGTTAATTTTTTGTGCAAATAACCATTGTTAATTTTCAAATATTATTATTTTCATTCAATATATCCTTCTGTACTTGGGCGATATAAGTTTCTAGGTTAGTATTTCGCAATTACTTTGTCCTTTGTTATATTTTATGCAACTAAAATCCTAACAAATTGGTATCGGAGCTAGATCATTGCATGGTGAAGGGTAAATTTGGATTAATATAATTGTTGAGATGTAAGGTTTAATTTTCTTCTCGAAGGATTCACTTCTAAATCGAAAAAATTAGGGTATTCGAAAGCCTATGATGACGGATGGTGGTGTGGTTAGAGAAGTCTCAAACGTGAGACATCTACCTACTAGTTCACATAATCTCATTTCTCTTGGTCAGTTTGGCCACCATGGTTGCACTTATGAGACTCGGGTGGAGTTTTGAGGGCGATGAAGGATGGTCATATTGTGATGAGAGGAGTATTAAATAATGAAAACCTTATAGATTGGTTGGTCGCGTGGTCGATAATAGGAAGCGAGTGATAGTTGAAGAGCCTAGTACATAGGGAAGTAGTGAGGTGAATGTGTGCACTGTTTTTTGATGGTCATGTTGATTTTCATATTTTCGATAGGGCTCTTCATTTTGATGATGCTTGAGGTATCAATAGTGATCGTATGCAGAGCTCAGGTCAAGTGGTAGACGAGTGTCGAGTTGGAAAATCCACGAAGATTTTATGAAGGTCTTTGTGGTATTACAAGTGTTTGAGACCAAATGGCACAGTGTATCTCACAGTGGGGGTTGCATCACTTATAGGTGGTGGTAATAGTTTGTGATTTGGTGTGATTGAGAAAAGATTGATGTTTATGTTTTATTCGATGGGATCACTTTCCTATTTTTCACTTTGAAGAGTCATTTTGGTTAAAGGTGTAAATCATGTGTATGTTAGAGATATATGATTTTTCATCAAGGCGGAGTGTTAAGTTTTGATGATATAAAATCATATTTAGAAGGAAATAAATGTGCAAAAAAAAAAATTCCCCTAATTAATAGGCATATTTGGTTAAGTGCACTTCTATCTCTAATTGGCTAATCAATTTATATTTTTCTATGTACACATTAACTTGGACTTTAAGTAATTTTTATTATAAATAGAGCATAGAAAAAAAGAGTATAAAAGTGTGGAAAAGTATTCGGTGCTCTCTCTTCTTCCATCCTTGTTCTTCTCCTCTAACACTAAGAAGCCATATCATAGAGAACATGAACCCTTCTCAATTAGGTTATTGATTACATTTTTGTTTTGTTTACTTTTGTTTGTTGGATTAATTGTATACAATTATTTTTTAGAATCAATATAAATGGTTATTGGGTTTTTTCTATGTTGGTTCTCTTTGCTTTTTTGTGTTTTAGAATTATCTTCACCATTGTTTATCTTTAAGTATTATTATTTTCATCCAACGTTATCTTTTTTACTTGGATGATAAAAAAAAAATTGGGATGGGTTTCTGCAACTACGACGTCCCTTGTTAGGTTTTGCACAAATAAAAAAAATTGGTATCCAAGTGAGATCATCGTAAGGTAAAGGGTAATTTTAGATTTATATAATTGTTGAGATGCTAGATTTAATTTCCATCTCGAAGGTTACTCTTCTAATTGTAAAAAATTAGGGTATTAGGAAGCCTAAGAATCTCGACGATCTTTATGAGCCAATTAAAGATGATAGGAAGGGATCCTCAAATATAGAGGAGGATAAATGAAAGAAGGTGGATAAGAAGGCTAGTGTTGATTCATTAGTACCTTAATGATTAAGTTTTCCACCATGTGGCTAGTTGTAAATCTATGAAGACTTTTGAGACAAATTGGTATCTTTATATGAGTCAAAAAGTGCCACTAGTAAAGTTTTTCTTATTCAAAAATTGGTTTAGTTGAGGCTAGACGGATATAAGTCGTTACGGAGCATTTGAATGAATTTCAGAATATAATGAATTAGTTGACATGTATGTATGTTAAATTTGATGATGGATCACAAGCTCTTTTGTTGATGAGTTCACTTTCAAAGAGTTAGGAAACACCGATTTTGTCATTAAGTAACATCGATGCTAACGGAACTATCTCATTAGATACTGTCTAAAATAGCCTCTTGAATGAAACTTAGAAGGAATAGGTTAACCTTGAAATCTGTTCAAGATGAGGGTATGGTAGCAAGGGACTCAAAGCGGGATACAAAATCGAAGAAAAAAATTGCTGATGGTAAAGGTATATCGAAAAGTATCTTTTGTTACTATTGCCATAAAAAGGTCATAAATGCAATAGGTGTGAAGCATATAAAACAGATCAAAAGAAGGTTATACATAGAGATAGTGGTAGTGATACACGAGCCAGCATAGTCGAAGGTAGTGACAGTGATACTTCTTGTGATGTCCTTATTAGTGATGTTAAGCCTTTGAAGATGGATTCGGATGCTAGTTTCTATATATGCAGTGATGTGAGAAATTTTTCTTCTTATAAGAAAACCATCGACATGATTAGGACCGCCAATGGAGTAGAGCTACTAGTTTATGGTATTGGACCTATCCAGTTTCGTATGCACGATGATGTGGTTAGAGAAGTCTTGGGTATTGGACCTATCTGGTTTCGTATGCATGATTAGGACAGCCAATGGAGTAGAGCTACAAGTTGCACTTATGAGACTCGAGATGAAGTTTTGAGAGTGATGAAGGTCGGTCGTATTGTGATGAGAGGAGTATTAAATGATGGAAACCTTTATAGATTGATTGGTCGTATAATCGAAAGTGAGTGATAATTGAAGAGCCTGGTCCATAGGTAGGTGGTGAGGTGAATGTGTGCACTGCTTTTAATGGTTGTGTTGTAGTCATATTTTTGACATGGGTGTTCATTTTGATTATGCTTGATGTATTAATGGTGATTGTGTGGACAGCCTAGATCAAGTGGTAAATGAGTTTCGGGTTGGAAAATCCATGAAGACTATATGGGGGTCGTATGCTATTAGAAATGCTTTTGAGACCAAATGGTGTAGTTTATCTCATGGTAGGGAATGCATCACTTGTAGACGGTGGTAGCAGCTTGTGATTTGGTATAATCGAGAATAGGTGAGTGGTGATTGATCTGAAGATGGCTGGTTTTATGTTTTATTCGATAGAGTCACTTTCTTATTTTTCGCTTTGAAGAGTCATTTTGGTTGAAGGTAGAGATCATGTGTATGTTAGAGATATATGATTTTGCATCAAGGTGTAGGGTTATATGTCGATGATACAAAATCATTTAAAAGGGAATAAATATGCAAAAGAAAGAAAGAAAGAGAAATTTTGGTTTTCCTTAACTAATAAGCATATTAGGTTATGTTTATTTCTCTCTAAGTAGTTAATCAATTGATTTTTATTTATATACACATTAAATTAGACATTAAGTAATTGTTGCTATAAATAGAACCTAGAAAAGAGTGTAAAAATGTGAAAAATTGTTTGGTGTTTTTCTCTTCTTTAATTTTTGCACTTCTCTCTGAACACTAAGAAACCATTATCATAGAGATCAAGACTTCTTCACAATTGCGTTATTGATTCTATTATTGTTTTGTTTGCTTTCATTTGGTGGACTAATTGTAGACAATTGCTTTTGAATTAATATAAATGGTTGTTGGGTGGAATCTTATGTCTTGGTTCTCTTGATTTCTTTGCATTGTAGAACTATATTTACCATTGCTTATCTTTAAATATTTTTAGTTTCATTTTATCCTTTCATACATGGGTGATACAAGATTTTGGCCTAGATTTCCATTACTATTTTGTCCATTGTTAGGTTTTGCACAACTAAAATTGTAATAGGTACAACAAACACGTCGATTGAAAGAATTTACCAAGTTACCTATATAACTGATAGTTTTGACTAAATTTGTATTTCATTTTCAATTAATATCTGCAGAAGCCTCTATACAAAGAAAAATTATATTAAACGTTCATCGCACATGAAGCTTTATAGACACAAATTGAAGACTGGTATTCTCGACAAATCATATTTAATAATGCCATGACAAGGACTCTAAATTGTAGTACTATGGAAACATGTACTAAAATCTACACTCTAGTGTCATTTAATTTTTATCTCAAACAAAATTAAGAGCATGAACCAATATATTTGAGTAACAAAACTTTATGGCCAAACATTCATTACTTATTATTTATTTATGTTACAAATAAATTGAATAACTAATAATATTCTATGAGAAAGTCATCTTCATACTTATACAACCATAATACAAAATAAACATATTTTCGATGGAAGAATGGTGGTACAGAGATTCAAAATAGCAACAACTATGTTTAGTACCACGTTGCGTTGTCTAGATATATAAGCCAGCACCCATCTATGGATATAAGTGATCAAATGTTTTTCACCTTATTATCTAAATTCAAAATACCACTTTACTGACAAAAATACGTGCTCAAAATCCAGTATAATGACCAAAAAAGTTCAAAAGAATACATATAATATCATACCAAGAACAATAAACTTTTATAGTTTCAATGATGTATTATAGTGTCAAACTAGACGAATAATAAAATTGAAGAGATAAGCTTTATAAATTCATATAAAATCCAATCTTTCATATAAAACATTAAACTTTTTTCTAACTGACACTTGAATTTAGAAATTTATTATGTTAAAGAAGTAATTGAAGTTTGGGAATACTTGAAGCTAGGAGTTGACGTTTAGCCGATTTAACCGACCTAATCGAACAAAACCGAATCGACTTTACCCTTTAACCGACTTCACTGAACAATTTGGCTAACCGACTGACCACAACCGATCAAATTTGGTTCGGTTAATGGTTAAGATAACTTAAACATTTGATTAACCATATAACTGATTATCAAGTATAGTGTTTTCCTTTGGTTATATATAGCCCACGCACTCTGACGCAGCGGATTAAACAGAAAATCGATATGACGATGAAAATGTAGCAATCGGTGGTTTGAAAAATACTGAAAATTCCCAAATTCGTTGATCACAAAGATACCGAATTCTAGCTATCTTCGACACGTTGATCGCGCACGATACTGTGAGAGAAGATCTTCAATTCTTCAAGCGTTGATCAAGCGCACTTGATTCCGCGAATCGGCTTCAACAATCGTTGATTCGAGCGCACTCGAATAACCGAAAGTGGAGATAGGAGATTACACTCAACTACCAATTTAGGATGAAAGCACGCAGCAATCAACAAGAAATTTTATTCCAAGAATCCACCTCTAAAAGTTACAACTCACTCCCTATTTATAGAAGTTTCACACCGACCCCAGACCTTAAGTCATGTACGACTTATGACCCACTTTAAGTCGGCAAAGACCTAATACCAAGCACGACTCAACTCTTAAAGGCGCGACTTAGTCAGCAGCGGCTCATTAAACACACGGCTTAACCAAATCAACTTCATGCCGACTTACGGCCTAGGTAACGACTTAAAAAAATACAAACACCTTTACATACTTAGGTCGTATACGACCTAATGTCTTCTGGCTTAAAGAAAACAAATTACAACACAGGATTACGGCTTAAGAACACATGTTAACGGCTTAAACATATAACGACTCAAAAAAAATGAACAACTCCCAACAGCAACGACTTAACATATAACGACTCAAAGACTTGCGACTTAACAACCAACACCTGCTCATATGACCGACTTAAGCGCATGCCAACTCAAGCCCTCAATCTTCCTGCGCATATCTCCTTAACGACTTAGTTAGGTCGTGGCTACTTCCTCTTCTGTTAAGTTGTAGCCGACTCAAGCTCTTAAGTCGTAGCCGACTTGAGTCTTTAGGTCGCAGATAACTCAACGCGGCTTCTTCAACTCGTAGCTCCTCTTCCTTAGGTCGAGGCCGACCTAGCTTATCCCATGCACGGTCTAAGCCTTGTGCTTCAATAGATCGTGCTGCATCATCCTCCCCCGGTTGACAGAAATTCGACCTCGAATTTTCACCATCTTCTTCTATCACAAGTTCATCTCTATGATATGGAACTAAATGTTTAACATTGAACACATCCGACGTATACACATCTTCTGGCAGCTTCAACTTATAAGCATTTTCATTAATTCGTTTTACATCTTCTACTGGACCAATTTTTCTGGCTTTCAACTTGTTATAAGCGCCCACTGGAAAACGATCCTTTGTTAACACAGCATACACCAAATCACCTTCGTTAAATTCAACATTTCGTCGCTTCAAGTCTGCAGTCTGCTTATACTTCTCATTCGCTTTCTCCAATCGTTTCTGAACGATTTGATGACATTCAGTCAATCCATCAACAAAATCTACAGCTCGTTTACCCGCCCCCTTCGGTTGTGGCACTACCGTTAGGTCCAACGGTCCCCTTGGTAAATTTGAATATACAATCTGAAATAGACTGAAACTGTACTACGATTCATTGCATGATTATGAGCAAACTCTGCCTGGCATAATTTCATGTCCCAACTCTTCAGATTGTCCTTCACAAGACATCGCAACAAATTTCCCAACGATCTGTTAATAACTTCTGTCTGTCCATCAGTTTGCGGATGATAAGCGCTACTAAATTTTAGCTTTGTTCCAACCATTTTCCACAAACTTAACCAAAAATGACTCAAAGATCTAGTATCCCTGTCTGAAACAATAGACTTCGGCAACCCTTGTAAACGATAGATTTCCTTGAAAAATAACTGAGCAACATGAACAGCATCCGCCGTCTTCTTACAAGCAATAAAATGCGCCATTTTCGAAAACCTGTCCACCACAACAAATATAGAATCATTTCCCCTTTGAGTTCTCGGCAAACCCAAAACGAAATCCATGCTGATATCAACCCATGGTTTAGTCGGTACAGGTAACGGCATATACAATCCTACATTTGTCCTTGTTCCCTTCGAAACCTGACATATATGACATCTCTCTACAAACCTTTCAACCTCTTTCCTCATCGACGGCCAAAAGTAAGATTGAGAAATCAAATGCAATGTACGATCACGGCCCACATGTCCTTCCTCGTGCAATTCCTTGATAATCTTCATTCTCAAACTGCTATCTGGAATACATAATCGATTTCCTTTAAACAAGAATCCATCAACCAACATAAATTCATCAGTATCCCCATCCTTAACTTTCTTAACGAACTTTGCAAAGTAAGAATCCTCCTCAAACAATTCTGGCAATACTTCAAACCCCGTTACTTCAACCTTCAACGTTGTCAATAAATGACTCCTCCTACTCAAAGCATCAGCTACATGATTTGTTACCCCAGATTTGTGCTTCACAACAAAAGTAAACTGTTGCAAATAAGCAATCCATGATGCATGTCTCGCTGAAATCTTGTCTTGACCTTGTAAATGTTTCAAAGCTTCATGGTCTGTGTAAAGAACAAACTCTTTCTGAAATAGATAATGCCTCCAATGTTTAACAGCTTGCACGACAGCGTAAAACTCAACATCGCATGTACTATATCTCATCTTTGTCCCTGATAACTTCTCACTGAAATATGCAACTGGTCTTCCTTTCTGACTCAAAACTCCACCAATTCCCACCTTCGACGCATCAGTATGCAATTCAAACAACAACTGAAAATCTGGTAGAACAAGAATCGGTGCTGTCGTCAAAAGTTCCTTGATTCGTTCAAAAGCAACCCTCGCTTCCTCTGACCAAGAAAACTGCTTTCCTTTCATACAATCAGTAACTGGTGCCATCACGCTACTGAAGTGTGGAATGAATCTTCGGTAGAATGATGCCAATCCATGAAAACTTCTAACTTCAGTGATAGTTCTCGGTTGTGGCCAATTTCTAATAGCTTCAACTTTACTTTGGTCCACTTGGATTCCCTTCTCAGATACAACATATCCCAAAAATAACACACTTCGAGTCATGAACACACATTTCTTCGTAGCTGCATAAAATTGTTCCTCACGAAAAATAATTAACACCTTTCTCAAATGCTCTACATGCTCCTCCGTGCTCGCACTATAAATCAGAATATCATCAAAGTAAACTACAACAAACTTCCCAATGTACGGTCTGAAAATTTGATTCATCACCCTCATAAATGTACTTGGTGCATTTGATAGACCAAACGGCATGACCAACCATTCATATAAACCTTCCCTCGTCTTGAATGCGGTCTTCCATTCGTCTCCCGGTCTAATTCGAATCTGATGATATCTACTCTTCAAATCAATCTTCGAAAAGATAGCGGCCCCACTCAACTGATCTAGCAAGTCATCCAACCTTGGCATAGGAAACCTGTAACGAACAGTAATCTTGTTCAAAGATCTACTATCGGTACACATTCTCCATGTTCCATCCTTCTTTGGCACCAACAATGCTGGTACTGCACAAGGACTCAAGCTTTCCTGAACACGTCCCTGTTCTAACAACTCTTCCACTTGCCTTCGTAACTCCTCATGTTCCTTCGGACTCATTCGATAATGTGGTCGATGTGGTAAAACTGCTCCCGGAACAAGATCAATTTGATGTTGAATGTCCCTCAGTGGCGGTAACTCCTTAGGCAACTCTTCTGGAAATACATCTTCAAATTCTTTCAAAACTGGCTTCGCTTCTTCTGGAATTTCAACCTCTTCACTACACTCTCGCCCAATCAACAAAAAGACTTCAGGCTCCTCTTCAACCTTCTTGACAAACTCCTTCAAAGATAGCAAAGTTTTCAGTTCTTTGATCTCCTCCAGCTTGCTTTCCTTCTGTTGTTGCTTCTTGGGAACTAAAGTGATTTTAGTACCTTCGAACATGAAACTATAGCTATTAGCACGACCAACATGTTGCACTGCTCTATCAAACTGCCATGGTCTGCCCAACAACATATGGCACACATCCATGTCTACAATGTCACACCAAATTTCATCTTTGTACTTCTTTCCAATAGAAAAATTCACACAAGCTCTTCGACACACTTTCACTTCACCACCCTTCCTTAACCATGCTAACTTGTATGGTTTAGGATGCTTCTCAGTTTCCAAGTTCAACTTCCTCACTGCTTCAGTAGAGATAATATTATCACAGCTTCCAGCATCAATAACGAACTTGCAAACTTTCCATAGAATAGTGCATGTCGATTGAAAAATATTGCTTCTCAACCAACTAGAATCTTCTTCTTGCTTTGGTGTAAGACAAGACCTCCTCATCATAAGATTACAACCTTCATCTCCCGACAATTCTTCTTCCTCCTCAACATAAGGTGCGTTTGAACATTCTGCCTCTTCATCCTCTTCTTCAATCTCAGCAACCATTGCTCTCTTCTTCGGCTTCGGACATTCATGGCTTTTGTGACCCAACTCCTGACAATTATAACATTTGAAACCACTGCTAACCTTTGCCTTCTCACCCTCCTTTACTACAGGTTTGGCAACAACCTTAGGAACATTAGAACTTCCACCGACACCCTTCATTTGATTGTTAGAATTAGTAAACACACCACCTCCATGCCTTCCTTTCTTTTCCCAAGCCAACGCCTTTTGATGTGCTTCCGCCACAGATCTTGGATCAAACATATTAACCATATCCTGGATCTGCATTCGTAACCCTCCAACAAATCTTGCTGCCAGCTGCTCTTCTGTTTCCATTATATCGTTCCTGGCAATGAGTTGGTAAAATTCATCTGTATAGTCATTGACCGACTTTGTCCCCTGCCTTAGATTCTGCAATCTCTGGTACATTAGTGACTGATAGTTGTATGGTAAAAATGTAGCTCTCATCAACTTCTCCATCTTCTCCCATGATTCAATTTTTGACTTTCCCATTCTCTCTCTTGTAAGTTTAGTTTGCTACCACCACGCCAAAGCTCTCCCCCTCAGCCTAGTAGCAACTAACTTTACTCTTCTATGCTCAGGAACTTCCTTGAAGTCAAAAATCTCTTCAACATTAGACAACCAATCAAGAAATTCTTCAGCTACCATTCCACCCTTGAACTCTGGAATTTCCATCTTCATACCCAACTCCCATCGACGATCTTCTTCAACCTCCCGATAAGAATTTCGAACTTGGTCTCGATCTCGATAATGAATACTTGCTCTGTCACCCTCTTCATCAAAATCAAATGCACGTCTATATCGATCTCGACCATCAACATCCCTTTGATCACGCATGTCTCTTCTACTATGTCTCTCTTCATCTCCATGGTCATGGTGATCTCCTTGAAGAAATTGATGTTTCCCTTCTTTCTCTAAAAGATTGTGGTGATACCCTTCTCGCTTCCGTAACCGATGGCGAAACTCTGTTTCCTCCATGGTTCGAGATTGGTGATCTCCTCCTTTGAGTTTGATTCAAATCATTCATCAACTTCTCTAACTTTCCATTGCCTTCATCAAATTTCTCATTAATACGTTGTTCCATAAGCTCGGCTTCTTCTCTTCTATACAATGCTTCAACATTTTGATGTCGATTAGCTCTCCTTAGTGGCATGGTTAAATTTCACAACACTTCAACAAATACTTCAAAATTCTTCAACAAAACTTCAACACAAGACAAACAAGTCACGGCCTAACACTTAGCTCGGCCCTAACTTAGCTCGGTTCAAGTATGTAACGACCTAAGCTTAGCTCGGTTCGACTTAACAAAGCACACACGACTCCAAGCACTTCTCCTTCAACTTTGGCGTGCAAAAGATCACGCGACCAAACTCAAACACTCTTCCAAGTTTGATCCAAAATGAAATGGATCAAAATCTTCAAACTCGTTGCAACTTCAAGATGAACACGATGAACAACAACTTCAAATTTCAACTTCAAAAATTGGCTCCAAGACTTGGCTTAGCTATGATTGGCTAAGTCTAGCTTTGATACCAAAACTGACGCAGCGGGTTAAACAGAAAATCGATATGACGATGAAAATGTAGCAATCGGTGGTTTGAACAATACTGAAAATGCCCAAATTCGTTGATCACAAAGATACCGAATTCTAGTTATCTTCGACACGTTGATCGCGCACGATACCGTGAGAGAAGATCTTCAATTCTTCAAGCGTTGATCAAGCGCACTTGATTCCGCGAATCGGCTTCAACAATCGTTGATTCGAGCGCACTCGAATAATCGAAAGTGGAGATAGGAGATTACACTCAACTACCAATTTAAGATGAAAGCACACAACAATCAACAAGAAATTTTATTCCAAGAATCCACCTCTAAAAGTTACAACTCACTCCCTATTTATAGAAGTTTCACACCGACCCCAGACCTTAAGTCGTGTACGACTTACGACCCACTTTAAGTCGGCAATGACTTAATACCAAGCACGACTCAACTCTTAAAGGCGCGACTTAGTCAGCAGCGTCTCATTAAACACACGGCTTAACCGACTCAACTTCATGCCGACTTACGGCCTAGGTAACGACTTAAAAAAATACAAACACCTTTACATACTTAGGTCGTATACGACCTAATGTCTTCTGGCTTAAAGAAAACAAATTACAACACAGGATTACGGCTAAACAACACATGTTAACGGCTTAAACATATAACGACTCAAAAAAAATGAACGACTCCCAACAGCAACGACTTAACATATAACGACTCAAAGACTTGCGACTTAACAACCAACACCTGCTCATATGACCGACTTAAGCGCATGCCAACTCAAGCCCTCAATCTTCCTGCGCATATCTCCTCAACGACTTAGTTAGGTCGTGGCGGCTTCCTCTTCTGTTAAGTTATAGCCGACTCATGCTCTTAAGTCGCAGCCGACTTGAGTCTTTAGATCGCAGATAACTCAACACGGCTTCTTCAACTCGTAGCTTCTCTTCCTTAGGTCGAGGCCGACCTAGCTTATCCCATGCACGGTCTAAGCCTTGTGCTTCCATAGATCGTGCTGCATCACACTCCCTTTCTTATACTTATTTGAAGCCCATGAATAACTTGTCTAAGTTAGTCATGGTGGTGACCTTATCTAGTGGCTTAATCATCTCTAATTTTTGTTCTCATTTATTTGCTAACAACACATACTTTATAAAGAAGATAAATTGATTAATTAGTTTATCAACAAGTCTCTATAAGTGCTAGTACCAAAATTTGCACAAACGCCAAATAGATTATGTAGATAATAAAAAGTGACGAAAAATAAAAGAATAAGAGAAAACAGAACAACACACATTTATAGTGGTTCGGCTAATCCTTGCCTATGACCATTTGAGATTTTATTGATGATATCTTTGTTTTACAACTTTTATTCTTGTTGTTCAGTACCACTTGGTAGCCAATTTTAAGAAATATATGTAAAATTTCTAGACAGCTAAAAATATTCCCAAATGATGCACCTCTATACCTATTTATAGATGTAGTCATCGAAAAAAGCTCTAGCATGTTCTCCATGACATAGCTTTAGTAGTACTCGAGAAAACATTTCCAAGTTAGCAATCAGCTATGGATCGGTACCAATCCATAAGCATGGATCAATACTGATCCATAAGATCATCTTGTGGATGGTTCTAGCCGCTTTGGGTCAAAGTGATATATTGTTAGCATCAGATTTTTTGACATGTTCATATGGTCATGAGCATGTTTCTTGGCCAATAAGATGGATCGGTGGAGGAGTTAAGTTGTTAATTCCTTATGCTTGAGTTATTTGGTATCATAGGCCAAGTGAACAATCAATGGGACATGGATTGATCTTCTTGCACTGAGATTAAGTGGTGCGAAAAAAGTGAAATGGTCCGGATGCACTTCTATCGATCGATATCGAACCATAGAGATAGTTTGGCGACGATCCATCAAATTGTGGAATCAAGTCTTGGAACTTTTTGGATGGCTTTGATTTTTCCTTGTCGTCTTGATTATACTTGGTTTCTAGAATTTACGGCTATCTCTCCATAACATTTACCATGATAGCTTTCAAGTTTTATTCGTCAAGTCAGTCTAGATACCGCCTAGTCAAAAAGCTGGATAATACTTGTCCCCCAAAGTGCATCTTTTTGCAAACATGATGTGCTTTGAATCGAGATAAGTTGGGATTGTCATATCGGATGCCAATCAATGCTTCGAATAGTTGTTATCTATTCTTTGTATCTTTTCGATGAAGTGTTATGCCTGTAGTCATTCATCATTGTTAGAACCTCAATTGTTGGATTTTAATGTCAACAACTATACAATTATGTCAAAGAATCTCTAAGCTAATTTGCAGGTACATGGGCATCAAAAAGAGATAATCAAATACATTCAAAATGAAGATACACAGTACAAAAGAATAAAAGAATGTATATGGAGATACAAGAAGAGATATATACGATAGAGACAAGACAAAGGTGACAAACAAAGTATTATCAGTCATAAAGTGTCGTGTCTAGAGTTTACAAATGTTAAAATCTTCTCCACATGGTATATACACATATACATTCATATTTTAAATGAAAAATCAAGTTTTCAAAAATTGCATGGAGCGGGACTCAAACCCGGGTCACTAGTTCAAAAGGCAAGTGCTCTAACCATTTGAGCTATGGTAATTTTTAATTATAGGTCAAATTCAGACGTCTGAATTGACCATTTCAGACGTCTGAATATAGGCAAAAATAGCCTATTTCTTTTCTGACTTGCACGTTACAAATTTCAGAAGTCTGAAATTTAGTTTCAGACGTCTGAATATTTACAACGGCTATTTTTTTTGAAAAGGCATTTCCATTCATGAAAAGTTGCGACCTTTAATTCAACAGCTTTTGATGATAACTCTTCATGAACAATTACAACCATTTATTACCTATATAAACACATTAGAATCAAGTTTTATATCCACCAATTTCTATTGATTATTATTCTATTATTGAAATTCTTAATTCTAACTCATTTGTGCTAAAAATATCATTCAAATTCAAATTCTACTTTCTTAATCTTCACGCATTCATACATATATCATAAAGGAGAAAGATTATAGGAAGTTTGTACTATCAAGAGACAAATTCGTGTTATTAAGAACACATTGTGTCAAATATACTTTATATAAGTTGAAGTCCTCTTCGGCTGTTGAGGCGAAATCCTCTTCTGTTGCTCAGGTCCCTTGTTCGGCTGTTCAAGGGTTGTTGTAAACCTGTTCCTCCAGGTTAAGTGAGGATTGTTGTTAGTGAAATTCCAGAAGGAGTCTGGGACTGGACGTAGAACGGGAAGTTCGAACCAGTATAAATATTCCTGGTGTGCTTGTTTGATTTTTACTTATTTACATTGCTACAGTATTTTAGTTTATTTCCGCTCTAGTATAGTATAATTCCATATAGCACGATCCGCCCAGTCATTTTCATTTGGTATCAGAGCCTGCTTTTCTAGAGATCGTAACAACATCCTAGAATAAATGGCTACAAAGAGATCTAGTCAAGGCAATAAGAAGAGGAAGAGCAATAAAGAAAAATCAAAGGAGCAAACAAACAAATGCTTCATGGCAAAAGAAAATGAGGTTAGTGATCTAACTTTTGATGATATGATAGAAATAAATTCAGAACTTCTAGACACTTTAAAAAATCTCAAAAGAAAATATAAGGAAGCTCTGGAAAATAAGAAGAAAGCAGAATTCGAAAGAGATATGCTTAAAGACGAGAAGAGAATATTAGAAGAAGAACTTGAGAAAATTCAAGATTTAGACAATTCTCAACTTGCACTATTAAGTCAAGAAATAGAAGCTCAAAAAGAAAAGAATAATGCTCTAGCTTCTGAAAATCATGAGTTAAAAACAAAAATTAAAATTGTTGAGTTAGATAACACCAGTCTCAAAACTAAGCTTGATGACATTACTAAAAATATTTTCAATTTTAATAAAGGGAGAGAAAATTTATCCAGCATTATTGAAAATTCTCAACCTGCTTCAAATAAGAAGGGATTAGGTTATGTTAAGAATTCAAAAGCCCATAATGATAAAAGCGGTTTAGGCTGTAAACAGGCTAAAAGTAAAAATAGTACTAGATATGCATTCATGTTTACTAACTTTAGTGCTAGTACTAGTAATCAAGATAGTTTTAAAACCAGTTATAGTCATAATAGTACTTTGTTTAGAAATGATAGAAATTATTCTTCAAGTACTAAGCTAATGACTAATAGTATTAAGATATGGATTCCAGCTAATATGATTGATCATGATAAACAACTTTATATTAGCAACTATTATAAGAATGTAATTTGTAATGAAAATTATATTTATAAAGGTTCAACCACACCCAAATGGGTATGGTTTCCAAAGACCTAACCCACCGGACCCTAACACAGTAAGTGGGTACCGAAAATTATTATTATTTTTTGCAGGTACTCAGAGAAACAAAAGGAAAAGGAAAGATTTTGAAATTTTAAAGAATGTTCCATACGTTTAATAGAATTACGTGCTTACAATAAAATATGAACTTCGGTAAATATGGTAAAATTTATTTTATTTTTCCTTCATAATTAATAATGAGTTTATCTCGTTATGTACAAGATATTTTATATAATTTTATATATTCCCTCATTCATTTTGATAATGACAAAGGGGGAGAATTTCATATGCATATTAATAGAGGGAGATATTATACTTAGGGGGAGTTGTTATACTTAGGGGGAGCTTTAAACATATTAATATTATTTTTTATATAGAATGAATATTTTTTTAAAATTGTATAGTTGTCATCATCAAAAAGGGGGAGAATGTTAGAACCTCAATTGTTGGATTTTAATGTCAACAACTATACAATTATGTCAAAGAATCTCTAAGCTAATTTGCAGGTACATGGGCATCAGAAAGAGATAATCAAATACATTCAAAATGAAGATACACAGTACAAAAGAATAAAAGAATGTATATGGAGATACAAGAAGAGATATATACGATAGAGACAAGACAAAGGTGACAAACAAAGTATTATCAGTCATAAAGTGTTGTGTCTAGAGTTTACAAATGTTAAAATCTTCTCCACATGGTATATACACATATACATTCATATTTTAAATGAAAAATCAAGTTTTCAAAAATTGCATGGAGCGGGACTCAAACCCGGGTCACTAGTTCAAAAGGCAAGTGCTCTAACCATTTGAGCTATGGTAATTTTTAATTACAGGTCAAATTCAGACGTCTGAATTGACCATTTCAGACGTCTTTATATAGGCAAAAATAGCCTATTTCTTTTCTGACTTGCACGTTACAAATTTCAGAAGTCTGAAATTTAGTTTCAGACGTCTGAATATTTACAACGGCTATTTTTTTTGAAAAGGCATTTCCATTCATGAAAAGTTGCGACCTTTAATTCAACAGCTTTTGATGATAACTCTTCATGAACAATTACAACCATTTATTACCTATATAAACACATTAGAATCAAGTTTTATATTCACCAATTTCTATTGATTATTATTCTATTATTGAAATTCTTAATTCTAACTCATTTGTGCTAAAAATATCATTCAAATTCAAATTCTACTTTCTTAATCTTCACGCATTCATACATATATCATAAAGGAGAAAGATTATAGGAAGTTTGTACTATCAAGAGACAAATTCGTGTTATTAAGAACACATTGTGTCAAATATACTTTATATAAGTTGAAGTCCTCTTCGGCTGTTGAGGCGAAATCCTCTTCTGCTGCTCAGGTCCCTTGTTCGGCTGTTCAAGGGTTGTTGTAAACCTGTTCCTCCGGGTTAAGTGAGGATTGTTGTTAGTGAAATTCCAGAAGGAGTCTGGGACTGGACGTAGAACGGGAAGTTCGAACCAGTATAAATATTCCTGGTGTGCTTGTTCGATTTTTACTTATTTACATTGCTACAGTATTTTAGTTTATTTCCGCTCTAGTATAGTATAATTCCATATAGCACGATCCGCCCAGTCATTTTCATTTGGTATCAGAGCCTGCTTTTCTAGAGATCGTAACAACATCCTAGAATAAATGGCTACAAAGAGATCTAGTCAAGGCAATAAGAAGAGGAAGAGCAATAAAGAAAAATCAAAGGAGCAAACAAACAAATGCTTCATGGCAAAAGAAAATGAGGTTAGTGATCTAAATTTTGATGATATGATAGAAATAAATTCAGAACTTCTAGACACTTTAAAAAGTCTCAAAAGAAAATATAAGGAAGCTCTGGAAAATAAGAAGAAAGCAGAATTCGAAAGAGATATGCTTAAAGACGAGAAGAGAATATTAGAAGAAGAACTTGAGAAAATTCAAGATTTAGACAATTCTCAACTTGCACTATTAAGTCAAGAAATAGAAGCTCAAAAAGAAAAGAATAATGCTCTAGCTTCTGAAAATCATGAGTTAAAAACAAAAATTAAAATTGTTGAGTTAGATAACACCAGTCTCAAAACTAAGCTTGATGACATTACTAAAAATATTTTCAATTTTAATAAAGGGAGAGAAAATTTATCCAGCATTATTGAAAATTCTCAACCTGCTTCAAATAAGAAGGGATTAGGTTATGTTAAGAATTCAAAAGCTCACAATGATAAAAGCGGTTTAGGCTGTAAACAGGCTAAAAGTAAAAAAAGTACTAGATATGCATTCATGTTTACTAACTTTAGTGCTAGTACTAGTAATCAAGATAGTTTTAAAACCAGTTATAGTCATAATAGTACTTTGTTTAGAAATGATAGAAATTATTCTTCAAGTACTAAGCTAATGACTAATAGTATTAAGATATGGATTCCAGCTAATATGATTGATCATGATAAACAACTTTATATTAGCAACTATTATAAGAATGTAATTTGTAATGAAAATTATATTTATAAAGGTTCAACCACACCCAAATGGGTATGGTTTCCAAAGACCTAACCCACCGGACCCTAACACAGTAAGTGGGTACCGAAAATTATTATTATTTTTTGCAGGTACTCAGAGAAACAAAAGGAAAAGGAAAGATTTTGAAATTTTAAAGAATGTTCCATACGTTTAATAGAATTACGTGCTTACAATAAAATATGGACTTCGGTAAATATGGTAAAATTTATTTTATTTTTCCTTCATAATTAATAATGAGTTTATCTCGTTATGTACAAGATATTTTATATAATTTTATATATTCCCTCATTCATTTTGATAATGACAAAGGGGGAGAATTTCATATGCATATTAATAGAGGGAGATATTATACTTAGGGGGAGTTGTTATACTTAGGGGGAGCTTTAAACATATTAATATTATTTTTTATATAGAATGAATATTTTTTAAAATTGTATAGTTGTCATCATCAAAAAGGGGGAGAATGTTAGAACCTCAATTGTTGGATTTTAATGTCAACAACTATACAATTATGTCAAAGAATCTCTAAGCTAATTTGCAGGTACATGGGCATCAAAAAGAGATAATCAAATACATTCAAAATGAAGATACACAGTACAAAAGAATAAAAGAATGTATATGGAGATACAAGAAGAGATATATACGATAGAGACAAGACAAAGGTGACAAACAAAGTATTATCAGTCATAAAGTGTTGTGTCTAGAGTTTACAAATGTTAAAATCTTCTCCACATGGTATATACACATATACATTCATATTTTAAATGAAAAATCAAGTTTTCAAAAATTGCATGGAGCGGGACTCAAACCCGGGTCACTAGTTCAAAAGGCAAGTGCTCTAACCATTTGAGCTATGGTAATTTTTAATTACAGGTCAAATTCAGACGTCTGAATTGACCATTTCAGACGTCTGAATATAGGCAAAAATAGCCTATTTCTTTTCTGACTTGCACGTTACAAATTTCAGAAGTCTGAAATTTAGTTTCAGACGTCTGAATATTTACAACGGCTATTTTTTTTGAAAAGGCATTTCCATTCATGAAAAGTTGCGACCTTTAATTCAACAGCTTTTGATGATAACTCTTCATGAACAATTACAACCATTTATTACCTATATAAACACATTAGAATCAAGTTTTATATTCACCAATTTCTATTGATTATTATTCTATTATTGAAATTCTTAATTCTAACTCATTTGTGCTAAAAATATCATTCAAATTCAAATTCTACTTTCTTAATCTTCATGCATTCATACATATATCATAAAGGAGAAAGATTATAGGAAGTTTGTACTATCAAGAGACAAATTCGTGTTATTAAGAACACATTGTGTCAAATATACTTTATATAAGTTGAAGTCCTCTTCGGCTGTTGAGGCGAAATCCTCTTCTGCTGCTCAGGTCCCTTGTTCGGCTGTTCAAGGGTTGTTGTAAACCTGTTCCTCCGGGTTAAGTGAGGATTGTTGTTAGTGAAATTCCAGAAGGAGTCTGGGACTGGACGTAGAACGGAAAGTTCGAACCAGTATAAATATTCCTGGTGTGCTTGTTTGATTTTTACTTATTTACATTGCTACAGTATTTTAGTTTATTTCCGCTCTAGTATGGTATAATTCCATATCGCACGATCCGCCCAGTCATTTTCATTTGGTATCAGAGCCTGCTTTTCTAGAGATCATAACAACATCCTAGAATAAATGGCTACAAAGAGATCTAGTCAAGGCAATAAGAAGAGGAAGAGCAATAAAGAAAAATCAAAGGAGCAAACAAACAAATGCTTCATGGCAAAAGAAAATGAGGTTAGTGATCTAACTTTTGATGATATGATAGAAATAAATTCAGAACTTCTAGACACTTTAAAAAGTCTCAAAAGAAAATATAAGGAAGCTCTGGAAAATAAGAAGAAAGCCGAATTCGAAAGAGATATGCTTAAAGACGAGAAGAGAATATTAGAAGAAGAACTTGAGAAAATTCAAGATTTAGACAATTCTCAACTTGCACTATTAAGTCAAGAAATAGAAGCTCAAAAAGAAAAGAATAATGCTCTAGCTTCTGAAAATCATGAGTTAAAAACAAAAATTAAAATTGTTGAGTTAGATAACACCAGTCTCAAAACTAAGCTTGATGACATTACTAAAAATATTTTCAATTTTAATAAAGGGAGAGAAAATTTATCCAGCATTATTGAAAATTCTCAACCTGCTTCAAATAAGAAGGGATTAGGTTATGTTAAGAATTCAAAAGCTCACAATGATAAAAGCGGTTTAGGCTGTAAACAGGCTAAAAGTAAAAATAGTACTAGATATGCATTCATGTTTACTAACTTTAGTGCTAGTACTAGTAATCAAGATAGTTTTAAAACCAGTTATAGTCATAATAGTACTTTGTTTAGAAATGATAGAAATTATTCTTCAAGTACTAAGCTAATGACTAATAGTATTAAGATATGGATTCCAGCTAATATGATTGATCATGATAAACAACTTTATATTAGCAACTATTATAAGAATGTAATTTGTAAAGAAAATTATATTTATAAAGGTTCAACCACACCCAAATGGGTATGGTTTCCAAAGACCTAACCCACCGGACCCTAACACAGTAAGTGGGTACCGAAAATTATTATTATTTTTCGCAGGTACTCAGAGAAACAAAAGGAAAAGGAAAGATTTTGAAATTTTAAAGAATGTTCCATACGTTTAATAGAATTATGTGCTTACAATAAAATATGGACTTCGGTAAATATGGTAAAATTTATTTTATTTTTCCTTCATAATTAATAATGAGTTTATCTCGTTATGTACAAGATATTTTATATAATTTTATATATTCCCTCATTCATTTTGATAATGACAAAGGGGGAGAATTTCATATGCATATTAATAGAGGGAGATATTATACTTAGGGGGAGTTGTTATACTTAGGGGGAGCTTTAAACATATTAATATTATTTTTTATATAGAATGAATATTTTTTTAAAATTGTATAGTTGTCATCATCAAAAAGGGAGAGAATGTTAGAACCTCAATTGTTGGATTTTAATGTCAACAACTATACAATTATGTCAAAGAATCTCTAAGCTAATTTGCAGGTACATGGGCATCAAAAAGAGATAATCAAATACATTCAAAATGAAGATACACAGTACAAAAGAATAAAAGAATGTATATGGAGATACAAGAAGAGATATATACGATAGAGACAAGACAAAGGTGACAAACAAAGTATTATCAGTCATAAAGTGTCGTGTCTAGAGTTTACAAATGTTAAAATCTTCTCCACATGGTATATACACATATACATTCATATTTTAAATGAAAAATCAAGTTTTCAAAAATTGCATGGAGCGGGACTCAAACCCGGGTCACTAGTTCAAAAGGCAAGTGCTCTAACCATTTGAGCTATGGTAATTTTTAATTACAGGTCAAATTCAGACGTCTGAATTGACCATTTCAGACGTCTGAATATAGGCAAAAATAGCCTATTTCTTTTCTGACTTGCACGTTACAAATTTCAGAAGTCTGAAATTTAGTTTCAGACGTCTGAATATTTACAACGGCTATTTTTTTTGAAAAGGCATTTCCATTCATGAAAAGTTGCGACCTTTAATTCAACAGCTTTTGATGATAACTCTTCATGAACAATTACAACCATTTATTACCTATATAAACACATTAGAATCAAGTTTTATATCCACCAATTTCTATTGATTATTATTCTATTATTGAAATTCTTAATTCTAACTCATTTGTGCTAAAAATATCATTCAAATTCAAATTCTACTTTCTTAATCTTCACGCATTCATACATATATCATAAAGGAGAAAGATTATAGGAAGTTTGTACTATCAAGAGACAAATTCGTGTTATTAAGAACACATTGTGTCAAATATACTTTATATAAGTTGAAGTCCTCTTCGGCTGTTGAGGCGAAATCCTCTTCTGTTGCTCAGGTCCCTTGTTCGGCTGTTCAAGGGTTGTTGTAAACCTGTTCCTCCAGGTTAAGTGAGGATTGTTGTTAGTGAAATTCCAGAAGGAGTCTGGGACTGGACGTAGAACGGGAAGTTCGAACCAGTATAAATATTCCTGGTGTGCTTGTTTGATTTTTACTTATTTACATTGCTACAGTATTTTAGTTTATTTCCGCTCTAGTATAGTATAATTCCATATAGCACGATCCGCCCAGTCATTTTCATTTGGTATCAGAGCCTGCTTTTCTAGAGATCGTAACAACATCCTAGAATAAATGGCTACAAAGAGATCTAGTCAAGGCAATAAGAAGAGGAAGAGCAATAAAGAAAAATCAAAGGAGCAAACAAACAAATGCTTCATGGCAAAAGAAAATGAGGTTAGTGATCTAACTTTTGATGATATGATAGAAATAAATTCAGAACTTCTAGACACTTTAAAAAATCTCAAAAGAAAATATAAGGAAGCTCTGGAAAATAAGAAGAAAGCAGAATTCGAAAGAGATATGCTTAAAGACGAGAAGAGAATATTAGAAGAAGAACTTGAGAAAATTCAAGATTTAGACAATTCTCAACTTGCACTATTAAGTCAAGAAATAGAAGCTCAAAAAGAAAAGAATAATGCTCTAGCTTCTGAAAATCATGAGTTAAAAACAAAAATTAAAATTGTTGAGTTAGATAACACCAGTCTCAAAACTAAGCTTGATGACATTACTAAAAATATTTTCAATTTTAATAAAGGGAGAGAAAATTTATCCAGCATTATTGAAAATTCTCAACCTGCTTCAAATAAGAAGGGATTAGGTTATGTTAAGAATTCAAAAGCCCATAATGATAAAAGCGGTTTAGGCTGTAAACAGGCTAAAAGTAAAAATAGTACTAGATATGCATTCATGTTTACTAACTTTAGTGCTAGTACTAGTAATCAAGATAGTTTTAAAACCAGTTATAGTCATAATAGTACTTTGTTTAGAAATGATAGAAATTATTCTTCAAGTACTAAGCTAATGACTAATAGTATTAAGATATGGATTCCAGCTAATATGATTGATCATGATAAACAACTTTATATTAGCAACTATTATAAGAATGTAATTTGTAATGAAAATTATATTTATAAAGGTTCAACCACACCCAAATGGGTATGGTTTCCAAAGACCTAACCCACCGGACCCTAACACAGTAAGTGGGTACCGAAAATTATTATTATTTTTCGCAGGTACTCAGAGAAACAAAAGGAAAAGGAAAGATTTTGAAATTTTAAAGAATGTTCCATACGTTTAATAGAATTACGTGCTTACAATAAAATATGGACTTCGGTAAATATGGTAAAATTTATTTTATTTTTCCTTCATAATTAATAATGAGTTTATCTCGTTATGTACAAGATATTTTATATAATTTTATATATTCCCTCATTCATTTTGATAATGACAAAGGGGGAGAATTTCATATGCATATTAATAGAGGGAGATATTATACTTAGGGGGAGTTGTTATACTTAGGGGGAGCTTTAAACATATTAATATTATTTTTTATATAGAATGAATATTTTTTTAAAATTGTATAGTTGTCATCATCAAAAAGGGGGAGAATGTTAGAACCTCAATTGTTGGATTTTAATGTCAACAACTATACAATTATGTCAAAGAATCTCTAAGCTAATTTGCAGGTACAAGGGCATCAAAAAGAGATAATCAAATACATTCAAAATGAAGATACACAGTACAAAAGAATAAAAGAATGTATATGGAGATACAAGAAGAGATATATACGATAGAGACAAGACAAAGGTGACAAACAAAGTATTATCAGTCATAAAGTGTCGTGTCTAGAGTTTACAAATGTTAAAATCTTCTCCACATGGTATATACACATATACATTCATATTTTAAATGAAAAATCAAGTTTTCAAAAATTGCATGGAGCGGGACTCAAACCCGGGTCACTAGTTCAAAAGGCAAGTGCTCTAACCATTTGAGCTATGGTAATTTTTAATTACAGGTCAAATTCAGACGTCTGAATTGACCATTTCAGACGTCTGAATATAGGCAAAAATAGCCTATTTCTTTTCTGACTTGCACGTTACAAATTTCAGAAGTCTGAAATTTAGTTTCAGACGTCTGAATATTTACAACGGCTATTTTTTTTGAAAAGGCATTTCCATTCATGAAAAGTTGCGACCTTTAATTCAACAGCTTTTGATGATAGCTCTTCATGAACAATTACAACCATTTATTACCCATATAAACACATTAGAATCAAGTTTTATATCCACCAATTTCTATTGATTATTATTCTATTATTGAAATTCTTAATTCTAACTCATTTGTGCTAAAAATATCATTCAAATTCAAATTCTACTTTCTTAATCTTCACGCATTCATACATATATCATAAAGGAGAAAGATTATAGGAAGTTTGTACTATCAAGAGACAAATTCGTGTTATTAAGAACACATTGTGTCAAATATACTTTATATAAGTTGAAGTCCTCTTCGGCTGTTGAGGCGAAATCCTCTTCTGCTGCTCAGGTCCCTTGTTCGGCTGTTCAAGGGTTGTTGTAAACCTGTTCCTCCGGGTTAAGTGAGGATTGTTGTTAGTGAAATTCCAGAAGGAGTCTGGGACTGGACGTAGAACGGGAAGTTCGAACCAGTATAAATATTCCTGGTGTGCTTGTTTGATTTTTACTTATTTACATTGCTACAGTATTTTAGTTTATTTCCGCTCTAGTATAGTATAATTCCATATAGCACGATCCGCCCAGTCATTTTCATTTGGTATCAGAGCCTGCTTTTCTAGAGATCGTAACAACATCCTAGAATAAATGGCTACAATGAGATCTAGTCAAGGCAATAAGAAGAGGAAGAGCAATAAAGAAAAATCAAAGGAGCAAACAAACAAATGCTTCATGGCAAAAGAAAATGAGGTTAGTGATCTAACTTTTGATGATATGATAGAAATAAATTCAGAACTTCTAGACACTTTAAAAAGTCTCAAAAGAAAATATGAGGAAGCTCTGGAAAATAAGAAGAAAGCAGAATTCGAAAGAGATATGCTTAAAGACGAGAAGAGAATATTAGAAGAAGAACTTGAGAAAATTCAAGATTTAGACAATTCTCAACTTGCACTATTAAGTCAAGAAATAGAAGCTCAAAAAGAAAAGAATAATGCTCTAGCTTCTGAAAATCATGAGTTAAAAACAAAAATTAAAATTGTTGAGTTAGATAACACCAGTCTCAAAACTAAGCTTGATGACATTACTAAAAATATTTTCAATTTTAATAAAGGGAGAGAAAATTTATCCAGCATTATTGAAAATTCTCAACCTGCTTCAAATAAGAAGGGATTAGGTTATGTTAAGAATTCAAAAGCTCACAATGATAAAAGCGGTTTAGGCTGTAAACAGGCTAAAAGTAAAAATAGTACTAGATATGCATTCATGTTTACTAACTTTAGTGCTAGTACTAGTAATCAAGATAGTTTTAAAACCAGTTATAGTCATAATAGTACTTTGTTTAGAAATGATAGAAATTATTCTTCAAGTACTAAGCTAATGACTAATAGTATTAAGATATGGATTCCAGCTAATATGATTGATCATGATAAACAACTTTATATTAGCAACTATTATAAGAATGTAATTTGTAATGAAAATTATATTTATAAAGGTTCAACCACACCCAAATGGGTATGGTTTCCAAAGACCTAACCCACCGGACCCTAACACAGTAAGTGGGTACCGAAAATTATTATTATTTTTTGCAGGTACTCAGAGAAACAAAAGGAAAAGGAAAGATTTTGAAATTTTAAAGAATGTTCCATACGTTTAATAGAATTATGTGCTTACAATAAAATATGGAGTTCGGCAAATATGGTAAAATTTATTTTATTTTTCCTTCATAATTAATAATGAGTTTTCTCGTTATGTACAAGATATTTTATATAATTTTATATGTTCCCTCATTCATTTTGATAATGACAAAGGGGGAGAATTTCATATGCATATTAATAGAGGGAGATATTATACTTAGGGGGAGTTGTTATACTTAGGGGGAGCTTTAAACATATTAATATTATTTTTTATATAGAATGAATATTTTTTTAAAACTGTATAGTTGTCATCATCAAAAAGGGGGAGAATGTTAGAACCTCAATTGTTGGATTTTAATGTCAACAACTATACAATTATGTCAAAGAATCTCTAAGCTAATTTGCAGGTACATGGGCATCAAAAAGAGATAATCAAATACATTCAAAATGAAGATACACAGTACAAAAGAATAAAAGAATGTATATGGAGATACAAGAAGAGATATATACGATAGAGACAAGACAAAGGTGACAAACAAAGTATTATCAGTCATAAAGTGTCGTGTCTAGAGTTTACAAATGTTAAAATCTTCTCCACATGGTATATACACATATACATTCATATTTTAAATGAAAAATCAAGTTTTCAAAAATTGCATGGAGCGAGACTCGAACCCGGGTCATTAGTTCAGAAGGCAAGTGCTCTAACCATTTGAGCTATGGTAATTTTTAATTACAGGTCAAATTCAGACGTCTGAATTGACCATTTCAGACGTCTGAATATAGGCAAAAATAGCATATTTCTTTTCTGACTTGCACATTACAAATTTCAGAAGTCTGAAATTTAATTTCAGACGTCTGAATATTTGCAACGGCTATTTTTTTTGAAAAGGCATTTCCATTCATGAAAAGTTGCGACCTTTAATTCAACAGCTTTTGATGATAACGCTTCATGAAAAATTACAACCATTTATTACCTACATAAACACATTAGAATCAAGTTTTATATTCACCAATTTCTATTGATTATTATTCTATTATTGAAATTCTTAATTCTAACTCATTTGTGCTAAAAATATCATTCAAATTCAAATTCTACTTTCTTAATCTTCACGCATTCATACATATATCATAAAGGAGAAAGATTATAGGAAGTTTGTACTATCAGGAGACAAATTCGTGTTATTAAGAACACATTGTGTCAAATATACTTTATATAAGTTGAAGTCCTCTTCGGCTGTTGAGGCGAAATACTCTTCTGCTGCTCAGGTCCCTTGTTCGGCTGTTCAAGGGTTGTTGTAAACCTGTTCCTCCGGGTTAAGTGAGGATTGTTGTTAGTGAAATTTCAGAAGGAGTCTGGGACTGGACGTAGAACGGGAAGTTCGAACCTGTATAAATATTCTTGGTGTGCTTGTTTGATTTTTACTTATTTACATTGCTACAGTATTTTAGTTTATTTCCGCTCTAGTATAGTATAATTCCATATAGCTCGATCCGTCCAGTCATTTTCATTTGGTATCAGAGCCTGCTTTTCTAGAGATCGTAACAACATCCGAGAATAAATGGCTACAAAGAGATCTAGTCAAGGCAATAAGAAGAGGAAGAGCAATAAAGAAAAATCAAAGGAGCAAACAAACAAATGCTTCATGGCAAAAGATAATGAGGTTAGTGATCTAACTTTTGATGATATGATAGAAATAAATTCAGAACTTCTAGACACTTTAAAAAGTCTCAAAAGAAAATGTAAGGAAGCTCTGGAAAATAAGAAGAAAGCAGAATTCGAAAGAGATATGCTTAAAGACGAGAAGAGAATATTAGAAGAAGAACTTGAGAAAATTCAAGATTTAGATAATTCTCAACTCGCACTATTAAGTCAAGAAATAGAAGCTCAAAAAGAAAAGAATAATGCTCTAGCTTCTGAAAATCATGAGTTAAAAACAAAAATTAAAATTGTTGAGTTAGATAACACCAGTCTCAAAACTAAGCTTGATGACATTACTAAAAATATTTTCAATTTTAATAAAGGGATAGAAAATTTATCCAGCATTATTGAAAATTCTCAACCTGCTTCAAATAAGAAGGGATTAGGTTATGTTAAGAATTCAAAAGCTCACAATGATAAAAGCGGTTTAGGCTGTAAACAAGCTAAAAGTAAAAATAGTACTAGATATGCATTCATGTATACTAACTTTAGTGCTAGTACTAGTAATCAAGATAGTTTTAAATCCAGTTATAGTCATAATAGTACTTTGTTTAGAAATGATAGAAATTATTCTTCAAGTACTAAGCTAATGACTAATAGTATTAAGATATGGATTCCAGCTAATATGATTGATCATGATAAACAACTTTATATTAGCAACTATTATAAGAATGTAATTTGTAATGAAAATTATATTTATAAAGGTTCAACCACACCCAAATGGGTATGGTTTCCAAAGACCTAACCCACCGGACCCTAACACAGTAAGTGGGTACCGAAAATTATTATTATCTTTTGCAGGTACTCAGAGAAACAAAAGGAAAAGGAAAGATTTTGAAATTTTAAAGAATGTTCCATACGTTTAATAGAATTATGTGCTTACAATAAAATATGGACTTCGGTAAATATGGTAAAATTTATTTTATTTTTCCTTCATAATTAATAATGAGTTTATCTCGTTATGTACAAGATATTTTATATAATTTTATATATTCCCTCATTCATTTTGATAATGACAAAGGGGGAGAATTTCATATGCATATTAATAGAGGGAGATGTTATACTTAGGGGGAGTTGTTATACTTAGGGGGAGCTTTAAACATATTCATATTATTTTTTATATAGAATGAATATTTTTTTTAAAATTGTATAGTTGTCATCATCAAAAAGGGGGAGAATGTTAGAACCTCAATTGTTGGATTTTAATGTCAACAACTATACAATTATGTCAAAGAATCTCTAAGCTAATTTGCAGGTACATGGGCATCAAAAAGAGATAATCAAATACATTCAAAATGAAGATACACAGTACAAAAGAATAAAAGAATGTATATGGAGATACAAGAAGAGATATACGATAGAGACAAGATAAAGGTGACAAACAAAGTATTATCGGTCATAAAGTGTCGTGTCTAGAGTTTACAAATGTTAAAATCTTCTCCACATGGTATATACACATATACATTCATATTTTAAATGAAAAATCAAGTTTTCAAAAATTGCATGGGGCGGGACTCGAACCTAGGTCACTAGTTCAGAAGGTAAGTGCTTTAACCATTTGAGCTATGGTAATTTTTAGTTATAGGTCAAATTAAGACGACCATTTCAGACGTCTGAATATAGGCAAAAATAGCCTATTTCTTTTCTGACTTGCACGTTACAAATTTCAGAAGTCTGAAATTTAATTTCAGACGTCTGAATATTTACAACGGCTATTTTTTTTGAAAAGGCATTTCCATTCATGAAAAGTTGCGACCTTTAATTCAACAGCTTTTGATGATAACTCTTCATGAACAATTACAACCATTTATTACCTATATAAACACATTAGAATCAAGTTTTATATTCACCAATTTCTATTGATTATTATTCTATTATTGAAATTCTTAATTCTAACTCATTTGTGCTAAAAATATCATTTAAATTCAAATTCCACTTTCTTAATCTTCACGCATTCATACATATATCATAAAGGAGAAAGATTATAGGAAGTTTGTACTATCAAGAGACAAATTCGTGTTATTAAGAACACATTGTGTCAAATATACTTTTATATAAGTTGAAGTCCTCTTCGGCTGTTGAGGCGAAATCCTGTTCTGCTGCTCAGGTCCCTTGTTCGGCTGTTCAAGGGTTGTTGTAAACCTGTTCCTCCGGGTTAAGTGAGGATTGTTGTTAGTGAAATTCCAGAAGGAGTCTGGGACTGGACGTAGAACGGGAAGTTCGAACCAGTATAAATATTCCTGGTGTGCTTGTTTGATTTTTACTTATTTACATTGCTATAGTATTTTATTTTATTTCCGCTCTAGTATAGTATAATTCCATATAGCACGATCCGCACAGTAACTTTCAATCATGACGCTTTGCAAGCATCAAAGACTATAAAACTGGTGCGTGCTCTTATTATCCATCATTTTGAACTCGATAATTTCGAACCAAATCCTTTTTTCGATTTTTTCAAGTTTGAATCCATCTTTATTTGGTTTCTAGTCATTGAATGCTGAATATGCACACATAGATGCTTTGGTTTTCCATCGTGTCCTAGTTGTAGGATTCTATGAAGCATTAAATACATAGTATATACACATGCGTATTTGTATGCCATTTTTCATTTTTGAAATCGATCGGTCGGTCGGATCCATAGGCATGGATATTTACCGATCCATAAACTTAGAGTTAGGCGAGTCTGACATCTATTTTCATGGTTCGGGCCTTATATAATTTGTTCAGCCCCTTTTCATTCTTTCAATTTTATTTGCTATTGCCTCCAAACTTCATCCGCCGTTGAAAAACTTTGACCTTGAGACTAAGTGAAACTCCGTTGCTCTCTACCTTAACAACCAAACGCCATCACCTTGACTCGAATTGAATCGCCACCTGAACAAACATCAAATTCATGCCAATCCAAGCCATGCTTGCCTCAATCCTTGGACTCGAGCCTTAAAGCTCAAACAATGCTATTAGATCGAAACCTAAGCCTATATAGGTATGTGGTATGACGTAGATGAATGCTAGTAAGGATGGAATGCTTCGAGGATGAACGACCATGCTTAGGGGCAGGGCTCCAAGTTGTCAACACTGGAATTTCCTCAAGGGCTACGGTTCGATACCAAACCCGGCCTTGAGATTTTATACCTTGGTCGACTTTGAGAGACCCAAACATATCCACTTATAACTAAAACCCTAGGATAAAATCTTTTGAGTTTGTGACATCTTGAATGCATGGATGATGACTCGAGGCCCATTGGGATAATCAGTGATGATGGTCACTTTGGATATCCTACAGGTTTCAAAATGAACTGTTGCATAGTATCGAAAATCGGCACTACACAACACTGCACAAGATTGCACTATATTTTCACTTTGGCATGGGGAATGACTTTTAATCAATCTGATACCAATTATATGTTGATTTTTGATAGCTATAACTCATAGACGTTCCGAGCATCTCTCTACTCAAGCTATAGGCCCATCAACTGTCATATATGTCGAGTCAAATATCGAGTCAAGCTCCACCGTGGCTCATTCTACATAGCAAACTCTGGTGTAAACCAGAAAATCCATAAGTAAAACTATAGATTCCGAAAGTTCCAATGGAGCCCATAGATGGTCCATAAATTGAACCCGCCCTAGATACTCTTGGTGATGTTGCTATACTTGATGATCCCTTCGATTCTCCTGCTTCCAAAATCATAGAAGGATTACCTAGGAGAATCTGTGAGAAGCACAGAATTCCATTTGACATTGTATTAGTTCTGACACGCCCATCAAAGAGGCACCATCCACCTGAAGGATATACAAATGTAACAGGTACATATGCTTGGATGGATGTGTCTCACCATTTAACTAGTTCATCTGGCGAGTTCTACACTTTATGAGATTGGTTTCGACCCAACTCCATCTGAATAGTTAAGCTTTCCTCCACGGGCTGTTCATTATATTTGCCCTCCACTTTGACCGAGTTTAGAGCAACCAAGAAATCCGATATTTGTTCAGCTTTAAGCATCGCAAGGGAAGTCCTCTCCCTTTTCTAGAGCCTTCTAGAGATTTTTGGACCATAATCGACACTTGGAATTAATTAAGCTATTTCAATGATGAATTCTTCTTCGTTCACTGTCCTCCCGGGTTCGCTCATCGAAGATTATCTCCATGTAAGCTATACTTTAGTCTTTATTTAGGGGGTCCATATCCGTAACTTCGTCACTCTTGAACGTCTTAATCATTCTTTACAAACGTACCTCATAGGCCATCTAATGCAATGTAACGACCCAGAATGTTCGATCCCGAAAACTCCAGATAGTTAGGAAAAGAAGAAAAGCGATAGAAGAAAAGAAGAAACAGAAACACCAACATCTCACATCCACAATGGATAAAATATAATATCAAATAATATTCTTTACACTAAGAAAGCTGAATCAGTTAATTACATTTTAATACATCAAAGTTACAATATTTCACAATCACTGGGCAATTAAAATAACTTGTCCCAGAAATACAAATAATATATCACAGCGGAATACACTCCATACGTTCCTGCCATCTAGCTCGCCTCCTGAGCTCCAAAGCGTTCTTACCCGAATATCTGTAATACTCGACCTAACCTGAGCATTACATCAAAGTAGCACCCGGGTCAGGATGGAAACCAACGTGAATAACCCTATAAAATATGAAATACCAAACTACATCTTAAATGAATTTCCAGGGTAACTCGTACCTTTTAAAATTCTTAAAGTCAAACATTTATCACACACAAAAGTTTTAGGTTGAGTGTCCATGTTACTCAATTTATTCTATTCCAGCCAATATAATTTCACATGTCCAATTAATAAAGAATTTGGTTTACTAATCACAGCGGTTTCGTGTATTACTGATACTCGTCCCTGCCCACTTCGAATCCCAAGTCATCTTAAACCAAGTTATTCAAGTGAAATACATTTCAAAGCTTTAAATACAGGGTGTCACCTTTACATAGTAATTCATTATCAAGAGATGCCCCCATTACCACAGATTAAACCAAACATATTATATCACATAGCGTCACATATCACATATCAGAGGTAACACATTCTAATCATCCAATATCATTTATCATACAATATCATTAACTCGTCCAATATTTATTACTCATCCATAAACAAAGTTTGATCCATTTCTAATTAATCACTTTGATTACTTTTAATCCAGCCTACTTATCATTAATTAATTACAAATTAATTAATTAATCATCACTCAATTATCTACCATAATTAATCTTCCTAGATTATTTATTCTTAATTACAATAAGTAATTAACCTTTGATTTCGCTTAAACTAATCATCTCGATTAATTATTCTTTAATTACACTAAGTAATTATCCCTTAATTATCCTTTTTAATTAATCACTCTTGATTAAGTACTCTTTAATTATATTTAGTAATTAAACCTTCATTATAGATTAATTATCCTTTAATTATAAATTAATATTTAAATTACTTTTCTTAATTAATGATCCTCTTAATTACTTCCATTAATTTAGTCACCTTTTTAATTAATTACCTAACAAGTAATTATTAATTAACCTTAACCCTTTAACTAATTATATTAATTAATTATTTAATTAATAGCACTAAGTGATTAACCCTTAATCACTTCCATTTAATTACTTTCATAAAGTAATTATCCTCTAATTACTTTATAAAATAATTACCCTGTACTTTATTACATTCAGTAATTATTCCTTAGTTACTTCACCAAGTAATTACACTCAATTAATTCACAAGTGATTATCTTAATTAATCGTTAATTAATTTCTTTAATTAATTAATTAACTAATCATTTAAAATTAATTAAATAATTTCTTAACCCCTTATATTTAAAAGGATCTTAATTAAGGAAAATTCTTTATCTAAATTAGATTATTTACAATAACCAACTAATCCTTTAATCATTAACAATAATTAAATTACCCTTATTATCGTTCACATATTAATTATCTTTGATAAATCAAAATTTTAATTAATTAAGATAAACTCTTGATTATAATTGATTACTAAATCCTTATCATTAAAATTTATTTAAAATAAAACATTTTAGAAATCAATTATAATTAAAACAATACAACATCTAATTAACTTTTAAAATCTTTAAAAACTTTCCAAAGTTATTCAATAATTTTAATACAAAGTCATTTTTGAAATCCACTTTCCTATTCTTTAAAAACTTATCTATTTAATATGCAAAATTATTAAAACATTTATTCTTGAAAACAATTTATTTTCATAACATAAAACTTACTTTACTTTGTTTTTAAAACTTAGAAACATTGCAAAATCAATATTCTTTGTTTTTTAAATCTGGAATGTTACCTGTTTAAACTTTAATTCTGCCCATTACTAGAAACACGAGCAAAACACTCGACTTTCCCGATCAAAACACGAGACAACTCATGATCTCTCCTGCTTCAAGAAAAACTCCATCAATCCCGAGCTAAAACCCGAGCACCCATCTTCGTCTCCAAAACTTCCTACCCAGATGCACAAAACGTGCACGTTCACATGCACATCGATCATGATCGTCGACGAACCACGCCCCGGCCTCCGACAAGTCAACTTCCACCTCACCTTCACCAACGACCACCTAGATTTCCTCGATTCGATCGAGAATCGAAAACGACCTAAAAGAACTCACTCCTGGAAACATACTTCACCGGAAATTCAACCATCTTCGACGATCCCTGCCTCAAGAAGCCTCACCATCCTTACCTAGCTCCGCCTCGTCTTCCAGCACCTACGGTAAGCCTCGCGATCACCTCCGATCAAGTCCCATCGCCACAATCTCTTCTGAAACACCGACGACACAACCAGGAAATAAAACCCTACTTCAACACTTTCTGGCCATCACTTCCATAGAAAAATCATCTCGTCGATTTTCCTGCCCTCGTCGACAACCCAGCCATCTCTGGCTCAAATATCATGCCTTCCCTTGCCGCCGATCGACGACAGTCGACCAAAACGTCATATACGTTCAACTCGAGAAAACCCCTTGATTTCCAAACTAAAAATCAAGATATTCGCACTAAAATTCCTGATTTTCTATAACGAATTCAATCATAAAATCAATTCTTAAAATTGAATTATAAAATTTTGACCCAAATTAATTTTTCACTATTCTTTAAAAAAATTCGAGACAAATATATAATATAAATTCCTGGAATTATTTTTAGTAGTGATATTGCATGATTTCAAACACTTTTCATTTGCATATCAAAAACTATCAGTGATTAAATAATGAGATAGTGAATTTTTAAAGAAATCAAAACCTGTAATTATTAAACAGAGCCTATATTATAGCTACACAGGCACTCAATACTCATACATATACATGCATCCATTTCAATCCAAGAATTCAGGCAAACATCTTGATTTCATACATATACCAAAGTGGAATAAAGATAAAACTGTTTTTAAAACTATGTTTACTCACCTTCATTGTTGAACAGAGGAGCTTATTTCTGGAACCTGACCGTTGATTTAAAGCTTGATTTTTGAATTATAACTTGATTTACTTTTGACTTTGAAATTTGTTTGAGTTGATGTTGAACTTGTTACTTAATCCAGGCTTTGATTTGTTTCTAGTTTTGAAATTTTGGGGCAAGATTCTTTTCTGTTTCCCAGGATTGCAGATGAAGGAAAAAAAAATTATGAATAAAAGCATGAAGAGAAAAGTGAGCAGCCTATTTTTTTTTTTTAATTTCTTAAATGAAATCATCTTGCCACTTGTATATTAATCTTACACTTGTACATCTATATTTTTCTTTAATCTACACTTGTGAATATGCATGCATTAAATGTTTTTATAAATCTTTATATTTGTCTTCTATTTAGTTAGTACAATTTCTTAATTTATATTTACAAAATCCTTTAAAGAAACTAATATAAAACTAATTATATACTAAATAAAATCTTATAAATATATATATATATTATTTTTAAATCCAATCTATTTAAAATCATTTTATATATATAAAAACAACACATTATTATTATTGTTTGGAACCAACAATTTTACCAATTTTAAATAAATTATAAAGGAGATCATCACATTTTAAATTGCATGAAATTCCGAGATATCACATTCCTCCCCCTGTAGAATCTTTTCGTCCTTGAAAAGGAACGAAGCCAGAATTTATTAAAACGATTATTATTAGAAAAAATTGCTCTTTGATAAAATTTAAAAAAATTTAAAATATTATAAAATATTTTTTATAAAGATACTTTTATAACTTGATGTTTCAATACATCGATCCTCATTCTCACAGAAATTCGATCATACGTTGATCAGGCGTAGGACTGAAAATCTATAAATACTTAGCTGACCCATTTCAACATCAAGTGAAAATACTTGGAAAATAATTTTATTGAAAATATCAAAGACATTTTTGAAAATAGAGGAGATATCTTAGGTGAGAATGCTCTATAAATCATCACCCCAATCCATGGTTGCAGTTACATCCGGGGTTACGTTGCCATCACAGCAAAAGTCCGTATAACTGTAGGAACTCCACGCCCCTTGATTGCTTCAAACTTGTATAAATTCCCTTTTTATCCTTCAAATACTTTCAAAAACCCTTTTCTTCTAGCAATAGATTCAACAAGGGGAGATTTATCTTATATAACAAAGACATATAACTTTGTTTATTCCAAATCAAATATTCAAATTCGATTGCTCTATAAAGTCACTTACCATATTACTTACTTTCATAAAGTAAATTTCTATCATGGAAATATCCAATTTCCATTTTATTTCACCATATATTTCACAAAATATACCATTCATTTCAAAAACCATTCCACATTTCTTATCCACAAATTCCCAGTATCAATTTCATTCAAACCCGTACGATGTACACATATCATCCGTACGCTATATCAATCTGATCGCTCACTCGGTCACACAATTTCACTTCCGAACTAGTATCATCAGATCTAGTTTCTTGATTAGAAACCATCATTCTCCTTACATAGCCATAACTATGATAGGGAATATCCAGAACCAATCAACAATCCATATCCAAGTTCACCGTCGAAAATCGAGTGAAAAATCCCAACTTAGATTGATAAACTATCTTGAAATTCTATGCTCGAATCCGGATCAAATCACTATACGAATAGAATAATATACGTACATCCTACATATTTATCTTTATTGATTATTAGCCAAATCAGTTCTCTTTTCTATTCACCTTCACTTGATTTCTATATACTTATTCACATTTACCTCAATCCTCTTTGGATTATCACTTTAATTCTTATCCCAATGGGTATTTAATTATAAACAGTTTGCACTGTGACCATCTTAAAATTAGAAAATAGCTTGAAAAATAAAAAATAGACAAGTAGTTGAAAAATAATTATTACTTTGTAAAATAGCTGTAAAATAGTTAAGTAATTGTAAAATAGTTGGAAAATAGTCAAATAGTTATCAAAATTTTAAATAATTGCAAAATAGTTATAAAATAGTAATTAGTTATAAAGTATTTGAAAAACAGTTATTAGTTTATCAAACAGTTGCAAAATAGTTAAATAATTCCAAAAGTAGTTACAAAATAAGTATAAGATAGTTTTGGGTTTAATAAGAAAGGTTGTATATATAATAAATAGCTTGGAAAAATAGATTTGTACTAAAACAATTTATTTTGAAAATAGTCCAGAGTCAAACTGTTCAATTCACAACCTCCGTTTCCAATCAATTCAATTTAAATTTCCACTTCCATTTAAATTGACTCAATTCCAATTTAAATAACTTCAATTTCCATTGAAATTGATTTAACCCCGATTCAAGTTGAATTAATCCTCAATTTCTTTCCTAAATTCAATTCGAATTCCATTTGAATTTACTTATTCAACTTTAATTTCATTTCAAATTAATCCAATTCAAATTTTCCATTTAAATTTTTAAACTTATCCATCTTCCATCACAATTCCAGTTAACTCAAATCAAATTCAATTTGAACTATTTAATTCAAATTTCAAATTTAAACCATCCCGAATTATATAAATTCGAGTTAAATTTTTAAATGTTGATTTAATCCTTTAAATCAAATCAACTATCTCTTTAAACCATTTAATTCTGAATCCAAATTCCATTTTAACCTATTTCAAAGTTCAAATAATAATTCAACTCCTTTTTAAGCAACTAAATCTTTGAAATTCAATTTATCACCAAAATTAAAATAATAATTCAACTCCTTTTTAAACAACTAAATCTTTGAAATTCAATTTATCACCAAAATTTAAATTTTGAAACCAAACCTTTGAAGTGTTATCTTAAACCTTCAAATCTTAAGTCTAAAATGATTCCATTTTATCTTAATAATGGATATATTACCACATCCCATTTCATCATTCATTTAAACAAATCCAATTTCAGCTTAAAGATTATTAATAACAACATGATGGTATCATTCGAATTACTTAAAACATCCATCCATTTTCAATTTCAAGATCTCAAACCCACTTTGAGATCACACAAACTCCCCATTCAAATCAACCATTTAACTTTTCAAGTTAAATCCCAATTTCATCTTGAAATTTCCAATTTAGGTTGTTTGTTCTAAACTTGTTTAATTTTCCCAAAGTTAAATTCAATTTACTTAATCCAGTCAACCCTACTCAAATTTGAATTCTCGCTTCAAATTTCAAAATTCTTTCCCACTTATAAGTTAAAAACTTATATCCCTTTGGGTTTTCGCATCTCGTTCCAAATAAAAATTTAAAACTCAATATTTAGAGTTTATTTTAAATCATCTTTGATATTATGTATATCCACATATAAATATTAATTTTCTTTACACACCAAGTTGTACTTCAAATTTTAAACCACCCTGGTTTCAATTCAAAACAAATTCCTTTAAATTTTCAAACAACTCTTTTTTATAATATGTCCCTCTTATTCAAATACATTAAATAATATTATTTATTATTTCTTTATCACTTTGAAAAATTCTCAAATTCTGGACCCAGTTTTAAAACTTCACAATTTAGATCATCTTCAGTTCCAATTTGTAAGTCATACTTCCCTAAATGTTTTACTTCCCAAAAACATTTCATCATTTTAGGATAACCAAGGTTATTACAACTGGAAATCCATTCGATATTATCTTATTCTAAAAATTCTTCTCCAAATTTAATTTCAGCTTGAATCTATTTCAAACTTATTTATATTCAATTTAAATTTGGTTGTATTTTTATTACCACTTAATTTAATTCCAATAATTTAACAACCAATTACCTTAATATTTACTAAAAAGAAATATTGCTTTATATATCAAAATATAATCTTATATAAAATCATTTACCTTTAAAATCATTTAAAATATTTATATAAGAAAATAATAAGTACGCTCTCATACACACACACACACACTCTCAACTAGGGTAATATTGACTCTATCCTTAATGAGTAATCCCACCAGAGCTAAGGTTCTCGCTTAACCTTTGCTCTGATACCAAAATGTAACAACCCGGAATTTTCGATCCTGAAAACTCCAGATAGTTAGGAAAAGAAGAAAAGAGATAGAAGAAAAGAAGAAATAGACACACCAACATCTCACATTCGCAGCGGATAAGATATAATATTAAATAATATTCTTTACACAAAGAAAACTGAATCAATCAATTACATTTTAATACATCAGAGTTATAATATTTCACAATCACTGGGCAATTAAAATAACTTGTCCCAGAAATATAAACAATATATTACAACGGAATACACTCCATACGTTCCTGCCATCCAGCTCGCCTCCTGAGCTCCAGAACGTTCTTACCTGAAAATCTATAATACTCGGTCTGACCCGAGCATTACATCAAAGTAGCACCCGGGTCAGGCTGGAAACCAGAATGAGTAACCCTATAAAATATGAAATACCAAACTACATCTTAAATGAATTTCTAGGGTAATTCTTACCTTTTACGAGTTCTTTAAGTCAAACATTTATCACACACAATAGTTTCAGGTTAAATTTCCATGTTACTCAATTTATTCCATTCCAGCCAGTATAATTTCACATGTCCAATTTATAAAGAATTTGCTTTACTAATCGAAGCGGTTTCGGGTATTACTGATACCCCTCCCTGGCCTCTTTGAATCCCAAGTCATCTTAAACCAAGTTATTCAAGTGAAATACATTTCAAAACTTTAAATACAGGGTGTCACCTTTACACAGTAATTCATTATCAATAGATACCCCCATTACTATAGTTTAAACCAAACATATTATAGCACATAGTGTCACATATCACATATCAGAGAGGTAACACATTCCAATCATCCAATATCATTTATCATACAATATCATTAACTCATCCAATATTTATTACTCATTCATAAACAAAGTTTGATCTATTCTTAATTAATCACTTTGATTACTTTTAGTCCAGCCTACTTATCATTAATTAATTACAAATTAATTAATTAATCATCACTCAGTTATCTACCTCAATTAATCTTTCTAGATTAATTATTCTTTAATTACAATAAGTAATTAACCTTTGATTTCATTTAAATTAATCATCTTGATTAATTATTCTTTAATTACACTAAGTAATTGTCCCTTAATTATCCTTTTTAATTAATCACTCTTGATTAATTACTCTTTAATTATATCTAGTAATTAAACCTTCATTATAGATTAATTATCCTTTAATTATAAATTAATCTTTAGTGGAATTATTTTTAGTAGTGATATTGCATGATTTCAAACACTTTTCATTTGCAAGTCAAAAACTATCAATGATTAAATAATGAGATATTGAATTTTTAAGGAAATCAAAACCTGTAATTATTCAACAGAGCCTATATTATATCTACACAGGCATTCAATACTCATACACATACATGCATCCATTTCAATCTAAGAATTCAAGCAAACATCTTGATTTTCATACATATACCAAAGTGGAATCAAGATAAAACTGTTTTTAAAACTATGTTTACTCACCTTCATTGTTGAACAGAGGAGCTTATTTCTGGAACTTGACCGTTGATTTAAAGCTTGATTTTTGAATTATGACTTGATTTACTTTTGACTTTGAAATTTGTTTGAGTTAATGTTGAACTTGTTACTTAATCCAGACTTTGTTTTGTTTCCCGTTTTGAAATTTTGTGACAAGATTCTTTTCTATTTTCCAGGATTGCGGATGAAGAAATTTTTTTATGAATAGAAGTATGAAGAGAAAAGTGAACAGCCTATTTTTTTAAAAAAAATTCTTAAATGAAATCATCTTTCCAGTTGTATATTAATATTACACTGGTACATCTGTATTTTTCTTTAATCTACACTTGTAAATATGCATGCATTAAATGTTTTTTATAAATCTTTATATTTGTCTTCTATTTAGTTAATGCAATTTCTTAATTTATATTTCAAAATCCTTTAAAGAAACTAATATAGAACTAATTATATACTAAATAAAATCTTATATATATATATATATATATATATTATTTTTAAATCCAACCTATTTAAAATCCTTTTATATATACTAAAAACACATTATTATTATTATTGTTTGGAAACAACAATTTTACCAATTGCATTAAATTCCGGAATATCACATGCAGCCTGTTATCCCGCTTTTTGGCAAAGCCGTGATACCAAAAGATTGGTCGAAAACGGGAAACAGTTCATCTCAAAGATTGGATACACTTCACTTAGCTATGGATATCGATGAATTTTGCCCGAGTCCGGATCAGGCCACAATTGATAGGACACGACAAGAAAGGTTGTAGGAGCCATCATTTCAAATTTCAAGTCAATCCGAGTTCGTATGCTCAAGATATGATGGATTCAGTGTGAAGAGAAATAGTCATTGTCTGGTTCGAAACCATGAAGTTCGAACCCATCCTTTTCGAACCCATGCTGTTCGAAACCATCCACGCCCTCTCCTTCGAAACCACCTAGTTCGAACCCATCCACGTCCTTGCCTTCGAACCCATGATGTTCGAACCCATCAGCTAGTACCCAGCCTCGACTCCATCGCCTTCGACTCCATTACCTTCGAATCCACCACAGTGACCTACCTTCGAATCCACGACTTCACTCGGCCTCACATCCTCACTTCGAACCCATCGAATAACCCAGTTCGAACCGATCGATTTCGAACCCATAAGAATTCCTGGATTCGAATGTCACGTTCGAAACCAAGAATGCTTCCTATTTCGAATCCACCGAGTCAATTGGTTTGGATGACGTGTTCGCCGTAGTTCACGGAGTCGAAGCGGTCCATTCGGAGATAAGTTAGGATCGATTCGAATATTGCGCGCCACGTCACTGCAAGCTCACGTGCACTGATGGATTCGAAACGAAGGGTTCGAAATAATGGGTTCGAACGCCTCAGCCAACCGAAGATGTCGATTTCGAACCGAGCATATCTCCTTAACCATAGATCCAAATGCAACCAAATTTTCACAGTATCTTCCATGTGAGGTAAAGATTGTTCCTGCCAAGTTTCAGCTCGATTGGACCATTTCTTGATGGGTTCGAAATCACTTCGAACCGATGTCAGATCGAGGCGAAACTTGGTAGGGTCGGTCGCGTGGGCCCACTCACGTGCCAGAGGGAGTCTCACGAAGTTTCAGCAAGATCTGGGCCTCCAACGCCTATAAATAGCACCCTGAAGCCTTCAGAAAAGGGGATCTTTCCGCCATTGAACGCCAAGACTCTGCCGGATTCAAGTTTAACTATCAGAATCGCTGTTGTATTCAGATTTCAAAGCAATTGTCAGCTGTAATCCATTGTAATCGATTGAATCGAGCAAAGCAATAAAGAGAAACCCTTCAAAGTGGACGTAGGCACGAACGCCGAACCACTATAAATCCTGTGTTATTGATTGTTGCTTGTGAATTACTGTGATTTGTTACTTAGAGCTGAATTCTATATTGATTGTTGCTGAGTTCTGTGTTGAATATTATCGAATTGAACACGTAAACGGGTGCTTTCACGACCTTGGGTGTTTGTGACCAATTTTGGCGCAAACATTTTGGTGCTTTCACTGAGAATTGAACTCAGGAAGAAGTTGGATTTGAAAGTTCAGAAGTTCAGATCTAGGAATTATGGCAAGACAATCAAGTAGGAGGCCAAGGACTGAGAGAAGTGAACCACAAGGAAGCCAAGAGGCTTCCTCAGGAGCAAATCAACCATCGATATACATTACTAGGGACGAGATGGAAACTATGATGAAGAGGCAAGAGGACATGATTCAGAGTTTACTCCAACAGATAGGACAGCTCGGAGCACAGAATAGGGAAGCCAATGGAGTCCAGAACGGAGCAGGACCATCCGGAGTAGCACCTGGATTAGGGGGCACACCCTTGGAGAACGTTGATCCAGTTTCGGAGAGAGAAAGGGGAGCATCTGCGCAACCCGGTAGTAGTAGAGATGCAAACGCTCAGTTAAGGGGGCAGGTCCCGAAGTTACCTCGTGAACTCGGGGGGCAGGTTGGAAGTAGTGAACAAGGATTACATCTCGGAGACAATGACCGATTAGCAGAGATAGTTAGGAGAGCTTTGAGAGGCGGTATGGTGAATAAGGATTTGGAAGATGTTAATAGGAGCCCTTTTACTTCAGCAATCAGGCAAGCTAGGAACCCGCCTGATTTCAAACTACCATCGTTGGATATGTATGACGGGAGAACGGACCCCACGGTCCACCTGACAAAATATATGAGGCATATGGAAGTACTGGGGGCATCGGAGGAGGTTATGGCCCGGTGTTTTCCATTATACTTGACAGATATCGCTGCACTATGGTTTAGACAGTTGGAGAACGGATCCATCGGAACTTGGAATGGTTTAGTAGAGAGATTTATGAGGCAATTCAGGGTTCATATTACAAGACCCAAGAACGTGATGACTCTGGCAACCCTAAAGCAGAAGGCCGGAGAGACCCTGAGAAGTTACCTAGCACGATTTAATGCAGCAGCAGCTTCAGTGGATAGAGCGGATCCATCCATGGTGGTAATGGCAGCTGTGTCCGGAATAGCTGACGGCACAGAGTTCAAGAATTCATTGACTAAAGATCCACCCACAGATCTGGAGGAATTCTATCATGAAGCGGAAAAGTTTTTACGATTAGAAGATGCGAATGCCGAGAGAGAAGAAAGAGATGGGATAGAAATTTTTGCATTTAGAGACGAAAAGCCTCTTAAAAAGGATTCGGACAAGGATAGAGGTAAAAGAAAGATTGAGAATGACAGAGACAGATCGAAGCGGCAACGAAGGGAGCCGCGATTCACCACCTACACTGAGTTAAACGAGAGCCTGGAACGAATTTATCAGGATACCAAAGAACAGATTCCGTATCGTAGGCCAATGCGAAGGGATCCTACTTCTGACGAAAGGAAATCAGATAAGTTCTGTATATTCCATGAATTAAATGGTCATAATACTAACGATTGTAGGCACCTGAAGGATGAGGTGGAAGGGCATATCAGGAACGGTATGCTCCTTCAATATGTAAGGAAACGAGCTCCTGTGGCGGAGCCAGAACGACCACCGTCCACATCAGCTAGGGGCGACCCCGAATCAAGGCACCGTATGGTTATCAATTGAGTAAGATAACGATGAACAAGTTGTACGCTTCCACTAACGTAATTAAATCATTTACACATGTGCGAGATCGCGAACGATCTCCAGACATGCTCTGAATGACCATTGACCGTTTCGCAGTGGGAACTTACACTTGGACATCCATGCTTTACTTTCGTTTCATTTTGATTTGAACGTTTGGACTTTGTTTATTTGGACATTGTTTTTGGAACTCATCTGTTTAATAATTATTTGATTTTGATAACTCTGGAATGACTAAGCTACGCACACATGTATGGGGTCGCGAACGATCCCTAGGAATGCACTGAGACGGCGATGGACCGCCCATATACACGATCCAGGAACTCACCCGAACGTGACCCTGGCATCGATAACACCAAGCCCTCCCGGGAACACACACAATCCGCCTCGAACGGCACCCGACTTCGAACAGTCATAACTCACCTTACCTCAATGGCTTGATCGCGAACGGTCGTCACTTGAGGTCCGACATCCGACCACGGACGGTCACGAATTCGCCTCGAACGGCACACGATCGTGAACGATCACTTCCTGCCTCGAACGCCATCGATCGCGAACGGTCATGGCTCACCGATTATGAAATCCGACTTCGGACGATCACCATTCGCCTTGAACGACACTTGGTCGCGAACGATCATCATTTGCCGCGAACGGCAGTCGACCGCGAACGGTCCCCATCTCATCATTCGCCGCGAACGGCATCGACCGCGAACGGTCCTATTCCATCTTATGCCACGAACGGCACGGACCGCGAACGGTCCCGGTTCACTTTAAGCAGCATACGATCCCGAACGATCGAAGCATGAATTTATACGCTCGACCGCGCACGGTCGCACTTCCCCTCGAATGACTCGATCACGAACGATCGTCATTTGAAGTTGAGCGCTTGACCATGAACGGCCGCACTTCATCCCAAATGGCTCGATCCCGAACGATCGTCATTTGAGGACATATGAAACTATTGAGTTCTTTGCAGGTTGATGATCGGATACGAACATCCAACTCAAGGCATTACAAAACACACCTTCCTACAGCAAGGCATGTTTTGGGGGGCAAAGTGTTATCCCGCTTTTTGGCAAAGCCGTGATACCAAAAGATTGGTCGAAAACGGGAAACAGTTCATCTCAAAGATTGGATACACTTCACTTAGCTATGGATATCGATGAATTTTGCCCGAGTCCGGATCAGGCCACAATTGATAGGACACGACAAGAAAGGTTGTAGGAGCCATCATTTCAAATTTCAAGTCAATCCGAGTTCGTATGCTCAAGATATGATGGATTCAGTGTGAAGAGAAATAGTCATTGTCTGGTTCGAAACCATGAAGTTCGAACCCATCCTTTTCGAACCCATGCTGTTCGAAACCATCCACGCCCTCTCCTTCGAAACCACCTAGTTCGAACCCATCCACGTCCTTGCCTTCGAACCCATGATGTTCGAACCCATCAGCTAGTACCCAGCCTCGACTCCATCGCCTTCGACTCCATTACCTTCGAATCCACCACAGTGACCTACCTTCGAATCCACGACTTCACTCGGCCTCACATCCTCACTTCAAACCCATCGAATAACCCAGTTCGAACCGATCGATTTCGAACCCATAAGAATTCCTGGATTCGAATGTCACGTTCGAAACCAAGAATGCTTCCTATTTCGAATCCACCGAGTCAATTGGTTTGGATGACGTGTTCGCCGTAGTTCACGGAGTCGAAGCGGTCCATTCGGAGATAAGTTAGGATCGATTCGAATATTGCACGCCACGTCACTGCAAGCTCACGTGCACTGATGGATTCGAAACGAAGGGTTCGAAATAATGGGTTCGAACGCCTCAGCCAACCGAAGATGTCGATTTCGAACCGAGCATATCTCCTTAACCATAGATCCAAATGCAACCAAATTTTCACAGTATCTTCCATGTGAGGTAAAGATTGTTCCTGCCAAGTTTCAGCTCGATTGGACCATTTCTTGATGGGTTCGAAATCACTTCGAACCGATGTCAGATCGAGACGAAACTTGGTAGGGTCGGTCGCGTGGGCCCACTCACGTGCCAGAGGGAGTCTCACGAAGTTTCAGCAAGATCTGGGCCTCCAACGCCTATAAATAGCACCCCGAAGCCTTCAGAAAAGGTGATCTTTCCGCCATTGAACGCCAAGACTCTGCCGGATTCAAGTTTAACTATCAGAATCGCTGTTGTATTCAGATTTCAAAGCAATTGTCAGCTGTAATCCATTGTAATCGATTGAATCGAGCAAAGCAATAAAGAGAAACCCTTCAAAGTGGACGTAGGCACGAACGCCGAACCACTATAAATCCTGTGTTATTGATTGTTGCTTGTGAATTACTGTGATTTGTTACTTAGAGCTGAATTCTATATTGATTGTTGCTGAGTTCTGTGTTGAATATTATCGAATTGAACACGTAAACGGGTGCTTTCACGACCTTGGGTGTTTGTGACCAATTTTGGCGCAAACACAGCCTTGGCAAAGAATGTCAGAAAACTTCATCTAATCCCAGAAAAAGAGAAAGAGGCCAAGGTGTTGCTTAACGATGAAAATCTACCTTCTTATAAATTATTGGAATTTGATCATAATGTCGGTGCTGTTTCGAAGGCCAGCGATAGTGATACGAGATTCTATGTTCGAAGAAGATGGAGACCACTAGCCAATTCCCCTAGTCCAAAGTCCAGTAATCGAGGCTGGCAATATTCAAGAGCACTGCAAAGAGGTTGAGATTAGGGGTGAAGGAGCAGGAGAACATGGTGAAGAAGGTAAAGGGGACAATGATTAGCAACCTCTTCAAAGAAAAATCCTTATGATTAAAATTCCTAAAAAGAGGACTCCAGTCCCATCTCCATCAACTACGTCCGCATTTGAGACTCCTGTACAAATTTTAGAGCATCCTTTCACTAATCTCAGACCAATCTAGGATATAATCAACTCCTTTGGCCTCGCCTACATGAGTATCAGGGATGTTGGGTCCCTCATTATTCATAGATGACGTGCCTTCTACCAAAGCATAGGAGATTACCTCTGTCGGCAAAATTCAAACCCATGGTCCCTCAGGGAGACACTAGGACACTTGCACGCATGAACTCAAGCATTATACTATGCATAGCTCATGTGGTGCTCTTATCTTATCAGAGTTTATTTATCTTCACTTTACTCGTAGGTTCCATAGAGCGACACGGATTATACGAGGATTTTCAGGATCAGATGGGATATCAGGCAAAGCGCAAACCAATTGCACAATCTCACAAGCTAAGTCACGATTTAGATTCTGGCTGGCATTCAAGCCGTGATTGTAGAGGTAGAAAGAAAGATTATAAACCCCAAGATTCATCATCTAAGCATTGATCTAGTTCCAGATAACCCCTATCTTGGGCTTCAGAGAGGCATTCTAGTCGTCAAGACGACTATCCATGCGATGACACGTCTCATGCTTTTCTCTCTACCAAGTAGCTAGCACCATCCCATACTTCACAACAATCTCAATGTTCATCAAAATCCACTACATTTGAATCTTCTTGATGCAGACACGATAAAGCGCCCATCAAGAAGTCGGTAGAATACATTGAAAAAGAACAACCAATCGCTTCAAATCCTTAGATTGCAAAATCACATCATCACTTTTTGAAGATCAATTTCAAAGCCTGTAAGTTTGTTTCGAACTTGAAAGATATTCCTACATCCATCAGGGACAAAATAACTGTGGATGTCGGTGATGTGTATGATTAGTATTTTACTTGGAGGAGGCTAGTTGAGAAAATCTTGAAGTATTCTAAGAATTTAGAGGTTGAGATCGCAGGAATGAAGCTCATTGCGAACTAGAATGACGAGATCGTCGCTCTCCTCGCCTAAGAAGTCGCCGAGTTAAAGAAAGCAAAGAATGATGCCGATTAAAAGGTCAAGGAGTTACATGCTTCAATCGAGCAAGAAGGAAACAATCATATGATCAAACTATTCATCATAGGAATCACGATTTGGTTGAAGAGCTAAAAGCATTAAAAGCATAGCTTGAAGGTGAAAAGAAAGAGAAAGATAAGGCTCTTTGGATTGCTCATGATCACCATGAAGAATTGCTCGATGCCTGCAATGAGAGAGGCAATGGAACAAGGAAAGAGATGACGTGCTAGACAAAGCAAAAGGAGTGGATGAGTTGGTGGTCCCTGCAAAAAGGCGGATTAAGGATAGCTTCGATCCACTCACCATCAATTACAATGCCAATATTCCTAAATTTAGAGACTTGGTGTGGCAAGGTAAAGCTTATCCTCACAACTTGCCAATGACGTGGGAGAAGATAGTGTGGGATGCGAACATTCAAAAGCAAAAAAAATAAACTTGGTGGAACTGGAGAATGAGATATTAAATGCATAGTATATTGAGGCACTTAGAGCTAGTGAGCTCATTTTACACCTAGAACTAGATGCTACATTTCAAAAGGGTCAGGTTGAGGGTTCTGGCACTACTCCTTGGGATACTGCCATAGATCTTACTTCTGGGGCTCCTGCTGCTTCTGTTAATTCATTAGACCCTAGGAATAACCTGGATGCTTCAGAACTTCACAAGCCCATCATGTTATCTCCAATTCAAGAGGAAAATTCGAATGGTACGCATGCTCGTACTGCACCCCAATTTGGCAGAGGTATATCATTTACCGCACCCATATTTGAGAAAGCACACATAATGCCAGTCGACGTCGCTAATATGCCATTTCATCTTTCTTAAATTGTAGATCAGCTAGTAACTCCAACTAATCCCAAAGTGAACTCCCAGCCAAAGCCAACAGCAAAAATGACCAATTCAACGGTTGTGACTATCTTTATAACAACTTCAAGTATTCCAATTAGCGATACTCCTAGTCCCAGTGCATAGAAGATCCAAGCCCTAAATGAAGAAGGGACCGGTGAGTTTCAAGAGATTCAGATCGACAAGGATGTTTTAATGATTATGACTTTAGGGCCTGTTATAAAGCCCACCATGAAGGAGATCCATGGTGAACAAGTCCTGGATGCCAGCAAAATTAAGCAAATCAACGAACTTTTTTCCTCCTCCTTTGTCAATAGCTTTGCCCGACGAGCCGATTTTTGCTTCGTTCATGTTACCCATGACCAAGAGCACTCGAAGCATGTCTGTTTCTATGTTACTTAGTTCACCTTCGAAAGGAAAAGTCAGTGGTGGAAGAATAAATAAGAAACTAGAGGGATCCGGTGAGCTATCTTCTTCGGATAAGAAATAGAAAAGGAAGAGGACCAAGAAATGATCATCCATCTACTTTGTGCTTTTCGTTGCATAGTATTAGGAACCAGCTTTTGTTTCTAGGACCTTTTTGCAAGTTCAGCCCCTGCTTTTGCTTTCAACCTAGTTGTTAATAACACTTTCACTAATTTTAGATGTGAATAAAAAGACTTTCCATTTCGTTCAAGTCTTATGTGAATTTGAATTTGCATATGTGTTTAAGAAGTACGCTCTACATTTAATGTTTTTGTGATCCACTTCCCGTTGTCTTCATCGGACTAAGTCTTTAGTCTGTTATATTACTCGCGAGTAAAGAATGATCTGTATGATGTCTATCTACGTAAGACCAAGTTCAACTCTGGAATTTGGTCAAATTCCAATTACTTTAAAGGTTAGCTCTACAACACTTTCAAGGGTGTTTCTAGTGCGACCACGCTTATTTATAGGCATCAATCTTAGTAAGTCCCCATCAGACGACTCTCTTGACATCATTCTTTAGGGTATCTGTACTGACCATGCCAAACTCCGGTGGTTCTTTGGAGTTAAGTACTTAATTATAGTGGTTTAAACATCCTTTTCTAGGATGTTTACCTTCAATCATGCCTAACTTCGAGTATTAATCGAACTTCATCAATAAGATCATGCCTTTCACCGGGCATAGACCCTTCATCTAGCTTAGTTTGGGTAAGATGCGAATGCTATGCCACACACCAGGCATGAGTGAGAGAGACGAACTGTCTTGTTCAGCCTTTGAACCTTTATGCTCCTACCCCTAAGTTGTAGGTTAGCGGAGTTGTTCAGAATCTCTTCGGATGCCAAATGTGGTTTAGCTTTTCTTGTCTGCTCATGGACTATAGAAGCATAGTCGGCACTTACCTCTAGGTATCTAAACACCTGCATTTTTCACTTGCAGGTTTATTTAAATATAACACCATTTACAGCATCAAATCGAGTATAGACAAATTTATGAGCTCTGAAAGTCATTCCTTTTATCAAATGTCAGAAGTGGTAGATTCTGTTTGGTTAAATGGAAAGTATGTATGAATTTATATTCAAGTGAAATAGCATCGCAAGTGTTCACTATTCCACGTCTACAGGAGTGGAATCCCGTTCACCATTGCCAACTTAAAAGTGCAATCTCTAGGTTTTTTCTCGATTGCATATGGACCTTCCCAAGTCGAGTCCTAGTTCCTAGGGCAAGGGAAGATTCTTTTAAGGACAAGGTCGCCAATTTTAAAGGTCCGAGTCCTGACCTTGGTACTGTAATATCCGGTGACTCGGCTTCAGTGTGCAGCTGCTCTCGGCTCAGCTTCGTCGCACTTCTCAATGATCATATCAAGAGATTCTAGCAGGAGTTCAACATTTGTCTATAGATTATAGTGAGTCACTCGATGAGAAGGTACTTTAAGTTCAACTAGGATCATAGCCTCTAATCCATATGCTAGGGCAAATGGAGAGTCGCCAATTACTGACTTATGGGTCGTTCGATAAGCCCAAAGTGCTACTAATTCGTCCATCCACTTGCCTTTAGCCTTCTCCAACCGCTATTTCAGAATGGACTTTGTTATCCCGCTTTTTGGGCAAAAGCCGTGATACCAAAGGATTGGTCAAAAACAGAAAACAGTTCACCTCAGAGATTGGTCGTATTTCACTTCACTATGGATATCGATGAATTCTGTCCGAGCCCGGATCGGGCCGCAATTGATAAGGCATGACAAGAAAGACCATAGAAGCCAGCATTTCAAATTTCAAGTCAATCCGAGGTCATACGCTCAAGTTATGATGGATTCAAGTTAAGAAGGTGCACATTGCTCGGTTCGAACCCATCATGTTCGAACCCATCATATTCGAACCCATAGGAAGAGGCGACATTCGAATCCATCTAAGGAACTCCCTACTTCGAATCCATCACAAACTCGAGTCCTTCCTATGCTTCGAATCCACCACAGCTTCGAATCCATTAATAGCTTCGAACCCATCACAGCCTCGACTCCATCGCTCACCTTCGAATCCATCCATCATCTTCGACTCCATCACTCACCTTCGACTCCATCGACTTCGACAACTTCGAATCGATCCAGGGCGCATTTGGGTCGATTCGAACGAATCCACTCCATCGATTCGAAGACGACCTTCGAATCCAACAAAGCGGCTAAGCTAGCACGAACATGGATCGGCTCGAAGACAGGCGCGCCCCAATCGATTCAAAGTATTCGCTTCGGCCATGCATCGATTCGAACCAAACAGCATGCCGAACACCCAATTTCGAACCGATCATAACTCCCAATCTACTGATCCAAATCCCATGAAATTTTTACAGAAGTTTGTCTACATGATGAAGAACGTCCACGCCAAGTTTCATCGCAATTGGACAATTTTTTGATCGATTCGAAGTTCACTTCGAATCGATTCCAAACTGGGCACGCACTTCAAGAACGTGGGCCTGTAGGCCCCCCGTCACGTGCCAAGCAGCCTCTCCATGATTTAGGCGGGATTTTGGCCTTCCACACCTATAAATAGAGCCCCTGGTCATTCAGAGAAGGGGTCGGAGAATTTGGAGAGAAAGAGTACGCCTAAACGCTGCCAGAATCACTCCATACCACCATCTTGGCTGCTGATTTCGGATTTAAGTCTGTTGTCTGCTGTAATTTGCTTCAAAACACTTGTAACCTTCAAGTATTAAGCAATAAAGTGATCAAACTTCATAGTGGAGGTAGGCGCATCGCCGAACCACTCTAAATTCTTGTCTTCTATGCAATTTATTTTTCTATAACTTGGAGTTTTTGTTAGATAATTTTCATTTCCAATTTAAGTTCTTCACTTATTATCTCTTCAAAGACTTCCGAAGGGTGTTGCCCAATTTTGGTGCAAACAGACTTGATAATCTTTCTTACTGCTTCAATAAATCCATTCGCCTGAGGATGCACCACCTCAGCAAACCTCTTTTCGATATGGTTCCTAGGTCAGAAATCTTTTGAAATTGACACACCCGTTGTCGAAAATGGTTGATATGGAACTTTAAAGCAACCAATAATATTTTTGACTACGAAGTTGATTATTTTCTTTATGGTGATTATGGCTAAGGCTCTGCATTAGTCCGTTTGGTAGTAATCAATTGCGTCAATGGTTTACTTCATACCGCCTTTAGATATCGGCAATACCCAAATGATGTTGATTCTCCAAACTGCAAACAACCAAGGACAGACCATTTGAGTAATCTCCATTGGTAGGCACTTGGTATCTTGGAAAATCTCTAGCACTTGTAACATTTTTTGGTATAATCAGTTGTGTCTTAGTTGACGGTTTGCCAGAAATACCCGTAAGGAAGAATCTTCTTCACTAGAGTTTGCCCTCCGGCATGGTCGCTACATGCCCCTTCGTGAACTCCCGTCAGGACTTGCTTGGCCTCATTTTTGGCGGGACATCGAAGTATATGTACAAAGAATCCTTTCCTGTAAAGTACCTTTTCTTGCATGATAAATCTTATAGTTTCGAAGGAGTTGACGTCTTTTTTATTCCTGTCTAAAGGGATTCCTCCCTGTGGACAGTTCTTTATCGGAATCATTCATGACTCCTACTCGGGTTCAGCCTCCAAGATCCAATTGACATCCATCCGGTCGATGCCTGGAGCTAACAGTACTACTACCAAAACTAGGACTATGAGTTGCGCATCTTTGAAGTTGGCTAACTTGGCTAAGATTCATCCTCTACATTTTTCACTCTAGAAATATGCATGGTCAAGTAATATTCAATATTGCTAAGTAGCTCAAGGGCTCCGTTTAGATAAGGAGCTAGCCGCACTCCTTTCATTTGAAAATCCTTTCACACTTGACATACCACTAGATGGGAATCACGGAATATACGTAAAGTTTTAACTCCTGGTTCCTTGGCAATCCTGAATCCCGTAATCAAGGCATAGTATTCTGCTTCTTTGTTCATCACAGAAAAGTTGAGTTTCAGGGAATAACAAATCGGGTGTCCTCGAGAGTCATTAGCACAACTCTGGCGTATGAACAATGATCATTAGATAAACCATTTATGTACATCTTCCACCAGGCATTGTTCTCTCGACTGCTCTCTGGAGTGTCATCTCACATTGTGTTTTCAGCAATGAAGTCCGCCAAAGCTTGATCCTGGATAGCCCTGCAATGGTGATAGGTAATGTCGTATTGGCTCAATTCAGTGTTCCATTTAAACGACCTTCCAGAGTCTCAGGTCATTGCAAGACCTATCTCAAAGGCTGGTTGGTTAGAACCTTGATTAAATGAGCCTAAAAGTAAGGGTCGAATTTCTTTGAATATTTAACAAACAGCATGCGAGCTATTCTAGCTTTGGATGGCTTCGTTCTGCTCTTGTCAAACGTTTACATATGTAGTGCACTTTCCGTTGGATTCGAGACTCTTCATGCACGAGCGCGATGCTCATAGCATGCACTAACATTGTCAGAGGGATAAACAAGTCATCATCATCCAACAATTTCGATAGATGGAAGGTCTCTTTAAGTGATCCACCAGAGCCTAGAATGCATCTATACATTCTTGCGTCCAAACAAAATTTCTTTTTCCTTTCTTGATCACATCAAAGAAAGGAATTCATTTGTCAGTAACATGGAGAGAATCGACTATGTGCATCGACCTTCCTATTCAGATTTTAGACATATTTGATTATCTCAGGGCCCGGATGCTCCTCAATACTTTGATCTTCTTCGAATTAGCTTTGATCCCATAGGAGTTCACGATGAAGCCTAAGAATTTCCCTAACGGAACGTCAAATAAGCCTTTCAACAAGTTACGCTTCATATCATATTTTTAGAGAGCACTAAACATCTCAGCCAAATCATCAATACGGTTTCCCAATCATCATGACTTCATAGAGCATATCGTCCGTGTATACCTCCATCGAGCGTTCGATCAGGTTTTAAACATAATGTTCACCAACTGTTAGTAAGTCGCTCCGGAGTTCTTTAATCCAACCAGCATAAAAAATAGCAGTATAGTTCCATATCAGTTATGAAGCTAGTATGTTCCTATTTTGGTACATGCATTGGTTCGACTGTATCCAAAATATGCATCCATAAACGATAGCAACTCATGTCCAGCTATTGAATTCATCAGTCGATCTGCTCTTGGGAGCGGGAAGTTGTCCTTCGAGCATGCTTTGTTCAAATTAGTATAGTCGACGTACGTCTTCCACTTCCCATTTGACTTGTTCACCAGAATTAAATTTGATACCTATTCCAGGTATAGGGCGTCACGGATGAAGCTGTTATCCTTCTACTTCTCCACTTCTTCTTTAAGTGCAATGGATCTCTCTAGACCGAGGCTGTGGCATTTTTATTTCACAGAACACACATCGGATTAATATTCAATGCATGGCTCGTCGTCTCTGTCGATATTCCATACATGTCCAAGTGAGTCGAAAAGAACACATCTAGGTTTTCCTAGAGAAAAAGAACTAATACTTTCATTATCCTCATGTCGAGCTGCGATCCAACTTTCAAGACCCATATAGGATCGTATGAGCTAATTGGGATGTGTATCGTTAACTCGAGCTAGGGCTTCCCTTCCGTCTGATGGCTCTTTCCATGGATCCATATCCTTACGAAACTGATCGTGTTGCCCGAGCAAGGGCTCAGGCCATGGGTGTTATGCGCCCTGAGCCTGGTGCAAAGAGTCTTTGTGCACCTTTTTCGTTTTCTCTTTGCCTCACCTCTTTTAACTCAACGATGTAACACTCAATGCCAAGCCTCTGATCCCCTTGGACTATCTCCACACCATTCTCAATTGGGAATTTCATCGTTAAACACCAAGGAGTGATGGCTGCTTCGAATTCAACAACGGCTAGTCGATCTATAAAAGCATTATAGGCCGAGTAAATATCCAACATAAAAGGGAATGACTCATACTCTCTTGCTATCGCCCTCTCCAAGAACCACCAGTAGATCCATGCATCCTACTTGCTCAATAGTTGCATGGTTGAATCCTTAGATTCGATATTTTTGCCTCCAAAAGCATCTGGTCATAGGCTCTTTTAAACAGAATGTTGACCAAACTCCCACAGTCAACCAAAACTTTTCTTATAGTAGTGGGGACAATCATGGCCAAAATAATAAGCAGATCAACAGTTGGGACCTCTATCCCATCGATATCTCGTTTATAAAAATGATATCATCTATTATGCTTCTGAATTGCTTTTCCGAAGCACCGTCCTCGACAATAAAACTACTCTCATTCACGCATGTTCTAAAGTGTTAACATACTTGTTCATCTCGTTCTAACTCTTCTCAGCTATACGTGATCCTTCGATTATAGTTTTTATCACATAAAGTTTCTCAAGCTGCCTAGGTTCATCAGCACTGGGCCCGGCTTGCCCCCGTTGGGATGTCAACCCATGGCGGTTGGAGTTTCCTTGCCTACCGTCTTGAGGGGCTTTCATAAACTACTACGACTTTTTTTACTAATCAATTCCTCGATCATGTAACGTAAATGCCTACATTCATTGGTGTTAAGACAAAATGTCTCATGGAAGCTGCAAAACTGTTAGATTTTTTTCTCCTTCTTAGTCGACTCCCCTAGAGCTGGCTTCTTGTACCGCTTAATACTTGAGTTTCCAAGTAGATGTCCTCTATTAAGTCATTCAACTCAATATAGCTATCATACTTAAGAATCCTAGAATGATTCCTATTATTGGCTTTCCCTTCCTAGCCTCATTACCACTATTCTTCTGACCATTATTCTTGTTCCGAACACTTACATCCACATTCCCGAAACTCTCTCCGGACTGTTTTATTGCAATATTGCTCTGTATCACTTCAGTTGAATTTCCAAGATCATCCCTTCGGGGATGAGTTCATGCTTTTTCCAGATGTAAGAACCGATTGGCCCTTCTATAAAAGATATCCATCATCGACGGGGGTTTCATTTCCAACCATTTACCAAAATCAATGTCGTGATGAATTACCCTGATCAGCGCCATCAATACGATGTCCTCCTAAACATTGCTTACTTTCACTGTTGCACTATGAGATCTAAGCCAAAATTCCTCCAAAGACTCTCCCACTCCATGAAAGAGGTTAGAAAGTGACATTATATCTTTCATATGTGTTGTGTGGATGCGAGATTGCTCTATGAACTTTATCAACAGCTGATCAAAGGACAATATGGATCTCGACGGCAGCCGGGTGAACCACTTCGTCCCTAGCCCCTCCAGGATTATCAAAAAATAATGACACCTGATGACATCAATAGCCTAGACAAATCCATGTTTTAGTCATACTTCATCAAATGTTGCCTCGGATCCGTCTTTCTGTTACATGATGGCATCGTTTGCATAATAAACCTCTGTTGATTTTTCTCACGCAAGATATCTTCCCTAGAAAGATTCCATCTTGGGAAGGAACCCTACTCATCATTCATCCGGTTTTGATTCCCACTTATCAATCTCCCGACCATTTCAATCAAGTTTGGTTCAGGTAGGTCTATCGAACAGCGGTGAACATAATCTACCCCAAGTATTTGACCCGAAAAATGCTCTCTGTTAGTCTCAACATACTTGGATTTCCCCGACTCTGGAGGAACCATACATTCAATAGTTCCTTGCAATAGTCTCTCCAAGGTAGATCTGTAGCACATGCCTGAGTTCCAACATTATGACCGTTGACAAAAGCCAAACCAATAGTACCACCCGAGAGTCGAGCATCGGGAACCACGTTCGATGGTTCAGCACCGAGCCCTCTTGATGGATCGGTGTCGATTGATAGGGGATCGGTTTCGCCTTCTATTTCGACTTTCCAGCTTCCTTCCTTAGCAGTTTTTCTTTCTGTCCCTTAGCCTTTGCTCCTATGATGTGGAACTATCATATTTCAAATCAAAAGGCACACTATCCCATCAAATCCTCCTGTGATTATGGTTAGTTAATTCAACAAGTCCAAGTTCTACTTCATCTGTGCATTTAACTCATTATGACTTTCTTGGAGCTTGTCTTTCATCTCAACTCTAGTGCCATATCAGTTTGGTTCTGAACATCCGTAGCGGTTGGCTACACCACCTCATCAACTTGCTAGGGATCGATCTCCTCAAATTCTTCGACAACACGCACGGTGGTAGAATGGTCTCTTCTAGAGGCCATTATAGAAAGCTCTCATGCCAATTCTTGAAAATCCGAGTAGTTAGAAATTTCATAAAAAGAAAGAAACTATATCTATCTCTCGGATTTAAATAACCCATTAGTAGATGATGGATTCAAACAGGCCTAAGTTCAACTTCTCTATGAAATCACCAAAATGTTAGTACCAAAAATGTCATAAACACCCATTAAATTATCTAGAGAATAAAAAATGACGAAAAGTAAATGAAAATGGGAGAAAACAGAAAAATACATGTTTATAGTGGTTCGACTAATCGTTGCCTATGTCCTCTTGAGATTTTATTGATGATATCTCTGTTTTACAGCTGTTGTTCTTATCGTTCGGTACCACTCGGTAGCCAATTACAAGAAATATATGTAAAATTTCTAAAGGGCTAAAATGATCCTCGAAATGATGCCCCTCCATATCTATTTATAGCTGTAGGTCGTTGGGAAAGCTCTAGCATGTCTTCCTCCACATTCCTCATGAGGTAGTAGTAGTTGTACTCGAGAAAACGTGGCCAAGTCAGCAATTAGCTATGGATCGATACTAATCCATAAGATCATCTTATGAATGGTTCTAGCCACTTTGGCTTGAAGTGATATACCGTTGGCTTTATGTTTCTTGACTTGTTTGCATGGTCTTGAGCATGTTTTCTTGTCAATGGAATGGATCGGTGGAGGAGTTAAGTTGTTAATTCCTTGTGCTTAAGTTATTTGGTATCATATGATAAGTAAACGTTCAATGGGACATAGAGTAAGCTTCTTACACTAATACCATGTGGTCTGAGAAAAGAAAGTTGGTTTGGACGTACTTCTATCGATCGATAACGAACCATAAAGATAGTTCGGTGCCGATCCATCAGATGCGGGAATTAGGTCTTGAAACATTTGGGTTGGCTTTAACTTTGCGTCGTCGTCATGATTTTACTTGGTTTCTGGACTTTACAACATCTCTTTTAGCCATCTACCTCGATAGCTTTCAAGTTCTGTTCCTCAAGTCTGTCAAGGTACTATCTGATCAAAAGGCTGGATAACAATAAGAAAGTGAGAAATAATTTTATTACGTGGATTTCCTCATTTTTTACTATGGTAGCAAAATAATGTTAAGCTAATGAGTAATGATGTTTACATTGCTGACTAATATCTTCGCTTCCAGGTGTAAGCAAACAAAAACATAAGGATTCATAATAATTATTAAGTGGTGGTAAAATAAGCTAGCTATAAGCATGTGTCTTAGTAAATAATAAGCGGTGGTAAAATAAGCTAGCTATAAGCATGTGTCTTAGTAAATAATAATAAAGATTAAATGCTAGTAGTGTTACCCTTTTAAATTGTTTGATTCATGAAATGTTAGTTGTTCAAACTTTGTTTATTATTTCCATTCTTGATTTTACTTTCAAATAGTTTAATTCGCAAAATCTTAGTTATTCAAACTCAGTATATTATTTCCATGCTTCCTTTAAAGAAACAATTATGTACTTAGTCATTAATATATATTGACATTTGTATTTAGCTTAGTCACTTTGAACCGACTGCATAATGTATTCATATTTGTTTGAAACACAATCTTTCTTCTAGTTATATTATAAAGTATGCTGATAAGGACAACATGCATGCACTACACACTTCAATCCATTGTCACGTTGTGTATTGTTCAAGACTTCAAGTTGACAATGCTTGAGCACATGTCATTGCGCCCCAGCTATAAAAAATGCAATAAATATGAATCTAGTTTTCTAATGTACCAATAACATATAATTTCATATAAGGGTCTTAACAGTTAGAGAATGACTTCGAAAATACATCAGATAGAATTCTTTTATCACAAAGCTATTTGGGTCAACGTACATGTTTACAGGCCTTTATTTGTTCGGCCTAAATGTTACTTTTATTGTATTTTTGCTTGTATAAATATAGTGCACTGTGTATCAAAGACAACACAATAATGCATATCAATTTCTTTCTTCAATTCAAAACCATTTCATCTCAAAAGGTCATCAAGATCAAAATCACAGTTTCATAAAATCTTATATGGTATCAGAGCCTTAGCCAAACTGCATTAAGGCAAGTTTAAAATTCATCAAAATTTATCATTAGATAACTCGAAAGCATCGAAATCTCATCAGGAAAATTTCATCATCTAAGATTGGAATTTGAGTAAGCTTTCACAGAAAGAAAACAAGTGCCTTTCCATAAGTCTTCAAAAGCAATTAGACTGCAACAGGCTTTCTTTCAAAAAAGCAGAATCAAATTCAGATTCAAGAAAAACCAAGAAAACCAGCAAAATCCAACAAAGAAAATCAATCAAAGAGGCAGTGCCTTGCCTGAAAAACCCATCATCAAGAAAAGCAATCATTTGGGTCAGTGGCTGCAGTTACCTAATCTTTGAGATCATTTCTTTCTGTTTTTGATTTTTTCTTGAAGCATCGTATCTATTCCTGCACTTTCTTGCCCACAATTCTATTAGGCTCACTATTTCTTGATTTGTCATCGTGGCTACCGGTTCTGAATCATCTGAAACCAGTAATTCGGATCAAACAGCCACTGAAAGTCTGATCAAAACTAACATAAGCTCTCAAAGCCAATTAGTCACAGCCCATTTAGAAGAAGAGAATTATCTTCTTTGGAAGGTGCAGGTGGAAACAACCATAAGAGGCTATGGTTTAGAAGGCTTCCTCCTTGGCACCCATGCTGCCCCACCAAGATTCATAACTAATGAAGAAAATAAGACTGTTAGCAATCCAAAATTTGCAAAATATCAAAGACAGAATAGTCTAATTTGTTCATGGCTTTTATCATCAATAAGTGGTAAACTATTGCCACATGTTATTAGGGGAAAATTTACAAATGGAATATGGTCCATAGTTGGAAGAATAGATAATTCTCAATCAGCAGCAAAAGTGATGCATCATAAAAGACAGTTGCATAGTATCAGGAAAGAAAATTAAACTACAGGAAAATATCTTGCAAACATCAAAACAACTTGTGATCTTCTTGAAGCAGCTGGTCACAAAGTAGCAGTAATAGAATAGGTACTAATCACACTAAGTGGCCTAAGTGAATAATATGAAGCTGTTGTGGCTATTATATCATCTCAAAGAATTACTCCATCCGTTGAGGATGTGCATTCCATACTTTTTGCCCATGAGGGAAGGTTAGAGTTCAAGAAACCCATAACTTCATATATGTCAGTAAACTATGCATCAAACTACAAAAACAAGAATCAATTCAACAACAAACCAAATCCTCCAGTTAGAGGCAAAGGCATAGGAAGGTGGAGCAACAACAATGGACCAAGATGCCAGATATGTGAAAAAGTTGGGCATATTGCGCTAAAGTGTTATTTCAGACTCAGTCTCAACTGTACTCCAAATCAAAATTCAACAAATCAGAGAAACTACAACAAGTTCAGTGTCAACTTTTCCCAAGCGCAACTAGGAACAAGTAATCAGTCATGTAGTAACAAAGCAAACAGTCAAAATGAGACATGCAGACCTAAATAGATCTTTGATGAGAGTTGGTACCCAGATTTTGGAGCAACCAACCATAGCGCCAATAGTCTGGATAATCTAAATCTTGGAAACAAAGAGTATAAAGGTAATAAATCCATGCACATAGAAAACGGTGAGCCAATCAAATTACACACACTGGAGTTGCTTGCATCAAAGATGAAAGAAAACTATATCTCATTAGTTTACTGATGGTACCACAGATAAAGAAAAATCTTCTAAGTGTATCTCATTTTGCAAGTGACAACCACATCTACTTTGAATTCTATCCTTACTATTGCTTAGTCAAAGACATACCAACAAAATAAATTTTATTGAAGGGTGAAGTAGTAAAAGGCTTAGACATATTTAATCTTGTTGACTCTAGAAATTCCAGTGCAAATAAAATCTTTGAAAATTGTAATTACTCTAAACTCTCTCAAATAGAGAAGAAGTTGAGCAACTTTGATGTATGGCACTTTAAACTTGATCATCCCAATGTAAATGTTGTGAAGAAAGTTTTAGAAGAAAAAAAATTCTTTTGATAATGTGATTTTTCCCTATATATGTACTTATTGTCAATTAGGTAAAAGTCACAAATTTGCATTTGCTGACTCAACAAGCAAATATGATAAGCCACTAGAGTTAATAGCAACTGACCTCTGGGGTCCAGCCTATATCAATTCAGATATGGGTATAGGTATTATATATCATATGTTGATGCTTTCTCTAGACTTACTTGGATATACTTTTTGAAAACAAAATCTGAAACACACCATGTAGTGATACACTTACATAAGTTGAAAAATAACCAATCATCAGGTAAAATGATACAGATTGATGGTGGTATAGAATTTAAAACTCTTAACAATTATTTTAGTGGAAAGGGAATAGTTCACAGAGTTACATGTCCTTGTACTTCTGAACAAAATGGTTTAGTGGAAAGGAAACACAGACATATAGTGGAATCTGGCCTAACTCTGCTAGCTCAAGCAAAGTTAGCTTTAAAATTCTAGCCAGACTCTTTTAGTACTGCAGTTTATCTAATCAATAGGTTACCAATTAAAGTAGTAAAAGGAGAAAGCCCATTGAAAAATTGTTCAAAATAAAACCAAATTATCAATCTCTAAAAAACTTTGGATGATTGTGTTTCCCCTACACAGGACCATACAACACACACACAAACTCAATTTTAGATCAACACCATGCGCTTTTATTAGAAACGCTTCAAATCAGAAAGGTTGCAAATGTATTGATAGCAATGCAAAAATACTTATAAGCAGACATGTTGGGTTCAATGAGCATATTTTTCCTTATTCTGATTTAAGTATAAATACTACAGAGAAAATTTATAATCCAAGAGTTTCAATGCCTCCTATACCTTTGGCTCCTGTTAAATGCATCCATAAAGAAGGTGAAAGGGACACAATAAACTCTGATCCACAACACACAATGTTCCCTGAACCAGGTCAGGCATAGTCATTCAGTCCACCTGTAGAAACAACAAATCAAGCAGAAGGAACAAATCAACATGATTCAGATACTCAAAACCATGAATCAGACAACAATTCAGATCAAGACAATAATTCACCACTCAATGCAACTCAAGTCAGAACTGAACATCACATGATCACAAGGTCAAAATGTGGTATATTCAAACTAAAGATGTACACAACAAAAATATGATGGCCCAGGTTTTCGACGCTCAAAAATCGACATCAATATGTTCACTGTCCTATATGTCGATCAATCGAATGCCGGAAATACCAAATCGTTAGGGATAAGAAGAAAGAGTAGAAGAAGAAAATAGAAATAACAATACAGAATCTCGCAATCACAGCAGAACAATATATAATAGATATTAATGTGTCTTTATACGAAAAAACTATAAATGTTATTTACATATCACATCATCCTAGTACAACACATCAATAACACAATAGCGGACAGTTATTATAACTTGTCCTCACAAAACTGAATATACAGCCTACACAGCGGAATATAATTAGATATGTGAAATCCGTCGTCGTCATCCAGCTCGTCTCCTGAGCTCCATAGCATCCTATCCAAAATCTGTAATACTCGGTATGGCCCGTGCATTATAATAAAATAACACCCAAGTCAATCTGAAAAACTAGCGAGAGAAAGCACACTCAATTTTGAATTATTAAAGTCATCAAAAATTCTTGAAAACAAAGGTATCTCGTAAGACCACGCCACACATAAACACCACAGTTTTTAACTTACGATAACCAAAAGATTTTATATCAAAATCATCTGATATTATAATAGTGCCTAAGTACAAATACTTATTCAAATAGCTGAAATTGTTACATTAATTAAATTCCAGCATACTAGGCTCTACAACCAAAAGCGTAAAGGCACGTATTGGAGAATGGATTCCATATGAATGACTAGACACTGGGGTACCACCTGTCATATTATAAATCTAGAAAGATGTACCGAGGACCACGCCGGGATCCCCTGCAACACAAGACCGACTAACCCTAACCTGGATAAATCGAATATGCTATCACCTCGGGTGTTCCCACCCTTTCGGAGCTCTTTATCATACCAAATTAATAATATCCGAGGGTATCTAGAAATGTCATAAACGTACCCTAATTGGCCGCGACCCACTTAGCCTTGCTGCATCTCTCCTGATTTTCAGTCATTTCCCATTAAAGAGACTAGAGGCTACGATTACCTTTTAAAGGAATTTTTCACTTAGAATGCCCATTGTCCTCTATGACAATGTACTAATAGCATTCATCTGTACAAGTCCATTCTGGGTCTAAACGAATCGAAGACAGTATTCCCACTACATCCATTTTGGAAAATCCTCAGTATTAGTCGATTAGCCCTTGCACTTCACTGCTCCATCTTCGACTCCATGCTCTTGCTTTCACTTCGAAAACGTACTCGTTGGATCGAAGTGGTTTTCAGATAACTTATCTGATCCCGGTCTCTTCAAAACAACGTTCGATATTTCTGGTAAACTCAATCCCGGTTCTTTAGGAAATAAAAAGAAGAAAATAAGATCGGAGATCACCTCCAAACCATTAGTGGACGGATTTCGTTATAAACTTCCTAGAATAACAAAACGTGTTTATTCGTATAGTATATAGCACCTCGAATGGTAATTGTACCACATAATTCCCGTGTTTCTCCTAGATATTCTCAAAGTTATGTTTTGGGTCCAAATTTGATAGTCGATTATTTAACTTTCAATTAAACAATCATTTAACCAAATATTTTATTTTCCACTAAAAACGCCAAGTCTTATTTAATTTAATTTTAACAAATTAAATATCTTTATAAAAAGGTACGTACTTAGTCCATCGGAGTAAGTACGTTCTCTAACCATTCTTTCAAAAATATTTGAAACCCTTTCAAAATAATAAGAAAAATACCACAGCGGCATCGACCATATATTCACAACTCAATGGTTATGTCTCTATTCCAGAGAAATCCAAAACTTAACTGCAGGCACTCGCTGCCTCCGATTACACCATGAAAGTATACAATTACTTTCCAAAAACTTTATTAAATAATTTTAAAATAATACTTATAAAATTCCTATAATAATTTTCTAAGTTAAATTTTAACAAATACTCCTTAATAAAATTTATTATATAAAATAACACTAATATTGAAATAATTTATCTTTTTAAAATTATAATACTAATTAATTCTTAAATAATAATTGACTTAATGTAAACTAACTTAATTGATAATTAAATATACTTTAAACAATTTAAAACAATTACATGACCTTAAAACGATAATTAATTCTGATTTATTAATAAGATTCTAATCAATTTGTAAGACTCGTTTATAAACTAAAATCCATTTCGAATTTTTTTAAATATATTTAAATAAAAGTAATTTTATGGAATATTTTTGAACACTTTTAAATTACCTAGTTTAATAATTTAAAATCCTCTTTTAAAACAAACCTAACTTCTCGATAAAATATATTTTTCAATTCCAATACAGCCAGTTTAATACTTACAAATCTCTCTAGATTTATCCCCAATTGATTTAAGTCCCAATTTCGTAAACCCCCTTTTCATATTTCTAAAAATAAATCTATCATTTACTTTTAAGCCGATTTACCCCTCTCGTTATAAATCCTCACTCTGAATTTATAACTTTAATTATCCACCGAAACCACTTCACTTTATTTATAAACATTGTTCATAAATCCTATTATCTCATTTCTCGTTTATAATGGTTCCACAATACTTAACCGATTTCTAAATTGAATTCCATTTTTAAATCAATTTCTAAATAACCCAACTATATTCCAAAACCAACTAAATTCCGATTCCACTTACATTCCATAATGTAAAATCTTGTTTAAGGTCTAGTATAACAATTTTATAATTTTTTTCAAATTTCCTTTTTATTTTTCCCAAACTATTTAAAATTTCGATTTTTAAAATAATCCTTTGCACTAAAAAAATATCGCTTAAGTTTTATGATTTAAAAACCCTTTATTTTACATTATTCCAAAACTCTATTTTTCATATTTCCAAATTATCAAGTACAATTTTTAAAATCAAACTATTTATTTTACCCAAATTCATTTCTTTTAATTAATCCAATTTCACTATAAATATTTTTACTTCCAATTTCGCTTTTTATTTTATTTTTTTCAAATTCAAAACATTTATTATTGGTATTTTAAAAATACTAAAATCTAGGCCAAAACTACCATAACATCCAATAAATTCAAATCACACTATGATCTACCACAGATTATTCAACTGACCATATATCAATATATATGAATTTTTAATTCAACAATTTTAAGAAATCCAATTGGATCCCTCCAACTTGTTTTCCTGCATCTATTGATGTTAGCAAAATATAAAAATATCAATCCCACTTCGAGAGGGATATCGTAGTATATAGGATCATACTCTATCATGCGCGGCACAAAGGGTCTCACCATTATGCAGGAATAATTTCTCCAATTACTAATATATATATATATATATATATATATATATATAAAAACATCCAAACTGATAACAATTATCAAATTTACCAATCAAGCAATAAGTAATTTTAACTATTTAGAATTAACTAGTAACTCAAATTGAGTGAGATTAACTCACCTTTGTTTTCGAATTTGCTGATCGATCCAATTTTGACTCCATTGAGCATTTCGTTCGATTTTGACCTCGTATTAGAAAATTTGAAGTATATAAGTTATCGATTTCATCGTCAATTATAATTATATTTACTAATGACACTTAACTAGTAAATTATCTTTTTTTAAATTAATTACTTATAAATGAAATCGATTAATCCTTGAATGATGTATTTTTACTTAACTCAACTTAATGTAAAAGAATTTAAAACTAAATCCCTATCTTCAACTAACAGTGATTTCTTCTTCCCTAAAATTGCTCAATCCAAACTTGTACAAAGCACAAAGACTAAGTTCAAAATCATATGACCCAAGAAATTGCCATTGCTACCCTCTGTTTGAGCACTGTTGTTGAAAATGCTAGAACAATGTAACAACAAGGTTAAATGATGCAGATAGAAAAGCAGTTCCATTTTACTCCATGAATCGATTTGCAAACAAAGTGAAGCACGATTTAACCCAAACACCTCTCAAATCAACGAAATATACAGCACGATCCATTCTCCACCACCAAACAAGCTACAAAATCCAAGACACGACCAGAGCATTTCCCTAGTGAGTGGCAAAAATCGAGCCTCCAGGCGGACCGAGGAGCGGTGAATCCGACATGGCAGTAGCGAAAATCAATCTATTGGGCAATGCTTACGGGTTCAGTCGTCGTGGGGCCCATTGTCGGCATCGTTGTTGGGGTAGTGGCGTAGTACGCTAAAGCCTAAGATTGGGTCGGAGATCCCTATAACGACTACGATCATGAAAGAGAATGAACGGATGAAATGATCGAAATTATTGTATTGAAGAGAAATGGAGAATGAATGCATTTTTATTTCTATTTTTTTCTTTTTGCTTTTGTCTGTTCGGCCTTTTTTTTAGCGATTAAATTTTGAGGAGAAAAGCTCGGTTGCATGATATAAAAAGAGAATAGAGGGAGTGAAGCTAGCGTGTTTGAAGATGGCTACAGCGTTTTGAAAATGAGGGGAAAAAGTGCTGATGGGAGAGGATGTGACAGCCTAGTCAAGTCCAAAATACACACACACAAATATATATATATATATTATTAAAATTTCAAATCATCTCGATTACGTAGCTCAAAATCTCGAATCTCTATAAAGACATACCGCAAGGCATTTATAATGTTATACCTCTATTCCGAACGCAATGGAAAAGGTTTCGAGTTCTAATTCGATCATATAGAGAAGATAGCTTTTTAGACCCAACTATTATATTGAATTTTCGATATAAATTTCAGCGCTTTTCTAATCCGTACGACCAAACAATTACTCCAAATGCTACGAAATTTAAAATCCAATAATAATACACAATTACGGATTCGATGAAACTAGCTTCGTTGAATTCCGAGACTGTGCCCGGGAAGGCTATTTTTAAATGTTAATTCAGCTGATATATTTTTGAAATTAAACAAAAATTCAATTTAATTTTTTTATTATCTTCAGTATTATTAATATAAATTTAATAAGCCTTTGAATTATTTTTGACAAGCTTAAAAACCAAGATTCAATATTTTACTCAATTTTCAGTTATTAAATTCAGTAATTAAATTATCCAATAAATATTTATATTTGAAATGCAACTTAAGAATTAACTTTTAAATATTTAAAATCAATTAAATATTCCAGTTTCAAATAATTAAAATTCTGGATCGTTATAAACAATATCAAGTGAGCCAGAAACATTTGACCACGCAATCAAGGACAAAAACTGGAAAGCTGTAATGAATGATGAATATAATGCCTAATCAATATCAAGACATGGAGTCTTATTCTACCACCAGAGAATAAACATATTGTTGGATGCAAGTAGATATACAAATCAATGAAAAATCTAGATGGCACAATAGCAAAGTGTAAGGCAAGGTTGGTGGCAAAGGGACATACACAAGAACATGGATTTGACTTCAATGAAACATTCTCTCCAGTTGTCAAACCATCTACAGTCAGGATTATACTTACTATAGTCATATACAAAGGTTGGAACATCAGGCAACTGATGTGAACAATGCTTTTCTTGATGGTGAACTCAAGAAAGATGTGTATATGGAGCAACCGCCAGGCTTCCAACAAGATAGAAACCATGTGTGCAAGCTGAATAAAACTATATATGGGCTCAAACAAGCACCTAGAGTGTGGTTTGATAAATTAAAAACCACTTTATGTGATATGGGGTTTCAGTCAACCATGTCAGCCAACTCATTATTCACAAAATTCAGTGATGAAATTATCATTTACATGCTGATATATGTTGATGATTTGATTCTAATAGGGAACAGTGAAGCAGAAATTAATAAAATCATTCAAGTTCTGGACAAACAATTTTCTATCAAGGATCTTGGCTACATAAACTACTTTGTGGGCGTTGAAGTAAAAAGAAAATCTAATATAGAGATCATGCTGTGTTAGACAAAATACATCAGGGAATTACTGAACAGATCCAAAATGAGTAGTGCGAATTCACAACCAACACCAATGATAACCAATTAACATTTATCCAAAAAGAGGGAAGAAGCCATATATAATGATAAGCGGATAGAAGTCTAGTTGGTGCATTACAATATGTCACCATAACTCGACTTGATGTTCCATTTAGTGTTAATAAAGTTTGTCAATTCATGCCGGCGCCTCTAGATCAACATTGGAAAGCAATCAAGAGGATACTAAGGTATCTGAAAGGAACATCAAATTATAGCATTCAACTAAAGAAAAGCAAGCATTTAAACATGACTGGTTATGCAGATGTTGACTGGGCCTTTGATCAATATGATAGGAAATCAACAACAGGATAATATATATATATATATATATATATATATATATATATATATATATATTGGTGACAATCCAGTTTCATGGTGTTTAAAGAAATAGAGTGCAATATTTAGGTCAAGCATAGAAGCAGAATATCGAAGTATTACCAGTGCAACATTTGAAATTGTTACGATTCAATCTCTGATTAATGAATAAAAAATAAGTACAAACAACAAATTGACTCTATAGTGTGACAACCTAAGAACTGTGTATCTATCAGCAAACCCGATACTTTATTCAAGAACAAAGCACATAGAGATCGACTTGTACTTCGTAAGAGAGCAGATTTTAAAGGAAAGTTACAAGTGAACCACATACCTACAACTTACCAGATCGCTGACGTCTTAGCAAAACCACTTTCATGGAGAGGTTTTGTTCGACTTAGAAAAGAATTAAAGGTTGAAGAAAGCACCAGCAAACCTGATGAAGTCTCAGGCAACACCACCAGCAAATCGAAGCGTCGACACTCAAAGACCCACCAATATAGAAGCTTGAAGCCATGAAAGCCCTGTTTTTTCTCTCAGGTCTCAGAAACATAATGAAATTTCAAGTCTTTGCAGCTAAAATCGAAGAAATTTTAGAGTTGGCTCAGATCTGAAACCCTAACCCTAATCATTTTGAGGGGGAATTAGAAAATGATTTCGAGAATACAACAAATAGCATTCTTTTATCACAAAGCTATTCGGGTCAATGTACATGTTTGAAGGCCTTTATTTGTTCGGCCCAAATGTAACTTTCTTTTGTATTTTTGCCTGTATAAATACAATGTACCGTGTATCAAAGACAACACAATAATACACATCAATTTCTCTCTTGCAACTCAAAACCATTTCATCTGAAAAGATCATCAAAATCACAATTTCACAAAATCTTACACTAACTAAATATCGGATTACATCAATACGTAAATAATTTGAACAAAACCTTTTGTTCAAAGAAAATAAAGTAATAGCTCAAATAAAGTCGCGCTCGTTTAGTAAAAACATCCATACTGATAATAAGTATTGATACCTAATATGACAACAGAGTTGGCTTAGCTGGTTGGTGGTTCAAACTACGAGATTAAAGCTTGCATGCTCGAGACTGACACTTGTTAGGATTAACGAAGCATGTTCGAAAAAAAATACTAATACCTAGTATTGATAATTATATATATAATAATCCTTGAACCATATTATAAGTATTTTATTAAAAAATCGATTAATTGTTGGTTAACCACAGTTAACAGTTTCAACAGTTAACCAATTAAATATAGTGGTTAACCGCAGTTAACTGCGTCGACAGTTAACCAATTAAACGCGTGGTCAACCACGGTAAATATTTGGCTCTTTCGTCGGTATGGACATCCTAAAATTAATTGTTGTTCGGTTAACCAAACCGCCGTTATTGAGTGGTTAATTGGAACGATTAATCTATCAGTTCAGTTAACCAACCGTGTCCATCCCTACTTGAAGTGGTGTTTTTATTGTTAGAAATTGATATTTGAATTCGGGAAGAAGCTTAGAGAAGCCCTAACCCTAAGTGCGGTGAAGGATAGGCGAAGTCGCAGTGCTTTGTCACTTCATTCGGTTGAGGCATCACTTGCACCGGTGTTGAGAAGAAGATGCTAAACAAAATATTTGGTTCGGTGGAGGAGATGACGAACCAAAGATTTGGTACGATGGAGTTTCGTTCGGTGAAGAATTAAAGTGTTTGGTGCGGTGGTTTGAGAAAGATCGAACAGGATATTTCATTTGGTGGTTTGAGAATGCCAGTCTAGATGCATGCCGAACTAAGTATTGTCGCTCCATGTGATGCCGAACGAAATATCTCGTTCGGTATTTAGGCATGCCGATCCAAACTGAAGTGGTGATGCTGAATCAAATGCCAGGCTTTGCCGGACCAATCATGTTGGCATGTGCTGGACCAGATTTTGGTGTTTGCCGAACCAAACCCCTGAGCTGCTATATAGCAGCCACCTCTTCATTTTTTCACTCTATAAATAATGGGGCTTCTGGACAACAATGGTAACCATTCTAGAAAGCTGAAACTCTGCAAATTTGTCTGTATTGTTAATTTTTCTTATGTATAGCCTCTAAAAGTGAATCAATATGGTAGCTCTAATTTTTCAGTGATTAATAAAATCTCTTCTTCCCAAGTAGACGTACACTGCCTCGTGGTAGTGGAACCACTATAAATACTGGTGTTATTTATTTTTCTGCATTGCATAAATCTGCGATTGTATATTCTGATGTTTATCTTTGTTCATTTTGTCTCATTACAATCACGATTCAGTTGTTTTCTACTGCGTTGGGTTTTTTTATTCTCTTACGCTGATGTCTGAAGAGATTTTCTCCAACATGTATCACTTTTGCTATGTCGTTGTGTTACCTGATTTAGCTATTGATTTAGTTATGAACTTACAATCACTCTATGCATATCTTTTGCTGCCAACCTACGTTGCTATGAACTCTACTGGCGTTCGGCATGTTCTGTTTGTTATGTGAACAGTGATGATTTTAGATAATACGAGTAGTGTGTTTGGACTTAGCTAGGGTAGCTCTTGGGAGTACAGAAATATAATTGAAATATTGTTATGCGTCGCAAGTATTGCGTTTCATATTTCGAGAACTTGATGTGTCTAATCTAGTTTTATGTAAAAGAATTATATCGAGTTACAACAAAGATAAATCAGATGCCCTCTACTTGGATATCGATTACAACTACAGAAACAGATGATGCCGCCATTGTTGTACATGGCCTATAAGTCAACAAATAAAGATTTGGATTTTATTCATATTGACTCTTGTATTTATAAGAGAACAGACTGATGCTACACATACCGGTATTCCAAAACACTTATTCATCATTTTTTTTTTTTTTTTGTCAACAGCTATGACCCATGAATTAATTATCACACCCTTCCCTTTCTATTTCATCTCTTTTGCATTATGTTCAAGTTATGTAATATAACATATTACTGAAGAACATAAAACCCATTCAAAAGAGATTATTAAAAGATTCTCAATATCAAGCAACACCAAAATGGTCATGGTATATACATACTCAAAATCTGTCTTCTTTAGGTTCTTGGTAAAGATTATATAACAAATAGAATTTTATTAATCCTTTTTGTTGAGTTTACTTCACTCAACTTGTCTTGGGAAAAAAAAATAGAGATAAAAAAGGAGAGTGCTATCTGATTCAAACATACGCAACTTCTTTTAGAAACCATATAATTTACAGAATGTGTCGACCTTACTAAAGTAGCAAATAGTATTTATTCAATATTCGTATTATTGTAAAGTTCAATAATCAAAATTTCAAGCCAATGCTATCTTTGAAAAGGGAGTAACAAAAGCAAATGCACAATGCATTTATAGTTTACAAATAGAAGGCGTATATTGTTTTATATTATCAATAACCTTTGAAACAGATTGAAGCTAAGTATTGAAGAAAGGAAGTTAAGAAGCCGACTTAAAAAATGGGCAGCAAATTTTTTTGGAATCTACATGTAGTGAAGATAATTTTGCAGTGATAATAAATTTGATTTGTCCGATTATACAATCAAAATACGCATATACTTTGTAATCGTCCGACCACATTTTGAAGGTCATAGAATGAAGCTTAAATTTCCATACGCACAATAATGCCAGCATATAATGGATTTTTTATGAGAACGGTCTCCACGCCACATGCTTATACCTTTCATATTGTTCACCTGTAGAGGCATTGCAATCGCACTGCTTTAGAAAGTATTTAATGAAAGTTGATGCATTAGAAAATCTCCTTTTATTTGGGAAAATCAGCTCTATAAGTGGGAAGATATAATATAACAAAGAAACACCTATTGAGTAATATTTGTTTGCATATAATACCTTGTACGTAAATGTCCAAACTACAATTCTCATATTACAAATGCACACACGAACATATTTCAAGTATAAACCACACAATACGATTGTGTTTTAATGTGAAACTAGCTAAAAATAGAGAACATGTATAGGAAGTCTTTAAATTTCTCACATATGAGATCAAGTGGACAGAATCACATATGCCATTTGCTATAAGATGTGAAGCATTCACTTATCCCATAACTTTTAATTCACGCCACTCATATGGACCTCATCCCTTGCATCAACAACACCATCTCTACCATTGCTTTCAACAATAAAGATGAGGCATTGTGTGTTGTGAAAATTTCTAACCCTAGACCACTCAAATCAAAATTCCAATACACGGCGGAAAATAAGATCGTGGTAAGAAGTGCAAAACAATCAATCAATATGTCAATCAAAGAAAGGACCATGCAATCATCAAACAAACAATATAATTAAAAGTAATAACGATAAAATAAATTATACACCGATTTATAGTGATTCCACTAATGTTTTGTTAGTGTGCATCCACTTTGAGAGAACCTTTATTAATACCAATGAGAAAAGTATAAAAGATTGATTACAATGATCAAAATTCTAATAGAATTCATTTTTGTAGAAATGAATTGAAGAATATTAGGTTTAGATAAAACCCTAATCAGTGGAGAATAAACAGTAGATTAAACCTTTAATCTGCTTGCGGTCGTTTTTAAGTCGCATTCATATCTGAATCCAGAAAATAACTTATATGATAGAAAACCTAAAAAAGATTTCAAAATTGTCCCTTCAAATATCACAAATCTTCACATCAAAAGCCGGATCAAAATATAGACAGAAGATTGTCACAAATGCCTGTCACAAGTGACAGATGTCCGTTATACGTCACAAATGTTTGTCACAAACAGATGACTCCCCTTTCATCGTCGTATCTTCCTTCCTTCTTTGAGCTTCGATTTGCGAACCGTTTTCACCATTATAAAGCTACTTTCGACCTCTTCAATTCTCTAAACAGTGTCGCCAAAATTAAACATTGTGTATACTTGAATTGCCGCCAAAACAACAATAAAAAGTATAAAATAAAAGGAAAAACAACAAATGTGCATTGCCAATGAGCTCAGATGATTGATGAATGGAAATTTATTTTTAAATATCTCAATACATTAAGAAGCAATAATATACAAAACAACAAAAATAGTCCGGTTATATACACAGAGAGTCCATGGTACTTTGTCTTGACCTTGATGTAACGAAGCAGAAATTTTAACAGTTCAAATAACGTAATTTAACTAAAATTTTCATGAAAATAAAAAACAAATTTTAGCAACAAAAATTTGATAATTGAGATACGTCCATTTAAAATAGCAAGTGGAAGATTTTCGTCGGAAAATTTAAGTTTGCTCGGTTGCGAAAATTAAATTTCAAAATCAGTTAAAATTTGATTGAAATAAATTATTTCTGTAATATAAATATTTTTACATAAGAAAAGTGTGGAACATTTTCTGAGTAAAAGTCATAATTCCTTTCGCTAAATTTGAACTTCTTTAGTCTCATTTATTTTCAGTGGTTTAACAGCATTTTGGCAGCGAAAATAAAGTTTTTATATGAAGGCCGTGTCACTCGAATCTGTGTACTATTTTGTTCGTCTCATTGCGCTGATCTCCGCAGTACATTCATTTATGTATTTCGGCATCCGGTATACGGCAAAATCAGCAAAACGCTTAGCCGTATCGGTTTCTCGTTTGAGTCTTTTGGGATTGCCTATGTCCTTTCATTTGTCCATCGGAGATGTTAATAGTCACTAGCCTTTAATATTCCCAAAATTCAACTCACGGTCTTTGTTATTCCCCACCGCTTGTCATATATGCTGGTTAAATTCTTTCATTTCCATTCTTTCTCTTCCTTCTTTTCGTGTTGTTTTAATATAAAAAATAAAGTGTATGTATATATATATATTTCAAACAACAGCAAACTAGCATCGCCCTCTTTCTACCTCCCCTCTCCAGCCATCTGCCATCCCTCCCCCTCTACAAACCCAGCCCTCCGCCTATCTCCATGTCTCACATCTGCTACTACCCTCTCTGCCTCGCCGCCTATCCTGTCATCTTCCCTACTGCCGAACACACACCAGCGCTTCGCAGCTTTCTCCTACACGCAGCCTTTTCGGTCATTGTCACTCACCATTAACCTTCCCTGCCTCTTCTCCACTTAGATCCGACCTTGCTTGCACCGCCGTGTCGCCTCTCCCCACCACAATACCAAACGCCGCCTCACTCCGTTCTCCGCTCCCCACTTCATCGCAGTAGTACTCCACCGAACGCAACCTAGCCCGCCTTGCTCAACCCCTTTGGCCTTGACTCCCACAGCTGATCCTGATCACCTCCGTGTCCTTCCGTTTCTTGAACTTGTCCGGTAGTTGTTGCACCCTTTAATGCTTGCTATCCGGAAATTTCAGCAGCAGTTCGTTACGTTTTTTGCTGTTCCGTTGCTTGCTTGCATTTGTTTTGTGATTTGTTGCTTTTCCGTGTGCGTGTCACTTTCTTTGCCATCATTTTTTTCATAACCTCAAAAGGTGAACGATCACTCACGATTGACATTCATATGTTTAATAAATTTATTTCACGTGATATGACGATTGAAACATGTTGTTAAATTTGAATTGGTTAGTAGTTAAATCGTTGAGTATGATATGTTATTACTTAGAATTGTTCACATATGTTAATTGACATATGACACCTATAACATGTTAGTATATATATTAAATTTAAAATTTTAATTATGATATATGTTTGTCATTGATATGTTATGTTATTTTATGTTATTTTTCTATCGTTCTCACACTACAAGTTTCTAATTAGTTAGGAAAATCACTGTGAGTTGAGATGATACATAACCGAATGATCTTATAAATTATGACAAATCGTTATGGATTGAAATGATAAACCAGAGCGATTTTACAAATTTTGAAATCTTGGGATTGCGGGTTGAAATGACATATACCCATAAAATATTAAATTATTACGGGTTGAAATGATAACTATCCGTATCACTTGATCATATGATAGAAAACTATATAAGGACACCGTTAGTCTATTTTTAAAAATGATTTGCAAAATTTTGAAAAAAAAATGCATTTTAATAGATATTCATTTTAAAATGTAATATAAAGATTTTTATCTTAATATGTGTGTAAAAATTTAAATTTCTAAATTATATGTTTTGGAAATTTTAAAGTTTAAGTTAAGTTTCGAAAAATGTAAATTATAAGATTTTACTTATAACTTTATTATTTTTAAGCTATATAAAATAAATTTAATATAAAATAAGATTTAATTTAATAATAATTAATATAATAAAATTAATTTAGTAAAACTTAATTTGATAAATATATATATTGTATTTAAATTATTTATTTAGAATTTATGTTAATATTATAAAACAGATTTTGTTATAACTTTAATAAATAAATGTTGGAAAGATAAATTAAAGTTGATTTGTTGTTTAATTTGTTTAAGAATTGAATTTAAATAAAAATTGATTTGAAACTTATTGATTTTGAGATTTTAAAGGATATGGATTTATATCTTGATTTTGATTAAAGGTGGTAAGTGAATATTTTCAGAACTAAATATAATTGAAGTTAGATATTTAATTATTGATTTTTTTTAATTTGTAATTTGAGATTTTATTTAAATGTTTATAAAAGTGATTTTATGAAATGACCACAGTGTGAAATAAGCATTGGTTGTTAAAGAGACAGGAATCGGATATTGTCATACTCTCTGTCAATACCTACTTCAACAACTGTGCACGTGGTGGGGAATCCAGAACGAAGTAGGATGATTTGGCGAACGCTACTGTATGAGGAATAAATATAGCCCTGACCCCCTCGGATCAGCTTGATATGACTAAAACAGGAGCTATACCTGAGCCACATGGAGTCGTTCCCCCGATCGAGCACGCTTCTTCGAAACCATATCTATTACTTTGTGATTTGATTGGTGTGCACCTTTGATTATGGGAGTGTGTCTCGAGGTGGGCGGTAGTAGCTGCTATGCGTTACCATCAGCCCGGTTCTGCAAAATGGTAGTATCCAACCCTGGGCAATTGCCTCACCCTCCTTATCATATGCCTTATCGAGCCCACTACGAGTTTAGTTTGTACCGTACACTATGGAGTGCCCTCTGTTAGCCCTTCAGTTTACAGAGGAATTGCGGTACTGTACAAACTACGATGCTTATATAAAAATGTGTTAAGGGGGATATGAGTAACGCCTTAATGCTATTTGAATACTTTACTTTACTATAGACATTATTTATGTAACGTATTGTATTATGTATGTAGATAGTTCCGCTGATCCTTAAAGGATGGAATCTCAAACATCCTTTAAGTTATATTGCATTTCAATTGGACATTTCACTTGAGTTGATTTACTTACATATGAATGTTAATCCTGACTCGAGAATTTTGCTTTATGCTTGGGTCAACCTGAGTATCACTGCATTTGAAACTCACCTTTGAAGCTTGGAGCTTGGAGCTTTTCTTGGAGATCTATCTTTATCTACTTAGCTTTTCAGTTATTTCTAGTTATTATGTTCAGACTTGTCATTTGCTTATGTATTAGAGAGATTCTGATGTTTATGTAGTAGCTTCATCAACTACTATTTATCTATTCCGCCGCCTATTATTGTTTTATTCTATGTCTGTGATGCTGTGATATATTTATTTACTATATATGATGATTTTTGCCAAATATAAATAATAATTTGTTGTTTCGAGCAATTCAAGTCTTACATGCGAGGTTTATGCTGATTTGAATGGTTCGAAATGGTGGGTCGTTATAGTTGGTATTAGAGCTTTGGTTTAGGAAAAACTTAGCTTGTGAAGTAAAAAAAAACTCATTAGAGATAGGTTGGCAATACCCTAGAATGAGTAGAATTAATTATAGAATCATCTTCATTTGAGCTTGAAATTCTTAGTTAGGATCCTCTTTGATTAGGACTTCTTTTGAATTTTGTATCTTAACCTTTGGTTTAAAATCCATTCTTGCCTTTTCCAAACGATTAACCATAGGAACGTTCGAGGTAGGGGCTGTGGAAATGCCCCTGCATCACCAGTTGTTGCACCCATTCCTCTAGCTCAGCAAGTTAGGTTCACCACTCTTTGTAAGTAGTACTCTCAGCTTGGAGGTACCAAGTTCACTGGGGCAGAGAGTATTATTGAGGCTCAGTAGTGGCTGAAGAGTTTAGAGAGGATTTTTCATCGGACTTGAGATCACCGATGATCAGAAGCGTCGGTTATCTACTTGCCAGTTGCGGGAGTCCGCTCAGGATTGGTGGGAGCCAGTTACCGCTCAGTCTATCGAGGCAAATATCTCTTGGCAGCAGTTTAGGTGAGATCTTTATTTGTCCTTTTTCTTGGTTATCTCCTTGGAATCTATCTCTTTGGACTTTATCTTTATATTGGATCTGTATGTTCAAGGATGCTTTTGTGGCTAAGTGGATGCTCGAAGTCAGAAAGTCTCAGTTATATATGGCATTTATGGACCTTGAGCAAGAGGATATGACTTTTGCAGAGTATGAGAGGAAGCCCAACTTTATTCGGCATAAGAAGAATTGGCAGAATTCTTAGGGTATTGGATATTCTGCTCAGAGGCAACCGCTTGACTTATCTTCCACAATTGCTTCAAGTGCAACTAGCAGAGTCATTATGCTAACAACTGTCCATCCTTTACCGGAGCTGCCATTCCTCCAGCCCAAACGACTAGGAACAACCTTTGTCACATTTGTTTGTGGCTAGGCGACTTCAAGAAGGACTGTCCCACTCAGCAGAAAGGCAAAACATCTAGAGTCTTTGCTATGACCTCTTCCACTCCTTCTTCTGGTAATGATACCCAAGGTACTCTTGAAGGCACCTTTACTTTGCATGATTTTCTTGTTTGTGTTCTTTTTGATACTAGGGCATCCCATAGCTTTACTTTTGTTGATCTTTGTAATAAATTTGAGCACATCTTGCAACCTCATTCGGCAATTGAATCCTTATGTGTGACTAATTCTATCGGAGGTCCCGCCAATATTAGTATGATTTGTAAATGGGTGAAACTCCTTTACAACATGCGTCGATTCATCGGAGATTTCTATGTCCTCAGTTTTGATGCATTTGATATCTTACTTGGGGTAATTGGTTAAAGCATTATGATGCGGTTATTTCTTACAGAGCCCGAACCATCTCTTTAGTAGACGACCAGGGTAATTCTCTTATGATCGAATGCCAAATGCCTCAGGACTATGCAGGCAGTTTTATCTTTTCACTTGATGCTCAGCCTAGTGATCTTGACTCCATCTCGATAGTCAGGGATTATCCTAATGTTTTTGGTGAATTCACTTCTCCACCTCCTGAGTGTGAAATTGAATTCCACATCGATCTTATTCCTAGAGCCCGACTTGCTGTTCTTTCTCCCAGACGGATGGCACCTAGAGAGAAAGTCGAGTTAAAGAAGCAGATTGAAGAGCTGTTCTCCAAGGGTTTGATTCAGTAAAGTTTTTCTGAATGGGGAGCAACTGTCGTCTATGTCATCAAATCTGATGGCACTTTAAGGATGTGTGTTGATTACAGAGAGATGAATAAGCTCACTCTTAAAAATAGATATCTTATGCCTCGTATCAATGATATGTTCGGTCATCTCTACAAAGCTAAAGTATTCTCTTAGCTTGATCTTTCTACCGGTTTTTACCACCTTCCTGTAGCTGAGGAGAGCATTCCCAAGACAGCTTTCTGAACAGAGAATGGGTTCTACGAATGGTTAGTCATGCCCTTTGGGTTAACCAATGCTCCTACCTTCTTCGTTGATCTCATGAATCGTGCATTCCGCGATGTTCTCAACAAGTTTTTCTTGGTTTTCGTTGATGATATTCTCTTCTTTTCTAAGTCAAAGAAGAAGCATGAATATCATTTGATCTATGTTCTCCAAACTCTTAGGAGACATCAGTTGAAAGCCAAATTTTGAAGGGATGATTTATGATTCCTTGGGCACATTGTCTTAGAGAATAGAGTCTCGGTTGACCCAGTTAAGGTCGCCGCGATTAATCTAAGTCTATCTACCTTTCCTCTTTTGTAATTTAATTGTCTTATCGTCCTTTGAGCTCATTCATCCTATTCTACTCTAGGATTGGAAGACGCCTAAGACTCCTTCCGATATTTGTAGCTTTTTAGGCCTTGCTGCTTATTATCGGAGATTCATTGATAATTTTGCTCGAATAGTTGCATCTCTTACTGCTTTGACTCGTAAAAATGCTAAGTTTGTTTGGAGTGATAAGTGTGAAGTAGCATTTAATGAGTTAAAGAAAAAGATTACTTCTGCTTCTATTCTTACCATTCTAAATAGGAGTGAAGGATTATCAGTTTATACCGATGCCAATCGAGAAGGTTTGGGTATTGTCTTAATGCATGATGGAAAGGTCATTGCTTATGCCAGTCATCAGTTGAATCCCCACAGAGCTAACTATGCCACTCATGGTTTGGAATTGCTTGCTATTGTGTTTGCTTTGAAGTTGTGGAGGCACCATAGTTTAGGAAATAAGTTTGACCTTTTTATGGATCATCAGTTTCTTAAGTATATTTTCACCCAAAAGGATTTGAACCAAAGGCAGTTAGATGGCTCGAATTCTTAGCAGCTTATGACCTCGACATCAACTACACTCCCAGAAAGGCCAATGTTGTGGCTGATGCCTTATGTCGAAAGAGAGCCATGTTATGTCAGATTGTAGCTTCTTCGTCTCTTATGAATCATATCGCAGCCAAGCAGGATGAAGATGAGATGCTTAAGCTCATGAAGTAAAATATTCGTAATAGGGAAGGTGATAACCAGAGTGAGTTAGGAGCACAAATTGATCAAAATGGATTTCTAAGGGTTAATAACCGAATTTGTGCTCCGAATGTCGATAGTTTAAGGCAAGAGGTACTTAAGCAAAATCATTAGTCCAGACTCTCTATCCATCTAGGTGTCATGAAGATGTTTAAGAATATGAAGAGGCTGTATTGGTGGAGTGGTATGAAGCAGGATATCTCTATTTATGTTAGTAGATGTGCCATTTGTCAACAGGTTAAGGCTGATCACCAGAAGAATGCTGGATTGCTGCAACCCCTTGAGATTCCCATTTGGAAGTGTGATTAGGTTTCTATGAACTTTATTGATGGACTAACGAGGACTAGAAGGGTTAGCCATAGTATATGGGTAGTTGTTGATCGATTGACCAAATCCGCTCATTTTATTACAGTCAAGTTTCATCATACCACTACGAGCTTAGTTGAGCTTTATATGCAAGAGATTATCAGACTGCATGGGGTTATATCTAGAATTGTTTGTGATCGTAATCCTATCTTTACAAGAAAATTCTGGAAAGCTTGTCAAGAAGCTTCGAGTACCCATTTGAACCTTAGTACCGCTTATCATCCTCAGACTGATGGTTAGACGGAAAGGGTGAATCGTATTCTGGAAGATCTTCTTCGTGCCTGTGTTCTTGATTGTAGAGGATCTTGAGAAGATCATCTCCATCTGGTTGAATTCACATATAATAGCAGCTATCAAGTATAACTTTATTTTGAAATTTAAATCAACTTAAGCTTGAATCAATTAAATCCCATTCTTTTGAATTCAGGCAAGTATGAAAATGTCTCCATTTACCGCTCTTTATGGATGATCTTGCAAATCTCCATCTTGTTGGATTGAATTATGATCGTTTAGTTCTTGGACCTGATATGATTATGGAAGCGTATGAGAAGGTTGAGGAGATTAGGAGGAAGATGATGATTGCTCAGGATAGACAGAAAAATATGCTAATAGGCGGAAAAGGGATTTGCAGTTTTCATTGGGTGATCAGGACTTTGTTAAGATTTTGCCACTGCAGATTGTGGTTCGCTTTGGTCGAAGAGGGAAGCTTGCTCCTAGATTCATTGGTCATTTCCGCATCTTGGAAAGATGGGTCCTTTAGCTTATAGAGTGAATTTGTTGGAGAAGCCATTGGGTGTGCTTAACGTGTTTCACGTATCTCACCTTCGCAAATATCTTCATGATCCATCTTTGATTGTTCAGCCAGCTTTATTAGAGGATGTCGAGCCAAATCTCGCTACTGAGAGGAACCCACTTTGTATTGTCGATAGAAGTACAGAACGGCTTAGGAGGAAATCTGCCAGTTTGGCCAAAGTACAGTGGAGTACAGATGATTGGAACTGCACCTAGGAGACTGAGGAGTCCATGCGTGCTTCGAATCCGGAATTATTTTTCTCAGGTATTATTCATTTTAATTATCTTATATTTTTGTTGTTTCTATTCTCTTATTTCATTCCTTTTTGGGGACGAAAAGTTTTGATTGGGAGAGAGTGTAATGATCCCGAAATTTTAATGATTTAAATAACATAATTAACTAAAATTTTCATGAAAATATACAACAAATTTTAGCAACGAAAATTTGATAATTGGGATATGTTTATTTAAACGTAGCAAGTGGAAGATTTTCGTCATAAAATTTGTAAATTTGTTCGGTTGCAAAATTTCAATTTTAAAATTAGTTGAAATTTGATGGAAATAAATTTTTTTCGTAAAATAAATATTTTTACAAAAGAAAAATATTGAACATATTCTATAAAATGTCATAATTCGTTTCACTAAATTTGGACTTCTCTACCCTCGTTTATATTATTTTGGACGGTTTAGCAATATTTTGAAAGCGAAAATGGAGTTTTGATAGGAAGGTTGTGTCACTCATATCTGTTTACCATCTTGATCATCTCATCGCGCTGATCTCCGTAGTATATTCAATTGTGTATTTCGGCGTTCGTTACGCAGCGAAATCAGCAAAATGGTTAACTATATTGGTTCCTCCTTTGAGCCTTTTGGGATTTTCTCTGTCCTTTCATTTGTCCATCGGGATATGCTAATACTCGCTAGCCTTTAATATTCCTAGAATTCAACTTATGACCTTTGTTATTCCCTACCGCTTATGCCGGTTAAATTCCTTCACTTCCTTTCTTCCTCTTCCTTCTTTTCGTTATGTTCTAATATATAAAAAAGAGTGTATATATATTGTTCGAACAATAGCAAATAATCCTTGTCATCTGTCTACCTCCCATCTCCAACCATCCACCTTTCCTCCTTCTCTACAAACCCAGCCCTCCGCCTTCCTCCACGTATCACATTTGCCGCTACCCTCTCCGCCTCGCCGCCTAGCCTATCATCTTCCCCCCCCCCCCCCCCCCCCGTGACGAACACACCCCAGCGGTCTGCAGCTTTCTCCTCCACGCAGCCTTTTCGCTCAACATCACTCCCCATCAACCTTCCCCGCCACCTTCTCCACTCAGATCCAACCTTGCTTGCACCGACGTGCCACTTCTCCCCACCACAACACCAAATGCCGCATCACCCTGTCCTCCGTGCCCCACTTCATCGCAGCAATACACCACCGAACGTGACCTAGCCCGCCTTGCTCGACCTCTTTGATCTTGACTCCCACAGCCGAACTCGATCACCTCCGTGTCCTCCGCTTCTTGAACTCGTCTGGGAGTTGTTACACCCTTTTGTACTTGTTGTCCCGAAATTTCAGCAGTAGTTCGTCACGTTCTTCGCTATCCCGTTGCTTGCTCGTGTCCGTTCGGTAATTTGTTGCTTTTCCATGTGTGTATCTGTATCACTTTCTTCGCCATCGTTGTTTTCATAACCTCGAAAGGTGAGCGATCACTCACGATTGACATTCATGTGTTTAGTAAATTTATTTCACATGAAATGACGGTCAAAACGTGTTGTTAAATTTGAATTAGTTATTGATTAAATCGTTGGGTATGATATGTTATTATTTAAAATTGTTTACCTATGTTAATTGACATATGACACATATAACATGTTTGTATATATATTATATTTAAATTGTTAATTATGATATATGTTTGTCATTGATATGTTATGTCACTTTATATTATTATTCTATTGTCCTCACACTGCAAGTTCCTTCTTAGTTAGGAAAATCACTGTGGGTTGAAATGATACCTACCCGAATGATCTTATAGATTAGGGAAAATTGTTACGGGTTGAAATGATAAACCTGAGCGATTTTACAAATTTTGAAATCTTGGGATTACGGTTGAAATGATATATACCCGTAAAATATTAAATTATTATGTGTTGAAATGAAAAATATCTGTATCACTTGACCTAGGATAGAAAACTATATACGGACACCGTGGGTCTATTTTTAAAATTGATTTCTAAAATTTTAGGAAAAAATATGTGTTTTAATAAATATTTATTTTAAAATATAATTTAAAGAGTTTTATTTTAATATGTGTGTAAAAATTTAGACTTTAAATTATATGTTTTGAAAATTTTAAAATTTTAAGTTATGTTTTGAAAAATGTAAATTATAAGATTTTACTCATAATTTTATTATTCTTAAAATATATAAAATAGAAAATAAAATAATTTTAATAAAATAATATTTAATCTAATAATAATTAGTATAAGAAAATTTTGATTTAATAAAACTTAATTTTATAAATATATTCATTGTGTCTAAATTGTTTATTTTGAATTTATGATAGTATTATAAAAATAGATTTGTGATAACTTCAATAAATAAAGGTTGGAAAGCTAAATTAAAGTTGATTTGTAATTTAATCTGTTTAAGAATTGAATTTAAATAAAAACTTATTTGAAACTTATTGATTTTGAAATTTTAAAGGATATGAATTTATAAATTGATTTTGATTAAAGGTGATTAAGTGAATATTTTCAGAATTAAATATAATTGAAGTTAGATATTTAATTATTGATTTTTTTAAATTTGTAGCTTGAGATTTTATTTAAATGTTTATAAAAGTGATTTTATAAAATGACCACGATGTGAAATAAGCATTTGGTTGTTAAAGGGACATGGATCGAATATTGTCACACTCTCTGCCAATACCGAAAACCACTTTAACAACCGTGCACATGGTGGAGTATCCAGAACGAAGTAGGATGGTTTGTCGAACGCTACTACATGAGGTATGAACACAGCCCTGACCCCTTTGGGTCAGCTTGATATGATTAAAATACGAGCTATACTTGGTCCAAGTGGAATCGCTCCCTCGATCGAGCACGCTTCTTCAAAACCATATATATTACTTTGTGATTTGATTGGTACGCACCTTTGATTATGATAGTGTGTCTGTAGGTGGGTGGTAGTAGCTGCTATGCGTTACCACCAGCCCGGTTCTGCAAAACGATAGTATCCTACACTGGGCATTGTCTCGCGTGCCTTATCATATGCCTTATCAAGCCCACTATGAGTTTGGTTCGTGTCATACACTATGGAGTGCCTTCTGATAGTCCTCCAGTTTACAGAGGAATTATGGTACTGTATAAACTACGATGGTTATGTAAAAATGTGTTAAGGGGGATATCAGTAAAGTCTTAACGCTATTTTAATATTTACTTTACTGTATACATTATCTATGTAGCGTATTATATTATGTATGTGGATAGTTCTATGGATCCTTAAAGGATGGAATCTCAAACATCCTTTAAGTTATATTGCATTTCACTTGAGTTGATTTACTTACATATGAATGTTAATCCTGACTTAAGAGTTTTTTGTTTTGCTTTATGCTCGGGTCAGCTTGAGTATCACAGCATTTGTCTCACCTTTGGAGCTTGGAGCTTTGCTTAGAGATCTATCATTATCTACTCAGCTTTTCAGTTTTTCCAATTATTATGTTCAGACTTGTCATTTGCTTATGTATAGTGACTTCCTTATATTTAGGATTTCTATTGTATTTGCTTTAGACTATGATGTTTATGTAGTAGCTTCATGAACTACTATTTATTTATTTCGCTATGTATTGTTGTTTTACTCTATGTCTATGATCATGTGATTGATTTATTTACTATATGTGCTAAGTTTTGCCAAATATAAATAACAATATGTTGTTTTGAGCAATTCAAGTCTGACACGTGAGGTTTATTGTCGATTTGAATGGTTCAAAATGGCGGGTTGTCACATTTGACATTCCAAGCAGTAAAACTAATGTTCTTGTATTCCAGAGTCTCCTTAAATCAGTAAAAACTTGAAATTTAGTGTTTCCACTCGACCATGGGGGAAACCAAAATCCTCACAAAATTATCTCAAAATTCTCCGAACCAAGTTCTCAAATTAGACCACCTGAAGTTTCTTATATCAGAAAGCCATTGGGGGAGTCGTCATCTCTAATGATGGATTCCAATTGGTCCAATCAAAGATGCAAAGGAGAATAGAGGCCAAGAAAGGTCAGGAGTTGCCACCGGCTCCTGATAAAGACATTCTAAAGGGTAAAGACGGTTAGAAAACCACCATTCCACAATCTAAAATGGAAAATTCGATGTCACAACAAAAGAAGCCGGCAGCCTTCTCACTGAACAAAGAGAAAGGCCGAAAAACATAGGCAGATATAGTAACAGAGTAGCCTCAAGAACCAACAAAGGATGGGTGCAATCTTGAGCGTATAACATCAATCAAGATCAACAACAAGAAGTATAGCCTGGTTAAAGAAGTAGCATGTAAAAGAACAACTGAATGTTTGAATTATTCAGTTCTTGTATATGTGGTGTGTACCAAACCATACTACTTGTATTTCAAATTTAGATACAACGAGTCTAGAAGCCAAATGATGAATCTGAAATTTATTCAAGAGAAAATGATTTCTTCCTTGTGAAAAGCTCAAGATTGCAACTCTGTTTTGAAAAATAATCCATTTTTCTATAATGGCAAACTCATCATAATGAGCAGATGGACAGAGATCTATTAACAACAATGTCAATTTGGGTGAGATTATGCAATGTGAATCTGAAACTTTAGGAATATGAGGTGTTTACTGTTATGCCTAGTATCATTGGGAAACCCATTAAAATGGATGCAGCCACAACTATGAAGGAAAGATTGAATTATGTTTGTCTCCTTGTTGAAGTGTCTGCAAATGATAAACTTTCTGAAGAAATTAATCTCACTTTGTCTATGGTGAAAATATTATTCAAAAAGTTGAATACTAATGGGTTCCACCGAAATGCTATATATGCACGTGCTTCGATCACACTAGACATTAGTGCAATCTAAAATAAGCATGGATTCCTAAAATTTGTAATCAAGAAGTCAAGAAAGTGAATCTGAAAGACAATTTACAGATCCAAAAATTTCAAAACATAAACAGATAATATCATTTGGAGAAAATGATTGAATCAACGAAGAAAGTATCATTTCTGATCAATGGGAAATCTAGCGAAGTTCATTGATCAAGAAGATTAGATCCTTGCCGAGGAAGTTCATCTTCTAAAGGAAAACAAATCAAGAAAACATTCAGAGCAGTTCAGAGGAGGGACAACATAGTACTATGCTCTTCGAGCCTGAAAACCATCCTGTTTAAACTCATGTTTATTTACAGAAAATATCTATACAATAATTAATAAAGCCCCTCAACAGTGAAAAAATCAAGATCTGAATATGATCAATGAGAAAGCCCCTCCACCAAAGCATGCTGTAGTAGCTGAGGATAAAGTTTGCATTGACTAGACTCTACCTCGCATTACTGGGCAGTATAATATCTCACTGATTCAAGTTCCAGAAACATAGAATAATGTTGGAACTAAATCAGAAATGGTGGATATTGTTGATCAATTTGATATTTTAGAGTTGCACATCCCAAAAGTAAAGGCAGTTGGTAAGAATAAGAGTAATAAAGAGAAAAAAGCTTTCAAACAAAAGTACATTTTAATTAATCCACAATGGGATGAAATGTTTACTAGATTTAAAACTAAAAGTGTTGAAAACAAAAGAAAAGGCAATGGCACTACTGTATTAGGTACAATCTAAATTTTCCTTTCCTTTTACTATATATATTATAATGTCTATTCTTGCTTGGAATGTTAGAGGAATGAATTCATCTACTAAAAAAACTGATATATTCTATGTGTTAAATGTCTATAAGCCCTCTATTGTAGCCCTTATTGAAAACAAATTGAATAATGAAATTTTGAAAAGTTTTGTTTAAAACTGTATAGCAATTGGAAACCGAATAATAATAATGACTATGGCTGTAAAGGTAGAATTTTAATAATTTGGGATTCCAATATTGGATAAATATGAATATTAGCAAAGATAAACAATATACAGACTGTCAAATTAAAAATATTGCGGGTTTCTCTATGCAAATCACTAGTGTTTATGGCAGTAATCTTGAAAGTGAGAGAATTGGAAGGCTTTGAATCTAATTTATAATTTTCCTTGGCTTATTGTGGGTGATTTCAATATAGTTTTGCATGCCTCTGAAAAATTTGGGGGTAATAAAATCCCTCAAAGCAAATTATAAATTTTTACTTGAGACTGGTCTTTTAGAACCTTATATAAGTGGAAATAAATTCACTTGGAAATCTGGTTTGGAAAAAAATATTCATTGTAAACTAGATAGAATTTTGATTAACAAATATTTTTCTAACATTTTTCCTAATTTTATCTGTAGCGCACTTGAACAAAATACTAGTTACCATACTCCTTTACTTAACAATCTTTTTCATAATATATATATTTTTGGAAAAAAAGTTACTCCTTTTAGATTTAAAAATGGATGGTTCATAGATGAAGATTATAAAGTTCTTGTGGAAAAATGCTTTAATTTTCCTTGTAATGGTACTAAACAGTACCAGTTTAGCATGTATTTTAAAAATGATAAAATAAACTTAAATACTGGAATATAACTAATTATCAGAATAAAAACAAGATGAAGTTATTCGGAAAGGAGGGGAAACTGTGATAAGATCTTGCTGATAAAAATTCCAGAGGATGTAAATATTATTAAAAAAATTACTACTCAAAAAAACCTTTCTCCAGAGTTATATATAAATACAGTTAATGCTAAACAAAAGGCAAAGATAGATTGGCTTACTCTTGGTGATGGTTGTACGAAAAAATTTCATGCTAAGATGAGCAGCAAAAAACATATAGACAACATATGCAATGTTATTAAAAATGTTGGAAATCCCTCCAATGCATATTATTATAAAGTTGCTAAAGATGCAGTTGATTTTTATGAAAAGCTATATTTTACTGAATTTACTGAAACTAATTTTTCTCAAATTGTTGGTAAAAATATTTTAAATGAGAATGCATCAAAAATATTACTTGCTCCAGTCACAACTGAAAAGATTAAATATGTCATTTTTAATGCTGAAGATAAAAAAGCCCTGATTCAGATGGGTTTAATGCAAAACTTTATAAGAGCCACTAGGAGAAAAAAATCAAGGGTCAGGTTTTTGAAGTCATTAATGAATTCATGGGAAAAGGAAAAATTCTTAAGAGCTTAATCATACTTTATTACTTTAATATTCAAAAATAAAAATCCCCAGTTGTATTGGTGACTATAGGCCTATTTTCTTATTGCAATTTTATTTACAAAATTAGTGATGCTATATTAAGTAATAGAATAAAAGTATTTTTTCCTTTTGTCATTTCATAGAATCAGAGTGCTTTATGTTGGATACCTATTTATTAGATTCTCTTTTACCGTATGAAATGGTGAGAAAATTTTATACTAAAAATAGAGATAATGTTTGTATTAAAGTAGATATGCAAAAAGCTTATTACAAAGTAAACAAAATTTTCATTTATCATATCATGAGATGTATGAGTTTCCTTTTTGATTTTTGAATGTACTAATACTCCTACTTTTTCTATACTTATTCAAGGTAAATCAGAGGGTTTTATCAAAAGTAATAGGGGTATTAGACAAGGTGATCCTTTATCACCTTATCTATTTACTATGGTTATGGAATATTTTTCAATCTTAATGGAAATTGAGGCTATTAAGTGTAATATTACCCTAATAAATAGAGTTCAGCCTTGTATTAACCATCTTATTTATGCCTGTGATCATATGGTTTTTGCTAAGGCTAATAGAATTAGTGCAGAAGCTACTAATTTTTTTTTTTTGAATGTTTGCATAAATATGCGGGGTTACAACTTAATGAATGTAAAAGTAGAGCCTATTATAGCAAGTACAGTAGGTATAAAAAAGAAGGTTTAGATTCTTTGTATATTGCTGAAGGTAGTCTTCCTATTAAATATTTGAGATTTCCTTTATCTCCTAATCAAATTAAAGACTCTGAGTATTCTATGCTCATTGAAAAAAATTCAAGAGAGAATGGAAACTTGGTCATGTAAACTACTTTCTATTGGAAGTAGAATGTAACTCATTAAAACTGTTATATATGTTATTATTTTGTGTTTGTTAAAAACATATCATATTCCAGCCGCATCCATAAATAAAAAGTAGATGTGCTGACTTTTTATGAAGGGGAAAATAACATAAAATTAGCTGGGATAAGGTCTGTGGACCTAAAAAAGAAGGGGGTTTTGGCATTAGAAGCATGAATGATCTCATTTTAACTTGTCATTTGAAATTATTTTGGAGATTTATTAGTGCAGACTCACTGTGGGCCAAGTGGATAAGATGTAAATATCTTAAGAATGGAATTTTTTGGAATATATTTTCAAAAAAACAATCAATCTTATGCCTGGAAACAAATTTTCACATGTATAAAAAGTGGCAAATCATTACTTAAGAGAAAATTTAAACTTGGTGAGGAAAGTAGTTTATGTTTCAACCCTTGGTTTTAAAAATAAATCTTTCATAAATAAAGTAGGGAGGGACAATTTAGTCGTTTGTAGTGGTTCTAATGCAATTATGGCAATGATCATTAAGTGCAATCAGTGGCAACCACATTTATGTCCAATTACTAGTCCACATAAACATGGTATTTGAAAAATTCCTTTAGATCTTACTGTAGACAATGACTATTGGGACTGGACAGCTAGCAACAAAGGGAAGTTCTCTTTTAAAAATACTTAGGAGGTTATTAGAAATAAGCTGCCCAATGTTGAGTGATATCAGTGCATATGGAATAAAATGAATAGTCGCAAGATGGCATTCTGCACCATTTTCGCTATTATAACAGACTGAACTTGGGACAGAATTAATAAATGTGATAATCTAACAAATTCACTTTGTTCCTTATGAATTTTAGTAGATAAAGTGCTAATCATCTATTTTTGAGTGCAGTTATTCTTATTTCATTCAGAACCACATTCAAACTATATTGAGTATTTCAAGCAATGGAAATATGGACCTCAAGCAAGTAATTCAACATGTCAACAATAAATTTAAGTAGGAGATTATGCTAATATTATGATTACTACTGCAGTCTTTCATGTATGGAAAGAAAGAAATTACCGTGCTGATAATAAAGCTAGTATGAATAAAGAGCAAAGATGGTTACTTATCGAGACTGGCAGTGGAATTATCCTCCAAAAATCAAAAAAAAAAGTTAGGGATCAAATCAAGTTTGCATTTTTAACCGATGAGTGGAGGAAAGAAGCTGGCAACAAGCACTTGGAGCATTTTTTATCTCACCTTCCAGATAAATCAGCAAGTCACTGATGTCGGAGTGGTAGATCGTGACTCTAATTCATGATGTTCCTTTATTCCTAAGAAGGAATTAACAGATCTGAGTCGCGATGACCTCAGATCTATTAATTCTTCTTCTATCTCCTTTTATCAGAAAAAGAATGATTTCAACAGTGATATTGATGAGAAGAAGTTTTAACGATTGTTTATCGTATTAGAAGAGAGGGGAAGCTAGCAGAGCCAAGAAAGGAGGCTGAAGATCGAAGAAAATGGAAGTCGCCTCTCCGCCATTAGAGAGTTTTTTCTATTTTCTGTGTTTGTGTTAGAGCATATCGACGAAGTATAACCCTAACTAGGGTTATGTCATGTTTTTTTGGACGAGTTTATTTCTACTTGCTTTCTAACTAATAAGCTTAGCCCGTTTAATTCTATTCCAAAAAATGGTATTCCAGAGTTTCCGCACATTAAATCCTGCAATGGGTATGGGGTACCAAGTTTCAGTTACACAAATATAAAACCTCTTCATTATTCATTTAAAAAGGAAATATTATAAAATTTGCTCCATGGTATGCTACTGCTAGACCAATCTTCTTTCCAAAAAAAACTTAAGTCGAGGATCTAATTAGCTGAAATACACACAACCGGTCAGTTCTAAATTATTTAAATTGCATCGGGATAAATATAAACAAATTTATATTAAAAAGAACATATGAAGATCAATACGAAGACTTTATTTATTTAAAAACATATCCAATATAATTTTACCAAATTGCAGACTTGTAAACAAATTAAAAATAATAAAAAATAGATTACATGATAAACCATATATTTTAGTTATTCCAACTACAAACTGTAAAATACAACTATATAATGAATTTTAACGCAAAATGTTGTAATATATATTAATGATAGGGATGAATATGGTAAATAATAAAAGGCATTGATGTAATCTGCACTGCATATAGAGTCTATAAATATGGAGCTTGACTGTATTGTAAAATCTATCTCAGTTCATTAAAATTGTCCTCTCTCTAATGGACTCTATTCTCTTTATTTTGTAACACGTTATCAGCACGAAGGTATTTCTTCTTTTATTTAATTTTCTTAATGCTCAACTAGGGATATTTTTTTGAGTAGCACAAACTTTCTATATACTACATTCTCAATATTCTGCACAGAAAATAAAAGGCTTCATAAGGAAGTTTGCTATAGATGTGGAAGATCTGGTCACTGGTCACGTACATGTAGATCGTCAAAGAAAATAGTTGAAGAATATCATCGCTTGAAGAATATTGAGGCAAATAACGCCCAAGAGTTACCTGAAAACACTAACCTGAAGTTAGATGATTTCTTCGAGGATGACAATGGAAATTTCATTAATGATGAAAATCTAAGTGCAATGATCAATGATATGACCGAGTTGATCAATTAGAAATAACTTGAAGTTTGTTATGTGGTTTTCGTTTTATTTCATTAGCTTGCATTAATAAATCAGTTTGAAGTTTGTGTTCGTTTGTATTTCCCTTTGTAGAACTAGTTAAAAATAATATGTAATGTGGATGTCGTTTTTAATCAGTAGCCTATTTTAATCATATTACTTTGTTTGTTTACATTACATTTATTTATGCATACAAATTTTTAATAATTGACTAATTATTGTCTTTAATTCTTAAGGTATGGAATGCCATTTGGGTGATAATATATGCTTACTAGATAGTGCAACTACTCATACAATTTTGAAAAACCAAAATTTTTTCTCTGAACTATCTGAAAATTTCTCAGCTAAAGTCTCCAATATAGTTGGATATGCTAATATAATTGATGGGTCCAGAAGAGCCCATATAATATTACCAAATGGTATGCATATCTTTATTCAGAATGCATTATACTCAAGCAACTCTAAAAAAATTGTTGAGTTTCAAAGATATAAGAATGAATGCATACATATTGAAATTATAAATGAAAACAACAAAGAATATCTTTGTATTATATCTAGAATTGAAAGCCAGAAGCTTATCCCAGAAAAATTTGGTACAATTTCAACTAGTTTATATTTACAAAAATTGGCATAGTTGAATCTCACTCTATAAACATGAGCCAGAAGCTCACAAATACGAAGGCATTAATTATTTGGCATGATCGCATGGGTCATCCTAGATCAACTATGATGCGTAAAATTGCCAAAAACTCAAATGCTTATGATTTATCAAACTAATTGAATTTACCAAGTGATTACTTATGTGCCCCATGTGCAAAAGGAAAATTAATCACTCGACCTTCATATAGTAAAATCACTTCTGAATCTCCAACATTTTTACAAAGAATTCAAGGTGATATATGTGGCCCAATCCACCCAGGATGTGAACCATTCAAACATTTTATGGTATTGATTGATGCATCAACTCGTTGGTCACAAGTCCGTTTACTTTCTAGAAGAAATTTGGCATTCGCCAAGCTACTAGCTCAAATAATAAAATTGAGAGCACACTTCTTTGATCATCAAATTAAATCAATTCGACTAATAATGCTGGAGAATTTACTTCTCATGTATTTGATGATTATTGTCTATCATTGGGAATTGAAATTGACCATCCAGTAGCTCATGTTCATACTCAAAATGGTCTAGCAGAATCATTAATTAAGAGTTTGCAACTTATTGCAAGACCATTGCTTATGCAATCAAAACTACCCGTTTCAACTTGGGGGCACGCAATTTTGCATGCATCGAAATTGGCTAAAATTAAACCAACAGCTTATCATCAGCTTTCACCATCACAACTCTTAACTGGATCTCAACCAAATATTTCACATTTACGAAAATTTGGTTATGCTATGCATATGCCTATTAATCCCCACTTCGTACTAAAATGGGTCCTCAACGACGATTGGAATTTATGTGGGATTTGATTCTCCATCGATAATTCGTTACCTTGAACCACTTCCAGGTGACGTCTTCACTGCAAAATTTTCAAACTATAAATTTAATGAGACAATCTTCCTGCCATTGGAGGGAGGAAAGAATGTTCCAGTAGAACGGCGTGAAATATCATGGAATAATCCATCTATGTCTTATATGGATCCACGTACCAAACAATGCCAATATGAGGTACAAAGAATTTTGCATTTTCAAAATATTGCAAATCAACTGCCAGATGCATTTAGTGACACCGAAAAATAACTAAATTTCACATTCCAACAGCAAATGCACCAGCAAAAATTGATGTCCCTGAAGGATCAAAAGTAAATATAACAGCAAATGAATCTAAATCAAGACAAAAACATGGAAGGCCAATTGGTTCAACAGACTTGGCGCCTAGAAAAAGAAAGTCTAATGAAAAATCATCAACTAAGGAACCTCCTGAAGAGGTTATAAATGATCAAAAGGATCACTCAAATGAAAATCCCAATTCTCCTAGATGTGCGGAAGGAAATATTATCCCAAAAGAGATAAAAGAAGATTCCAACGATAAAATGGTACCTAATAATAATGAGATCTCAATATTTTATACGAACTATGGAGAAATATGAGATCGAAGTAGAATAATAATTGACGATGTATTCTCATTCGCGGTAGCTACTGAAATAATTGAAAGTCATGACCATAATAAGAATGACGATAATGAACCAAATAGCATAAATGAATGTCAAAAAAGACATGATTGGCCAAAATGGAAAGATGCTATCCAAGCGGAACTAGATTCACTTCAAAAACATGGTGTATTTAGACCAATAGAGAAAACACCAGAAAATGTTAAACCAGTAGGTTATAAATGGGTATTCAGTAGAAAACAAAATGATAAAAATGAAGTTGTGAGGTACAAGGCACGCTTTGTCGCACAAGATTTCCTACAGAGACCAGGTTTTGACTTTAAGGAAACTTACTCCCCAGTTATGGATGTCATAACATTCCGATATTTGATAAGCCTTGTAGTTTCTGAAAAACTCGATATAAGATTAACGGATGTTGTGACAGCTTATCTATATGGTGAATTAGATACCAATATTTACAGGAAAACTCCAGATGGATATAAATTGCCTAAAGTAAAATCAAAGTCCATGTACTCATTAAAACTAAAACGATCACAATATAGCTTGAAACAATCTGGAAGGATGTGGTATAACCGTCTTAGTAAATATTTGGTAAAAGAAGGGTACAAAACAATCTCATTTGTCCATGTGTCTTTATAAAGAAATCGATAAAGGGATTTGCTATCTTAGTAGTTTATGTTGATGACATAAATTAGATTGGGACCCCAGAAGAGATTGATGAAACAATAGATTATTTAAAGAAGGAATTTGAAATAAAAGATCTTGGCAAACCTAAGCACTGTCTTGGTCTACAGATTGAGCATGGTGCTAATGGCATATTAATCCATCAATCAAACTACATCGAGAAAATTCTAAAGCGTACGCCGATGGTTGTTAGATCTTTAGATATAAAAAAGGACTATTATCGCCCAAAAGAAGAAGATGAGAATGTGCTTGGCCCGGAAGTGCCATATCTTAGTGCCATTGGTGCATTATTATATTTGGCCCAATGTACAAGACCAGATATTGCATTTTCAGTAAATCTTCTAGCAAGGTACAGTTCAGAACCAACGAAAAGACACTGGAATGGTATAAAGCATATCATAAGATATCTTCGTGGAACGACAAATTTGGGTTTGTTTTACTCTAACATGGACAATAATCCAAATATAGTTGTCTATGTTGATGCAAGTTATCTTTCTGACCCACATAAAGCAACATCACAAACTGGATATGTGTTTGATAACAGCAATGCAGCAATTTCTTGGCGATCTACAAAACAAACATTAGTGCAACATCATCCAATCACTCTGAAATACTAGCACTACATGAAGCAAGTAAAGAATGTATTTGGCTGAGATCACTAATTGAGCATATTCGAAAAGCTATCAACTCCCATCAGTAACAAAAGGGTCAGCCATTATTTATGAAGACAATGTAGCTTGTGTAGCTCAAATTCAAGCGGGTTACATTAAGGGTGATAGGACGAAACACATTTCTCCTAAATTTTTCTTCATATATGAGCTACAAAAGGATAATAAGATAGAAGTGAAACAAATTTGATCCCAAGAAAATCCGGTGGACCTATTCACAAAGGTGTTTTCAAAATCAATATTTCAGAAGATGGTGTACAAAATTGGTATGCGTCGGTTGCATCAATACACTAATTGAGTAGTGCGTTATAATTCAAGGGGAGCATATGAAATACGCTATAATATACTCTTTTTCCTTCACTAATATTTTTCCCATTAGGTTTTTATTAGTAAGGTTTTAATGAGGCATTATCTTGATGCAGAAGTATCAACCCTCGTAGTAACGTTATAAAATATATGTTACTTAAAGATGAAATCAAGTTGCACTCTTTTCGTTGTTTATGGTTGTTTTTCATTAGGAATTTTTTATAATAAGGTTTTTTATGAGGCAATTACTCTTATCATCTTTACATACGCATATTCAAGGGGCAGTGTTGTAATATATATTAATATAGGGATGAATATGCTAAATAATAAAGGGCATTGTTGTAATCTGCACTGCATATGGAGTCTATAAATATGGAGTTTGACTGTATTGTAAAATCTATCTCAGTTCAATAAAATTGTTCTCTCTCTAATGGTCTCTATTCTCTTTATTTTGTAACACAAAATAGATATTAGTACTTATAATTATAGCATAACGTTTGGAAGGGTAGTTGCCCGCCACAAAATGCATATAGTTTCGTCATTGATTCGAATAGTACGTCCTCGTTAACATGTCAGACTTTAAATACAAAGGCAATGCTATAACCACAATGATGAACAATTATTTGCTTAAATATCAAAATCAAACCTTACAAATGAAAGAAAAATTCTTCCTTTCCCATGATCAATGTAGTCTTCTCGCTTCATGTTTTATACATTTGTTCAAAAATTAACTCCATTGAATAATAAATAATTAGACATCTTTATCTATCAAATACATCTTGCTAACTAACTTATCATGACCTGGTGAAGGAATTCTAATACGAACACTAATCGGATTATCAGCATTTGCATCATGTATACTGAGCCCGGACCATAGTTGTTTTAATCACATCCCATTCATGATGATTATAGTGCAAACCCAAACCAAACATAACTAATTGAATCTAACAATAAACTAATGACCAAAAAGGGGGTTCTACAAATGCAAAAGTATGATATAATTTTGAAGAATATTTAGTATAATGTATATATTAAATTTTTTATTTCTCATTAAAGTTTATTAACTGGGTATATATATTATAATAAAAATTCAAAATAGAAAACCTTAAGTACATTCATATATCATTCCAATAGATTTAATAGTACACCTTTTTGACATTTCTTTTATCCCGGTTCATCTGCACTCTAAATATTAATCGAGTGATCCAAAAAAAGAAAAATGGTTGTGTAGAATTAACAAACATAAGAGCAACACTATACTCCAAACAACCATTAAACTATGAATTTCTGAATTTTTCTAATATAATGTTATGCAATGCTGAGATTAGTAAGCAGATAAATGGTGCTTATACAAGTACTTTCGTAAAAGGTTATCACATATGGCTCTAGTATACTTTCTCTAAAATATGCATGCTTACAGTAAAAGGTAATATTTGGTACAAAATATTTATATGCATCTACATATGAACATATGTCTATGTTAGTGAACCAAAGGTATCGACATAAACAGCAAAAACAAAGCCTGTGATCACTCATGTCCTTGGAAAATTTAAACATACGGGCCAAATATGTAAAATAAAATGTGTTGTACTCTTTTCTTTAAGGCCTAATTAAAGCGATCAAAACTTGAATTAAAGCTAAAAAACTTAAAGATATAATTATTATGACATTAATGTGTAGATACCGGGGAAGTTCTAATTTATTGAAGGCCAAACTACAAAATGCCAACATTATAAATAAGGGGTACTCGTCCCCAAATTACATAAGCTTCACCTATTAACACCCCTTATAGTGCCTTTAGCCCCCTAATATATTTCGAAAATATTTCACACGCCACGTAAATCTTTTGACCCCCCCTGACTACCCTTTACTCCCTTTCTCCTATTACTGTCATATTTCATTCTTACTTCATGGTTGGTAGAGTCAATTTCTACTCACATCTAATGCATGATTTCACCTTAAAAAATTAAACAATTTCCTAGTTCATCTTTATCAAAGTTAGAATGGAGTGGGAAAGAAGATTCAAATCAAAATATAGTAAGCTTTTTTAATTTTAGATCTAAGATTCAAGAAAATTATAATTTTAAGTTTTGTATGTGAATTGTTTTAAACCCTAACTGCTTGGAGCCAGTTTGATGAAGCAAATTGTTTTAGCCATTTACTAAACCTAATACTGCATTAAAATCAACGTTTTGTGTCCTGAAAGAATTTGAAATTTCTGATTAAGGCACGACATAAAAGAAATTAAAACCGTGTACTGATCTAATGTGATTCGTAAAAAAGGAATAAATATATCTTAGTGCAAGTGGTGAATAGGGGTAAAATTGTAATAAAAGCTATACTAGTTTAACCGAGGGTGAAAGGCAAAATTAAGGGTGGTAATAGAAGCAGCCATTACATAAGCTCTAGTTATTCTCCTATTCTCTTATATAGAATTAATTCAGATCAAGTGTAACGACCCGTAAATTTCCGACAATAAAATTTGTTAATTTAATAAGATTTTGATAAATAAATCTGGAATAAATAAAAATTTGAAATAAGTAAATGAATTAATAATGGGAATGAGATGTAATGATGTTAATTTTAATATAATAATAGGTTGAATAAAAATAATGGAAAATCAAGATTTATTAATTTACTGGAATTTAAATTTAATAATTGGATTAATTACAAATAATTGAAATTAAATATTAAAATATTACGTTAATGGAGATTAAAGTGAAATTTGAGAATATTAATGTAATAAACCATGAACCAATGTTAATTTTATCTATTTGATGATAACGGATTGAATAACAAGATTTAAAATCAAATAAATGGATTTATTGGAATTTCAATTGATAATTAGTGAACTTATTTAAAATTAAAATTTAATACAGTAATGGTTAATTAATTAACTTAAAATTGATATCTGGACTTGTCTATATTATTGTGAAGATTTAAAAAATCAAAAAAAGTTAATATCGCTAATTATTGAATTAGAATTGAAGATTTGATTTAATTAATTTAATATTAAATAATTTAATAATGTGAAAATCGCCATTTTGGCCACTGACTCGAATTTCGACGAAACCAGTTTCATCGGATCCGTAACAGTGAATTATTATAGGATTTTAAGTTTCGTAACGATCGGACTTGTCGTTTGATCGTACGGACTCGAAACGCCCAGAAATCAATTAAATTGAAATCAATTGAAATCAAATTGAAATAAATTGATTTTAGCATAACTTCTTCATATGATGGAATTTGGACCAAAAACCTATTCCATCTATTTTAAAACATTTTAAAACATCTATTTTGATATATGGGTTGACTCATTTTCGTTCCGGAGTCAGAACGGGCTTTTTGGGCCATTATCGTTCGATTTTCCCAAACCAATCAAGCCCATTTGCTTCAATTTTGTTCTGCCTATATATATGTTGTTATAAACCCTAGCCTATTTCTTATTTCTCATTTCTGTACGTACAGGAACTTTTGTTGCTCCTCTTCCTCAATGGCTGAAACCCTAAATATTCCAATTCAAAATTCAAAGCCAAAAATCCAAACTCCTCAAACGACATCAAATTTTATCAATCTGAAGCTCTCAACAAGCGCATCTCAGATTTGTAATTCATTTTTCAATCTGCGCTCCGATGTCGCAAGAAATTTTTGATTTGTTTTTGGCCATTCATCGCACGTCGATGAACCTCAACTGATCGTCAAATCGATGATACTGGGGCGTGGAGAGTGGCAAGCGCAGCTCATCGGCATAGGTGATTCATTGTTTCAATGGCTGGATCATCGGTTAAAATTGATTGGGGTTCAATTTCTACAGGCGGCGGCTGCCCTGTCGGGCGTGTCTGGTCGACGTCCATCGCAAGTGGGTGTCGAGGGAGTTCAGCGAGCTTCAGGGTGGCCGCGATCGGCCAGCGGCGGCGCGTACAGCCATGGCAAGGCGGCGTGTGCTCGATGTCGTGAGCATGGTAGGGTTTCTGTGTAACAGTGGAACGTGAACGAGGGATGAAGTGGAAAATTGGGGAGGTATAATTTGCTTCTTCTAATTTAATTTAAAATTAAATTTCAAACACTCTAATCGACATAACTTTTTCATACGAGGTCGGATTTATGCACAGTTTGATTTGCTGGGATCGTAATAAAATTTCGGACATTTTGACGTGGATTTGGACGGATTCTGAGACTTTTCAAATTTTGGATTTAAATTGGATTTATATTCAATTTAAATTCGAAAGGTGAGTGTTTAAACCCACTCACAACTTCTAGAATTTCTTATGTGCGTTAATTTAATTTTAAATGTGATTAGAAATTTATTTATGACTGTTTGGTATACTTTTAATCATCATCTCAGTTAAATTGAATTTATTGGACTAAATTGTTATTTAATTTATTATTGCATATAGACTGCCAGTAAATACATGTTATTTGTTATATGTTCTATATTGGTCTTATTGATTAAATTGGACGATGATTGTGATAAATGGTTGATGATTGATATTGGATGAAGGGATGTTGTATTTTATATTCTTATAAACTGCACGTTGTTATGGATATTATTTCAATCGGGATTGAAGTTTGAAATGATATATAACCGTATTTATAATTTAAATTGCGGATTGAAATGATAAATATCAATACCACTTGACCATAGGATAGAAAATTTTATACAGACATCACGGTCTATATATAAAAATATTTTGAAATGATTTCTATGGTTTTGTAAAGAGATATATGGTTTTATAAGATATTGATTTGGATATTTTATAAATGTTATTTTACATATAGTTAAATGCTTGGTTTTAAGCTATGTATAAAATTGGTTTAAAGTATAAAATAAGTTTAATAATAAAGTTTGATTTTATTAAGATATAATATGGTTAAATATTTATTTAAATTATATTTCTAGAGTTTATAATGACTTAAATGAGAATAAGGTGGGAAGATAAATATAAAACTGATTTGAAATTTAATAATATTGAGATTTTAAAGGTATGACTTTTATAACTGGATTTTGGTTTAAGCTGAATTAAACGAATACTCTAAGTATAAATAAATTGAAGGAAATATTTAGTTATTTGTAATTTGAGTTTTATTTAAATGATAATGGATTTATTATGCAAATATTCAAAACTAAATAATAGAAAATTGAATTGTTGAATCGTAATTACCAACCTTAGTTTTGAAATTGTTTAATACTTAAAGTTTGAAATATATTGAAATTAAAATGGTTTGTTGAAAACTGAAAGTGAGTTGAAAGTTATGAATTGAGATTTAATTTAAATTGAATAAAATTGTGAAGTTGAGGAAACTATTTTACTTTATAAAGTAATTTTAAATTCAAACTGTTTTATATACGGTTTGAATATTCAAACCATTTAAGTTTTGGAAGTTATGGTTTAGAAGCTATGAAATTCGAAGTATTATGTTTTGAAAGGTTATATTTCAAGCGTTTGGTTTCGAAATATTATAATCTTGAAAGTGCTATGATTTTGGGAAGGATATATTTGAAATAAAAATGATATTATATTGAGTTGGGTTTTAATAAATTGATATCATACTGATTGGTTTTTGAAACAGAAATGATATCGTATTCATATGGTTTTGAAATGGATATTATATTCTAGTTTTGAAGCATAATTATTTTGAAATGACCGTGGTGTTATAATAACTTTTGGTTGTTAAAGAGGCCAGGATCGAAAGTTGTCATACTCTCAGCCAACTCCGAAAACCACTTTAACAACTGTGTATGCGGTGGACATTCCAGAATGAAGTAGGATGGTGGCGACATTCTATTAAGGTATATACGTGGACCCGACTCCCACGAGTTGGCTAAGGTGGCTAAAACAGGAGCAATTCTCGGGTGAGTGAGGTAGCCCCTCTTATCGGACACACTCCTTCGATACCGTTCTATTACTTTGTGACTGATTTGGGCCCTTTGATTTTTGGGGGTGTGGCTCGAGGTGGATGGTAGTTGCGCGCTACGCGTCACCACCAGCCCGGATAGCAGTTGGCATATCTACCCTGGCATTGCTTTGTGTGTCGTGTCACCTGCCCTATCGCGTCTTGTACGAGTTTGGTTTTCTCCCGTAGCCCGTGTGGTATCCTCTGGTGTTTTCCTGATCAGGAGGAACCATGATACTGGATGGACTACTCGGACTATTACGTAGTAAGGGCTATATGGCTAACCCCTTAACGCTATTTAAAAATAAGTTTATTTTACTATAGACATTATTATAATAGCGTAATATTACTACGTAGTAAATGGTTTAACGAATCCTTAGGAGACGTGAATCCCGAGCATCTCTTAAGTTACTACACTCACGTTTGACACTGGATAGGAGATGTCAAATCCCGTAAACATCTCTGACGTTGTTCAACTCATATTATTTACATTGATTTAACTTACATAAGATCTTTTAGTTCTGACTCGAGTGTTTTGTCTTTTCAATTCACTCGGGTCAGTCTAAGCATTACAGGATTTGAAGACCTTATTTCTGGAGGACGAAAACGAAGATTGTATAATTACTATTAAATTACTACATTGTTCCGCTGTATTATTTTATTATTCTCTGCTATGTATAACTCTGATATGTATTGTGTAAGTATAATCGAACATTTTGTAAATAGCTTTATGAACTGTTTATTTGATTATCATATTTTATCGTTCCGCTGCAAGATTCTATTTTGCTTTTCTTTCTTTACTTTTCTTATTCACCCTCAATAACAATTCGCCCTTTTGTATGATTTGATTCTGACGTGTGTGGTTTATCGTCGATTTAAAGCGTACAAAAAAGTGGGATATTACATCAAGTGCTTATGTTAATTTGGAAGATCAGATCCAACTTTTATATTTTACATCTACCTCTTTCACTTAATCAGTTTACGAGAGTAGCAACGATGTATTCAGATCTAACATAAAATCTAGGGCTTGTGTCAATATGAAAAATTGTAACAACCCATAAATTTTTAAACGGTTTTTAATAACGTATTTAATTGAATTTTTGAGAAATTTTAAATAATAATATTTTGAAATAAAAATTTAATGGTCTGATTACATATAATTAAATATAAGTAGTGAATAAATAAGAAAACATATAAATTTAGATTACGTTACTTGTCAATTAATTTGGGCGTACATTCGTTTTAATTATTGCATCTATTGTACGCACTCTTTGATTTCATATCTTAGCTGTTAAAAATCAAATCAGCACATGCATTAAAAAAAAGAATTAAAACCCTGCCTCCAATTCACATGTAAAACTTTCAACTTTCATTTGCGTCTCCGTATTTAATAGGAATAAAAATCTTTGATTTCCTGACCGTTTCAAAATCTCTTCCCATCTTCATTTTTTGCAACGCAGTTCAGATCAGAAAAAAAAAGGTAATGGGTAACGATCCGAAATTTTAGACTAATTTAAAATTCTAATTTTTTTAAAAATATTGAATAAAATTTGGTAGAAACAAAAATAATAGGAATAATAATAGTTTATATGAGATTTACAATTTGAATTAAAAACAATAAATGTTAAGAATTTAATAATAATTGTTAATTGTAAATATTGATCTATTGAATAAAATTAAAGAGGAAACATTAGTTTAATTGTATTATTGTAATTCAAATAAGTTAACCTCTAACAAATGAACTAAAATTGGTAACTAATGGATATGTTGAGTTATGTGAAATTATTAAATAATGTTTGATTTATTGTTAATAAGAAGAAGTGGTTGAATTAGATTTTTATTTGATTTTAATGTGAAATTAATATTTGTATTTGTTGAAATATTTCCATTAAGGAAAGAATATTAAAATGAACATTTTATTTGGTAGTTAACATAATAATATTTTATTTATATGTTTAAAAAGATAAAATTATTTCAAAATGTTTTCCAAATATAATAATTATTATAAGAAATATATTTTGAAATAAAGTAATAGGTTGTATTCTGTGAATTTACGATTTATTTATTTACTATAAAGCAGTAGATAGTTATTGTTATTTTATATGTTAATTTAATGATTTAAAAGTTAATATGGTTTCAATTGGGAATAATATTTATTTTGACGTTAAATAATAAATTTATCTGTAGCCTTGCATTCCAAGTGGGAAAGAAATCATTTCCCTAGACGTTCAATTTCTTTTAAATCTAGTTTTGATAAGTTATGTGTAAGTTTCTACGCTTTCCTTTTTCCTTATTTTTATAATAGGAATAAAAATCCGTGTAGCAATTTCAAGCAAATTTATTTCTCTTTAGAAGTTCAAAATCCATTTCAAGATTGTTTGAAATTCACGTGTATAAGTGTCTCTTCTTTTCCATTTACTCCTTTGTAATTAATAGGAACAAAATCTTTGTTTTCCTTACCATTCAAACAAAATTCTTTTATTTCCTTAGTGTTCCTATACCATTAATTAGTACGTTTCTTTATTTAATCTATCCAACGCAATTATCTCCTAAATCAAATATCGCGCGCAAATTCCTCCTGACAGGAATTATTTCCTGCCGTTTCTCCAAGCAATCAATACAAGTTTCATTTAAATACTCAACCTTGTACGGAAATAATTTTCACCACCTTCCCATTTTATAAATATTTCTTGCGTTTTAATCAACGCATTTACTTCCTAATAAATTTTAAACGTGTACAAAATGTTTGCCAAAGATTTCTTGCAGTTTCCTTTTGCTAAATTCACGCAATCAATACCACTGTAAATATTCGCTCAAATCTTTCTTGCCTATATTCTCTCACCTCAATCAATGCAATCGTGTATAACTGATTTAAATTTATTTCTTGCCTATATTCTCTCACTTCAATCAATGCAATCGTGTATAAATATAAGCCTCGTACACAAATAGTTTTCAATTGTATCTCAACCTTTTCTTCATTTCTTCTTGCGTGCGTGAGCTCTAAAGGTATGGCCTCCATTTTCTTCTTTTTATTTTATATTTTTTTTCCATGCTTTGCTTCTCCCCTCCCTGTTCTCTGCTTTCAATATATTTGACAAATCCATCTTTATATTTCAACCCGCGTTCATAAATTTTCACATTATAACAGTCTCCATTTATTTGATATGTTAGCATAAAACTATATCTACATATATTTTTTATGTTTAATGCTTATGTGAATTTTAAGACAAGCTTTTCAGAGACGTATATATACGTTAGTCTTATGTCTTATTTGTTATTATAAAATATTAGTAATATACATATTTTGAAAATATAATTAGATTTTTATGCCTGTTCTAATATAACATATATTAGTACGGCAGCTGAGTATTGTAAAAGCATTAGTGATTTATGTTGTAAAACTAAAAATTTAAATGTATAATTTTCATCTCGATTCTAATGTATATATATAAAGTATGTTTTTTATTTCACTTTTCTGTAGTACTTTCATAATGTATGGTCTATATATATAGATTGATTTTCTCAGTATATGCTTTGAACTTTGAGTAAACTATATATAAATATATTATTTTAAAATGCGTGTTTTAAATAGGTGATGATTTTTATATATATTATACCTATATTTTATTTTGTGTGTGTGTGTTTAAATGTAATATTGATTTAAGAGGAAAAACGTTTATGTGTTTAAATTCAAGTATTGATTTTTCAATAATATGATGATGTTTTGTTTTAATATGTATTTTAAATTTAATATCAGTTTCAAACAATGTGAATATTTTATTTGAATATCCGTCTTAAATTAAATTCATTGAGATTTTAAGGAAATTTAAATAACACATATAATATATACTCTATTTATATCAAACCGATTGATTTTTTTTCATCGATTTCTATCTATCAGCTTTGTCATCAAATTCATGCCAATTTTGCTTTGCTTCAAAGTTCATATTGGGATCCATAACTGACCTCATTATCGTTCTTCTCTAGCCTCAAAAGGTGAGCAATCACTCACGATTAACGTTCTTGTATTTTATTAAATTTGATTTCAATTGAAACGACAATTGAAATATGATGCTGTAGTCATTTCAATTGTTATATATATGATATTTCCTGTAACCGTTCACCTGTGGGATATGACACCATATCTTGTTGTTTATATTATATTTTTATTGATGATATATGCTTGTTATTTTATTGTATTATCTGTTATCACTCTGCAAATTCCCTGTAGTTTAGAATTCACTACGGGTTGAAATGATACATACCCGAACGGACTTTTCGATAGGACAGTTTCGTTAGGTTTAAATGATAAACCCAAGCGATTTTCAATTAAATTGAATTTGGGATTGCGGGTAGAAGAGATATCTACCCGTATATTTAAATTTCGAATTGAAATGGTAAATATCCATATCCCTTGACCATAGCGTAGGACATTATATACAGACATCGTTGGTCCATATATATATATAAATGTTTTGAAAATAATTTCTATGGTTTGGGAAAGAAAAATATAGTTTTAATAAAGACTGATTCTTAGAATATTATATGTATAAAAATGAAAATTTTATGTATAGACCTAATAATAATATTTAATCTAATTGAGATTGATTTAATACATATAATATGTTTAAGGATTCATTTAAATATATATTTCAAATTAGATTTGGTAAAATTTTGAATAAGCTAGAGTTGAGAAGATAAAGTTGAATTAATTGGAAATGGTATTTAATTAAGAATTATATTCAATTAAATCGATTTGAAACTATTGAATTCGGGATTTAAGATATGATTTTATAACTTGGTTTTGGTAAAAGGGATTAAATGGATATTTTAAGTTTAAATAAATTTAAGGAAATATTCTGTAAAATGAAATCTAAGGCTATTTAAATGATATTGAACTTGTTAAGTGGATATTTCCTGACTAAATAATAATGATGAAGCTAAATCAAGATCTATATGAAACTGTTAGATTTAAATTTAAAATACTGAATATTAAAGCTTTGAATATAACGAAAGTTTAAATGGTTATTGGCAGTTGAATTGAATTAATGAATTGAGCTTTGAATAAATGAGAATTTGGAACTTGAGTTGATTAGAATCAATTTGTGTGGTTGAGGAAATTTCAAATACTTTACTTTATAAATTATTTAATATACATATACTATCTTGGAAAATAGATATATTTGAAAGGGAAATGATGTTTTGATTTGAAGTCTAAATAAAATTGAATGACCACGGTGTTATAGTGTATACTTCTACCTTGTAGATAGTTCCATGGACCCTTAGAGGATGGTTATCCCAAACATCCTTAAGTTATTTGTATTTTAGTTGATATTTCACTTGAGTTGGATTTATCGATATAAGAATGTTAATCCTGACTCGAGTGTTTTGTGTTTTTGCTTTACGCTTGGTCAGACTAAGCGATACAGCATTTGAGACTCGCCTTTGGAGTTTGGAGCTTCGTTTGAGGATCCAACTATTGATTAAGCTTTCAGCTCTTTCAGTTGATTCGTTCAGAGAGGTCATCTGTTTGTACTGGAGACTTCACTGTATTTGAGATATTCTGCTGTATTTTTATTTCTAACTCTGGTATTTATATAGTAGCTTCATGAACTACTATTTGTCTATTCCGCTGCATTATTTTATATTACTCTGTGTCTGTGATTCTGTGGTTGATTTATTTACTGTATATGCTGAGTTTTGCCAAATTTTAATTAACAATTCAGTATTTTGAATTATTCAAGTCGGATGTGTATGGTTTTATTGTCGATTTGAATGGTCTAAAATAGCGGGTCGTTACAGTTAGTATCAGAGCTTTGGCTCTAGGCAAAACTTAGCATATATGGTAAATTTATTTACAGAATCGCTTTCGTTCGAGTTGAATCTCTTCTAGAACTTTGGAGCGTTCCCTGTGGTTCAAAAATTCATTCTTGTCTCTCTCTATTTATATTCTTTTGATTCTGGAGTATCCAATGACTCCACTGAATGATTTGTAAAGGGGGTGAAACTCCTTTATAATTGGCATTCATTTACCTATGTATCCCTCGGTTTAGATGCTACTATCTCTTGTTATTCCGAATTATATCTCTGGCGATCGAATGTCGAATAGCCTCATAATTCTGCACCGATCTAATTTTGGAATCACGGTTAACTGGTAAAGGTCGCCCGCGATTTATAGAAGTATATCCATCTTCTATTTTGTAATTCAATTATCTCATCTTCGATCGAGTCTATCTTCGAATCAAGATTCTATTGATTGGAGTTCCTCTAAATTAAATCTCTATATTGGTTTTAAAATCCATTCTTGAATCATCCTTTGAAAATTGGGTTTTGTTTGTATTTTAAAATTGTTTTATATGCCGAAATTTTTATTTGGGTAACTATGATTTTATTCTATATATAAAAGAGAAAATGTTTTCGATAAGGATTATATACCTTTAAAAAAACGAGAATTTGAAGTTTCGAAAAGATTTGAAATTTTGAAAATATTATAAGAAAATTTATTTATATAAAAATGATTTATAACTGAAAGGTTTTGAATTTGAAATTCGAGAGATTGGACTCCGGTATTTTTGAAAATTGGTTTAAGATTTTGAAATATATAATAATAAGATTTGAAAGTATTTTCTGAATAAGAAATGTTTCAAATGAGTTCCAAGGATTTCGAAAAAAAATTCAAAGAAGTTTTCAAGGAAATAGAAGTCCAGAACTCACTTATGTCGCTGGAAAAAAATTTCGATGATGATTGCACGCATCATCGACATTGATTTTCGAGTTTCAGAGTGGGGAGAGGCCACTTTAATAGCTTTGCTATGCGAGTGACTTTATGAAACCAATTTTGATTTCAAATTTCGAAGTATGATTTGATATTCGAAAGATATAGGTATATATATTTGAAATAATTTAAAGTAAGCTGGTGTTCAATCCTCGAGTTTTCGATTTGATTTAGTATAACTCTATTTATAAATAAAAATTTTGATTTACTGATTTGTTGATGATTTCCAACTCTTGGATTTGAAATTTGATGTCACCGAGTATTTTGAAGGTTCGAGCACTTCCAAATCAAGATTTAAAATTTTAACATTAAGAAATTTCGAAGAGTATAAAATGTTTGATAAAGAATATACATTTAGTTTTGTATGTTTAAAGTATGAAGAGTATGACTTGAGTAAATTTGAAACTTTTGTTAAATAAATAATTTGAAAAAGGAAAATTGGATTTTTCATATAGGAATAAATAGTTTAAAGGTTTTAAAGGGATAATTATAAATTTAGAAACCATCTTGAGTATAATTGATTTTGAGAAGAATATTTGGTTTTGAAATTAGATTGGAATTAAAACCAGTATTATATAGTGATTTTGGAAATGAATTTGTTTGACCTAAATTTTGTTGATTTGGAAATTTGGATTATTTTCTAAACCTATTGTTTAAGAAACTTTGAAACTGAATATATTTAATTTGGAAGAAAATTTGGTGAAATCATGTATGATTTTGAAACTGAAATGTTATTGAAACGAGGAAAAATTTGAGAACCTTGATTTACTAAATACTTGATTTGGGAGTTATCAACTTATATAAAACTAATTTGTATAGTACGAAGTTGATTTGAAACCTATTGATTTGAAAGGTACTCAATTTGGAAAGAGAAATTTTATATAATCGAAGTCTATATAAGTGTGATTTGATGTACTATTAATTGGGAAAGTATTCGATTGAAAATGGAATCCTATATATAATGGACTTTATATAAGTATGATATTTGAAAGTGATTTGAAAAGGTACTATATGATACATATTTTCGAAGTAAAGATATGGAAAGTGCCTTCTGCTTGATATCCGCTTTATGGCCACATTGTGGATTCATTCTATCGATATAATTCTCTCTGATATTCAGTTTTCCTGATGTGATACTCGAGTGTCCCACCATAGCGTAACCCATGGGTTTTTTTTCTTGCGACTGCATAGCGCAACTGCCTGGCTGAGACGGCCTAGGGGTACGGATTGTTTCCTGGGGGATCCAGGCTTAACCATTGTGTATCATGCAATCTATGTAGGTCGAATTAGTAGCGAAACTGCCTGGCTAAGATAGCCTAGGGGTACGGATTGTTTCCTGGGGGATTCAGGCGTGACCATTGTGTATCCTGCACCCTACTAGCCATCATGGCGTAACTCGCAGGGCTGAGAAAGCATACGGATACTGATTGTTTCCTGGGGGATCCAAGCGTAACCATTGTGTATCTGCGAACCATAGTTAGACAAAGGTTTTGCTTTGGTTATTTTGTCTGGATTGTACTTTCCATATATGTTTTTAAAGGTTTTTCAAGCATTTTCACTAGTTGTTGAAACAGGTCTACTAAGTACTTGAAGAATTCTGGCTTTGCGCCTGATCAACACATGGCCAGAGTCTGCATGAACGAGGATAAACTTGTTGAAACATCGAGTTATAGAAGTATTTTCGAAAGGAAAATTGGTTTCGACATAGAAGCATTTTTTTTTGAAAAGGTATTTTATTATAAAAGTATTTCCAACAAGAAATTTTGTATTAATCTTTGAAATTGAAATTCTTTTGGTTTGAAATTAACTATTCGTGTCCGATACTATTCTCTGAATCTACCTTATCTGCTCAGCTTTAGTTATTCACCTTGATTCTGTTTTCCGAATCTACCTTCTTTCCTTGTTGGACATATCCTTTTTAAATATTGTTTATTTATATACTACATGGTATAATATAAAATTTTTAGTGTTGCAGAAGTTATTAATTAATTATAACATATTTAAAGAGAATGATTATTAATTTATCTATAATGTTGGAAGTACCTTGAGATAAATATTTTTTTTATATTTTGGATTTAATGTTTTGAATAGATTCTTTGTAAATATAAGTAATAATGTTAATAATTATTTTCAAAGGAGTTTTGAAAAGTATTAAAGTATTAAAGAAAATTAAATTTCAAATGAAGTTTTTAAATGAATATTTCAAGTAAAATTTGTATAGTTTTAAATTAATTGTTTATCTCGTACTTCAATCTATTTTTTCTTTCTGTTTGTTGCTATTCCCCTGCCTCCTTCCTTTTCGGGGACGAAAAGTTTTGAGTGGGGGAGGTGTAACAACCTATAAATTTTTAAACGGTTTTTAATAACGTATTTAATTGAATTTTTGAGAAATTTTAAATAATAATATTTTGAAAAAAAAATTAATGTTTGGATTACGTATAATTAAATATAAGTAGTGAATAAATAAGAAAACATATAAATTTAGATTACGTTACTTGTTAATTAATTTGGGCGTACGTTCGTTTTAATTATTGCATCTATTGTAATTTGGGCGTACGTTCGTTTTAATTATTGCATCTATTGTACGCACTCTTTGATTTCATATCTTAGCTGTTAAAAATCAAATCAGCACGTGCACTAAAAAAAAGAATTAAAACCCTGCCTTCAATTCATGTGTAAAACTTTCCACTTTCATTTGCGTTTCCGTATTTAATAGGAATAAAAATCTTTGATTTCCTGACCGTTTCAAGATCTCTTCCCATCTTCATTTTTTGCAACGCAGTTCAGATCTGGAAAAAAAAGGGTAATGGGCAACGATCCAAAATTTTAGACCAATCTAAAATTCTAATTTTTTTTAAAACATTGAATAAAATTTGGTGGAAACAAAAATGATGGGAATAATAATAGTTTATATGAGATTTACAATTTGAATTTAAAACAACAAATATTAAAAATTTAATAATAATTGTTAATTGTAAATATTGATCTATTGAACAAAATTAAAGAGGAAACATTAGTTTAATTGTATTGTTGTAATTCAAATAATTTAACTTCTAACAAATGAACTAAAATTGGTAACTAATGGATATGTTGAGTTATGTGAAATTATTAAATAATGTTTGATTTATTGTTAATAAAAAGAAATGGTTGAATTATATTTGTATTTGATTTTAATACGAAATTAATATTTGTATTTGTTGAAATCTTTCCATTAAGGAAAGAGAATGTATTAAAATGAACATTTAATTTGGTAGTTAACATAATAATATTTTATTTATAAATTTTAGAAGAGAAAATTATTTCAAAATGTTTTCCAAATATAATAATTATTATAAGAAAGATATTTTGAAATAAAAGTGATAGGTTGTATTCTGTGAATTTATAATTTTTTATTTACTATAAAGCAGTAGATAGTTGTTATTATTTTATATGTTAATTTAATGATTTAAAAGTTAGTATTGTTTCAATTGGGAATAATATTTATTTGACGTTAAATAATAAATTTATCTGTTGCCTTGCATTTCAAGGGGGAAAGAAATCATTTCCCTAGACGTTCAATTTCTTTTAAATTTAGTTTTGACAAGTTACGTGTAAATTTCTACGCTTCCCTTTTTCCTCATTTTTATAATAGGAATAAAAATTCGCGTAGCAGTTTCAAGCAAATTTATTTCTCTTTATAAGTTCAAAATCCGTTTCAAGATTGTTTGAAATTCACGTGTATAAGTGTCTCTTCTTTTCCATTTACTCCTTTGCAATTAATAGGAACAAAATCTTTTATTTTCCGTACCATTCAAACGAAATTCTTTTATTTCCTTAATGTTCCTATACCATTAATTAGTACGTTTCTTTATTTAATCTATCCAACGCAATTATCTCCTAAATCAAATATCACGCGCAAATTCCTCCTGACAGGAATTATTTCCTGCCGTTTCTCCAAGCAATCAATACTAGTTTCATTTAAATACTCAATGTTGTACGCAAATAATTTTCGCCACCTTTCCATTTTATAAATATTTTTTGCGTTTTAATCAACGCATTTACTTCCTAATAAGTTTTAAACGTGTACAAAATGTTTGCCAAAGATTTCTTGCAGTTTCCTTTTGCTAAATTCACGCAATCAATACCACTGTGAATATTCGCTTAAATCTTTCTTGCCTATATTCTCTCACCTCAATCAGTGCAATCGTGTGTAATTGATTCAAATTTATTTCTTGTGTATATTCTCTCACCCCAATCAATGCAATCGTGTATAAATATAAGCCTCGTACACAAATAGTTTTTGATTGCATCTTAACATTTTCTTCATTTCTTCTTGCGTGCGTGAGCTCTGAAGGTATGGCCTCCATTTTCTTCTTTTTATTTTATATTTTTTTTCCATGCTTTTCTTCTCCCTTCCCTGTCCTCTGCTTCCAATATATTTGACAAATCCATCTTTATATTTCAACTCGCGTTCACAAATTTTCACATTATAACAGTCTCCATTTAATTGATATTTTAGCATAAAACTATATCTATATATTTTTTTATGTTTAATGCTTATGTGAATTTTAAGCCAAGCTTTTCAGAGACGTATATATACGTTAGTCTTATATCTTATTTGTTATTATAAAATATTAGTAATATACATATTTTGAAAATATAATTAGATTTTTATTCCTGTCCGAATATGACATATATTAGTATGACAGCTGAGTGTAGTAAAAGCATTAGTGATTTATGTTGTAAAACTAAAAATTTGAATGTATAATTTTCATCTCGATTCTAGTGTACATATATAAAGTATGTCTTGTTTTTTTCTCTTTTATGTAGTGCTTTCATAATGTATGGTCTATATATATAGATTGATTTTCTCAGTGTATGCTTTGAATTTTGAGTAAACTATATATAAATATATTATTTTAAAATGCGTATTTTAAATAGCTAATGATTTTTATATATATTACGCTTATATTTTATTTTGTGTGTGTGTTTAAATGTAATATTGATTTAAGAGGAAAAATGTTTATGTGTTTAAATTCAAGTATTGATTTTTCAATAATATGATGATGTTTTGTTTTAATATGTATTTTAAATTTAATATCAGTTTCAGACAATGTGAATATTTTATTTGAATATCCGTCTTAAATTAAATTTATTGAGATTTTAAGGAAATTTGAATAACACATATAATATATATTATATTTATATCAAACCGATTGATTTTTTTTCTTCGATTTCTATCTATCAGCTTTGTCATCAAATTCGGGCCAATTTTGCTTTGCTTCAAAGTTCGTATTGGGATCCATAACTGACCTCATTATCGTTCTTCTCTAGCCTCGAAAGGTGAGCAATCACTCACGATTAACGTTCTTGTATTTTATTAAATTTGATTTCAATTAAAACGATAATTGAAATATGATGTTGTAGTCATTTCAATTGTTATATATATGCTATTTTCTGTAACCGTTCACGTGTGGTATATGACACCATATCCTGTTGTTTATATTATATTTTTTTTGATGATATATGCCTGTTATTTTATTGTATTATCTGTTATCACTCTGCAAATTCCCTGTAGTTTAGAATTCACTACGGGTTGAAATGATACATACCCGAACGGACTTTTCGATAGGAGAATTTCGTTATGGGTTGAAATGATAAACCCAAGCGAATTTCGGTTAAATTGAATTTGGGATTGCGGGTCGAAGAGATATCTACCCGCATATTTAAATTTCGGATTGAAATGATAAATATATGTATCCCTTGACCATAGCGTAGGAAATTATATACAGACATCGTTGGTCCATATATATATAAATGTTTTGAAAATAATTTCTGTAACGACCCGTTAAATTTGATAATATTAAATGGATTAACTTAATATAATTTTTAATCTAATTTATAATAAATGTAGGAGTTGGATATAGTAACTGAGATTAAAGATTTAACAATTGAAATGTTATATGGCAATAGGTAGAATAACGAAGATTTGTGTTGTGGTTATAAGTCATAATTAGTTGATTAAAATGGTATTAATGAAATAATAACTGAATTGAATTGCAATATATAAACATCAGAAAAATTTAATTGGTGGATTAAATTTGTTAAAGTTCATAAGTTTTGTAAATTAGTTTAGTAGAACTTTAAATTATAAACGAAGATCGAAATAAACGATAAATTTAATTATGTAAATGGTAACTCAAGACCTAGGTTATAGGAATTGGAACATAATCCAATTTGAATTAAGTAGAAGAAGGACTTGGTTAATATGTAAGTTATTGTTCAAGGTATTGAATAAAAACTTGGAATCCAATCATAATTTAATGATAATAACGTTAGTATTAGAGAATAAATATATTTCAATGCAGTACCCGAATGAACGGAATAAAATGAATATATATTGAATAGACATGAAATGTAAATTGGCACATTTGGTTGAAAGTTAATTTTAAGAAACATAAATGTTGAATTTGAGAATATTAATATAAATATTAACTTGAATGGGATTCATTAATACAAAGATGTATTAAGTGTAGATAGTAAAAATTTAATGGCTGTAGTGGATAAAAAAAAATCTAGTAGTAACATAAAATTTATTTATATGGAAAAAGAGTATAGATTTGAACAAATTTATGAAAATTTGATAAGAACAGTGGTTATAATCAGTTTGGTTATTTAATATTTGGAAGATAGAGATTTGTAAATCCGTTAATGAATTTATAATGGGAAGGAATGGTAAGAATGTAAAAATTATAAGCATTTGATTCAATTAAGGGAATTAAATTATAATAAATGGTCATTTAATAAATTCAACGTTCTGTGAGAAATCATAATAGTTGTGTAAAATGTGTACAAACTTCGATTTGGAAATTTATTGCATTTATAACGGTTTTGGTATTACATTTATGAGTTTAAAAGTTATTCCATTTTGTAAAGTAATAAAAGCTTATTTAGGTGACTAGAATTTAGCGTAACGACTATTGTGTGTTACCTATTCTTGTTGCTTGTTAATTTAAATTTTGGGAATCAAATTCAATTTATCCGCCAATTTACCACAGTTAAAGTGAAATGAATTGGTGAATGAGTAATGTTAAATACAAATAAGATGTAACAAAGAAAATCCCATTTATAATAATTTATGTAGAATAAAGTAAATAAACCAGGAAATGAAAATGTGAAAATGTGGATGCAATGAGATCTTAAGTAATAATAACTTTGTTAGGTAAGTGATAACGGTTTTTTGTGTATAACCAAATAAAGATCCAAATTTATTTGGAAATTAATTGCAATCAATTGAATTTATTGCAATTAAATGGATTTAATATTTAATAGTTATGTAATTATTATTTGGAAGAAATTGGAGTTATTTGTAATAAGTATGAACCTAATGTTAATTTTTCTTATAGGATTGACAATTGATATGGAATGAAAAGAAGAAAATTTGGGTCAGTAAAATTTGGAATTTATGCATAATAAAATGGATTCTAACGTTAAATACTACGTTATTGAGATTTAAATTAGACTTAAAGAACAATGATGTGAATCAGGAACTAATGTTTATGGCATCTTTATTTTAGGTGAAAGTTGAGAATATAAAGATTAAAAATCTAAAGTATGGGTTTTGAGAATATAATTTATAAAATTCTTAAATATAAGAAAGTGTAGAAATTAACATTGCAATTAATATACTGTTAGCTTTTAATTCACAGCTAAGCCTGTTAAATCTTTTCAATTGATTACGAATCATATAAGAAATAAAATTTGGCCAATTTTAGAATTTAATATAAAATTTGGATTTTTATAATTTATTTATTTTATTTAATGAATATTAAAAATAGCCATTTTGGCCACGGACTCGGATTTCGACGAAACCAGTTTCATCGGATCTGTATCGGTGAATTATTATAGGGTTTCAAGTTTCGTATCGATCGGACCTGTCGTTTGATCGTACGGACGCGAAACGCCTTGAAATCAATTTTAATAAAATCAATTTGAAATCAATTTGGAAATTTTGTTTTCAGCATAGCTTCTTCATACGATCAAATTTGGACGTGAAACTTTTTCCATCGCGTTCAGAATATTTTAAATTACCTATTTGGATATATAGATTTACGAAATTTCGTTCCGAGGGCATAGCGGGCTTTTTGGGCCATAGTTTGTTCCGCACGTTCATTCTACGGTCTATCTACTCTATCTCTAACCCCTCTATATGAACCTAGCTACAAGCCCTAGCCTCCGCCTAATTTCATTTCATCTGCGCATATACTTTCTTCAAGCTCCTTTTCTTCTTCAATGGGTGCAAACCCTAGATCCAATCAATTCAAAATTTCAATGAAAAATCAAACTCTCCAGAAAAATTCCACAAAAATATATATCATAGTTCTCGATGCACGTAATCTCATGGTGAAATTCGTTTTTCAATTGGAGTTATCGTTCACCCAGAATAAATTCAAAACAGTCCCAACCGTTCATCATCGCCGTAACAAACTTCGTCTGATCGTCGAATGGTTTCTGGGTATTGGAGAGAGGACTGAGAGGGTTAGATCTATGTGGTTATTGTCTCGTTTCAACGGCTAGATCATGCGCATAATTCAACTAGGTTTCGAAACCCTAGAAGCTTTTGGCGGCGGCTCGTGTACTGGAGGCGACCGAGGTTGGCAAGGGGGTACAGTTGGGTGCGGCACGGTGAGCAGAGGAGAATGGTGGTGGTCATTCGATCGATAGCGGCGTGTGGCAGTCGTTATTCACGGTCAAAGGGCGGTCCAGGGGTGTGTTCATGGGTGCGGCTGTTAGTAGTTGTGTGCAGAGGGAGGACGTGAGTGATACTTGGTGATGTGGCAAGTCTTGCTATTTTAAAATTTAAATTCAAGTGCAAATTTCGACATAACTCTCGTATACGATCTCCGATTCACGTGAGATTTTTTTTATTAGGATCGTAATTAAATTCCGGACCTGATGACACTGGTTTGAACGAATTCCGAGATGGGCGAATTTTTGGGTTTAAATCGAATTTAAATTCGATTTAAATTCAAAAGGTGAGTGTTTAAACCCACTCACAACTACTAGAAGCTTTTATGTTTGTTAAACTAATTTTAGAAATGAATAGAAATTTATTTATGAGTATTTGGCATGTTTATTTTATTCATATCTGTTGAATTGCATTTATTTAATTTAATTGTTAATTTAATTAATTTATTGCGTATAAATTTACAGTTAAAATTTATTTGTCTGTATATGAACTGCTAGTTAACAGTTATATAATTTATTACTGAATATAGACTGTAGATTAATAGCTGTTAAATTTAATTTGAATATAATTGCCAGTATTACCTGTTATGTAGTACCAAAAATAATATTGTTATTGATTGATACTAATTGATGATTGCGATTTGGATGATGGATGATGTTGATGAATGCATGTTTATTGTATATCATTAAATTGCAAATTATCATGCATATTTCATTTCATTCGGGATTGTGGTTTGAAATGATATACAACCGCAAAATTTTATATCTTTTAAATTGCGGATTGAAATGATAAATATCTGTATCACTTGACCATAGGATAGAAAATTATATACAGGCACCGCGGTATATATATAACTATTTAAAGGTGATTTCTATGGTTTGGATGGAATACGGTTTATAATAATCTTAAATTTTATATTGTATAAATATTATTCTTCCATATATATACATATGAAGTTGAAAATTTTGAAATTAAAAGGTGTATAAAAATCTTTATTAAAAATGGAAGAAAATTAAGAAAATGGAGTTTGATAATTTATATCATATGTTTAAATGTTAAGTTTGGAAATTTTAAGATATGATATTTATAATTGGATTTTTCCCAAGATAAATGGAAATGAATATTCTAGTATAATTTGAATTGAAAAAAATATATGTTTTATTACTAGAAATTGGAGTTTTATTTATTTATGGATTTTATGTGAATATTCAAGACTAATTAATAGAACATTCGATTTTTTGAAAGAATAAAATCCAACTTTAGTTTGAAATATTAATACTCCAAATGGATATGCGTATATATATATATATAAATTGAAGTGGTTTTGAAACTTGAGAGAGATAATATAAATTTTGGTTTAGACTTTAATAAAGAAATGTATTTGTAAAGCCATGAGAACTATTTTCTTTACAAAGTAACATTTAAGTCAAACCTTTTAATTCATATACCGTTGAATATCCAAACCATTCAAGTTTTAAAAGTTATGGTTTTAAATTATGATTTTCAAAATATTATGCTTTGAAAATATTTGATTTTCAGACGTTATGAAGTTAAAGCATTATGATTTTGGAAAAGAATTATATTTGGGATAAGTGATAAAATACGGTTTTTGGTTTTGAAATGATATCGTATTCATGGTTATGAAATGGAATGTTTATTCTGATTTTTAAAGTATAACCTATTTTTAAATGACCGCGGTGTTATAATAACGATGGGTTGGCAAAGAGACCGGGATCGGATATCTGACATACTCTCTGTCGATACCGAAAACCACTTTGACTAACCGTGTACGCGGTGGAGATTCCAGAATGAAGTAGGTGGTGGTGACGTTTCCTGTAAGGTAAATACGTGGACCCGACTCCCGTGAGTTGGCATAAGGTGGCTAAAACAGGAGCGATTCTCAGGCCAATGAGGTCATTCCTCTGATCGGACCCTCCTCTTCGATATTATACTTTGATTTTGGATTGATTCAGTGGCCACTTCTATATTTTGATTTTGGGGAATTAGTCCGAGGTGGGCGGTAACTGCGGCTACGCGTTTCCACCAGCCTGGATAGCAATTGGTATATCTACCCTGGCATTGCCTAGTTGTGCCGTGTCACCTACCATACCGAGCCTTTACTACGAGTTTCTATTTGTGTCGTACCTATGGAGTATCCTCTGGTAGCTTCCCGATCAGGAGGTATTACGGTACTGTATAAACTATTGGCATTATTTGTTAAGGGCTATATGGGTAACCCCTTAACGCTATTAAAAAGTAAGTTTATTTTATAAATAGACACTATTATAATAGCGCAATATACTACATAGTAAATAGTTTAACGGATCCTTAGGAGAGGTAAATCCCGAGCATCTCTTGAGTTACTGTACTCATATTTATTTCTGTTAATTTAACTCATATAAGATCTTTTAGTCTGACTCGAGTGTTTTTGTCTTTTCAAATTCGCTCGGGTCAGTCCGAGCGTTTCAGGATCGAAGATTTTAGCTTTGGAGGACGAAGATGAAGAATCCGTATTATATTATTTATAGTGTTGCACCACACTCTAAAATTTCCGCTGCATTGATTGTATTGGTATGTGTAACTCTGATATTCATTGTATAAGTAAAATAAATATTTTGTAAACAGTTATCATGAACTGTATATTGATTATTATATTTTATCCTTCCGCTGTGAGATTCTGTTTTGTTTTTATTTCTTCTCTGTTTTTCTTATTTACCCCATAACAATCCGCCCTTCCGTATGGTTTGAACTGGCACGTGTGTCGGTTTAAAGTGTGCGAAAGGCGGGATGTTACAAGTTGGTATCAGAGCGAGATTTAGCGATAAACCTTGGCTTTGTGGGGTTTGACTCTTTATTAATAGGGTAGTAATACCCTATGGGAGTCGCTGAGTGTATTTATATGAGAGAGCGTATTTGTTAGTGTTAATAAAGATTTTGATATTGCGTTAATCTGTTCCGCTTTGTATTTATAAATTCTGGTTGATGCATGGGACGCTATGACATCGATAGGGATTTCTAAACACTTAATAGGACAGACCGACATAATATCCGTTTTAATATAGGTGAATGAAATAATTTTGCCTATTATATTTTCCATATATAAAAATATTTTTATAAAGATATATTTTGGTTGCTATAGTTGGGTGTTAGGTAATAAAAATATTTGTAATGAATTAAAGCTAAGTTGAATTTTAATAAATCAAATTGGAGATTTTAGAACTTAAGTCCGGGATTTTGAAAATCTTCTTTCAAAGGATTTGTGAAATATAATGATTTGGTTTATAGGTAATTTTTTATATAAATATTTAGTATCATTTGAAAGAATTGTTAAAAGAAGATTTTGGAGAAAATAAATTTTGTACTTTCCTCTCTGTCGCTGGAAAATAATTTCGGTGATGGCGGCCGCATCATTGACTTTCATTTTCGAGTTTCGAAGGGGAAAGGCCACCGTAGTAAATTCTACTGCAGATTTGTTTTGAAATTATTTAGAATTTTAATTGTTTTAAAAGATAATTAGAGATATAAAAGTTGTAAGAAATTAATTATCTATTATTTTTAAAGTAATTTTGAGGTTTGACCCGGTATTTAATTCTTAAATTTCCATTAATTAATTGTTTTAAATTATTTTAGTGAAATAAAAGGTAAGTAATTAATTGAAACCTCTAATGTAGGTAAGAGAATTAATGAAAAGTTATAAAGAGAAATTTGTAATTGTTACAAAGAGTAATATTGATTAACATTAAATTTAATTAAAAAGATGAGATATAGCTTGTATAAGTTTAGTTGCATTTTTCTTTGACATAAATAACTTACCAAATATAAAAGTTGAAATGTTAATTAAGAAATTGGATTAGAATATTATACAAGTAGAAATTTTGGAAATAGTGAAGTATTCAATAAATCGTTGTTATAAATGAGAAATTATTGGTATAAACTTAAGTTATAATTGAAATCTCAAGTTAAAGATAAGTAATATAAATAGGTGATATGAACTTAAGTAGATAAAATGAAATTCTTTATTAAATAAGGATTGATGTGGAGGGTTATAAACTTCAGTACGGTATGAAAGCTACTAGTTAAAAATTAATAAAATGGAATTGAGAAGAAACTTGTAAATTTTCACTTACATTCTTAAAACATACATAACTTACCATATAATAAAAGTTCAAATGTTATTTAGAAAATGAAAGGAGAAATCTTACAAGTGAAGCTTGAGGTAATAAAGGTATTCTATTAATTTGCTATTGTTAATGAGAATTAATTGTATAAGCTTAAGATAAATTGGAAATTTTACTATATAAGTAAAGGTAAGTAGTATAAATAGATGATATATACTTTAGTCAATAAATTGGAATACAAATATAATGAATTTTGTAATAAATGGAAAATAAAATTGTAAGAAACAAAGAAATCCCTCCATGAATGAAAGAAAGAAAATCAACCCACTGAAGCATGAAATAAATGTATAATAAATGAATTTGGGTGTTGGTTTGAATTGTGTTGTTTGATTTATGTTGTTGGGTAAGAAATTTGAAGTGGTTAAATGAATAAGTATCTATCATTGTTCCATCTAAGACAGTTGAGTAAAGGATGCACTTGATAGTTAATTTTATTTCATAGAAATTTCAAGTTTTGAACCCAAACAACTATTTGTTTGATGGATTAATGGTTGCTTTGTTTTATGTATGTATGCTGTTTGTAAAATTGATGGTTGTTGTATTGTTTGGTTGATTAATGATTGAATCCACTTGAATAATTCACTTTAATATAAATATTTAACCTTTTAGATTATATAAGTGAATACAGGTGATGGAAGCAACTGCTACTGCTTTTGGTTCCATAATAATAAGCGTATATTGCCCGACAAATAGGTACGTTTCCGAATTACGTTTTAGCGCTATTTTATATAATTTTCCCGTGTTGGGATATAATATTTTGATAATATATGTAATATATTTGTATATTTTGATATTATATTTTTCTCCAGAGTCTCTCCGTACAAAGGAGACTCTGCCAAAATTTTCCGTAAATTTTGGACTTAGAATTTTTTTGAAAATATTTTCCCAACTTTAATAATTTAAGTACAAAAGAATATAATGATTATAAACAGGTATATTTTATTTAAGGAAATTAATCCAGTAATTTATTGTTTATAAGTTAATATTTGAAATAACATGTACTGTTTATTCTTCCTTCTCCATTCTTTTTCCATTTCGGGGACGAAAAGTTTTGAGTGGGGGAGATTGTAACGACCCGTTAAATTTGATAATATTAAATGGATTAACTTAATATAATTTTTAATCTAATTTATAATAAATGTAGGAGTTGGATATAGTAACTGAGATTAAAGATTTAACAATTGAAATGTTATATGGCAATAGGTAGAATAACGAAGATTTGTGTTGTGGTTATAAGTCATAATTAGTTGATTAAAATGGTATTAATGAAATAATAACTGAATTGAATTGCAATATATAAACATCAGAAAAATTTAATTGGTGGATTAAATTTGTTAAAGTTCATAAGTTTTGTAATTTAGTTTAGTAGAACTTTAAATTATAAACGAAGATTGAAATAAACGATAAATTTAATTATGTAAATGGTAACTCAAGACCTAGGTTATAGGAATTGGAACATAATCCAATTTGAATTAAGTAGAAGAAGGACTTGGTTAATATGTAAGTTATTGTTCAAGGTATTGAATAAAAACTTGGAATCCAATCATAATTTAATGATAATAACGTTAGTATTAGAGAATAAATATATTTCAATGCAGTACCCAAACGAACGGAATAAAATGAATATATATTGAATAGAAATGAAATGTAAATTGGCACATTTGGTTGAAAGTTAATTTTAAGAAACATAAATGTTGAATTTGAGAATATTAATATAAATATTAACTTGAATGGGATTCATTAATACAAAGATGTAATAAGTGTAGATAGTAAAAATTTAATGGCTGTAGTGGATAAAAAAAAAATCTAGTAGTAACATAAAATTTATTTATATGGAAAAAGAGTATAGATTTGAACAAATTTATGAAAATTTGATAAGAACAGTGATTATAATCAGTTTGGTTATTTAATATTTGGAAGATAGAGATTTGTAAATGCGTTAATGAATTTATAATGGGAAGGAATGGTAAGAATGTAAAAATTATAAGCATTTGATTCAATTAAGGGAATTAAATTATAATAAATGGTCATTTAATAAATTCAACGTTCTGTGAGAAATCATAATAGTTGTGTAAAATGTGTACAAACTTCGATTTGGAAATTTATTGCATTTATAACGGTTTTGGTATTACGTTTATGAGTTTAAAAGTTATTCCATTTTGTAAAGTAATAAAAGCTTATTTAGGTGACTAGAATTTAGCGTAACGACTATTGTGTGTTATCTATTCTTGTTGCTTGTTAATTTAAATTTTGGGAATCAAATTCAATTTATCCGCCAATATACCGCAGTTAAAGTGAAATGAATTGGTGAATGAGTAATGTTAAATACAAATAAGATGTAACAAAGAAAATCCCATTTATAATAATTTATGTAGAATAAAGTAAAGAAACCAGGAAATGAAAATGTGAAAATGTGGATGCAATGAGATCTTAAGTAATAATAACTTTGTTAGGTAAGTGATAACGGATTTTTTTTTTGTATAACCAAATAAAGATCCAAATTTATTTGAAAATTAATTGCAATCAATTGAATTTATTGCAATTAAATGGATTTAATATTTAATAGTTATGTAATTATTATTTGGAAGAAATTGGAGTTATTTGTAATAAGTATGAACCTAATGTTAATTTTTCTTATAGGATTGACAATTGATATGGAATGAAAAGAAGAAAATTTGGGTCAGTAAAATTTGGAATTTATGCATAATAAAATGGATTCTAACGTTAAATACTACGTTATTGAGATTTAAATTAGACTTAAAGAATAATGATGTGAATCAGGAACTAATGTTTATGGCATCTTTATTTTAGGTGAAAGTTGAGAATATAAAGATTAAAAATCTAAAGTATGGGTTTTGAGAATATAATTTATAAAATTCTTAAATATAAGAAAGTGTAGAAATTAACATTGCAATTAATATACTGTCAACTTTTAATTCACAGCTAAGCCTGTTAAATCTTTTCAATTGATTACGAATCATATAAGAAATAAAATTTGGCCAATTTTAGAATTTAATATAAAATTTGGATTTTTATAATTTATTTACTTTATTTAATGAATATTAAAAATAGCCATTTTGGCCACGGACTCGGATTTCGACGAAACCAGTTTCATCGGATCTGTATCGGTGAATTATTATAGGGTTTCAAGTTTCGTATCGATCGGACCTGTCGTTTGATCGTACGGACGCGAAACGCCTTGAAATCAATTTTAATAAAATCAATTTGAAATCAATTTGGAAATTTTGTTTTCAGCATAACTTCTTCATACGATCAAATTTGGACGTGAAACTTTTTCCATCGCGTTCAGAATATTTTAAATTACCTATTTGGATATATAGATTTACGAAATTTCGTTCCGGGGGCATAGCGGGCTTTTTGGGCCATAGTTTGTTCCGCACGTTCATTCTACGGTCTATCTACTCTATCTCTAATCCCTCTATATAAACCTAGCTACAAGCCCTAGCCTTCGCCTAATTTCATTTCATCTGCGCGTATACTTTCTTCAAGCTCCTCTTCTTCTTCAATGGGTGCAAACCCTAGATCCAATCAATTCAAAATTTCAATGAAAAATCAAACTCTCCAGAAAAATTCCACAAAAATATATATCATAGTTCTCGATGCACGTAATCTCATGGTGAAATTCGTTTTTCAATTGGAGTTATCGTTCACCCAGAATAAATTCAAAACAGTTCCAACCGTTCATCATCGCCGTAACAAACTTCGTCTGATCGTCGAATGGTTTCTGGGTATTGGAGAGAGGACTGAGAGGGTTAGATCTATGTGGTTATTGTCTCGTTTCAACGGCTAGATCGTGGGCATAATTCAACTAGGTTTCAAAACCCTAGAAGCTTTTGGCGGCGGCTCGTGTACTGGAGGCGACCGAGGTTGGCAAGGGGGGTACAGTTGGGTGCGGCACGGTGAGCAGAGGAGAATGGTGGTGGTCGTTCGATCGACAGCGGCGTGTGGCAGTCGTTATTCACGGTCAAAGGGCAGTCTAGGGGTGTGTTCATGGGTGCGGCTGTTAGTAGTTGCGTGCAGAGGGAGGACGTGAGTGATACTTGGTGATGTGGCAAGTCTATAAATGTGTATCATTCTTTGCTATTTTAAAATTTAAATTCAAGTGCAAATTTCGACATAACTCTCGCATACGATCTCCGATTCACGTGAGATTTTTTTATCAGGATCGTAATTAAATTCCGGACCTGATGACACTGGTTTGAACGAATTCCGAGATGGGCGAATTTTTGGGTTTAAATCGAATTTAAATTCGATTTAAATTCAAAAGGTGAGTGTTTAAACCCACTCACAACTACTAGAAGCTTTTATGTTTGTTAAACTAATTTTAGAAATGAATAGAAATTTATTTATGAGTATTTGGCATGTTTATTTTATTCATATCTGTTGAATTGCATTTATTTAATTTAATTGTTAATTTAATTAATTTATTGCGTATAAATTTACAGTTAAAATTTATTTGTCTGTATATGAACTGCTAGTTAACAGTTATATAATTTATTACTGAATATAGACTGTAGATTAATAGCTGTTAAATTTAATTTGAATATAATTGCCAGTATTACCTGTTATGTAGTACCAAAAATAATATTGTTATTGATTGATACTAATTGATGATTGCGATTTGGATGATGGATGATGTTGATGAATGCATGTTTATTGTATATCATTAAATTGCAAATTATCATGCATATTTCATTTCATTCGGGATTGTGGTTTGAAATGATATACAACCGCAAAATTTTATATCTTTTAAATTGCGGATTGAAATGATAAATATCTGTATCACTTGACCATAGGATAGAAAATTATATACAGGCACCGCGGTATATATATAACTATTTAAAGGTGATTTCTATGGTTTGGATGGAATACGGTTTATAATAATCTTAAATTTTATATTGTATAAATATTATTCTTCCATATATATACATATGAAGTTGAAAATTTTGAAATTAAAAGGTGTATAAAAATCTTTATTAAAAATGGAAGAAAATTAAGAAAATGGAGTTTGATAATTTATATCATATGTTTAAATGTTAAGTTTGGAAATTTTAAGATATGATATTTATAATTGGATTTTTCCCAAGATAAATGGAAATGAATATTCTAGTATAATTTGAATTGAAAAAAATATATGTTTTATTACTAGAAATTGGAGTTTTATTTATTTATGGATTTTATGTGAATATTCAAGACTAATTAATAGAACATTCGATTTGTTGAAAGAATAAAATCCAACTTTAGTTTGAAATATTAATACTCCAAATGTGAAGTGGTTTTGAAACTTGAGAGGGATAATATAAATTTTGGTTTAGACTTTAATAAAGAAATGTATTTGTAAAGCCATGAGAACTATTTTCTTTACAAAGTAACATTTAAGTTAAACCTTTTAATTCATATACCGTTGAATATCCAAACCATTCAAGTTTTAAAAGTTATGGTTTTAAATTATGATTTTCAAATATTATGCTTTGAAAATATTTGATTTTCAGACGTTATGAAGTTAAAGCATTATGATTTTGGAAAAGAATTATATTTGGGATAAGTGATAAAATATGGTTTTGGGTTTTGAAATGATATCGTATTCATGGTTATGAAATGGAATGTTTATTCTGATTTTTAAAGTATAACCTATTTTTAAATGACCGCGGTGTTGTAATAACGATGGGTTGGCAAAGAGACCGGGATCGGATATCTGACATACTCTCTGTCGATACCGAAAACCACTTTGACTAACCGTGTACGCGGTGGAGATTCCAGAATGAAGTAGGTGGTGGTGACGTTTCCTGTAAGGTAAATACGTGGACCCGACTCCCGTGAGTTGGCATAAGGTGGCTAAAACAGGAGCGATTCTCAGGCCAATGAGGTCATTCCTCTGATCGGACCCTCCTCTTCGATATTATACTTTGATTTTGGATTGATTCAGTGGCCACTTCTATATTTTGATTTTGGGGAGTTAGTCCGAGGTGGGCGGTAACTGCGGCTACGCGTTTCCACCAGCCTGGATAGCAATTGGTATATCTACCCTGGCATTGCCTAGTTGTGCCGTGTCACCTACCATACCGAGCCTTTACTACGAGTTTCTATTTGTGTCGTACCTATGGAGTATCCTCTGGTAGCTTCCCGATCAGGAGGTATTACGGTACTGTATAGACTATTGGCATTATTTGTGTTAAGGGCTATATGGGTAACCCCTTAACGCTATTAAAAAGTAAGTTTATTTTATAAATAGACACTATTATAATAGCGCAATATACTACATAGTAAATAGTTTAACGGATCCTTAGGAGAGGTAAATCCCGAGCATCTCTTGAGTTACTGTACTCATATTTATTTCTGTTAATTTATCTCACATAAGATCTTTTAGTCTGACTCGAGTGTTTTTGTCTTTCCAAATTCGCTCGGGTCAGTCCGAGCGTTTCAGGATCGAAGATTTTAGCTTTGGAGGACGAAGATGAAGAATCTGTATTATATTATTTATAGTATTGCACCACACTCTAAAATTTCCGCTGCATTGATTGTATTGGTATGTGTAACTCTGATATTCATTGTATAAGTAAAATAAATATTTTGTAAACAGTTATCATGAACTGTATATTGATTATTATATTTTATCCTTCCGCTGTGAGATTCTGTTTTGTTTTTATTTCTTCTCTGTTTTTCTTATTTACCCCATAACAATCCGCCCTTTCGTATGGTTTGAACTGGCACGTGTGTCGGTTTAAAGTGTGCGAAAGGCGGGATGTTACAATTTCTATGGTTTGGGAAAGAAAAATATAGTTTTAATAAAGACTGATTCTTAGAATATTATATGTATAAAAATGAAAATTTTATGTATAGACCTAATAATAATATTTAATCTAATTGAGATTGATTTAATACATATAATATGTTTAAGGATTCGTTTAAATTTATATTTCAAATTAGATTTGGTAAAATTTTGAATAAGCTAGATTTGAGAAGATAAAGTTGAATCAATTGGAAATGGTATTTAATTAAGAATTATATTCAATTAAATCGATTTGAAACTATTGAATTCGGGATTTAAGATATCATTTTATAACTAGGTTTTGGTAAAAGGGATTAAATGGATATTTTAAGTTTAAATAAATTTAAGGAAATATTCTGTAAAATGAAATCTAAGGCTATTTAAATGATATTGAACTTGCTAAGTGGATATTTCCTGGCTAAATAATAATGATGAAGCTAAATCAAGATCTATATGAAACTGTTAGATTTAAATTTAAAATACTGAATATTAAAGCTTTGTATATAACGAAAGTTTAAATGGTTATTGGCAGTTGAATTGAATTAATGAATTGAGCTTTGAATAAATGAGAATTTGGAACTTGAGTTGATTAGAATCAATTTGTGTGGTTGAGGAAATTTCAAATACTTTACTTTATAAATTATTTAATATACATATACTATCTTGGAAAATAGATATATTTGAAAGGGAAATGATGTTTTGATTTTGAAGTCTAAATAAAATTGAATGACCACGGTGTTATAGTGTATATTTCTACCTTGTAGATAGCTCCATGGACCCTTAGAGGATGGTTATCCCAAACATCCTTAAGTTATTTGTATTTCAGTTGATATTTCACTTGAGTTGGATTTATTGATATAAGAATGCTAATCCTGACTCGAATGTTTAGTGTTTTCGCTTTACGCTCGGGTCAGACTAAGCGATACAACATTTGAGACTCGCCTTTGGAGTTTGGAGCTTCGTTTGAGGATCCAACTATTGATTCAGCTTTCAGCTCTTTCAGTTGATTCGTTCGGAGAGGTCATCTGTTCATACTGGAGTCTTCACTGTATTTGAGATATTCTGTTTCATTTTTATTTCTAACTCCGGTATTTATATAGTATCTTCATGAAGTACTATTTATCTATTCCGCTGCATTATTTTATATTACTGTGTGTCTGTGATTCTGTGGTTGATTTATTTAATGTATATGCTGAGTTTTTCCAAATTTTAATTAACAATTCGGTATTTTGAATTACTCAAGTCGGACATGTATGGTTTTATTGTCGATTTGAATGGTCCAAAATAGCGGGTCCTTACAAAAATCAAACCAAAATTACTTTTCCAATCAGCAATTATGAATTCAGGCATGGCTTCCGCTAATTCGTTTACTTTCCTTTGATTTCTTCTCAATCAATTAAAAATCAATATGGACAACTATTCAAATCTAGAGTTTCATGATTAATCAATCTAAAGTATATTAAAATCCTAACACCCAGCACCCACCATCAAATTTTTCTTGGGTAAGAATAACATTTTTTAATATATAAAGTTGGACAATGTGTAATGTTCAAAATCACTATGAGCATGATTACACATACATCTAGTATCTAATTGATACTAATGACAGAAGTAAAAAATAATAAAAACAAACACATGAATAAGACGACTTTAAAAATCACCCCGGCTTATAAGACAATCTATTATAAGATCATCTGCTAGTAATATATATTCCATATTTTAGTTGTTTCTTTATTTTTTTGAAAAAACGGGTAAATAATAGTAAGATAGTTAAGTTATGTGCATCATACATAAATGGTCAAATAAAAAAATCACCTATATTTTCTTTTTTGGCTTTTGGTTTCAGAAAAATTTATTGACCAATCCCCTTGTGCGAGTCATATATTCCATGTCATATGATAAGGATTCCACTGTCAACTCCACCATAAGGTGTAGGTAAAATAGTCTTTGAATCCGCTGGAAAATGCTGTCCTAAACACAATTTTAAATGTTAGCTTTTACTTTCTAGACTTGCAATGGAGTAAGGTAATGAACTTCATTTGAATGCTTTTATTTATTTGTTAGGTGCCCAGTAGTTTTTTTGCTAGCATTTTTAGTACTTTTGTAAATAAAATATCCCTAAATGTTGTGAGCATTATTAGTATTTTTATAAATAAAATATCTCTAAACGATGTTTAGACACAATTTACACAATATGTAGCAAAGTCTTCATGATTTATATGCATTTATGACTTTCATTAATCCAAGCCTCAGCCAGTGTAGCAAAAAAGTTAAAACACAAACCTCTAATTTATTAAATTTATACATGACTTTTTCTAACAAAGGATTGTAAATAATATTCTCAGTAAACATCCAAATAACCTTTTTTGTCAATTTAATAATAACCAACAAAACAAAGTTTTACTCAATAATTTCAAAATCATTGTCATTTGAGTTATATGATGAATGAACAATTAATTATCCACAAAAAAGCCACAATGTTCAAGTAGATGTTTAAATTAAATATAAAAATTCATAATAATTAATTTGTGTTTGAACCGAAAAATGGCGCAAACACCAAAATGAGTATTGTGAGAAAAGAGTGAAGTAACTAATAAAAACATATAAGGCAAGACATTAGAGTTTTATAATGGTTTGGCTAATCGTTGCCTACGTCCACTTAACTTTGTTGATGGTTTATAGAGCTATTTGAACTTCTGTTCCTATAGATCAGTATGGATCCATGAGAGTACAAGAGAATTATTAAGAAATTGTAGGGAAGGGAAAAGATCCTCGAAAATTAAGCCTCTGCTCCCTATTTATAGAAACTCGCCCACATGATCTCCACCTCGTTTTCAACGCCCAAGACCTGTTCTCGTGAGAAATAGTGGGCATCTCATCAATATTCGTGGACCAGTACCAATTCATGGGTTTGGATCAGTACCGATCCGTAAGATTGTCATATGGATTGCTTTCAATGCCTCATCTTGGCTCAATAATTAGTTAGCTTCATGATTTCCATCTTGTTTGCAATATCATTAGCTTATCTATGAGTCCAAGTGATCGATCGATGGAAGAATGGAGTTGTTGATTTCAAGTGCTCGAGGAGTTTGATAGAGAACCGTAGGGAATCGATGCAAATGAACTTGAAATAAGATTCTAGCATCATCACTTGCATGTAGGAGAAGTTGGGGCAAAAGTGGGTGAAGTGTTGTGGATCGGTACCGATCCAAGTGGTTGAATTGGTATCGATCCAAGTGGTTGAATCAATATGGATCTAACACTTTGCTGGGTTTTTGAACCTTGGAATCTTGGGATGGTTTTGCTTGCCTCCTATAACTTTGTTTTACTTGGTTTCTGGATTCTATGGCTATCTCTTTGGGCTTTCTGTCTTGATAACTTTTAAGTTTGACTCGTCAAGTTCGTCTATATACTGTATGGTCAAAAGGTTGGATGACATTTGCCCCATAATGCATGCTTTGAGCATAAAAGGTTTGCTTTGCTCAAGAACAAATATTGAAGTCGATGGAATATTACTAATTGAATCTTCTAGTTAACAGCCGATCAAGATGTTTCGAATCATCATATTCCTTTAGATTCATTTATAAGTCAAAGGTTGTTCCAGACCATGATAGCTATGGATTTGAGTTCTTACGAGCATCGGTCATGGACAATCATCCAGTGTTCTACCGAAATTGGTAATTTGTGGGCTGTATCACTAATCAGGATCATCCTATATTCATCCGGGGGCCAGCAGTCACGTGTCGAGATCAATGACTCGATTTGGTAATTGCTAATAAATCGTTCCAAGTTCAAATGGCATTCGAAGAAAAAATATAAATCCCAGTTTCCTCAAGTTATGCGTTTGATGACCGTTTCAATTCCTAATCGCTCGGGATCATTAATCTAAAGCTTAATCTCTCCGGAACATTAAATAAATGTGTCGTTCAGGGCCGGTAGTTAAGTTCATGATCTCTTTCGATCGTTAATTGAATCTGTAGCCGTTCAGGGTTGATAATCAAGTCCAAGGTCTCTCCGGACCATTAATCATATCCATGGTCATTCAAAACCGATAATTAAATCCAAGGTCTCTCCGAACCGTTAATTAAATTCATGATCGTTCGGGGTTGATAGTTAATCAATTGTCTCTCTTGACCGCTAATCAAATCCATGACTGTTCGAAGTCGGTAATTAAATCCATGTCTCTCTGGACCGTTAATCAAATTCATGGCCGTTTGGGGTCGATAATCAAATCCAAGGTCTATCCAAAACCTTTCTAAGCCCAATCTGCTCACTCTCCATTGAGGGGACTCAACGACGAGCAAGCTCATCCACTCATGCTCTGACGAGTGACTTACTTCATGCACTATGGTCCCTACTCTACAGCCAGGACTTAATGCGATAAATATCGCATAAGTCCATTCACTTGCTCTCTGACATGTAAACTTGTACCTTGTGGTCATCGCCCCATCTTTCCAATTGGGACTACCACGATCAATATAGGTGATCACATTCATGTGGATTTCAATGATCAAGGATTCATCTAATGGAATCAAATTCAAACATTATAAAACATAAAGTCAAACATCGTGATGGCCGCCTCACCGGACGTTGTAGCCTAGCATCCAACTTAGAGTGTGCCTTGGGATCGATCTAGATCTCATACACAAGTGAGTGGCTCGACTGTAACATTGCGTTGTTTATTGAAAGCAAAGATAGAATGTGATAATCGAGTCTAATTCTCTACCATCCCAATCAAGAGATGGATATCCTCGACCATGATCCAAGGCCATTTTTATTTGCTGCGGATGATGGTTGATCTTGTTTCGCCCACCACCGCAGCTCGGCTTTTCATATACTGCTATAGTTGGTTGTTTCTGGCTTGTTCCTCGATCAGATTATGCAAGTGTATGCAATCATTTGTGTTATAACCATCCATCTCATGGAAGAGGCAATATTTTTCAGACGTCCTTTCACAGTCTATGGGGTATCTCCTTGCTGGTTTTCGATAAGGGATCTTTCCTTTGGTATCAAGGTAAATCCACTTCGGGGTTTCGCTCAAATCCATGTAAGAAGATAATTTTGGTTCCCTTCTTTACCGCTTTAATCCCTCAAAGCCATCATCGTCGTTCTTTTTCCTTTATCCTTACAAGTCCCTATTTCGGACGGTCCTCCGCCATCCATAGCATAAATTTCTTCCTTACCGACTTCAGTATCCTCCTATGTAAGTGCCTCATGATAAAATTTGGTGAGGTCCATTGGTGGATCCCACTCATACGCGACCTTGAAATCTGTCTTATCCACCACTTTTGAAAATGCCACCATCGGAATCACTGATAGATCCAGTTATTAACCACGACAGTGGCTGCGTTAAATCTTTTCAAAAAACTCGTAAGTGTCTCTTTGGCCTTCTGTTTTACAGTGGACTACGTCAGTACACTTTTAGGTCGTGAAATATGGACCCATAACTGCTTCATGAATCTATTTACTAACTCGGTCTATGTGCTAATGAAACCAATCTTCAGCAGCCTAAACCATAATGCCGTTAAAGTTGTCATATATAAGAGGAAATGCCATCCCATGACCTCTTCAGATGCACCCAACACCTCCATATGCCGAATTTACATCATCAAATGAACTGTTGGATCAGTCTTTTCGTCATACGTCTCCAACGTAGACAACTTGAAATCAGATAGATTCCGAGCGTACCGAATGTTCGGAGCGAATGGACTCATGTTCACATCTTGCAGGCTCCGGTTAGGCAGTCCTTCCATCATTGCTCATCTCATCATCTCAGCAAATTTATCATTATTGTTTAAATGAATTCTCAAGTTTGCATTCTCAGCCTATCCCTCACTTCCACGAGGGAATTCCAGCATGTACTGTCTCGATCGTGCTTCTGCATTTTAATTCACATTCAAATGCACTGCATTGCGTCCTAGACGTGCATCATTTCCATCCAAGTCAACATTGACCATGCCCCATGTTCTTGTGGATCGGTACCAAACCGTACCTGCAGATCGGTACTGATCCGTACGACTTGTTCGAGGTTCATTTTGATTTGACCTACTCGGCTTTCCATTTCATGGTTTCCATTTCAGCCTATTAGAAATGAATGAGCATTTCATTGGAAAATGTGAAGGCATTAATGCATTGGGAAATGAATAGTCCTACATCTTAGAATAAAATAAACAAATTGTGTTTTATATACTAAGATGTGGACACAATTATAATTCCTATGAGAGAAAGAGAGACACAACCATGATGGGTGGTGCAACGCACCACCCTGCAAGTGCCCGCCCGTGCCCGAGTCTGAGCCCGAACCCACACTAGCATCCACGGCACAGACAAATGTGTGTTTAAGGCGTATTAGAGGCACTTAGCACTTTGCAGTTGGCAGTTGGCTTGGCTGTTTAGACCAAATAGTTTTTGTCCATTCAAACTCAAACGGTCACACCGCCTAATAAAGGGTCGCAACCTTTCCAACGGTTGCAACCGTTCGAACGTGCACATATTACCGAATATGTGCACCTCGGAGAAGGAAAACAAAAAACATAGTTTTTTCTACACTTGTTCCTCTTCCACAAAACTCTATTCTTAAATTACATTCTCTTGAGTTCGTCATTGCTTTATGGTTGTTGCGCAGCATCACAGAGACATGTCTGTTTCATCTTGGGAAACAATTGCTCGATATCCTTAAGCGCCATACAGGGAGCAATATTGTTTCAAGAAAAATGTTTTTTTACTGGACTCGGACAATCTAATCAGTATTATATCTACTATATAATCTGTTTACTGCATAATTCTATTCGTAATAGTTTTTGCAACATAGTTGTGACAGTTTTATTGTTGTTGCAATTTAGCAACATAATCGTGACAGTTTCGTAACACCTTTGTAGTGTTATTGTTAACAATCTTTACAATGTAATTGTAACAGTTTCGTAACACCTTAGTAACGTTACTAAATAACAATAATTATCCCCTACATGAATGAGTAATTGCCTTAATTTGTTCTTAAATTTAATGAAACATTTATCGTATCGGTTAAAGTAGCACATTGGTCTTAACTTTCCTAGTGTTTATTCTTTTGACTTACTGGCAACTCAATGGACTAAGGTTGTCTTTGAACTATAAGCCTTTTGTGTAAATATAATCTAGATAGCAGCAATAAGTGTGTCTAACCTTCCTTGGTTCTCTTTTTGTGTTTGTCTTTTCCATGAACACTGGCTTGGTCTCATGAGTGTTTTGGAGAATTTGGCCTTACAATTGTCCTTGAAGCGGCGCCTTCGCACTCATGTAGGTGATTCTATAATGGGTATTTTCACAATACTCTACTTGGTTCTTAATATTACCAAGTATAGACATCATTAACGGTATCAGAACCTATCATATTCTTTGGTGGGTAGTGCATTGACTTATCATAGGAATCGTTTGAATATTTACGGTGCTATTAAGTTTATCTAAACTTAGTTGTCCCTTTGAACCTAGATCTTGGGATCTCCAGTCAGCTAGGTGGGGTTTTCGTTTAAAGAAACTTTTTAGTCTATGGGCCTTAACCCCATTCCCATAAATAGGATATTAAACTTCTCTCTGGTAAAACTTTTGTTAGCGGATCCGCAGTGTTATCATTTGATCTTACATTGTCAATTGTGATAACCACATTAGAGAGAAGTTGTCTAATAGTTTTTTGTCTACGAAGAATATGTCTACACTAGCGATTGTAAAACTTATTATTGGCCCTTCCAATAGCTTATTGGCTGTCACAATGTATGCTTGTTAGAGGTATAGGTTTTTACCAATTCAGAATACCTTTTATAAAACCTCGAAGTCAATCCGCTTCTTCTACAGCTTTGTCTAAGGCATTAAATTCTAACTACATGGTTGATCTTACTATATAAGTTTGTTTAGAGGAACTTTAGGATATTGCCCCACTAGCTAAGTTAAACATATATCCACTAGTAAATTTTGCATCTGATGAATGATTTTTCCAGTTTGCATCACGATACCCTTCTATTGCAGAGGGAACCTATTATAATGTAGTCCATGACTTTGTGTATGCCTTAGGTATCCTAGTCGAATTATAGCTTTCCAGTGATTTTTTCATGGATTGCTGGTTTATCTACTGAGTTTACTTACAGCATATGTTATATCAAGTCTAGTGCAGTTCATTACGTACATAATGCTACCTAGTATACGAGAGTACTCAAGTTGGTAAATGCTATCGCCGCTATTTTTAACTCAATTTTGGTTCAAATCTATAGGTGATTTTGCTGATATTCTATTGTGTTGTTTAAACTTTTCAGTATTTTCCAATGTAGTGTGATTGGGACAACACATATCCTTGGTTGGTTTTTTGTATCTTTACACCAAGTACCACATCGGCGATTCTCAGATCTTTCATGTCAAATCTGGTGGAGAACATAACTTTTGTATATTTTGTTATCTCCTATTTGCTTCCAAGTATTAGTAAATCATCTAAATATAGACATATAATGACATATCCCACATTTGTATGTTTAGATATATGAAATCCTTTTGGTATCATATTATCAACAAATTTTTCATGTCATTGTTTAGACGCTTGTTTAAACCCATACAGTGATTTTCTTAATCTTCAAACCATACTTTCATTTTCAGTTTTTAGGAAACCTTCGGGTTTTTTTATGTATATTTCTTCTTCCAGTTCACCATTTAAAATTGCTGTCTTTACATCCATTTGATGTATTTCAAAATCAAGTGCGGATGCGACTGCTATTAGCATTCTTATTGATGTTATGCTAGTTACTAGAGCGTATGTATCAAATTGTCTAGGTCTTCTTTTTTTCTGAAACCTTGAACCACAAATCGAGATTTATACTTCTCTTTTGAACCATCGGTTTCAATTTATTTTTAAATATAATTTATTACCTTCGGTCTTTCATCCTCTAAGTAAATCAACTGACTCTCATGTATGGTTTGTCATAATTTTATTTCATTGTTAATGGCCTCCTTCCAATAAGGGTCATCGATGGAGGACAACACTTATTTGTATGTTAATGGATCGTCCTCTAACATAAATATGTAGAAGTCTGGTCCAAAGATTTTTGATGCCCTTGATCTTTTGCTTCTCCTTAGTTCCTCCACTTATTGATTAACATTGTTTTGCTGATCATTTTTAATATTTTGTTCAGTATTCTCAAGAGAATTGGATATTTCAGTTTTTTGTGGTCTCTTTTGAGGATAATTTTTAGTATCCTGTTTTAAATGGTATACATGTTCGAAAAATCTAGCATTTCTCATCTCAATGATGGTATTTACGTGAATATCATCAATTTCAGATTTGTGCAACAAAAATCGATAAGCGACACTATTTTGTGCATATCCAATGAATACACAATCAATTGTTTTTTGTCCAATTTTGACTTTCTTTGGTTTAGGTACCCCTACTTTCGCAAGATACCCCTACATTTTTAAGTGTTTGTAGGATGGTGGTCTATTTTTTCAAAGTTCATGGGGAGATTTAGATGTTTTCTTTCATGTTATATTATTCAAAATATGATTTGCAAAAGAATAGCTTCTTCCTGAAGTTATCTAGCAAACCAGAACTAATTAGTAAGACATTCATCATTCTTTTAAAACCGTTCGGCTATACCATTGGATTGAGTGAATACGAGGCTGTAATTTGGTGTATAATACCATGCTCGGCATAGAATTTCTCAAAGGAAAATTCATATTCTCCTCCTCTATCACTTCTTAAAGCTTTTATTTTCTTGTTGAATTGATTTTCAACTTCTGTTTTATACTGTTTAAATATGTCAAATGTCTTGTCCTTGTTTCTAAGGAGATACATATAAGAAACCTTGTACAATCGTCAATGAAGGTAATGAAATACCTTTTTCCACCTCTAGTTTGATATAATTTTAAGTCACATACATATGTGTGTATTAGGTCTAGAGGTTCAGTTTCTCATTGAACATGGTGAAACGAGGTTCCTGTCAATTTTGCTTCTGCACAAACTGACATTTATAGTTGCAATCGATTTTGCAATTTGGTATAAATATAGATTAATCAATTTTCGTAAAGTACCAAAATTTACATGGCCTGATCTAGAATGTCATATGTTAGAAGAGTCAACAATATAAATAGAAGATTTAATTTTATTCATATCATTGTTTGGTATAATAGAGGTTACATTTGCTTTAAATAAACCATCACAAACTTATCATCTTTCTATATACGCTTCATTCTTTGACAATACAAACTTATCAGATACAAAGGTGGGTTTAAAGCCATGTTTGCTAAGCAGCGATACGGGTATCAGGTTCTTGCAGATCTCTAGAACATGAAGAACATCTGCAAAAGTTAGTTCTTTTCCAAAAGTCATTTTCAGTACAACGATTGCCTTCGACTTTTGATGTGGATGAATCACCCATAAAAAGTTGTTCGTCCTCGGTAGCAATTTTGTAGGTTGTAGATATCCACTTATTCGCACATATGTGCCGTGCGGCTCATGTGTACAAACCATTCCTTTGAGTTGCCAACAAGGTTGCATTGGAACACTACTACACATAAGTCCATATCAGACACGCTTTTGAGATGTCAGCCATCGGCGGCTTTGTGTTCTTTCTTTCCACAATTATGGCATGAACATTGAAATTTATTTGATTTCTTAGGAGCATGCTCATGTTTTCTTTTGTTGAGTTTCTCTGATTCGACTAGATTTTCCTTGGCAATCTTGGTATGTGAAGTTTTCTTCTCAGATTTCCTACTATCTTCCTCAATCCTCAATCGGACTACAAGTTCCTCCATTGTCATCTCCTTATGCTTATGCTTAAGGTACATTTTGAAATCATTCCTTGATGGAGGAAGCTTTTCAATTGCAGCGGCAACCTGAAAGGATTCGCTTAGGGTTGTTCCTTCATCGTGCAGTTAGTGAATGCCGACTTGTAACTCTTGAATTTGGTCGATAATGGTCTTCACATCAATCAATTTGAAGTCAAAGAATTTCTCTGCTATGAATTTCTTCATATTCGCATCTTCGGTTTTGTACTTTTCTCTAATGCCGTCTAGAGTTCTTTGGAAGTTCGAGCGGTATAGTATAAATTGTATAGACTATTATCGAGTCCATTTAATATGTAGTTCTTGCATATGAAATCAGAACTCTTCCAGACATTCAAGGCTTCAACTTTTGTTGCATCAAGTTTGAATACTTCAACTACGGAAGCATCTTCCGTAAGAAACTTTGCAAAGCCCAAAGTCAACAAATAGAACAACATCTTTTACTACCAACATTGAAGTCCATCCATGTGAAATTTTTCGATCATTCTACATGAGACAGTGCCATTGTTGGAATGATAGTTGCAGACTGAGCAGATTGATAGTAATCACAGTCTATGTTGGGGCAGAAGTGTTGCTTTCGTGAGTCATTGTCGTCTACGAAAACAGCCAAAAATAAATCAATATTGTTTCAAGATTGTCATTCAGTAATGTTACAAAAGTGTTACGAAACTGTTAAGATTACATTGCAAAGACTGTTAACAATAACGTTAAAAAGATGTAACAAAACTGTTACGATTATGTTGCAAAATTGCAACAACAAAGTGTCACAACTATGTCATAGAAGCTATTACGAATAGAACCGTGCAGTAAACAGATTATGCAGTAGATATAATACCGATTAGGTTGTCCGAGTCGAGTGAAAAATTGTTTCCTTGAAACAATATTGCTCCCTCTACGGTGCTTAAGGATATCGAGCAATTTTTTTCCAATATGAAACGGACATGTCTCTGTAATGCTAACTACAGAGCAATGACGAACTCAAGAGAATGTAATTTAAGAATAGAGTTTTATAGGAGAGGAAGAAGTGTAGAAAAAACTAAGTATGTTTTCTATTTTCCTTCTGCCTATATATAAGTGCGAGGAGGTGCATCTATTCGGTAATAGGTGCATGTTCAAACAATTGAGACTATTGAAAAGATTGTGACCCTTTAGCTGGCGTTGCGACCGTTTAAGTTTGAATAGACAAAAAAAACTGTTTGGTCTAAATAGCCAAGCCAACTGCCGACAGCACGGGCATGAGCGCGCGCGTGCGGGGTGGTGCGTTGTACCATCCATTATGGTTGTGCCTCTCTTTGTCTCGTATGAATTATAATAGCGTCTATGTTACCTAGTTGCTTGGCCCGGCTACTAGATACTAATTGTAGAGGGTCTGGTTGAATCAAAATGATACTGGAGCCAGAGGAAGGTTGGAAAATGTAAAAGGTTGTCACGAATTGAGAGGTTCAACATATATACATGTCGCTCGACACAAAAGCATGGCCCGACCTATATACATGGCCCGGCTTGTATACATGTCGTTCGGCACGAAATCATGGCCCGGCCTATATACATGGCTCGGCATATAAGCATCGCACGGCATGTTAGTTTCGTTCGGCCTGATAACATCATTCGGCTAACCTTGCCCGGTAGAAAGAAATGTGATGGTAGGAGCTCAACACCATCGTTCGGCTAACGTCGTTTGGCTAAAGGAAAGAGGCCAAAGGAGCACGATGCATGTCGCTCGGCAGGGGTGGCTCGGCATTGGGGCGTTTGGCATGAATGCCCTAGTCACATGCCGCTCGGACGAAAAGGGACGGTTATGTGGCTCGGAGAGGAAGTCTATGTGGCTCGATGACCCCTCGATCGGCATCGAAGGGGAGATCAAGCGGCTCGGCTGTGGGGCATTCGGCCAATACCGCTCGGCTCATGTCGACTCGACAAGGCCACGCTTGGCAACTACCAATCGGTACGCCTGGTTCGACATATAGAAGTTTTCTATTATGGGCTAAGGTATTTTGTATTTAGGCCCGCACAGGGAATCCAGCCGGTCTTCGTCTATAAATAGAGGGGCAGGGGCGTAGTGTAAGGGGTCCATTTTTCGAGAACTCCGGAGAGACTCTGCCATTTGCAAGACTAGCTTATTTTCTGTTAAAACTTGTACTCACGTTGTTGCTGTACGGATTGTATCTGTATTCAATTATTTGAAGAAGTAATAAAGATTACGATCAAAGTGGACGTAGGCAGTTACGCGGAACCACTATAATTCCGGTATTCTTGTTTCTTCCAGTTCTATTGCATTCTACTGTGATATTTCTTGTTTTTAATTTATTTTCTTTATTATTCTGTCTACACAATCTTACTCAAGGGTGTTAGTGACCAATTTGGTGCTAACATTTTGGTGCTTTCACTGAGAATAGCATTCTCAGGTTATTAGGATTTACTTTGTTGCTACTAGATTGAAGAAATCCGCCGAAGGAGATCCAAGTTCATTCACAATAAGTCCATTGATTCTACTCAGACTTCCTACCAATAACTCTACATTGGGAAGACCGCGTACCAGATCAGCCTCCCACAATGCAGATGTTAATGAGACCGCTAGCGTCCAACAAGTAGGACCCAGCAATCAACAAACTAATCCAGGTGTAAGGAATGTTATAGCCCTATACCAAACAGAAGTTTTCACTAGAACGAAGTTCAACGAGCTAATGGGAGAACTCATGGAAAGCAGGAGACAGCTTAATGAGAAAACTCAAGCGAACGCCAACCTTATGACTCAACTTACTCAACAACAACATCAGGATGCTGGAGGAAGTCCCGTTGCCTACTCCTTGTCTGACAGCTCCACTTCGTGTGATGAACCACCTAGGCGCAGATGTCGTAGAACTGAAACAACGCAAGCAAATGCGGCTGAACGATCCACCAGGGATGGTCTAAGTTCCCTGCCTAGAGCCATGGCCCTTCACTTACACCAGGGTAATCATACTCAAGTTGAACAGGAAATTTAGGATCTGGGGAACGAGTGGAAGCTGGACGACAAGTTCACCAAGGTCACAATGAAGCAGGTCCCCAGGATGCGCATTTGGTTGATCGCCAACCGAGGAGACGCCAACCAGAATGGTCCCGCAGGACAGGTTTCAATTTGCCACTTTCCATATAAACCCCAGACCCATCAGGTATGTTCAGACAGTTGATCAAGGCTTATCTAATGATGATTGGGGCATATCTAGGAGCCATATTCCATTCACAGATGCCATCCTACAGGCCGAGTACCCTAGAAAGTTTAACATGCCAACTATTCTTGCCTATGAGGAAAGAATGATCCCCGACAGCATGTAATGAGATATGAGTAGATGATGGATTCAACTAGAGCAAACGATGCAACTAAGCGTAGGAGCTTCCCAATAACTTTATCTAGAATCGCTACCATGTGGTTCACCCGACTTCCTCCGTGGTCTATCTCCAACTTTGACGAGTTAGAGACGAAATTTGTGGAACAGTTCAGGATTCATGCCACTCGTCCTAAAGACGTGATGTCCTTTTCTAGTATGGTCCAGGCTCCAGGGGAATCATTAAAGGAGTACTTATAAAGATTTCACGTTGCTGCTATAGAAGTTAGCAATCCGAATGACCATGCTATTTTAATGGCCATGATGCGAGGAGTGATCCGGATTCGAAATTCAGTGATTGGCTAGCAAGAAAACCCACGACTGCTCTAAAACGTTTTTATTCAAAGGCGCATCAATTTATAAGGAGAGAGGGAGCCAGATAGACGAGGCAAGACAATGCACTAGGGCCTGGCAAGGAGACTGTGAAGAGCAGCATTGCTGTAAAATAATCTGGTGATAACTCTGGGAAGGTCCAGGTCAATGTTCAAAACAAGTCAGGGCAATCTAAAGGATTCAGAGGAGGGAGTCTCGGAAAGAAAAGGGAAGTAGGAAAGTGGAAACCAAGGATCCCAACTTACAATGAATACACTCATCTGAATGCATCTTTGGAAAATATTACCTATCGACTTGTAACACTTTCCAATATTGAAAGCCACACCCAAAAGAGTCCACTAAGGAACAAAAGCACATTAAAAGGTATTGCCACTTCCATGAGACTTACGGGCATAATATCGAGGATTGTAGGAACCTCCACGATGTTATAGGAAAGATGCTTCGACAGAAAAAGTTACAGGAGTTTGTCAAAAATCCCCAGGAAGGAAGACAAGGAACATCGGACCCCGGTCGTGGGCAAGCTCCATGCCATCCAGAGGAACCCGCTTGGGCTTTAGGTGGACAAGTCATAAATACGATAGTCGGTGGGCCTCACCTTGCAGACAAGAATTGGCAAGAAATGGAGCGGTATGCTAATTCCCTGAAGCATGCAGATTTTAATGTTGTTCAAACATGGAAGATGGGACCCCAGCTAAGTAGCAGCGAATGACGACCGACGATATAGTGTTAAGGAGCAGAGATGCTGATCAAGTGGAGGCACCTACCATTGATCCGATGGTTATCTCGGCCACTATTGGGCTAGCATTTGTAAGGAGAATACTGATTGATGGCGGAAGTTCTATTAACATTATCTTCAAAAAAGCATACGACCGGATGAAGATGGAGACAAAGGATCTAAAACCATCTAAAGCCTGTATTCATGGCTTTAATGGTGCAGCTACTGCTGCAGCGGGTTTTGTTGAATTACCTGTTGAACTTGAAGAAGGTGAACGTAGGAGGGTGTGGATCCTACCGTTCGTCGGTTTGGTTTTCGATTCTCCGTATAATGTGTTTCTAGGTCGACTGGCCCTGGTAGAGTTTAGGGCAGCTTTGGCCCCATGGTGTTTAACATTGAAATTTTCGACCGATATAGGAGTTGGTGTTGTGCATGGCGATCAGACGACTGGTCGTGCATGTTATGTGGCTGAGCTGAGAGACACCAAGCGAAGAGAGAATGGAAATGTTATGGACAGCTCCGTCCGCATCCGAGTCACTGAAGACTAACAAGTAATGATCGAGCCTTGGCTCGGGCTACATGATCTGATCTATAGAGACATAGATCCGAGAGACGATGATGAGGAACCCAGGGAGGCAAAAGCAGCATTGGTTGAACTGACGATTGACATTCCAGTCAGCTGTGATGACTCATCACAGGTACTTAAGATTGGATCACAACTCAACCCCTCGATGACCGAGGATCTAACTGATTTCCTCCAAGCGAATCTGTATGTTTTCGCTTGGACACATTCTGATATGTGCGGGATTTCTTCCGTCATTGGAAGTCATATGTTCAGCATAGACCCAAGGTACGTACCAGTAAAGAAAAAAGAGAGGCATGGATCCAGAGAGGTCCGCTGCTCTCAGAGAGGAGGTGGACAAACTCAAAGCCAATGGTTTTGTTAGCAACGCCCTCTGCCCTTAATGGGTGTCTAACCCCGTGCTAGTGAGAAAAGCAAATGGAAAATGGAGAACCTGCGTAGATTACTCAGATCTGAACAAAGTATTCCCTAAGGATAGTTTCCCTTTACCTAGAATTGATCAGCTGGTCGACTCAACAGCAGAACACAAGTTATTATCATTTATGGATGCTTACTCGGGATATAATTAAATCCCGATGCACATTCCAGATCAAGAACACACTAATTTTGTCACAGATGTTGGACTGTATTGTTATGTAGTGATGCCTTTCGAATTGAAAAATGCGGGAGCTACTTATTGTAGGATCGATTTCACCCTAGAGGGGGGTGAATAGGGTGATAGTATAAATTATTAAAATTAATCGCGGAAGCTTATAAAATAATTTCAACACAGATCATAGAGCAATAGCAGCACAGATAATAGCAGAATAATAAATTCATAAATAGAACGACACAGAATTTACCCAGCTTCGGCAAAACCCTGCCTACGTGCTGCCCCCAAGGTTTCTACTAGAAATTAGATAGTCCCTCGCTTACACACGTAAATTCGCGATACCCGCTATTGACTAAATCTAACTCTACGCTCAAAACCCTGCCATAACTCAGCCACTGAGTTGTGAATTCTCAAGCTATGCCACGTAGCTTGTCCCCTAGTCACACGACTAGAAAATTAAACGGTTTAAAAAAAGAAAATACAAATTAAAAACAATTTAAAAACTAAAATAACCCTATTTAAAAATTTAAAGCCCTTTCTAAAAAAAAAATCTCTTTAGAGAAATAGGCCGGCCCCCTTTTGTAATTCGACCCGTCTCTTTTTCTTTGCTCCGTTCGTTTGCTTGTATAATGGTGGTCGTTCCTCTTGCAAATTTAGGGCTTCGTTCATTTTCCAGATTTAGGGTTTTGTCGAATTGAAGGGCCGCTCGATACTGTTCAATAGTAGACTCCGATGTTCTTTGATTTGCTCACGACTCTTCAATTTGGATCGAGTTCGTCTCCTTGCTTCGGTATGTAATTTTATGCTTTTGTGCTTTTGTGTATTCGTACTTGAACTCGATGCATTGATTGCCGATGATGATTGGGTTATATATGCGTTCGATCTCCTTTATTTTCGTTCGTATAAACTTATTTGAATTTGTCAAATATTCATCTCGGCCACTTGATTTTGTTTTGATGTTGAGATTGATCTCTGACTTCTTCAATTCGTATATACTTGTGTTACTTGGTTGACACGGTGTTGATTCAATTTCGTGATTTTCTCTGGTTGACTTCGACTTGGATTTTGTGATGACCACCGGCTTTGACTTGGTTATATATTTTTATTTATCGGCTCGGTTATTGATACTTTGTAAACTTTGCATTCTTGTTTTTCATGTTTTAACAAATTGCTGTTGTGTTGCTTCGACTCTGTTCATCCACTTGCATTCTGGTTTCGGTATCTTCATTATTGAGGCTAGTGTATGTATTGTTTGGGTCTGCTCATGTTAGTTGTATCACTGGTTATCTGTTTTGAGTCACTTCATATATGCACTGATGCATACTGCAACTATGTTGGCTTGTTGGCATCTGATTGTTGTGGCTTCATTTTTATCTGGGTTGACTTTGGCATTAGTTTTTGTAGTTGGTTCCTTACTTTTCAATGTTGCTTGGATATGGAACTGTTTCATGCTTGTTGAGTTTGTGGTCATCCTGCTTCGTTACTGCCGTATTTTTGATGTTGTACACTGTCATGTACACTTGTGTTCATGCTTGTGACATTGGTGCATTGTCGTGAGTAGTTTGTAGTCGCTTCTGTGCATTTATATTGGCTGTTTAATTGATGATGTAGTCTTCAAGCTTTGTTGATTCGTTGGTCTTTGCTGTGTTCCCATGTTTCTGGTTTCATGGTTCTGTTGTTGCTGTAGTGTTTGTGGTATTGTGCTTTAGCCTCTTGTGCATTGCCCCATACATATTGTCACTGTTTGATATAGTTTGGATTCGGGCTTTGACTTATGTCACAGATTTTTGGCCGAGTTGTTCTAGTTGTCGAGACCGTTTTTCCATACTTGCACATTTTTAAGTGCACCTGTGTTGAATCTAGTTTTTTTATTTGGGTTTGACCTTGTGCTCACCTGTCCCTGTAGCATTATCAAGTGTATATCGGTGTGCACGGCCTTGTGGCATGTACAGTGATACACTGTGCATGTCAGATTGTTCGTGTGTGTTGAATTCAAATGCGAATGATGACGAACAACCCAAATAACTGAGGCAAATCATATTTTCAAAAATCATATTTCATTTTAATTTGCAAAAATATTTCTTTTTCAATTTTACTGCGTTAGTGAATATTTTTGCAGATTGCTCAGATGCTGGATTCTAACTGGAATGAAGTTGAAGATAAATACTACGAGTGTGAGTGATATGTAGTGAGGTCAACTGTAAATGTAAAATAGTGATGTAATTGAATTTGTATCAAAGTTGTATAGTGAATATTGAGAGCTTGAATTTGTACTATTCAAAATTGTAATAAATATTTGTTTGAATAAAATATTATGTTTGAATTCAAATTCTGTGATATTTAATTTTATTCAGCAAATATTTATTTAATCTATGAAAAATAAAATAGTACATTAACAAATACATTTAAACGAATGTATATATGTTTATTATCATCAAACAAAAATCATATAAGCGCATATTCAACACTTATCAGCGTATGGTGAATAGGATGTTTAAAGACCAAATTGGTAGGACAATGGAAGTCTATGTGGATGACATATCCGTGAAGGCACGGCAGTCAAACGACCACATTCAAGACTTGGCAGAAATGTTTGATATACTCAAGTACTACAGAATGAAAATCAATCCTCTGAAGTGTTCCTTTGGCATTGCGTCAGGAAAGTTTTTGGGTCTCATTGTTAATGCATGAGGAATTGAAGCTAACCCAGAAAAGATTCAGGCTATTCGAGACATACAAGTGCCCAGAACTATAAAGCAGGTACAAATCCTGAACGGAAAAGTGGCCACGTTGAGTTGATTCATATTCAGAGCGACAGACAAGTGTATTCCTTTCTTCGATGTAATAAAGAAAGGAAAGAGAAATTTTGAGTGGACACCCAACTGCGAGGATGCATTCCGAGCTCTGGTAAGGCACTTGGAAAGTCCCCCGGTGCTGTCGAAGCCTATAGACCATGAAGTATTGTATGTATTCTTGGTGGTATCTCAACATGCCATCGGTATGGCTTTAGTCCGCGAGAAGGACCGAGTTCAAAAGCCGGTGTACTATGTTAGTAAACGTTTAACGGAGGCAGAAAGAAATTATCCTAAAATTGAGAAGTTAGCCTACTGCTTGGTGATTGCATCACGCAAGCTTCGTTCGTACTTTCAGGCACACTCGATTAGTGTTTATACCGATCAATCCTTGCGACAAATACTCCAACGACTAGAAACCTCTGGAAGGCTATTAAAATGAAATATTAAGTTGAGTCAGTTCGATATTACCTACCTGCCATGAAGGGCCATACAAGGGCAAGCGTTGGCAGACTTAATCGCTGAATTTACCGTGTCAAACGAACCAAACAGTGATGATGTTATTCCATCCATTTGATGAAACTTTACACCGATGGGGCATCCAACGACCGGTGTTCTAGGGCTGGTGTAATTACTGTGACTCTCGAAAACCGATCAATTTGTTATGCTTTGAAGCTCGATTTTCCAGCTACAAATAATGAAGCCGAGTATGAAGCATTGATTGCTGGCATGAAACTTATCAGGGAACTTGGAGTGAAATCGGTTGAAATCTTTTACGACTCACAATTGGTGGTGTTCCAGGTGCAGGGAGACTATCAGGCAAAGGATCAGAGACTTGCCCCATACCTGGCTCGTGTTCAAGAGCTACTGGCAGACCTCAAATATTAAGATATTTCACACATCCCATGTGAGGAAAATGGGGAAGTCGATTCATTGATAAAATTTACGAGCACTGGTGATGCACAACAGATGGGATTGGTCCCCGTTGAAATCTTACATGCTTCGAGTATAAATGAGATGGATGTAGATTTTGTGTTAGAGATAGAAATCGAGAAGGAGTCATGGATAACCCCATTCAAGCAATACCTGCTACACGGGGACTTGCCAAAAAGAAAGAACGAAAGACGACAAGTCATTCGCAAATCTTCGCAATATGTAAGGCAGGATGGAATAATGTATCGGAAGGGATTACCGGTCCCCTTACTTCGGTGCATTTCCCATGGTGAGATAAAATGAGTCCTGAAGAAAGTTCATGGAGGAGAATGTGGTGACCATGCTAGGGGGCCAAACTAGCAAAAAAGATCCTCCGCTATGGATACTATTGGCCAACCATAAATCGGAATGCTGCGGATTACGTAAGAAGATGTGAAAAATGTCAAAAGTATGCAAAAATCCTAAGAGCTCCGCCAATGGAACTCACACAAATAGTTAGTCCCTAGCCGTTTGCAACATGGGGAATCGATGTAATCAGTTCCTTGCCTATCTCTAAAGGTGGTGCAAAGTACGCAATAGTTGGGTCGATTACTTTATCAAGTGAGCGGAAGCGGAGCCCTTAGCTACAATCACCACCAAAAAGGTCATTAATTTCGTTGTGCGAAACATCATATGCCATTTTGGCCTCCTGCGAACTATCATTACGAACAATGGAACTTAGTGCGAAATTAAGGAGTCCAAAAATTTTTGTCAAAAGTATGGCATTGAGAAAAGGTTTGCAGCAGTTGCTCATCCAAAAGCCAATGGACAAATAGAATCCGTAAACAAAATAATCAAATCCATATTGAAAAACGTTTGGAGAAGGCTAGAGGCAAGTGGGTGGATGAGCTTCTGACAACACTTTAGGCTTACAGAACCACCCACAAGTCCGCGACTGGACACACTCGTTGGCATATGGCACGGAAGCTGTTATACCCGTGGAACTTGAAGTCCTTCACATCGGGTAACTCACTATGACCCAAAGATGAATCAGGATCTCTTGCTGGAATCACTTGACTTTGTTGACGAAAAACGTGAAGAAGCTGATTTAAAGGTGGCTGCATATAGGCACCAAGTCGCTTGATATTATAATGAGAAAGTCCGACCGAGAATCTTTGATGTGGGCGACCTCGTTTTAAAGCGAGTTTTTCTGATCCCATCCCATATGAATCCCACATGGGAAGGTCCATACGTCATTGAACAGAAGCTTGGAGAGGGACTTTCAAGCTAGCGACCTTTGATGGCGCGATACTCCCCCGAGCATGGAATAGCGAGCATCTGCGAAGTTATTACACTTAGTCTACTTCTTTTGCATTTTAGTTGCAATTATTTCCAATGTGTGTTTATTTTGTTATTCTTAATTTTCGGCATGTAATAAGACAATTCAGTTTGTTTTCATTAATAAAGGCTTGAAGCCATCTTTTCCATTAACTATTGATGTTTCCGTATGTTACAATCCAGTGAAAAAACTAAAGTACATTATTCTTTCTGGCATATGAACGTGCACACAAACTTTAAAATCTCTAAGTCCTCAGAGTGCGGACCGGAGTACTCTGAGTCCCCGGAGTGCTAAACGACTTCAAAATCTCTAAGTCCGCAGAGTGCGGACTGGAGTACTCTGAGTCCCCAGAGTGCGGACTAGAGTATAAACGACTTCAAAATCTCTAAGTCCCTAGAGTGCAGACTGAAGTACTCTAAGTCCCTAGAGTGCGGACTAGATTATAAACAATTCAAAAATCTCTAAGTCCCCAGAGTTTGGACTGGAGCACTCTAAGTCCCTAAAGTGCTGACTAGAGTATAAACGACTTCAAAATCTCTAAGTCCCCAGAGTGCGTACTAGAGTACTCTGAGTCCCTAGGACTAGAGTATAAACGACTTCAAAATCTCAAAGTCACCAGTGTGCAGACTGGAGTACTCTGAGTCCCCAGAGTGCGGAATAGAGTATAAATGACTTCAAAATCTCTATGTCCCCAGTGCAGACTGGAGCACTCTGAGTCCCCAGAGTACGGACTAGAGTATAAACGACTTCAAAATCTCTAAGCCTCTAGAGTGTGGACTGGAGTACTCTGAGTCCCCAGAGTGAGGACTAGAGTATAAATGACTTCAAAATCTCTAAGTCTCCAAAGTGCGGACTGGAGTACTCTGAGTCCCCAGAGTGCAGATTAGAGTATAAACGATTAAAAAATCTTTAAGTCCCCAAAGTACGGACTAAGAGTATATTCTAGGTCCCTAGAGCGTAAACTAGAGGATCTACGATTCTAAAAAAATTTGAATCATATGGAAGTAAACAGGAGCTTGTGTAACTTACAAGATTTTTAATTTCGGCTATGAATTATACACTAAGCTGAATAATGAAAATCATCGAAAGCGAAGAAACAAAGTTTTATTCACTAATCCAAACCGAAGTTCCACTACAACTTCTCTTGAACTTGGAGCAAAAAATCTATTTAAAAAGACTATGAAAATAAATAGAAATAATTACATGATCCAGGACTATTCGCGTTGAACGAGGCATGATAGATAACTTTTTCGGCTTCTTTTCCTTCCTCGATTTCTCTGAGGACTCCTCCCTTAGGCGTTTCCTCTTGGACGCCTAGCTTGTTAGGGAAACAGTGCCTGGAGAAGGGAGAGGAACTTCCAGTGGGGAGGTCCCACATGGGAGAATAACCTTCAGAGGCCTTTTCAATGGGTCATCAAGTTCCACCACTTGGGGCTCAACCTTAATTTCGATTTTCTTCTTCCCCTCTTTGATGATTCGTTCCTCCATACTCAGCTTTGAAGTATGTTCGGAGTTGCCCGTAATTTCAACTTCATCATGTTCTTCGATGGGCGATGGATTTTCAAATTTGTCTTCGTCAATCGCCTCGATCACTTGAGTGTCAGGTCCAGGAGTCTCTTCCGTTTGAATTGCCTCTTTCATTTTCTCCTCCTTCTCTGTGGCAGCATCGCTCATTGGAGCTGGCTTGGGATCAAAATGGCCTGCACGAAATCATATGAGGCTAATGTTAGAATACATTTACTACTCGCCAAAAAACAATGGCCCTTTAAACTCTAGGAAGAAAAAGTGATGTACTGGCTTCTGGCTGACTCTCAACTGTTCAGGGAGTTTCACCTTCTAGAATAGGAGATAGGTTTGAAAGTCCAGGATCCTCTGGGTCATAGACAATGTGTTGTTCGAAGGAATCGAGTGGTGTGCGACCAGTCGGCTGTATAGGAGAAGGAACTGAGGACTGGGTTCCGGATGGACCGGTAATGTCATTTTTTCCCTTTGATGAGGAAGAGTCCCTTCCATAAAGGGTCTTTGCCGTAGATAGGTCAGTGCGCTCATTCTCGCGAAGCATTTCTTTCACAAGAGAATCCTCATCAACCTCTTCAGTTCCCAACTCAACTTTTTTGATTTTTATTAAAATGTCCCATGCTTCGGCCAAAGATTTGAGGTAACCCTCACCAAGAAATGTTAGGTCGCAATGCATAAGAACTCGAGCATTGTACTCGGCTATGAGTGGATCAAATATGCACTTAATTTCCTCTCTACCAGCCTTAGCAGCCACCTCAAGGCGAGAATCGATTTCCGAAAGCGCCATCCTTTTACCCTCCTCACGGGCTTCGTCCTTTAGCACTTCAGCCTTGGAGAGCTCCGCATCGAGTTTTTTGTTGGAGTCGTGTAGCAACAATCTCGTCACAATATCATTGTGACTTCTCTTGAGCGGCAGTCTTTTCTTCCTTTTCTTTGAGAATTAGCTCCTTCAATTTTGGACTCGTTGAGCGAGGACATCTTTCTCCTTTTGAACAAAGTCTTTCTCTAAGGCTATGGCGCCACAGCATTGAACCGCTTCATCAATTTACTTTTTGTGGGTGGCCTCCAAGCGATTGACTACCTCAGCAGTATCTTTAGCATTCTTCTGAGCGACCTCAAGCTGAGATTTATATGAGGAGAGTTCTTCATCCTGGGCTCTGATGATGTCTTTATCATGAATGGCCTCAAGCTTCAGGCTATTAATTTCATGCTTGCGCTCCGTAGAAACTTCAGAAACTTTTTCGGCCAAGTGAATGAATGCATCATGTTGGACGTAGACATCGTTGTTGCAAGCAATGGCACTTTGTTTAATGTGCCATGGAATAGGATGGATCACAGGAAGGAATTTTAATCCATCAAAGCATATTTTTGGGAATGGGGATTTAAGCTCAGCTAGCCACTCTGCTATAAAGAGTCGTGTGCATGGGCCGAAGAAGTTTGCTTAGCCGAAACCACGGACTTTTTGTGAGGCTCATGAGTTTGTCTAGTGCTTGATGAACTAGAGTATTGGTTGCGAGGAACTTCACAGTGAGATCCCTTTGAGCCGATTTCTCCCTGCTTTGTTCTTGTTGAGGAGGAGAATCATTGGGGTTGAAGAATGGCTGTGAGTTTTCCTTCGAAACGACGAAGAATCTCGAGGACGATAATCTCTATCGCTGTAGTTGTCTCTATATCGGCATTTACCGGACCTCGAGTCTCAGTTGGAATGATGGAAGATAGAGGACCCGCGAAGGAAGTTGAATCCATGAGAGCGTCTCATATCACCTGTACAGAAATTAAATGAGGACAAGTTAGTAAGAGTAACATGGTGGCTGAAGTTTAAGTGCAAGGTGAAGTGTCAGCGTTACTGTGTGTCCCAGTCTTTCCCCCCGACGGACCAATTTCCTTATCTTTACTTATCGGAGTTTTTTCTCCTTTGTGGTGGGCTTGAGCGCCTTCATCGCCTCTCGCGGGCGAATGGAGTTTTAGGGCTTCTAGATCATCGAAGCCGTAATTGAGCAAGTCATCGGGAATGACATGGTCTGATAAGCCTTTCAATGAACCCTCTAAGTGTTGTAAAGACGGCTCTTTCTCCATTGGAGTAATTATAACCTTCGGGGTTTCACCCAATATCTTTTTCCTTAGTTTGTAAGCCAGTTTCTTTTTCCCCTTAGAGGGAGGAGGTGGTTCATCAATGTCAGGTGCCTCAACCACCGGTTCCGGAATAGGCCTATATTCTCACCCGACGCTTCTGGCACCCCAGTTTCTCTAATATCACCCTCCTCAGATGTGTCGAGGGCACCACTTGTCAGAAGCACTGAAGGTTCGACCTGTACTTTACCCTTCTTCGACACGGATCCAGTTGTAGTGGCACCGGACGGTAGATTTGTTCGATGGCCTTCGACCAATAGCTCAAACTTTGAAATTGACTCGTTGGATGTAACAAGTCTGATCTCTCGATTTTCCACAGGAATAGCACGAATGGCCTCGACGGCCTCAGAATACCCAGGACCTTCGGGACGTGGGCCGATGCCTACAAAAAAACTGAAGGAAGTTCAGAAAAAAAATACACTTCACGCTTTAAGTAAATAACGAGTCCGGAAATGAAGCTTATTTCCTTCCAACCATCTTCTCGCAAAGCCCGGGGGGCAGCGCACATAAAACTACTCATGCTTATATTGGATGAATTTACTCCATGCCCCCGTCAATATCTGACACTTGGAGTGAGGCTCGAGGAATAAGAAAGATGGGTTATCTGATCGTCTCTTGAAGCAATAGATGTAGCATATGTCACCAGGAGTAGGGAGCCTAAATAAAATGCCCATAAAGAGAATAGAAGTGCCATAGATGAACGCATGACTATTGGGATGTAGTTGTGATGGGGCGATCCCGATATACTGTGGCACTTCACGAAGAAAGGAGTTGAATGGTGGCACGCTACCGATCCAACACATGAATTTGTTGCAAGCTGTATATCAAACTAGCGGTAGGTGAGGACGACCTCATCCCGATGGAACTAATACGTCATCGAAAGGGATTCCGTGAATCGAACATAGTCGGTGAAGAGCGGTTTCATTGATTTTTGAAGCTTGGGACTCAATAGGGTTATCTAGAATAACAGCTCCGTCTATCACATTAGGAGCTGGGTCAATAGTTTCCACCGATGGGTTTAGGACATCCTGTGTAGGAGTTGTCGATGGATTCGAAGTTCCCACTACTTCCTGCTGAGAACTCGGCTTTGGTTTATTTGAAACTGTGGTGGAGCTCAACTTTCTAAACATCCTCAAGGAGCGTCGAATTTAGGTAAACAACTATTTGAACTATACTTGAAAGACAATCAATATTAGATATAACGACAGACATATCCCCCTCGTGTGGTGTGTACTAGTGCAATCATTCGAGCATAAGTGTGAAAGAGTTAAAGATTTAAAGAGTTGTAAAGTGTGATTGAGCCTTAAACTATCGTTTTCGAAGACCGTCATCGCTGAACGTCCCCGAGAGCTTGTCCTATGATCGGTAGTAGGGATCCTGGAATTGGGCATTGACATCGTACGTTGAAGGCTGTTATTTGATTTGGCTAAGTTGAATACATGTTTACATTTTGTTAAAACCATGAAGTTGTTAGTCCAAATCGGATATATATGCTCATGTGCTTAAGTTTTTGCCATTGTTCGTTGTTATACAGTTAGCCGTGGGAGTACGCGATCTTGACATATTCTATGTTCAAGCGGAGATGGTCTTGAATTATCAATGCTGAACCCAAGGACAGAGGCTGATTGTATTCCTAAGCCTACATAACGAACGACTCATCTACAAGCTACCGAACGGCCTCACTCGAACTTTGACCGACCCATCTTCCTAATCCTCAACCATCATATGCTCTCCCTCAGGATCGAATATAACGACCCAGTTTTAATGACGGATTTAAATTTATAATTTAGTTGAATTTTTGGATTAAATTACGAATTTGTTTGAATTCTTCAAATTTAATATGAAATGTATACTTATTTATTTTTGAATTTGATTTGATACTCAAAATAAATGTTTTCGATTGAATTGAATTATAAAATCAACACATTAGCTAGTAAATGAACAAAAGAAAATTTACGTACAAATGAAAATCTAAGTACATATAAAATATAAAGTAAGAACATAGCAATAAATTAGATAAGTTCAAACAACATGTTAATAAACTTTGTAAAATATAAAGTAAATACTAAAGACAAAAGTAAGAGTAAAAAAAATATGAAAACAAGAAAACAAATATCCATATATCTATAGGCTTGCATAAGAAGACAATACAATACATTCAACTATTCAAGTGTTCAAACATTTTATATGTTTGAGCTGCAAAGGAAAACAACCTGTACATACAAAAATAAAAATCAAATGGATTTTATATAAACACAAGTACATGGATAATAAAATAACATAAGTTGTAAACAAAATAGGACATAAGCATTTAATGTTTTCTTCTCAAGCACACATGAATATCATCTCAGCCGAAATGGATCACTTCATCTCAGTTTATAAAATAACATCTTTAGTCAAACCAAAGAAATAAAAAAAGAATCTGTGCAAACTATCTTCTTCTATATATGTATGCAATGCACCCTATTTTAGTTCGTTCAGCAAAACTTAGCAAGCCTGAAAAGGAAAGAAAACCAAACATCATAGTTTTATAAACTCAAACATCATTCAACTCAAAGAAAGAAGATCCAGGAAAAGAAAGGGAAAAAAATTGCAGCTGTTTGAACACAAAAGTGTTCTTTGTTTCAACTATATTGAGGTGAGCAAACCCTTAACTTAATTAATAAATCCATTTATATGATATTTCTTGTGATAAATAATCAAAATAATGTGGTTTCTATGGAAGTAAGTATGTGATTGCCTGGGATAATTGATGCATGTCTGTATAGGTTTATATATACACCTCTGTTCTCTATTAAAACCTAAAATAGTGAGTAAACATGTGTTTATTCAAATCTTTTGTGCTTGAATTCATGTATGAATGTAATGGCTTCGAGTTGAATGAATGATAGGCTTGTGTTCTGATTTTCTGGAAATATTGTTTCCTGTTTTTTTCCTTCTTGTGTTTTGTTTTTCCTGTAACAATTTGAGTTACAGTGTCACACAGACATGTTTAAAGTCCTGTTATGCAGAGTAAAACCATAACAAAGAAAACCAAACATTCTCTCCATCTTTTTGCTTCTGGAAAGATTTTAAACAAGTTAAAGGTGTTGTTTAATCTGTACCTTGATATAGTAATAAAAATAAGCAATGGAACTTGATTTATTTTTACTGGGAGAGGTAAACACAGTCATAACTCAAAATATCTTAAAAAATTCGAACCTCATGAATTTGAATTCTAGTAACGCCATTTGAATCACTATTAAGGATAATGACTTTAGAAATAAAAATTCGAATTTTCCATTGAGTCTTTATCGAGATTTTTGGGTTGATCAAAAAATGCATTTTTGTCAAATTCTGATGATCCAAGCAATGGCAGGCCTCGAATTCGTGGTGGCAGCAAGATTTAGTGATCGTGATTACTAGAAAAATACCAATGTAATTTATAAAACCAAAAATTTTGAACACAAGATTGAAATAGGGTTTAAGAACCCATGTTTGTTTATGTAAAAAAAAATGGTCGCGCATGATTCTGGGGTGCATCGAGTTGGACGAGGTCCTGGGGTTAGCTTCGTGGATGACCGGAGGTGATGTGACCGGGGCGGCGCGATGTCAGGTGGACGGCATCGTGAGGCCGAGTGGGATTTAGCCAAGCAGTGGAATCCAATTTTTTTTTATTGAGTGGCTCGATTTTAATTCGAGGGAAGATAGGTCATTTCGATGACCGGTGATGGTTGCAGGGGCGATGGTCAACGTGCCGGAAAACTCGCCAGTGATCGGAGTCGCCTCCGGTGCCGGTACGCATATATGTGAGAGGTGGTAGTATCAGTTGTATCGGTTGGGGAAGAAAGGGAAGTTGCTCGAAGCATGGCGCGGGGAAATTGAGGGAAAACTCGAAGGAGACTCGCGTGAAGACTGGGTTGATACTCGGCTCGAGCTCGAGTTTGTGGAGAAGGTTTTTCCAATTTTCTTTTTTTTACTTAAACACATTCTGTTTTTTTTTTTAAAAAAATCTAATTAATACTTTGATTTAAGATAAATATTTAAGTTATTTAACATTAAACTTTTTATAACTATAATAAATTGATTTCCAAAGTATAAAGAAGATTTTTCAATGATAACTAAGGTAAATAATTTTTTATTAACTAATGGTTTTGAAAAGTAATTAAGAATGGTTTGTAATTAAAATTGGTTATTTTCAGAAAGTAATTAAGAATAATTAATTTTTAATTGTAATTAGTGATGGATTATAATTAATAAATGAATTTGTAATCAACTATTTAAGTTAATTTATGAATGATTAACACTTAATAAATCAAGTAATTTAATTAAGAATTAATAATTGAATAATTAAGTAGTTAATGGTAAATAAATTAATAATTAAAGTTATTAATTAATGGTTAAAGAATAGTTAATCAAGGTTAAATAAATTGATTATGAAGTAATTAGTTTAATAGAGTGAATAAAGGAATTAAGACTTAATATTTAATTAAGAATTGATTTGTTAATTAACTAATTTGAAATGAAATAAGTAATTAATTGATAATTAATGATAAATTAATTAGGGTTAAGGAATTAACTCTCAAGTAATTGATTTTAAATTTGAATTAATTACAATAAGAATTAAAGATGATTGTTTATAGATTGTGTATGTAGAATATCTGATTTGTTGTAAAATGAATTGATATTTCTGTTTGAAATTGTGATGCTGTGAGATGTGAATTACTCTGTGCTGGATTATGATTGGTGATTTGATTCTGTATTGATGAGAAAACCTCTTTTCCCGTAAAACGGCATTTAAATTTTGATGCGACAGGGAATCGGATTCCAGTTGGTTATCCGAAACCCACATCGAATTGTAATGATTAATCTTTTTGATTGATAAATTTATTTGTTTATGAATATGTGAATAAAGATAAGCGTTATTGATTATATTGCTTATCGATATTGATTAAATCTGTGATGATTGATGTTATGCACTATTGTGTAAAACCCTTCGACCATGCTCATACACATACAAATATGGATTTCACGTGGAAATCGGTTAAGTCACAGATTTTTAAATAAGTTTTGAAATTGAATTTTTAAATTCAAATAGTTTAGGAAATAAATTAAGTTTAATGTGAAAAGCTTTTGAAAAGGTGCTTTAAGAATGAAAGTTATTTTGAAAAACTTAATAAAGATATGAAATCTGAATAATTTGAATTCAATATCTGAAATTGAATTCTATATTCAGTATTTATGATTTAAAAACGGTATACAAGTTTATATGGGTTTTAAAACCATTTTTAAAGTATTGTTGTGAGAATTTGAATTAACCCTAAGATTTTGACTTGTATAAATAGAATCGGGTTTTTTCCGAAATAAAACTATTGTTTCTAAATGACAAAAAGCTTTCATATGAGAAATGAATTCCAAATTTTATTTAGGATTTCAAGTTTGAATTGAAAATGATTTTCCAAGTTATGGATGAATCTTTGGAAACAAGTTTTGAAAGCTATGAGATAAATCTTTGATTTAAAGATTTAGTGAATTAATCCAATTGAAATGAAATTGTTTTAAAATCCGAGAATGAATCTTTGTGAAACTTGGTGAACTTTATGAGGTAAATCTTTTGTTTAAAAGATTTGAAATGGTAATTGGTTTGAACCATTTGAAAGAAAGTTTTGAATTATTAGTATGTGACTTAATTGAAATCCTACATCCATATGTTTTAAATGTTGCGCTCACTATTCGGTTTAGCCGGGAGAGGACCTTTGTGTCGTATAACCCATTCCGAATATGAGATTCGACATTATGGATAGTATTTGAAGACCGGTGGTGAAGACCGGGTATTTAAGAGAACGATAGGATGACCTATCGATTATCTCTGCACTGAGTTGCTCCAGTATAGAGATTTCCTAAGTGGTGGGGAGTCCGATCGGGATTGTGAATACCCGAATTGCAAGGGCTTCTTTGGAAGTGCCTTCGGTTCTGTTCGAACCCGGGATAGACTTGTATGGTTGTATGTCTAACACTACGCTTTGAGATATAAAGCACATTTCTTTCAAATACATATCTGTTGGTAGCGGAGAATTTATTCTCTTAGCTTAACACCCTTCTCTGAGACGTACGAGCTCAGAGGTTATGTAGTTGAAGGTTATCAGCAATATACTCCCAATTTGGTAGTGTGACATGCTAAGTGTTGCTGTGTGTTGATGATCATTGGTTGATCATTTGTGATCAAAGCATGCCTTTCGTGTAAAGCATAGCTTTGTGGACGAAACCTCGTCGAGCCTCAAAAAACTGGTAATTGTCAAAACAGGAATGATGCGGCAAGGTTTCAGGGGTAGCTCCCCTATGGTGTGACCATTCCTTCTGGAAAAGGGTAGTATCATGGTATGGAGCCAGATACTTACTCGTGTGGGCACTGTAGTATATTTATTACTGCGCGATGTTGTTGGTGTTGAGAGCTCTCGGATAAAGGTCCCAAAGGACCGGGGATGGCATATCTGTAGGTATTACTCCCGGGCAGGGAGGAACCCGGCCTTATGTTGGCATAGAGCCGGGTGGGTTCTCAGGGCGTCCCGCCAGAGGCGTTCCCATGTGGCAGTAGGAAGTTCCTTAGCCTGACCATTTGTTGGAAATACAAACAAAACAATACGCGTCTTGTACGATTTTAGTTGTATTACCTTCCATTCACTTATGGTGGCGCCCCACTGTTTGGATGGTAGCTATAATAGGCATAGTTCGAAATGTCTATGCTGGCTAGGATTTATATTATACTTTCGAAATGTTTTCTGCACTATGCACTTATAATAATATAAAACGAAGAATTTTGCGTAGTGAGCATGTTTGACTATCATAAGGAGAAATCTCCTCCAATTCTGCGTTTGGATGGTGTGTGTGGTGGGAGGCCTTATGGTAGTTCCATTTTCGAAAGGCATTGCGATTATCAAATTTAAATCTTTTGATTGTTTTTAAAGACAAATCTCACACCAGTCTTGCTTATCATAGTGAAACGTGATGGGGGGTTCTCGCTTCGCGGTTCGGTGGCGAACGGGAGACTCTTACCCCTACATGTCCTCTCTTCATGAATAGGGGTTGGTTAGGCGTAAGCAGTGATAGTCGAAAGGCTGGCCGTAAAAGCAAGTTTGGGATACCAGTGGGACTGACCCGGAGTTTATTGTCCCTTTTCTAAACTCTGGGTGCCCATAATTTTCCACACGGGCAGCCTAGAGTTTGGTTTTTCAGATAGTTAGGTTCAGTAGATTATCTGGAGCTAGTTCAGTCTTTGGATGCACACCAGACTCTAGGAGTTTTGGAGCTTTGTCTTTGGAGATTTTGGATTAGAGTTGCAGTATTGGATATCTGTGAAGACTTATTTCTTATTGTATCATATTCCGCTGCATTTTGTGTTGTATATTCTCTGATGTTGATGATTGTCATTGTATCAAATTGATGTATCGGATATTGTATTCATGTTATATCAGTGATATCATCTTTTATTTCCGATGTGTTATTTATCATCTAATGGTGTTGCAAGCTCCCACGATACGAATTTGATGTTGTTTGTCGGACATCGAGTTCGGGTCCTGACAAATTGGTATCAGAGCTCAAGCTACGGAGTGCAACACCTTAGATGGCTCATTAGAGATAGGGTGAAGTATACCCCAGAATGAGTGCAGCCAGTGGAATCAAAACCCAACTTTCTTAATCTATTCTTTTTATCTGTTGTTATTCTCTAAGATATTTCGTCCAAATGCCTAAATTGGTCTTCTTACTATTTACAGATAGTAAGAATGAGTGTAAGAAGAGGACGAAATAGGAGACGGGAAAGTACCACTTTAGCTGGTCAAAATCCTGTAACGACAGATATTCCCATTCAATCTCAATCAAATTTGGCTGATCTATATCGAAGTTTTTCTAGACTTGGTGGAAAGCCATTCACTGGCAAAGAAACCGTTTTCGAAGCACAAGCATGGATTCGATTGTGTGAAAAGATTTTCAAAGGACTAAAATTAAAAGACGATCAAATGCAGTTGATAGCTTCTTGGCAACTCCAGGATGAGGCTTTGATTTGGTGGGAAACGGTTACATTAGATGAGCCGGCGGATGAATTTACTTGGAGTCGTTTCAAAGAAGTGTTCGAGCAGCGATATATGCCGTCTGCTGGTATCTCCCGAGTGTACCAAGAGTTTATGGGTTTAAAGCAAGGAAGTTTATCATTTGAGAAATACTTGGACAAATTTATTGAATTATCTCGATTTGGTTCAGAATTGGTGAATACACCGTTAAAGAAGAATGAAAAGTTTATTCGAGGAATGAATAAGGAATTTCAGGAACGGATGACTACTCACGTCAAAGAATCTTTTTCTGAATTAATTGATATGGGCTATCGATACGATACTCTGGATAAGCAAAAAGATCTAGAGGAGAATGGAGATACAACTAATCTAAATTGGAGGAAGAAGAAATTTGGTGGGAAGAAATCGAGGAAGGATAAAGGAAAGAAGAATATATGGAAGAAAAAGGTGAAAAACGTTACTTGTTTCAACTGCTTGGAGAAAGGCCATTACTTGAACAATTGTAAGAATCCCAGGGAACGAGGAAAGAGAGAGCCATTTATGAAGCCAGAACAGGAATGTAGGGAATGTTGTTACTGCCACAAGCAGAGACATAGGATCATGAATTGCCCAACACTAAAGCAAGTTCAAGCAGCGAGGGCCTGTGAAATCAAAGGTGATTCTTCAACCTTAAAAGTTAGTTAAAGAAATGAAATTTTGTAAGGTATTTATCTCGTTTACGATTAAATTGTTCGAATTTTGCTCGACACTGGAACTATCCTTAGTTTTATTTTCAGCAAATCGTAAATGAGTTAAATCTTGAATCTGAAATCGTAATCGAATCTATTTCTGTCTATTTCATTGGGTTTCGACAAATTCTACGAATGGTTAGTTATCCCTTCGAACTAACCAATACCCATGTATACTTCGTAGATCAGATAACCCAATTGTTTCATAGTAGATTGAGTTTGTTCCCATATCTATTATTGATATTCTGATTTGGTAAGCCAAATGCAGAATTGATATCCAGTTTGATCTGAAAAGATATTTCTCTATCTATCTTAGATTATCTCCTTGGCAAATTTCGAGGACGAAATTTCTTAAGGAGGGGAATCTGTAACGACCCAGTTTTAATGACGAATTTAAATTTATAATTTAGTTGAATTTTTTGATTAAATTACGAATTTGTTTGAATTCTTCAAATTTAATATGAAATGTATACTTATTTATTTTTGAATTTGATTTGAAACTCAAAATAAATGTTTTCAATTGAATTTAATTATAAAATCAACACATTAGCTGGTAAATGAACAAAAGAAAATTTACATACAAATGAAAATCTAAGTACATATAAAATATAAAGTAAGAACATAGCAATAAATTAGATAAGTTCAAACAACATGTTGATAAACTTTGTAAAATATAAAGTAAATACTAAAGACAAAAGTAAGAGTAAAAAAATATGAAAACGAGAAAACAAATATCCATATATCTATAGGCTTGCATAAGAAGACAATACAATACAATACATTCAACTATTCAAGTGTTCAAACATTTTATATGTTTGAGCTGCAAAGGAAAACAGCCTGTGCATACAAAAATAAAAATCAAATGGATTTTATATAAGCACAAGTACATGGATAATAAAATAACATAAGTTGTAAACAAAATAGGACATAAGCATTTAATGTTTTCTTCTCAAGCACACATGAATATCATCACAGCCGAAATGGATCACTTCATCTCAGTTTATAAAATAACATCTTTAGTCAAACCAAAGAAATAAAAAAATATCTGTGCAAACTATCTTCTTCTATATATGTATGCAATGCACCCTATTTTAGTTCGTTCAGCAAAACTTAGCAAGCCTGAAAAGAAAAGAAAACCAAACATCATAGTTTTATAAACTCAAACATCATTCAACTCAAAGAAAGAAGATCCAGGAAAAGAAAGGAAAAAAAAACTGCAGCTGTTTGAACACAAAAGTGTTCTCCGTTTCAACTATATTGAGGTGAGCAAACCCTTAACTTAATTAATAAATCCATTTATATGATATTTCTTGTGATAAATAATCAAAATAATGTGGTTTCTATGGAAGTAAGTATGTGATTGCCTGGGATAATGGATGCCTGTCTGTATAGGTTTATATATACACCTCTGTTCTCTGTTAAAACCTAAAACAGATATTCAAATCTTTTACGCTTGAATTCCTGTATGAATGTGATGGCTTCGAGTTGAATGAATGATAGGTTTGTGTTCTGATTTTCTAGAAATATTGTTTCCTGTTTTTTTTTCCTTCTTGTTTTTGTTTTTCCTGTAACAATTTGAGTTACAGTGTCACACAGACATGTTTAAAGTCCTGTTATGCAGAGTAAAACCATATCAAAGAAAACCCAAACATTCTCTCCCTCTTTTTTCTTCTGGAAAGATTTTAAACAAGTTAGAGATGTTGTTTAATCTGTACCTTGATTAAGTAATAAAAAGATGCAATGGAACTTGATTTATTTTTACTGGGAGAGGTAAACACGGTCACAACTCAAAATATCTAAAAAAAAATCGAACCTCATGAATTTGAATTCTAGTAACGCCATTTGAATCACTATTAAGGATAATGATTTTAGAAATAAAAATTCGAATTTTTCATTGAATCTTTATCGAGATTTTTGGGTTGATCAAAAAATGCATTTTTGTCAAATTCTGATGATCCAAGCAATGGCAGGCCTCGAATTCGTGGTGGCAGCAAGATTTAATGATCGTGATTACTAGAAAAATACCAATGTAATTTATAAAACCAAAAATTTTGAACACGAGATTGAAATAGGGTTTAAGAACCCATGTTTGTTTATGTAAAAAAAAATGGTCGCGCATGATTCTGGGGTGCATCGAGTTGGACGAGGTCCTGGGGTTAGCTTCGTGGATGACCAGAGGTGATGTGACCGGGGCGGCGCGATGTCAGGTGGGCGGCGTCGCGAGGCCGAGGGGGATTAAGCCAAGCAATGGAATCCGTTTTTTTTTTTTGATTGAGTGGCTCGATTTTAATTCGAGGGAAGATAGGGCATTTCGATGACGGTGATGGTTGCAGGGGCGATGGTCAACGTGCCTGTAACAGCCCGCAAATCCATACCCCTTGAGTCAACACTATTCTACAACACTCAGCTCAAGTTGTACAGAAATACGAACCATATGGGTTAAAGAAGAAGAGGCAGAAGAAGGAAATAGAAAACAACAACAGAATCTAACCATCGCAGCGGAATAAAATATAATAGGTAATGAATAATTTTACTCAAAAACCAAATATCTCTGTTTATATATTACATCTCAGAATACATCAATCACAGCTCAACATCAATATCATACAATGGATACACAACAACTCAAGATACACAACAACTCAAACACAGCAAATATATATATATATATATATATATATATATATATATGTAAACAAGTACGGAAGTACGTATCGTTATCTTGCTCGTCTCCTGAGCTCCACAGCATCATATCTTGTATCCTATAATACTCGGTCTGACCCGAGCATTATAGCTAAATAACACCCGAGTCAGTCTGGAATACCAGAGTGAGAAAATCACACCCAATTAATTATTAAAGTTTTCAAAAATCATTTGAAAACAAAAGCATCTCGTAAGACCACGCCACCAATAAACATGTCAGGTTTTTACCTTACGGTAGCTAAAACAATTTTTATAAAAATCCTCTGATATTATAATAGGGTCTATATACAAATACTTATAAAATAGCCGAAATTGTTACATTCATTAAATTCCAGCAACTAGCCACAGAGTGGGTAATACAAACAAAACTCGTACAAGGCTCGTAGGGAGAATGGATTTCCAACTAATGACTAGGCACTGGGGTACCACCTGTCACAGTACGGGGCCTAGGTCACCGTACCGAGGAGTACGCCCGCTCCCCTGCAACACAAGACCGGGACTACCGCTTGCTGGATAATCCCGAGTGAGATCACCCCGCGGTTGGGATCAGCAACCACCCACTAAGCCGAAATAAAAAGGGACGTCTAGACTGGAATGACCTCACCCTGCTTGGGTGCTATCCACCTAGCCTTGCTGCATAACCCCTGATTTTCAGTCATTCCCATTTGATGAGGCTTGAGGCTAAGCGTTACCTTTCATAACAATATCCCTTAGAATGCCCACCGTCCACCTGACGATGTTTCGCAAGCATTCATCCATACAAGTCCGTTCCGGGTTCGAACGGAACCGAAGGCACTATTCCTACTACATCCATTTTGGAAATATCCTCAGGATTAGTAGCGATTAGCCCTTGCACTTCACGGCTCCATCTTTGAATCCAAAATCGTTTTTCACGAAACGTACAAACCGGATCGAAGTGGTTTCCGAGAAATAAATCTCGATCCCGGTCTCTTCGAAACGATTAGCGTATTTGTGTCCAATATTGATAGTCGGTTATTTAACTATCAATTTCTATTCACAAACATCTATCAAACAATAAATAATTTTCCAAATTATTTATTTATCTCAAAATATCTTCATAAGATATATTTCTATTTTCAATCCTTTGAAAACAGTTTCAAACCATTCTTTCTTTCCCAGAATAAACCTTCCCAAATATTCTCTATCTCCTCTGAAATCACCAAGCACAAAACTAGATTTTTAAAATAATTTAAAATCACTTTACTTTGAAATATACTTTAAAATATTTAGGATAAAACTACTTCAATAATTTGTCAAAAATACATACTATCTGAATATTTGAAAATAAAGTTACTTAATAAAATATAAAACTAGATTTATACTTTTAAAAACAAAATACTAAGTCACCCTTTAAATAATTATTACTATAAAGATTAAAGAAAATACTCACTTTATAATTTAAATATTTAGAAATAATAAATTTTTCAAACATACTTTTTTTAAACAACTTTTAACTTTTAACTTATATTTAAAATTACTTTGAAAACGTACTTGGTTATTCAGAGAGAATTTCCAATCTCAATTATTTAAATCAATTTCCAAATTGATTCCCAATTTATTCCATTCGAAATAAGCTTCTTTAATTACTCAATTTATTTCAAAATTCATTAATTATGCACTTAATTATTATTGTTATTATTTTCCATTTGATTTTATATCTTTTAACTGAAATATACAAAATACAGCTTTTCTCAATTTCTTCTTTATTCTTTTTAATAATTTAAGTCTTAAATATTAAACAAATGTTTTGTTCTTTTTAAAATAATAATGCCGAAGTTTAAAATTCATAAATCTTCTGTTAATTAAATTTCCTTTCCATATACGGAATTTTATTTATTAGAATTTAAAACTACTATTATTCTTAATTTATTTAAAATTTCTATAATTATTTCACTTACAAATTCTCTTCGTTTTATTTCCAAAATCCAATTCTATATATCTTGATAACTTAGTACACCGGAACATATTCAGGTAAACCATAACATCCAATATTCCAATTGTCAATAATATTCATGACAGAATATAAAATAATCACAATAGAAGGTATTAAATATTTTAAATAAATGTTGAGGGATCCAGTTGGATCCCTCCAACCTGTTTTCCCTGCATCCACAGACGTTAGCACAATATAATACACCAATTTCAAAATATCATACTATATCACATCAATCAATTCAATCATTCAAACAATTATCTAAATTCAGTCATTTAAATCTAAATTAAAATTTAACTGAGTGAGATTAACTCACCTTTACTCCCTTAAATTTGCAAATCCACTTTATTCTCGATTTGATTCCACGATTATTGACCTTGTATAGATATTATATGGATTTGTTAATATTTGAAATAAATCAGTCAATTCATTACCATTAAATAAATTAACAATTTATTTTAATCAAATTCTCCTTTAATAAATTAGTCTTGGCAAATGAAAAAAATTAAATAAGTTTTATTAGATGAGTTAACCACCCAAATACAAACAGTGAATTAGAATGGCAAATGAATATATTATTTTGAAACTTTTATATATACTCATAAGAAATAATTTAGATAGACAAAATCTAATCTTTCACAATTTTCTATGTATTTATTTTTTTCGAAATCTTATATATATATAACATTTCTATTTTATCCAACTATATATATATATATATATATATATTAAATTCCCTCTAATCTATATATATGTATTTATTTGAAACAACAAATATCCTTTACTGTAAAACCAAATACCATGATATATATATATATATATATATATATATTTATATATTTAAACTTTGAAATTGTAAAACTAAACAGTAAACATTTTTTATATACATATGCTGTTAAACAGAAGTTAGAAAGTAATTAAATAGATTAACACCTACAGAATTGGAACCTATCTTATCCACGCAGATTCCAGGCTAGACCTCGCCTACTGGCTTCGATCGCGACTCCTCTTCCACTTGCCTCGTCGCCTGCATCATCCCTCAAGTGAGGATCACGCGAGCTCCAGTTACAAGAGTCGTGCGAAACAACCGACCATCAACTCGAAGCCCATATTATCGGTACACGGCCGACCCTCCCACCTCGACGTCGATGAACGAGATCATCAAGTTGCTAGCTCGCTGCCTCGTCTAGTCGCTAGGGCCCAAATGGATTCGACCGAACAAAAGAAAGAGGGAAGTACGATATGAAGAGAGGGGATTCGATTTGGTTTCATTCTATATCTTATCCCCATTTTTTTTTTATTTGCGGCCATTAAATTTCTTTTCTTTTTTTCGAACGGTGTAAATGAGAAGAGGGGAAAGGGGATCTCGGCTTCGTCATTAATAAAATATCTCTGTTCGATTTAAAAAAACTTGACAATGAAGGAAGTTCCGGCTGCTACAAGGACATGAGGTGACGGCAAAAACGTGAGTTTCGGCTGTGATTCTTTAAACGAGGAGCGACATGATTAGGTAAAGGTCGGCTTCTTCAGAGATATGTTGGCTAAAGTAATTACAGGGTAGCAGCTGACTTAAAATTTATATTTTTATATTCAAAATATCTTACTTAGGTACCCAGTTATTAAATTGGATTCGATATAGATTTCAACGCGTTTATATAACGTACGCTCACACAACAACTCTGATTGCTACGAAATTTGAAATCCGATAATAATTCAATATTACGGACCCAATGGAACTGGTTTCGTCTAATTCCGAAACTGCGCCTCGGAAGACTATTTCTAAATTCAATTTAAACAATAAAATTTTCAAAACTGAACAATTCACTGTTAAATTCAATTTTAAAACTTCTATTATCCTTAGTGTTATCAATATAAATTTTATAAGCCTTCAAATCATTTAAACATGCTTCAAAATTTAAGATTCAACATACCCAACTTTACTTATTTAATTCAATAATTTAATTATCAAATAAATAGTGATATTCGTAATTCAAGTTAAAATTACTCTATTGAATATTTAAAATCAATTAAAGATTCCAATTTTAAATGCTCGAAAATTCCGGGTCGTCACAGTGCCGGAAGTCTCGCCAGTGATCGGAGTCGCCTCCGGTGTCAGTGCACGTATACGTGAGAGGTGGTAGTATCAGTTGTACCGGTTGGGGAAGAAAGGGAAGTTGCACGAAGCATGGCGTGGGGAAATTGAGGGAAAACTCGAAGGAGACTCGCGTGAAGACTGGGTTGATACTCGGGTCGAGCTCGAGTTTGTGGAGAAGGACTTGTTCCAGTTTTCGTTTTTTTTACTTAAACCCGTTCTGTTTTTTTTTTTAAATATATAATTAATACTTTAATTTAAGATAAATATTTAAGTTATTTGACATTAAACTTTTTATAACTATAATAAATTGATTTCCAAAGTATAAAGAAGATTTTTCAATGATAATTAAGGTAAATAATTTTTTATTAAGTAATGGTTTTGAAAAGTAATTAAGAATGATTTGTAATTAAAATTGGTTATTTTTAGAAAATAATTAAGAATAATTAATTTTTAATTGTAATTAGTGATGGATTATAATTAATAAATGAATTTGTAATCAACTATTTAAGTTAATTTATGAATGATTAACAGTTAATAAATCAAGTAATTTAATTAAGAATTAATAATTGAATAACTAAGTAGTTAATGGTAAATAAATTAATAATTAAGGTTATTAATTAATGGTTAAAGAATAGTTAATCAAGGTTAAATAAATTGATTATGAAGTAATTAATTAAATAGAGTGAATAAAGGAATTAAGTAATTAAGACTTAATAATTAATTAAGAATTGATTTGTTAATTAACTAATTTGAAATGAAATAAGTAATCAATTGATAATTAATGATAAATTAATCAGGGTTAAGGAATTAACTCTCAAGTAATTAATTTTAAATTTGAATTAATTACAATAAGAATTAAAGATGATTGCTTATAGATTGTGTATGTAGAATATCTGATTTGTTGTAAAATGAATTGATATTTTTGTTTGAAATTGTGATGCTGTGAGATGTAAATTACTCTGTGCTGGATTATGATTGGTGATTTGATTCTTTATTGATGAGAAAACCTCTTTTCCCATAAAACGACATTTAAATTTTGATGCGACAGGGAATCAGATTCTAGTTGGTTATCCGAAACCCACATCGAATTGTAAGATTAATCTTTGTGATTGATAAATTTATTTATTTATGAATCTGTGAATAAAGATAAGCGTTATTGATTATATCGCTTATCGATATTGATTAAATCTGTGATGATTGATGTTATGCACTATTGTGTAAAACCCTTGGACCACACTCATACACATACAAATATGAATTTCACGTGGAAATCGGTTAAGTCACAGATTTTTAAATAAGTTTTGAAATTGAATTTTTAAATTCAAATAGTTTAGGAAGTAAATTAAGTTTAATGTGAAAAGCTTTTGAAAAGGTGTTTTAAGAATGAAAGTTATTTTGAATAACTTAATAAAGATTTGAAATATGAATAATTTGAATTCAATATCTGAAATTGAATTCTATATTCAGTATTTATGATTTAAAAAGGGTATACAAGTTTATATGGGTTTTAAAACCATTTTTAAAGTATTGTTGTGAGAATTTGAATTAACCCTAAGTTTTGACTTGTATAAATAAAATCGGGTTTTTCTGAAATAAAACTATTGTTTCTAAATGATAAAAGCTTTCATATGAGAAATGAATTCCAAATTTTATTTAAGGGATTTCAAGTTTGAATTGAAAATGATTTTCCAAGTTATGGATGAATCTTTGGAAACAAGTTTTGAAAGCTATGAGATAAATCTTTGATTTAAAAATTTAATGAATTAATCCAATTGAAATGAAATTGTTTTAAAATCCGAGAATGAATCTTTGTGAAACTAGGTGAACGTTATGATGTAAATTTTTTGTTTAAAAGATTTGAAATGGTAATTGGTTTAAACCATTTGAAAGAAAGTTTTGAATTATTAAGCTGTGACTTAATTGAAATCCTATATCCATATATTTTAAATGTTGCGCTCACTATTCGGTTTAGCCGGGGGAGAACCTTTGTGTCGTATAACCCATTCCGAATATGAGATTCGACGTTATGGATAGCATTTGAAGACCGGTGGTGAAGAACGGGTATTTGCGATAACGATAGGATGACCTATCGATTGTCTCTCCACTGAGTTGCTCCGGTATAGAGATTTCCTAAGTGATGGGGAGTCCGATCGGGATTGTGAATACCCGGATTGCAAGGGCTTCTTTGGAAGTGCCTTCGGTTCTGTTCGAACCCGGGACAGACTTGTATGGTTGTATGTCTGACACTACGCTTTGATATATAAAGCAGATTTCTTTCAAATACATATCTGTTGGTAGCGGAGAATTTATTCTCTTAGCTTAACACCCTTCTCTGAGACGTACGAGCTCAAAGGTTATGTAGTTGAAGTTATCAGCAATATACTCCCAACTTGGTAGTGTGACATGCTAAGTGCTGCTGTGTGTTGATGATCATTGGTTGATCATTTGTGATCAAAGCATGGCTTTCGTGTAAAGCATAGCTTTGTGGACGAAACCTCGTCGAGCCTCAAAAAACCGGTAATGGTCAAAACAGGAACGATGCGGCAAGGTTTCAGGGGTAGCTTCCCTAGGGTGTGACCATTCCTTCTGGAAAAGGGTAGTATCATGGTATGGAGCCCAGATACTTACTCGTGTGGACACTGTAGTATATTTATTACTGTGTGATGTTGTTGGTGTTGAGAGCTCTCGGATAAAGGTCCTAAAGGACCGGGGATGGCATACTGTAGGTATTACTCCCGGGCAGGGAGGAACCCGGCCTTGTGTTGGCAGAGAGCCGGGTGGGTTCTCGGGGCGTCCCGCCAGAGGCGTTCCCATGTGGCAGTAGGAAGTTCCTTAGCCTGACCATTTGTTGGAAATCCAAACAAAACAATATGCGCCTTGTACGATTTTAGTTGTATTACCTGCCGTTCACTTATGGTGGCGCCCCACTGTTTGGATGGTAGCTATAGTAGGCATAGTTCGAAATGTCTATGCTGGCTAGGATTTATATTATACTTTCGAAATGTTTTCTGCACTATGCACTTATAATAATATAAAAAGAAGAATTTTGCGTAGTAATCATGTTTGACTATCATAAGGAGAAATCTCCTCCAATTCTGCGTTTACATGGTGTGTGTGGCAGGAGGCCTTATGGTAGTTCCATTTTCGAAAAGCATTGCGGTCATCAAATTTAAATCTTTTTATTGTTTTTAAAGACAAACTGTTTTTTTTTTTTTTTGCTCACACCAGTCTTGCTTATCTTAGTGAAACGTGATGGGGGGTACTCGCTTCGCGGTTAGGTGGCGAACGGGAGACTCTTACCCCTACATGTCCTCTCTTCGTGAATAGGGGTTGGTTAGGCGTAAACCGTGACAGTCGAAAGGCTGGCCGTAAAAGCAAGTTTGGGATACCAATGGGACTGGCCCGGAGTTTATTGTCCATTTCCTAAACTCTGGGTGCCCATAATTTTCCACACGGGCAGTCTAGAGTTTGGGTTTTCAGATAATTAGGTTCAGTAGATTATCTGGAGCTAGTTCAGTCTTTGGATGCACACCAGACTCTAGGAGTTTTGGAGCTTTGTCTTTGGAGATTTTGGATCAGAGTTGCAGTATTGGATATCTGTGAAGACTTATTTCTTATTGTATCATGTTCCGCTGCATTCTGTGTTGTATATTCTCTGATGTTGATGATTATCATTGTATCAAATTGATGTATCGGATGTTGTATTCATGTTATATCAGTGATATCATCTTTTATTTCCGCTGTGTTATTTATCATCTAATGGTGTTGCAAGCTCCCACGATACGAATTTGATGTTGTTTGTCGGACATCGAGTTCGGGTCCTGACAGAATGACACTATAGAACAGGGAACACCGACCCACTCGCTCTCCTCCATCTCACTTCCTCAAGTCACCTAAACACTCTCCTAGTTGCCCGCCGAACAACACTCTCACTCATACACTGCACCCAACCTACCGACTAGTAAACTACCACCTGACCTAACAACTTGGCATTGACACTCAGCCAACACCTTCTAAACTTACTAACTCCTACCGACTCACTACTGCTTCCTTCTCCCTCGCTCGGTGGCCCAACAGGAGCTGGCATCCTAGGAACCACCGGTCCCCTTTTCCTTTTTCCTCTCCATCTCACCGACCTCAAACTCAGTTAAAGTTGTATCAGGTTCTAACCTAAGGCATGTTCTAACCTCAGATTCGTCTTCCTCATTTACACGACTACTACCGTCCGTAATCTGAAGAAAATTCATGGGTTCGAATCTCACACAAAAACCCTGATTCGAAAAAGTCGATCGAATGAGAAATTCATACCTAAGAGAATAAATCGAAGCTTAGGGAACTGTTAGGTTTGGGATTGAAGTTCGTTTAGACTCGTTATCAGGGGAAGTTGTGGAGGAAACGTACTGGATTCAGGATGAGAGAGAAAGGTTGAGGCGATAGCTGAAGTTCTGGGGAAGGTAAATTAAGAGGTCCTGTAGAGTTGAAATGAGAGTGAAAGGAAGAAGAGGAGAAGTGTTGGCTTTTATATGAAGAAGGGGAGGTGAACAGGCATTAACCAGTGGACCGGTTCAAAGCATCTCAGTGGTTCGGTGAACAATCTCGTCGGGCGACAATGAATATGCTAACGAGTGGTTCAACATGTGTGTGTCGACCGGCCCGCACCACAGGTGAGAGCGCAATGGAGAATCAAATCCCACCTGATAGGTGGAGAAAAGTGGGGAGCATGGATTGCTTATGGTTCAAAGTGCATCATGATGACCCTCACAATATGCATTGGGGGGGGGGCAAATGTTACCCGGTTGCGTGGCCCGGCTACTAGATACTAATTGTAGAGGGTTTGATTGAATCAAAATGATACTCGAGCCAGAGGAAGATTGGAAAATGTAAAAGGTTGGCTCGAATTGAGAGATTCATCATATATACATGTCGCTAGGCACGAAAGCACGGCCCGACCTATATACATGATCCGGCACGTATACATGTCGTTCGGCACGAAAGCATGGCCTGGCCTATATACATGATTCGGCATATAAGCATCGCTCGGCATATTAGTTTCGTTTGGCCTAATTACATCGTTCGACTAACGTTGCTCGATAGAAAGAAATGTGATGGTGGGAACTCAACACCATCATTAGGCTAACGTCTCTCGGCTAAAGGAAAGAGGCTAAAGGAGCACGGTGCATGTCGCTCGGCAGGGGTGGCTCGGTATTGGGGCGTTCTACATGAATGCCTTAGTCACATGTCGCTCGGCCGAAAAGGGACGGTTATATGGCTTGGTGAGGAAGGCTACATGGCTCGGTGACCCCTCAATCGGCATCGAAGGGAAGATCAAGCAGTTCGGCTGTGGAGCACTCGGCCAATACCGCTCGGCTAAAGCCAATACCGCTCGGCTAATTTCGGCTCGGCAAGGCCTCGCTAGGAAACTACTGATCGGTATGCCTGGTTCGGCATACAGAAGTTGTCTATTGTTGGCTGAGGTATCTTGTTTTTAGGCCGGCATAGGGAGTCCAACCTGTCTTCGTCTATAAATAGAGGGGCAGTGGCACAGTGTAAGGGGACCTTTTTCGAGAACTCTGGAGAGACTCTGCCATTTTCAAGACTCATTTCTTTTCTGTTAAAACTTGTACTCAAGTTGTTGGTGTACGGACTGTACCTGCTTTCAATTATTTGAAGAAGTAATAAAGATTGCAATCAAAGTGGACGTAGACAGTTACGCTGAACCACTATAATTCTTTTGTTCTCATTTCTTACAGTTCTTATTGCATTCTACTGTGATATTCCTCGGTTTTAATTTATTTTCTTCATTAATCTCTCTACACAATCTTACTCAAGGGTGTTAGTGACCATGGTTGGTGATAACAGTCTACATCTTAGTATATAAACACGGATTAGTTTATTTTATTTTGAGATGTGAGACTATTCATTTCCAAGACAATGCCTTCATATTTCCCAATGAAATGTTCATTCATTTCTAACACATCTATGGTTACGTAGATGGATGGGGGGTTGGCTTCGGAGGACGCCTCTTGGCTGCCCCTTATTGATTTCCTCCAACAATGGTCTTCCTAGTAGATTGCCTCGTCAGTGATCACCTTTTCAAATCTCAAACCATCGAATTCAAGTGGTTCTCAGTGAAAGCACCAAAATGTTTGAACTGAAAAATGCCACAAACACCGAAATGAGTATAATAGTGAAAAGAGTGAAGAAACTAAATAAAAACATACAAAAACAACACATCAGAGTTCTATAGTGGTTCGACTAATCGTTGCATGGGTACACTTAACTTTATTAATGGTTTATAGTGCCAGTTACACTTCTGTTCGTACGGATCGGTATAAATCCATGTGAGTACAAGAGAATTACAAAAAAGTTGTATATAAATGAAAAGATCCATGTCCTTCTATTTGTAACTGTAGATTGCCTGAAAACTCGCTCCTGTGATCTCCATCTCGTTTTCCACGCCCAAGACCAGTTCTTTCGAGAAATAGGTGGACACCACATTAATATTCGTGAATCAGTACATATCCATGGGTTTGGATTGGTAGTGATCCATAAGATTGTCATATGGATTGCTTTGAATGCCTCGTCCTAGCTTGATTCGTGGTTAGTTTCATGATTTCCATCTTGTTTGCAATATCATTAGCTTGTTTCTGAGTCCAAGTGATGGACCGGTGAAAAATTGGAGCTGCTGATTTCAAGTACTCGATGAGATCGATAGAGAATCGCAGGCAATCAATGTAAAGGAACTTGAAATAGGCTTCTAGCATCATCACTTGCAAGTAGGAGGAGTTGGGACAAAAGAGGGTGAAGTGTTATGGATCGGTATAGATCCAAGTAGTTGGATCAATAAACTTTGTTAGATTTGTAAACTTTGGGTTGTTGAAATGGTTTGTGTTGGCCTCATGTGACTTTGTTTGTACTTGGTTTCTGAACTCTGTGGTTATCCCTCTGGGCTTTTTACCTTGATAGCCCACAAGTTTGGCCCTTCAAGTTCGTCCATATACGGTCTGGTCAAAGGCTGGATAACACGTAATAATTATTTAGCTAGAGATCATGAATTTCAAAAATAGAATCCTATTTTTATAAAGGAACCACATCCGCTATGAATTAATTATAGATATTTTATAGATAGAAAATAAACAAAATTAATGGCAATTACTTGAAACGCTTAAAAAAAAAATACACTATTTTTGGTCGCACATATTGCTACCTTTGTAAGTTAAGTGCTACAATATATATTTGGGTTGTTTTTATCTACGCTACGTTAATTTCTGTTTGTCCGTCAAAACTTTTCGTGAAAAAGATTAAAGTACGTGTTTCCCAATTTTCACATCCCACCTTAGCTGTTCTATTTTTGTTTAACAGTTTGACATTTTGGAGGATAGCAGAAGGTCGGTCCACTGAGGACTTTGAGCCTGCTCCATATATCGTCACACTCCTTCGTTGTTCATTATCAATCTACTACGATGTCATTAAACCTGGAGAGTATTTTGTTGCGTCAATCAACGTAATTGGAGTTCTTGTGGAGTTTGTTTATCTTTCTGTTTTTGATACATGCACCATCGTCTGCTAGGGTACACTTTTCATTTCTTTTATACTATGTTTCTTACACAAACTTTTGATTCTACGTAAACTTTCAAAAATATTCTTTGATCGTATATAATTTAACGCTCATCATATATATTATCAAATCGCTTAAAAATTAAATCTAACGAATAAATTCACTTTACAAATTCAACACATGTTTTACAAATATTAACAAACATTGATGTCACTCAAAAGCATGACCTGATGAATAGTTTTTTTTTTTTACAAATTCAAAACGCTTAAATATAATCAAATTTTATTGTCACTTTAAAATATGATATAACAAATGAAATTCCTTTACAAATTCTTTCTTTATTAATAGAAATATAAATTCAAACTACCAACAAAAAATCGAATACTGAAACTTAAAAAAATAAAATCAAATAAACTATGCATAAGTTAAACGCAAAATACGACTAAATATTTCTGAAAATTATTTTTCCGAGTATTTTGAAACATATACAATTTGTAAAACAACTTACGCGCGAAGCGCATGCCGTAACACTCGTTTTTAATAATTCAGCCTGCAGTGTAGTGTTAGTTTTGCGTTCGTAAATTTTCATATAGGTTTTGGGACATGTTGGGATGCAAAATCATTAACTTAAAAGAGTGTTCTTTTTTGTTTTTTGAAGAATAGGTAAATTAGCCAGGGAACAATAGTTTAACCTTTTTAGACATGGAACTCAACGAGGCTAATTGGTTTGCACCACAAGTGGAAGGGTTTATTTTTGTTCAAAATTTTATTGGTGGAATTTCATAGGGTTTACCGAGTTAGTTTATAAAATTTTATTTATCAAGCAATAATTTGATAGCGTTAATATAACATGAAAAAAGCGTGTGCAAATTAATATTAAAACTCAAATCACATTGACTGTGCCCAAGGTCACAAAGTGATGGTAAAGCAAAATTCCATTTTCAGTTGTTATAATAACCGTTTACTCTGAAGCTGCAGTAGTTCGGCAGTACTGAGTTTGTGGCTAAGCTAAACCAATCAATGTGATAAACTTCAAAGATCTCGGGATCATAGCATGTTATTGTTATTTTTCTAAATACGATGGTTCTTAGGCAGATTTTAGTTAAGAATACGCCAATAGTAAGTGTTTCATCTTAATATGAATTATTTCGCAAATTGTACATGTACCGCACTATATCATAATCCAAAAACAATGCAAGCAACTAGCTTCATGATGGGGCTATGGTTCCCAAACAACATCAAATGTTCAACAGTACTTGCTATATACATATTACGATATTTGTGTACACATGTTGTATTATTGTTAAAGCTTCACTGTGGCATTTTATTTTCTTATAACTTTTTCATATTGTATCTAATTTTCCATTTGTTTGGAAGATATCCGTTTTGCTTAGAACAAAAGGATATGAAATCAAAACTTGTGCTTCTTTTTACCTAGGTAAACGCACATTGTTGTTTTTGGTTGTAGTTTTTAATTAACTAAATGCCAAAACATCATAAGTTATCAACTTCATAACCACGCACCTCCTATTTTACTTTGTAATCAATGAAATAAACATACTCATTTGTTGATTATTTTACTAATTTGCGGTATTTGTATCTCTAGCTCCAGTTCAGTCAGCATCTCTTCTCGAAGGAATCAGATTAACCATTAAGTTATATAATATTTCTTTAAAGCATTTTTTACAAGTACAATGGTTTATGACGTGTGTTATGCTTCTATTTGATTCTAATATGTTTTTGAAAATAGGCATTTTCTATTTTCAATTAAAATTCTAATGTGTACCAAGACTGATTTGGATGTCCAATATTTCGGTGTAGTTGCATATTTTACCCCATGTCTATAAAATCATAAAATTCTGTTAATCTGTTGACGAAAACAATGAAGTTATGAAATTACTGAGTTTGATTTTGTGTTTGGTGCAACGTACGGAAAGAGAAAGCGCAAAAACTCTGAAGGGTATCACTGCAGAGCTCAAGGTCAAGGTATTTTTTGCTGTATAAGTAATGTTTCGCTTTTAACTTTTTGTCTTAAATTGATTTTGATCATTGCATTGGATCAAAACCTACTTAATAGCCTTGTTCTATGTTTTTTCATCGCCTGCTGGAGAATTAATGGAACACTGGATGCTGAGATTAGAAATTGAACTGCTGGCAAAGAAGGCAACTTGCGAGCTCTGCTCTCAACTTTACAATAAGTAGGTTCAAAATATTTTTGCATCAGTTTGTAATCTTTTTGTTTAACTGAGTCCTCTGCATCTTAAATACATTACACTTCAGCCTTTTTTTTTCCCTTTCACCTGCTATCTTTTGATTTCTTCATACCTGAATTGATGGTAAGGAAAAACATCTTAGTTTTTTTTCCTCTTCTCCCTATCAGACTAGGTCCTTTTGAAACTTGATCATCTCCGTACACAGCAACCCTGACATCATTGAAGGAATCAGGGCAATTGTATAATTATTGAAGAAGATCTGTGGTAGATGTATAGTTAGAGACATAACTTTCAAACTTTTATTATTAATTTTAGTCAATGGTTCTGTCAACTTCATAGACGTGTGCTCCATATACTTACAAAAAAGTTGTAACTTCGTTTATTTTGATTTTCACAAACTAGAGTTCTATATTTGCAAATACCTTGAGTCAACAACGTCTACAATGTTCTGTTACCATTTTCATAAGAATAAATACCCTAATATGACTATAGACTAGATTGATGAAACACGAAAGGTATCATGAATATCAACTTAATAATTTCACCACTTCTTCATAAGGAGCCTACTAAATGCTGTCACCTGCGTATATTTTCTGTTTATTACAAGGTATATATAGTTCATGAAGAATTTTATGATCAAATTCTTCATTGCTGATTATTATATTTCTCTGTAGATACATAAGCTTTTCCTAAAAAATATAAGTTGTAGCAATGAATTGGCATCTCTCGTTAATCTTCATATATATTATAACGTTTTGTTAGCACTTGTTGTTGTGTAAACTTCAACTCATAAATTTCTCTATGTACGGCTATGAATTTTACGTTAGTTTTTTCGCTTGAACTACGTATCTTTACAGTTATAGATTTTATGTGAACGTGGTTATTCAGTTTAAAATATTTTGCGTCGAATTATTTGTATATCGTGTGATTATTTTGTTTTTCAATTGTTTGAATGTGAGAATTATAAATTGTTGGTTTCATCCTAAAATGCTAAAATATGTTAATTATCTTTATCTTTAATAATAGTTGTAACACGTTTGATGTCATACTTTTTTGTTTCAACATAAATTATCAAAAATATCTCTTTAAAATATCATCAAATCCCTTGAAACTAGGATCTAACAAATAAACTTTACAAATTCAAGACGTCCCTCTACAAATATTAGCAAATTTAACATGACTTAAAAATAGGATCTAATAAATTATTATTTTTACTCAATACGTCACTCTACAAATATTATTAAATCTTAATCACTTTAAATATGATCTAACAAATAAATTTCCTTGCAATTCGTTCTTTATTAGCTAGTAATAGTAAAAAAAATTCAAACAACCAAAAATAACAGATTTTGGAACTTTGAAATAAAAATACACTCAAACTATACATAATTTCAACGTTAAATATGATTAGATATTTATTCTCTATCTTTTGAATGTGTTGAAACATATACAGTTTGTAGAAAGATGACTCACATGCGAAGCGCGTGCCATGACGCTCGTTACTATATATGTGCTGTGAATAAAACGAAACGGAAGCTAAACGAGCTACCACTGTGAGAAATTTGCACAAAAATAAAAAAAAATTGACAGCGTTTAATAAACGCTACCAAAGCATATATGGTGGTAGCCAAAAATGCAACGATAATATTTTGTAGTAGTATCAACAATAAATTTTAGTGAAGTTTATAGAGCACTACACTAAAAAAAATTGATTGCGTTTGCAGAACGCTGCAATACGTTGCTTTTAGTTAGCCTTTATGGAAAACGCAATGTAAAATCCTGGATTGTTAGTTGCATATCATATAACGGCATTCTCTAAAATGCTGTCATAGGTTATGGTAGCCTTTTTTAACTACTAAATCTATTGTTTGTTGTAGTATTGTTAGCTAAAGCTGCCTTAAAATTAATTATACTATAAGGTGAAATATCTTTTTTTTTTCTACAGAAAGATGTGAAGTTCATAAAACATAAGCCATCACCTTAGTGAAATAATAGCATAATGGATTCCAGTGGGTTTGGTTGATCATAATAGTAGCCTTAATATGTATGGTACCAACACCCTGGCATGAGAAAAGCAGGCAGCCTTGAAAAAGGCTTCATCCCATGGTACTTTGCTTATTAGCGGAGATGCGTAAACATTTACTTGTAGCAGTTCCAAAGTAATTTATAATACGAAGGATTCACCTCAAAGTATTTCACACATGTTTATCTGTAAGCAAAGGACTTCAGCATTATACGATTGTTTTATAATATGAACTTGGTATGAAACAAAGAAATCTAAGAATCAATTGTCAGTTGAAATACGTGTAGTCACAATTGCGTGAAAATATTGAAAATTGTACTAATTCTACACTTGAACATGTAGCTGCAATTTTTAAATTAGAAACGAAGCATAGCGTTGCATCATATCATCTTTGCAAAATTATTTAACGATCTTATTTACACTAGTATAAATTGCACTATACGTGCATCTAATGGCTAAGATATCTGCTTTTTATTAAAAAAAATCAATAGATGGATGTGTAATATAAGTGAAAAATCTTTGATGGTCACAGCGCTTTAATTTCAAATAGTTGTCGGTGGTGTTGATTGTAAATTGATAGTGAAATCCGTTGATAGATGATTGTAAAGAGGACGATGGTAGAGATAGTTCTTCGATAATGAGATTCCATTGATAAAAGAATGTATTTTTGGAATTTCAAATGGACACCATGAAAATTCTATATATTGAATTTTCTTTATTAATATTTGAGATATGTGCTATTCGATATTGTAGATTATGCGCAGCATCCAAAGTTTGAGATGAAGCAATGCGTTGACTCAGCAATCTACTTGTATTATAAATTTTGATCATCCGGTTTTTGGTCCAGTGTTAAAACTAATCTGTGTATATTATAGTACCTAAAATTTCATTCTAACTATTATTTCATTAAACACGGGTTATTATCGTACGTGCAAATTTTAAGAAGAGAAGACTATCTATTGCAAAACTGGAAAATGGAGAAGCGGGTGGTGCAGAAACTCATACTAATTCATAGAAACATAATCACGTTGCATTGCTAATCATCCGATTGCAACGGAAGTATATTATAATAACACAGCAATATAATTAATTAATTAACTACAAATTGTAATGGATGCGGCTCGTTGGAGTTGGAGAAGACGTAGAAATCGTCGTCGGTGTAGAATTGATTTCGGTTAATGGACAATCGACTAGTGTAGCTGTAGTTGTGGAGGATTGCGTCGACGTAGTTGAAGTAGTGGAGAAATGGGGCTGACATTGTTTTCGTAAGCTAGCAAGCGGATGGTAAAAAAGGCGACATGTTAAGGATGGTTTGAGGATTTCAAAAAGACACGGATGATCCTAGTTCATTGAATTATCATTATTAGTAGTAAAGATAAAGATATGAGAATTGACATGACGAAAATTACTTCATGATCTTATTTATCCGTCAAATATGATTTGTTGATATATACAGAACAAAATTTGGACCCTTGTTCATATATGCAATCTCTACAGTGGAGGAAGATTGTCCTCCGTTGTTGTAGGACAAAATTTATAGTTAGCAACTTGTTAGGAACAATATATTATACACACAATCCAGAACACACACATATAAGTGTCTTTATATCATACAAAGCTAGAGGTTAAGGAACAATCAGACAACATTCGTTGTATATTTCAACATGTTTGATCTATAGTACCAAATAATGTCTATTTTTACGTGTCATTAAAGTTAATGGTAATGGAAATACCTTCTCTATTTATTGTCCATTTTCATCAATAATTTTGAACCCATAAGATATTTCGTGACCCGTGCTCCTATTTTCTATAGGTGATCCAATTCCATTGGTGAGATGTTGTTTATTTGTCCTTGCTCTTACTTCAAACAGAAGATAGAGCAGGGACTCCATTGTTTCAAGCATTTTTCAAAACCATTGTTATTTTTAGCTTTTTAGCTACTTTCAACGTTCATTTTGCTTTCATGCTATACGTACCATCAAGATAAACAAAAGGCGTACATCAATACCATTACGATCTCAGTTTAACTCATACAATTTTGAAATGAAGTAGACATGGACATCCGTGTGGATGTTTTCTTATCCAAAAACAATTTCTACCAATAAGTATTACATTTGATATAGCCTTTAACTGGTTTCTACCAATTTGAACCAACGGTAAATCCCAAACAAATGAGAGTTACAATTATTAATCAAAAAATGAATAACAAAAGCATCAAATATTTTAGTATAAACTCTTCGTTTTTATTTACACTACATATGTACTACTGATGCAACCGTGGACAAAAAAAATCACAAATGAATATTTTATTTCTATTTTTGAATTGGTGGGATAAGAAGAAACACGAATTGGTAAGTTATAGCTCTTTCATGAAATAATCAGCCAAATGTTGCATGTATTTGAAAAAGCGAACCTAACTTTATTTTAATGTGCATAATATTGTCATATAGTTCTTACCAAAAAAAAAAGTGCAATTAATGTCTAACCAATAAGTACAGCACTAAAAAAAACAAAAAATAAAATACCAATTAAACTCAATAAAAAAAGAAATTTGGGAAAAATATAACAATTGAAGGAGGTGCACAAATTGAATTTGTCGTTCAGATCTAATATTGGTTAGATTATGACTCTTTAATTGCTGCCATTAGTGTTGTTAATATTGCACAATATAACAACTAACATTTTGCACCAACGTAGAAACTACGATCAAGAGTCAATTTTGCCTTAGAGATATCATTAATGGTGCATGAATTCATACGCAGTAGATATATACATGTAGTAAGCACAACACACCTAGATTTCCTTGGACCAAGATGAAATGGGATATATTCTGATAGAGCTTAAAAAAGGGGGAAAAACTTCATAAGGAATATCAACACAGCCCAGAATTTTTATTTTAACAAAAAAAAGCTTTTTCATGAATAATAGACAGGATTTATACTATGAATAAATTAAAATACTTATATAGCTTAGATCAAAACCACTTAGTAGTAAGTACATTGAGAAACACTTTTGTAGATACTTTGCTAATAAACAAAAGAAATGGTTGTATACTTCTATTCATCTAACAACATTAAAGATTACTGAATAAGTGAATCGATGTACCTTATATAAAGTGGAGCTTATTTCAATTGTACAAAACATAAATAAAGAAAAACTGAGAAGGGAAAAAAAAAATCAAAATCAAAATGAGAGGGGGAAATGCTTAAAATGCAAATCATGTCTATATTGAATAATGAGGTATAAAAACTTGAACTTATATGTCTAAAGTAAATAGCATCGTCCAACTAAGATGAGTTATATGCTTGGTGCCACCGATCTGGATCTGCGATAACAAAATATGTACAGACATTTATTTCAACAATAGGAAGCTTGGCCATGAATACCAATATAAAGTACATGGTACGTGCAATACTATTCAGTATTTACTGAATTAGTGTAAAGAGAAGGGATTAGCAATAAGTACACTAAAAATCATTTTTAATTATTTGACTATTAAGCATAAGAGATGATTGTGAACTTATATGCATTTGAAACCAGTAAAGCATTTCAAATACATTATCCCATGTTTCTAAAATAAATTAAAAACTTAGTTCAAAATTACAACACAGAAACAGAAGGAAAACACTAATCCACATCAGAGTTAAACAAAAAGGTCAAAGTAATGGAAAACACCATGAAGAACAAAAAGTCTAGCAATTTCCATCACACACTTATCGTCGAGAAAATTACCAATAGATCACCTTATTGGTATATTTTCAATTTCATATTTTACACAACAGCTCAGTTTGAACCGTAGAATGTATAAAAACAGCTGACCTCACATGAATTTTTATAAAATAATAGTAAGAACGTTCCAAAAGCAAATTCAATTCAACTGTCAATGTACAATTCAAAGTAAAATAACATTAAATATATTGCAAACTTATAGATAAACCAAGTAAAAATTGATCAATATAGGCACTCTTATCCGTCTTAAACTTGTAAAAAATAATATATTCCCAATTAGCACCTAGTTAATATTAAGAAACTTCCACTCAACAAACTCAATTGTTCAACTGAGAACAAAATAATTTCTACAATTGGAAGAGAAGTAAATGCATAAGCATAATTAGTTCTTTATTAAATCCTATATTGTCTCATATATGCTGATACACATTAGAAACGCATCATGCTGGTTAAGCATCGTCAGTAATAGATGGAAAAAGAAAACAAAAGACAACGTCAAATGAGTTTACTTAATATAAATCTTACACAAACACCAAAAAAACTCATGATTTTCATGTGTGGAAATAGTAGTTGCTAATACAGAATTATTGATGGTTATTGAAAGAGCAGATGAAGCTCATTCAACAGGCTTTAGGCAAATTAGTTATAAAACTAACCCACATAGAGAAGTTTAGAGCCATGAACTAAAAAAACACGTCTTAAGTTGATAAATGATCCGCCTATTTTGAGTTCAATCCAAGTAATAATACTACTCATCTCCAATAACACAAAACCCAGCAAGCAAATATAAACAATCAGAAAGAACCATCTTCAAAAAACTAATTTGATTAGCAGAATAAATGACCTTAGTGATTGGAGTATTGACAATCACTGTTTGGACTACACTAAACAAACAAATCTTTAGATATCTACATAAATAATTGAAGAAGAATCGGCTAATTGCTTATAATTAAAATACAGATATCACTATTACAGAGTAAGTATCAGGAGAAAGTTACCCTGCTAGCACCTTCATATTCTCCAACCTGGTAATACGAATCTCCTTTAAAATAAAGGAGTAAAAAAATCAACAATTAGAAAGAAAATGCAAGTAATGTAACTATACTCAAATAAGGATAGGTAATACTCCACCTCTTCATCTTTCAACAAAAGTGTAACGGCTGCAGATATCTCACCAAATGATGGTTTGAAGCATCGCAAACTGTCAGCTGATGGAGAAATCGATCATATACATTAGCACAGTTTTGAAATAATATTCATAAATTCATAATCCAAGGGAAAAATGAGAATATACTTGCCCCCAACCTAAATTATTAATTTGTAGCTTAGAGAATCAAATAATTGAGTATTATCAAATGAAACAACCCAGATTCAATTGATGAAGGGTTTGTTCATGGAAGAAACTTTAAATATTGAGGGATGAAGTGGACGTTAAAATACAAAAATAGAAATTATAGATCACTACGAAATGAAAATGAAACTCGGCAAAGCAAAGGCAAAGATGGTAGAAAGCTCACCTGAGCATGATGAAAGTGAGGGGATTTGGATTGGTAGATCTGAGACAGAGGAGCAGAGAAAGCGCAGGAATTTAAAGTAGAACGGCGACGATGGAATTTTGATTCTTGGGTTTTAGATTTAGAAGAAAAAAAAATTGTACAGGGGTAGAGGAGCTTTACATTAGTTCGATGGGTGCGACTGAATCAAACAGGGACGTGGTGGAGCATGGATTTTTTTTGACAAAAGTGAAAATGAAGGGGCACAACAATATTAACCCAGTTTTCATATATAATAGTTGGTTCCACACTATGTCCATTATGTGTGCATACATATGGTCAATCACTGAGAGCGCATCATCTGTACATAATCATATACATAATGTAAGAGTATATCAAAATTTGCTCTGCTAAATTGCAAACTACACTAACATTAAATGAATGTATGTTATTTTGCAAATACAAATTGCTGAAAATAAAACTTAAGAAAAAAGAGAAGTGCTTACCCAATGACATGCCTTCCAACATTAAAAACTGCTTGAGAGAGATTAGGCCCATCAATCCAACATTGCCTCCTCCATATACCAAATCTATATTTCTTGAAACCAGATAAACAAAGTAACATTTCAGCTTTATTTTAGTAATAAAGATTTTAAATATACCGTATCCTAAATAGAAGTAATATAGTGAACAATCCCAGAAACCCCTTGCACGAGACTCCCGCACGAAGCAGGCTCTTAGGAGATCGATAATGTACGCAGCATTTCTCTTGCATTGCGAAGAGACAGTTTTCGGACTCAAACCTGGAAGCTCAGATCACCATGCAGATGACCTAACCGTTGCGTCAAGGTTTCACCTCTGATATAATAAACAATCAACTAACAAAGATGTTGAATAATGAAAATATTGTACAAAGCAAGGTAGTTAAGGCGCAAAAAAGCACAAGGCTTGTGTTTTTGGCCTTTTTGTACGCTTTTAATACAAGTCTGATCTATTTTATTGGAATTTTTTTGCAATATGAACTAAAAACGATAAATTTAGTGTCGATAACCATTCTATTTAACTATTTTATTAATTAAATTATAACTCATTCAATTATTTATAAATATTTTTTTAACTATAATTCCAATTTTAACACTATATAATTCATTCAACAATATAAACATTTTATTTAACTATTTTATTAATTAAAATTATAATCCATTCAACTATTTATAAAAATTTAAATATTTTATTAACTAAATTTCTAATTTTAACTATTTATAATTCATTCAACTACTTGAATATTTTATTAACCAATAATTAAATTTTAACTCATACTTTATAATTTATTTAACTATTTAAATATTTATTTAACTACTTTATTTAGTAAAATTAAAATTTAACTATTTCATCAACTAATAGGCCTAAAATTCAAATTTTAACAATTTAATTAACTAAAATTTAAATTTTAAATCATATTTATAATTTATTTAACATAACAATTTAAATGTTAAACCAAATTAACTTTAAAGTTTAAACTAATTTAAATTAACCTTTTAAGTTTAAACTAATTCAAATTAACTTTAAAGTAAATCAAATTAACTTTAAAGCTCAAATCTATAATTTAGATAACAATTAATTAAGTTAAAAAAACATTAACGGTCAAGCTGTCAAAAAAGATTCGACGACAGGGAACGGCGAAGAAAGTGGCTACGCCGCGGCAGACCGTCGCCAATGGCAGCAGTAGGGGCGGCGATGATAGATGGCGGCTGTTTTTTTTTTGGGTTCAAACTCTATATAACCCTAAAATTGAAGGTGGACTATTCAAGGAGCGCCTTATTGCACTTCGACGCCTCAAAAAAGTTACTCCATATTGCGCTTTTTGTGCGCCGCCAGTAGCGGAGGCGCCTCGACGGCATGAAAGGCGCAACGGCTGTGCCTGAGCCTTTTTGGGGACTAGACGCGCCTAGGCGCGTGCCTTGACAACTGTGTACAAGATAACAAAACACACAGCAGAACACACACAGTTTATCTCTTTCAGTATACTTATCAATGTTTTTCTAGAAATGGAAAATTAAAGAAAAAAAATGTCCCCTGAATGTATACTTATCAATCCTATTTCACATAGAACATTAAACTTCATAGCCCTGACCTATAGTAACAGCATCATTCATGTATACAATTAAAATACAAAATGGTTATAACTACAGCAAATTGAACTTCTAAATTATTATAATCACCCTAAAATATAAAGATAATAGTTGTAATCAACTCTTAAATAGTGACAATATCCAAAAAAAATATTCAAATCAAGGCATATCGGTACCATTTTAGACAAATAAAAATGAATATCTTACCAAATAACAAACTTAGAATAAAAAATATTTAGAATAATGAATTAGATATTAATATTGGATTACAAAAAATATTCACTTTTAATTTGGGAAAAAATAAACTAAAATACCTATTTACGCTATCTAGGTTTGGAGCTTGCAGTGAAGAGGACGCCAAAAAGAAATTCCCGCTTCAACTTTAATGGGGTTGAGAATACTGTTTGGTGAAGAGAACTTTTCACATATTTTCTTCAAAATTGACGAAACTAAAGAAGAATTGAAGAATTAAGCTCGGTTGGGAGAACTGTAGACGTGAGAGAAAGAGCAGAGTATATTACGGCCTCAAATTTAGAATTAATTGCCTGCCTAAGTTTTGGTGACCCGCCTAGGTTTTTCCTATATCTTATAGCGTTTCATGGTTTTTTCAATTCCAATAATATTCATTATAGCATGTTTGATTACAATGCTGTTATATATTGTTGCAAATAGTGATTTTTCTTGTGGTGTACAAATCAATCAAAACATACAATTCTATTATTTATTGATTTAGAAGGGGTTTAAAATACATTTGTCCCAAAATCTTCAAAACAATTTCAAATATTATGAAATTCCCATTCTTTCTTCAAAAATGCATTTACAGTTTCAAAAATAAATATTTGCAAATCCACTATTAATTACAAGGAAATCTATAAATTAAAATTCAATTCCAAATCACCTAAAATTACACTTTCCGTAATATATTAATTCAAATTCCTATATATATAAAGCCTTTTTAAATTATTTTCTTTTTTATTTTTATTAAAAATAATGATAATAAAAAACTAAGTATACCACTTCAAAATATTATTTCACAAACTTCTCATTTATTAAATTTAAATATAATTAACTAATCACTTTTAAAAATATAAATTTAAATACCATTTTATAAAAATCATTTTTTTTTTATAATCAACGATAAATGAATAAAAATAAAAATATTCAAAAATCATTTCTTTTCTATAATCAACGGTAAATGATTAAAAATATAAATATTCAAAAATTCACTTATTTGATAAAATCCTAAAATCATCATTTTCCAGATAATTCATATTCATACAATCTTCAAAATCATCTCATTTTTATATTATTTTTTCCAAAATCATTCCACTTTCAAATTTTCCATTAATTACAATTTCTTCATTATTAAATAAGAAAATCGTTCTAAAAATTCATTACTTATTTCCAAAATAATTTATATCAAAACCTTCCATTTTAATTTATTCATATCCTTCCGATCAATTACTAGTGTCGTGTCTAACTATTGCATAAATCTAATTATTTTGCATGACATATGAATACAAGCGTGTTCAACAATCAATCCACTAATATCATCACATCAACCAAAAATAAAAAACATGCAACACAATGTCATTCAGTTCAACCATATAACCAACAATTCATCACCAATAATCAGAGAAATCGGTCAAAGGAAATTATAGCATGTGCATTAAAGCGCTCGGCAAATTCAATGCGGCGGAAGTGCAAAATATCATGGCGGAAATACAGCAAGGATATAGCGGATGACTCTAAAATAGCATTAAAACTCATACGTCTAGCCTGTGCAATTGAAGCGCTCGGCAGATTTAATGCGACGGATGTGCAAAATACCATAGCGGAGATACAACGAGGATATAGCGGATGACTCTAAAATAGCATTAAAACTCATATTTTATGTTTTTACAAATGTATAGATGGTAATTGAATGAAAATTTAGCATTCAGTTGAATTATACTTAATACATAAATAATTTTGAACAAAAACATATGTGAATGTAGTTTAAATAAACGTAAAACTGTTATATAACATAATTAAATTTAGTAGAATATTAAAGTATTTTCATTTTCAAAAATATATTAAAAATTCAATTAAATAAATTAATTTCATAATTTTTATAATGTAAAAATGTCATTTTCAATTCATTTCTTTTAAAGAAGATATAGCAGAAATAGCTAAATATAGCGGGAATAACGGAATACAGTTGATAGTGGGACTAAGCGGAAAGGATATATTTGGAGTTATATGCAAAAATCGCAGCGGTAGAAATTCGCTATGACATATAGCGGGGCATTAACTGCATAGCACATGGATTCTAGAAAATAGATGTGAGTTGGAGGATAACTCACGTCTTCGGCGCTTTCTACTCTCAAGCGTCCCAAAACTCCCAAATCACTGTCCAGAGCCCTGCCTTGCACCACCTCATGTTTTATTGCTCCAGAACAAAGTCTGCCTCAACTTCCACTCTACCTGTATACACGAAAAAGGCCGAGTCGCTTCCTATCGAGCATCGTACGCCATCAATTTATTTTTATTTTTTGTCCTTTTTGCACACATTTCGCGTTTCGTTTCGTGCGTTCGTTTTTTTTCGCCTTTTCCACGAGTCGATCTGAGGAGATCAGAGGAAAAGGCGGTACGGATTGAGAGATGCAAGAGTGTGGGCTTGGCTAAAGTTTTGGGCTGGAATGGTGAAATGAGGAGTTTTTAAAACAAGCAGAAAATGAATCCTTTTATTTATTTATTTTCTTTACTTTGTTTTCTCTTTAAATAATTCTTTTTACTTATTTGTAAATAATTTCAATTTAATTTAATTTGTTCCACATTTCAATTACAAAATATAATCTGATGGCTACAAATTTTTTATTCAATCCACTACTTGCATATTTTTTTAACAATTCATTATATTATTTCAAAACAAAAATTATTTGCACTTAAAAATAATTTATATTGAACACAACATTTTATTCGGTTTCAATATATTATTAGAAAGAAATTTATTAATTTAATTCAAGTTATTAAAACAAAATATTTTTTAAATAGAATTTAACTAAAGACGAATTAATTTAAAGGACAAAGATTTGTATACTTTTTGACTCAAGGACACGACCTCAATATTTTTGCCACAAGGACAAACATTCTTCTAAAAATTATTCATAAGGACAAACATTTCTCAAAATTATTCATAAGGACAAACAAAACTGCTACCGAACTAAAAACTTATACTTAAAAATTGCTACCAATAACTACAAACTGATACCTAAAAACTGCTATCAATAACTAAAAAATGATGTCTATATAAAGTTGTCCTTCAGGATAAAATATTGAAGGTCTGTCCTTGAGGCTAAAAAACTGTGAAATTTTGTCCTTGACAATAATTTTCTATTTAGTTAACTAAAAAGATTATTTTTAAAATATTAATTATTACAAATCAAACCCAATTTTTTTTTATTTTAATTAAATTTATTTATTTATACAGCGCAGAATGCAAGTTGTTATAGACTTTCTCTTAAGAAAAACGTCCTTGCAATTTCTTGTAGATACCCTATTTTTTCTTCATATCAACAGCTTCTATCAACCCTTAAACTACTCAAGCCTCTCTGCGGCTATCACAGTCCAACTTATCTTATCGTATGCTTTGACTTTGAATGTATTAAATTAACGGCTTTCTATCATGTTACTTAGGTTATTCAACTCTCAGTTTTTGTGATTTTTCAGGCTAAATCATCACATTCAGTTATTGCTTACATAAATATAAAGTCGAATGGACATCAAGAACTAGCAACTCTAAGGCCGTCAGCTTCTTGTTTAGAGACATCTATTGCTAATGATAACCCATTAAATCCTCGTAACTCGATCTAGATAATCAAATGCTCTAGGTATCGATCCGTGCAAGCTAACGTATACTTGCATACTCTATTGTTCTATTATGTTGAGGTCATTTATAATGACATTAAAAGAATTATGATGGCATTGTAAAGTACCAAGAAGAAGACAAAGAAAAAGGAGCCGTAGAAGAACGAAGATACAATTTCTAGGTTAGTTTTTTCGTAACCCTCAATAAATTTACGTGTAAACAATTAATAAGAGAGCTATTTTAGCTTACGCTGTTATTTCACCATGATCTTACTTTAAGTTTTGTGTAAACATATTCTTAGATAATAACACATTGCGCTTAGATATTTGTGTTAGGATATAGGCTAAATTTGAATTAAAATCCATTTTATGTAGATTTAGGACCTTTTATGAAATTGGCTCGAGTTTGCATTTTTTTAAAATTTAGTTAGGTGGGTTTCACTAGTTCTATTTCCACCACCATTTCTGCATATGAACCCATGTCAAGAATGTCAACTTGAATTCATTCCTATATATTGTGATTTCTAGAAGGTGATGGATAGATTTTACTGGCTGACTGAAGTTTGGTTATAGCTTTTATGTTTTCATGTGGTGTAGTAATGGTACATAGTTGGGAAAAAAATAAACGGAATTTCAATTAAAAATTTAAAACCGTCGTTACCAATCATTTTAATATGTTTGCTGATAGTATGACCATAGAAGTGCGTTCTGCAATATAGGATCTCAAATCAAAGATTAAGACGGATAGAAGTCAATTGTCTTTCTTACAAAGTAAATTTAATTTGTTGTAGTATACTTGGTTGAATTTATTTATTATATTTTTCTATATATATGATAATCGTGTTCTATGATCTATGTGGCATTCATTATAAGCTGAAATGGAGTAATCATTAGCATAAAAAGTGCACAGTTTCACTGCTTAGACTAAATTATGTACTCTAGTTGTATGAGAAATACGTATATAAGGGGGAAAACTATGTTCAAATGATGGTACTTTTACTGTTAGTTATATTACATAAATTTGAATATAGCTAAGTTTAAACTAAATGTGTCGAATATTTTGTTGTAGTATTACTATTGGCTATTTTCAAAGCTTGGTTTTGGCAATGTGACCAATGCCTTTTAATTTCTTGTTGCCGTAACTTAAACTAATGCGTAGGTTCTGTGCCCATAATGAATTATAACTACTCTTAGTTTATTCTCCTATTTCTTACATATGAATAACAGTTGTATGTTTCTTACACATGATTATTTGGCAACCTTTTGGAGGTGTTAGTCACCCTAGTCCGCTCTTTTCCAAGAAAGAAACCGTGCCATATGTAAATGATAATACTAAGCAATCGAGGTTAGTCACTTTTGTATGGCATCTTTTTGATTTAACATGTTGATTAGATCGCAACGTATATTTTCTTAAGATCCCTAAGAGTTGTTAAATTTTACATTGAAGCCTTGCGTAAATATGAGTTAGTGTTAAACAAGTTCATAACAGCTAAATTTCAATTACAGTCATGTCATTCCCTGATATTTATATACTGATGAATGTTTCACTGATTTATTGAACATAATATATGCATGTTGCATTTGACTTAGCGTGTAATATTTGGAGCTTGGTTACCAGCAAGTTACTTGGAGTATGAAACTGTTAGTGTGCCACTATGTTGTACACTTGTACTGCCGTGTACTAATATTAGTGCGTGGTATTATTTTATCAACTATGAACATTGATTCTAGTGTATTTATTATGAATATTTGGTATTTTGAAATATGAATTATTATAATTTGAAGTATGAACATTTAGTATGCTAACGTATTATTATTTTTGTTATATTACAGCTATCTAACATGACAATGTCATTGATTTGATACCATTTCAGGTTTTAAACTAGAAATGGTATCATTCTTTTGTTTCAGCCAACATTTGCTTTGGTTGTTCATAACAGCTGAAGCAAACGAGTGGTAACAACCAAGGAAAATTATCTTTTTTGCTTTGGTTGCTTTACCTAGTTTGTTTCGGTTCAACAATAGAAGAAAATGACTTTTTTTGCTTCGATTAAACAAGCAAAGCAACAGACTTTGGCATGTTGCCTCATCTTCATTTACTTCATATGTTGAACCGAAGCAACAGAGGGTATACAATCAAAGCAAGCAATATGTTTTGTATTGGTGTCTTTAACTCTCCTCGATAGCAATATAGTCGATGTATACGGGTTTAAACATCTATATAAACACATATTCCAATAAACAATTAAAGAGATCTATAATCACTTAAGGATCATCCAGACATTTAGCCTCATAGAGATCGTCTTGGCTCTCAGTCAAAGAAATAATCGTATGGTCTCTTAGACCTCTATTATTAACTCAACTCTCATTATAATAGATAATCAACTAGATCCCTATTAGATGGGCTTTCCGGCTCCATAAGAACCATATCATCATTAGTCTCAATAAATGATCTGAACGGCTCTCAGCCGCATCTATGACGATCTTATAGAGGTGAATAAGTAGTGTCTATATCAATAATAACCAAATGGGAGGCTGATAGCTCTTAGTCTGCTCCAAGAGCCTTCCTTACACGCTTTCAGCATTACTTCTACAGTTATTGGTTACTTCGATGACCATCGTGACCCAATATCAATCAAATGCATGATTACACTATGCTATTTACTTGACCCTACGAATGCCCTAATAGTAACTGACTGCTAGCTTAAGCGACATAGGATAGTGGCTCTTAGCCATATACACATCGAAGATGTGTCATGGAGTCGCGGAGCGACCTTGCAATCACCCCCCGGGATGGATTCTAACCAATTTGATTTACTCTACGTCATATAACAGGAGTATACACAATAGTAGATAAGCACATTTATGGCTCTCAGCCTGCTCACTCTTGTTTGGCATCACCGTAAATTAATACCCTGTATACTTGACCATATTAGAGTGACATCTACTTACAAAAAGTAATCGAACAAATACTATCCCTAGCATCCCATACAACCTGGTGTTACTCGTCCGTTTACTCAATGCTCGTAAATTACAATCATCATCACACAACTATTCTATATAACAAGTCCAAAAATAACCAAAGAAATATCACCAAAAGTCCATGCCAGATGATATTATAACTCCATTTATTCTAATTTCTCATTACATAGAAATATAAATTAGTCAAAACATACAATTCTATTATTATTTATTTGGAAGGGGTTCGAAGTACATTTGTCCAAAAAATTAGAAAATAATTTCAGATATTATATAATTCTCATTCTTTCTTCAAAAAATGCATTTATAGTTTAAAAAATAAATATTTGCAAACCCCTTATTTAATTGCAAGGAAATCTATAAACTAAAATTCAATTCATCACTTAAGTTAAACTTTCCATTATAGCTTAATTCAAATTCCTTTATATATATCTAATGACTTTTAAATGATTTCTTTTTTATTAAAAGTAATGATAATCAACAACTAAGTATATTACTTCAAAATATTATTTCACAAACTTATAGTTTATTAAATTCAAATATAATTAAGTAATCACTTTTAAAAATATAAATTTTAAATTCCATTTCATAAAAATCATTTTTTTTATAATTATCGATAAATGAATAAAAATAAATTCAAAAACTCGCTTATTTTATAAAATCCTAGAATCCATTATTTTCAGAATAATACCTATTCGTACAATCTTCAAAATTATCTCATTTTTATATTTTTTTCCAAAATCATTCCACTTTTAAATTTTCCATTAATTACTCTATCTTCATTGTTAAATAAGAAAATCGTTCAAAAAATTGACTATTTTTTTCTAGAATAATTTATATCAAAACCATTCATTTTAATTTATTCATATCCTTCCGATCAATTACTAGACCACATCCATTATTTTGCATGACATGTACTATTAGCATGTTCAACAATCAATCCGCTAATATCATCACATCAACTAAAAATTAAAAAATATGCAACATAGCATCGTCTTATTCAATCAGATAACCAACAATTCATTACCCGTAATCGGTTAAAGGAAATTATAGCATAGGGATTCTAGGCAATAGATGTGAGTTATACAGATAATTCACCTTTTCATTGCTTCCTCTTCTCAAGCAAGCATCCCAAAACTCCCAAATCACTATCCAAAACCCTACCTTGCACCACCTCATGTTTTGCTGCTCGAGAACGAAGTCTGCCATAACTTCCACCATACCTGCATCCACGATCTAGCTTCACACCTTATCCATCCCCGTCGCTTGCTCACGGACTATAGAACACACCCCTTTTCGCTCGCGTGGGTAATGCTAAGCTACATCCACAAATCCCTGGGTTGAGTTGCCTCCTATTGACCATCACGCGCCTTCAATTTCATTTTTGTCACGTTTCGTTCAGTGCGTTCAATTTTTGCCTTTTTCACAAGTCGATCTAAGGGGATTAACGGAAAAGGAGGTATGGGTTGAGATATGCAGGAGTGTGGGCTCGGGCTAAAGTTTGGGCTTGAATGGTGAAATGAGGAGTTTCTTAAACAAGTAGAAAATGAACCCTTTTATTTGTTTTAATCTTTCTTTTCTTTTCTCTTTAAATAATTTTTTTATTTATTTGTAAATAAATTTCAATTACAAAATATAATCCGATGGCTATAAGTTTTTTTATTCAATTCACTACATGCATATTTTATTTAACCATTCATTGCACTATTTCAAAAATAAATTTATTCTTCAACTATATTAATCATATAAAATTTGTTTATACCTGAAAATATTTTATTTTAAATAAAACATTTTATTTGGTTTCAATATATTATTAGAAAGGAATTTATTAACTTAATTCTTAAAATTAGATCTTTTATCAAATGGAATTTAATTAACTAAAATTATTTTCAAAATATTAATTATCACTAATCAAATCCGAACATTTTTATTTTATCTAAATTTATTTATTTCAGCATTGAAAGTAGGGTTCTTACAAATTATGATGCTCTTCTTTACTAGCAACTTTAGGTCGTTTTACTTTCTCGTGTATTGTGATATAATCTTGCACGAGCTAATACACTTCTTCACTACTTAGAATGGATGGTTGCTTCAAATAATGGTTATATTTCGTTTAAACTTTTTTTATCAAATCTAAAATGATCGTTTACATGCAAAATATGATGATGTTGATCTTACCACCACTGTTTGCCACCATTTGTAAGTCGAAACGATTCCATCAAATCCATGCAAACAGAACAAGAAAATTTTCCACTTGTACTCCATATAGAAAGCACCCTATACATAGGAAAATATTTTATCGTTCATAACAAAGAGGCAAACATTCTAAAGTTCTTTTTTTGAAACTTCATTCATAACAACACCCTCTCCCCATAGCCTTTTCAACTCATCAACCAAAGACTACAAGTAAATGTCCATCCCTTTTTTGGATTTTTAGGTCCATTAACAATTACTGTTAGAAACACGTGTAGATTATCCATGCACATCCAGAGAGGGAGATTGTAAGGTGTTAAAATAACATGACATATTGAGTAAGACTTACCAAATGAAGCAAATGAGAAAAGCCATCTGTTCATAAGCCAAGTATAACATTATGTGATTAATTAGGCAAATTTGGATATACCCTTTCGAAATGCTTCCAAGCTTCGCTGTCCGAAGGATGACATAAAACACCTTCATCTCATTGTCGTCCACCATACCATTGCATGTGTTTCACCATAGCAGCAGATGCATATAGCCTTTGCAATCTTGATGTAATCGAAAAATAATGCATTCTATTGAAAGGCATACCATTACCGCTAGTTTTTGTCGACTTATATCTAGGTTGTTTAAAGTTTTTGCACATCGGATCTTTATCTTCCTTTCAATAAATCATGCATCCACATAGACAAGTATCAATTTTTTCATACGACAAGCCAAAGACAGAGACCTTCTTTTTAAGGGAGTACCAGTTCTATATCAACACATTGTCAAGTGGAAACATCTCTTTACACAAGCTAAGAATTGCGTTCATTAGGTTTTTTGATCCACTGTATTTAGATTTATAGCGATTAACCTAGATTTCATTGATATATGTGTCATTTTATAGCCTTTATGGACTGGTCGTTTCGACGCTTCAGTAAGTTGAAATACTTTTTTTTGCTTCTGAGTCAAAATCTTCCTCTATATCTAGTTGATCGGTCCGTATGCTCGGACTTGCAGTATCATGAACTATTTTAGTCATTATATTTTCTAAATCTACATTCTCTTCAATAAAGGGTTCATCGCAATCCAAATCCATATTTACAGTCTCTACTTGTATAAAACCATTCCAATCATTGTTTTCTTCTCTATGATATATCCATACAAGATAGTCAAAGATAAAACCATATTGGTATAAATGTAATATTACAATATAATACTCTATAAGTTTCAGAGAATGACACTTCGACCAAGGACATCAGACTTCTTTCATATTTGTTATCTTAAAAGTAGCACTTTCAAGAATGCATCCACACCATTTCTAAAGTGCAGTGATATCATTCCTCTTTTCTTACCTTTCATGTACGTCAAGTTTGATTTTTCAAATAATCCATCTTTATACTCTACACGTAAAAAAATTGCATTATTTTTCACGCGATATTTTATTCTTAATTTTTTAATGAAAAATATTGTTAAGAATAGTACTATCATATACTTAATAAAATCAAACATTAATAACATTATTAATTTTATTATTACTTCAAATAACATTATTAATTTTATATCTAATTTAATAGCATTATTAATTTTATTATCATTTAAGCAACATTATTAGTTTTATTATTACACTCAATAACATTATTAATTTTATTATTAATTTAAATAAGATTATTAATTTATTATTAATTTAAATAACATTATCAATTTTATTATTACATTCAATAATATTATTAATTTTATTAATAATTTAAATATAATTATTAATTTTATTACTGCATTCAATAAAATTATTAATATTATTAACATAGATGACATTATTAATTTTAGTACAACATTTGATAATATTATTCATTTAAATAGATTTATTAAATTTATTACTACATTCAATAACATTATTAATTTTATTATTAATTTCAATAATATTATAAATTTTATTATAAACCAATGGAATTTATAAATAATATTAAATCTGTATAACCCAAAGATTTCTACACTTATTTTAATGGTTGGTCATCCTACTTTCCATTACAAATGCAATGATATTTTCATTTCATAAATAATTTCAAATCAAACAATCAACAAAATTTTGATAGAACTTCCTTTCAGTGCCCTTATTATAAACAAATGAGCATACATAAGGAACCATAAGAAATTATCGTTGAAATTTTATTAACCTTTCGATTTGAAATATTGATTTATGAAACAAAAGTATCATTGTATTATAACTTGTACAATATTACAGAAAATTTGATGAATAACGTTTCAAATGAATATTGTTTTTATTCTTAGTTAAAACCAAATATCTATATAATGATCATTTACAATACCTTTCAAACGGGCCTAATTAAACATATAAGTATTTCCGCTGATAATACTATATTGATAACAATGAATTTATCCAACAATTTCATAACAATATCAATGATAAAATTATATACAAACAACTACACTAAATAATCTATAATAGCTACTATTTGCCAACAAATTTATACCAATGAATCTATATAAAATAATAACAATAAACAAAAAAATGAATTGGAATATTAAATCATACCGAAGGAGGCAGGATGCTTGCGACAATGTTACTAGCGGAGTGTTTCCGTTGTCGGGGTGGTTGCAACAAGCTCGAGGAAGGGGTGCCTGTGGCTAGCTAGGGGAGGGTTGGCGCTAGGCTACATGAAGGGCTCAATGATGAGGGATGGCTAGGGTATGCTTGTGGCTGTGCATCAAATCTCCCAAAGGAGAAGATTATGGCTAGGCAATAAGGGGGGGCAACAATGTGGGAGAGGTTTTTTTCATTTGTGAATAATGATGGAGGAAACGACGTTGGAGAAGGTATAGTTGGGAGCAACGCCATATCGACGCCCTATATAAGGCGTTGGTCAGGGTTAGTAATTTTACATGGGTAGTAGTCTACGAACTACCTATCGAAGCTGTGTTGATGCCAAAATGTAGGTGTTATCGTTGTGTTTGCTATCACCAAGTAGGTATTTTTACCATTTTCTAGTAGTGAATGTTCCCAAGCTTCATAATCTGAGGGGTGACATAACATCTTCATCACATTGTCATTCACTATACCATCACATGCGTTTAATAGCGGCAACAGATGTATATAAGCTTTGTATTCTAAGTGTAATGGGAAATAATGCATTCTGGTGAAAGATACACATTTACAACAAGTTTTATCAATTTATGTCTACGTTGTGTACAAAATCTACACAATGTTAGATTTCCATCTTCCAATAAATCATTCATCCACCTGGGCACGTGTTAATTTTTTCATATGGCAATCCAAAGGCAGAGACCTCTATTTTAAGTGAGTAATAGTTCTATGCCAACTCATTATAAGGTGAATGCATTTCTTTTACAAGCTAAGAATTGTATTCATGAGATTTTCCAATGCATTCTATTCGGATTTTATAGCAATTAACCAAGATGTTATTGGCAAGTGTGTTTACAACCTTTATATGGTGGTCTTTTGGATGCTTCTAACAAGTTGAAAAAATAGTTTTCTAGCCAAGTTCTTCCTCCAAATCTAGTTCATCGGTTAGCATACTTGGACCAACGGCGTCATGACTCATTTCAGTCATTATATTTTCCACATTTATATTTTCTTCAGTTGGGTATTCACTGCAATTATAATAGCTACGAATTTAATGAATTAATTTATAATAGCTAAAAATCATTATTAATATTTATACACGTATAGTGGTTACATGTGTGTGTGTGTATGGGTCATGAAAATCAACTAATTTTGATTAATAAAATATTTGTAAGTGTTATACATTATTTTATTAGTACATTTGTGTTTATTTCTTTATTTATTAAATATGAATAATACAATCGCTTAACGAATCAATCAAATAAAGGATTGTATATAAATAAGTAAATAAATAATGCTTTATCTGTTTTATGATCATTTTTTGGCATTTATTGCAGAAGTACATAGTTGGTCGAACATGCTTTCTTCTTGCCAAAGAAATGAAATAATCGTTCTCTTTTCAATATGTTGAATGTAACGCCCTGTATTTTTGACAGTTGTAAAAGGGGCCTAGCTAATAATAAGGTTAATTGAATAATAATTAAAGGAATTTAGTAAATTGATTACTCAATGGGAAATTTAGTTAATCAAGTGTAGGACACTCAAAAGATTATATAATTTGAACTAAGGATAATCATTACAAGATTAATTTTTGACTATAAAAGATTAAATGGATGAAAAGGATTCTGTATAATAAGGGGTTAAGAAGGTAATAAGATTAGGTAAGGAGGGAATTTGGCCAAATCAAAATTATTAATGCTTATATCTAGAAACACATCACTCACTTTGTTCTTTGGTTACAAAGAAAGGAAATAAAACATAAAAGCTTTTGGTCGCCATTGCTAAGAAGAGAAGAGGAAAATAAATCAAAGACAACTCAAAATTCATTTTCTAAAGATAAAGAGAATATTGTAAATAACCTTTTCATTTAAGCGAGTAATACTTCCCCTATTTTCTATCCAAATTTCTTTAGATTTAGCTATTGTTTGTATTTTTTTATGATGATGCTATAAATATTTTGATGATGATAGACTAATTCCATATGATTTTTATCGTTAAATACACAAGTTGATGAGAAGTTTATGAGTAAAACACGAGTTAATCACCTCAAAATGAATTGAAATTTTGATATAGCATTCATAATATTGGATATAAGATGGTATTTTAATTTCATAATTTTCGGGTTAATAAATATTTTATTATTTTCCAAGATCAAAATGGGTAGTTTTGGTTGAAAAATAATGCTTTAAAATATTAAAATCTAATATTTTGACTCAATTTTTGATAGAGGTAGAAGAAATTATTTATGACTTGTCATTAACATTTGATAATGCCCCATCATTTTCGAAATGACATGAGTTTAATTACAAGGAAGGAACTTAACATAATTAATGAATTAGTTGAGAAAATGGATTAATTAAAGAGTGATTAAAGGAAAAGATAATGGCTTGTTTCCAAAATTACTACTACAATTTAAAAAGTACCGAATAGAAGCATGACATGTGTAAAGACTAAGTCAAAAATTTAGTGCTTTGTTAAGTAATATAAAAGTTTTCAACTTTATTATGGATTCAATAATGTATTTCCGTTAGCATACACTTGATATTCATAGCTTCATCAGCATAAAGTTGTATCTTTAATAGCATAACTCCTTTAGCACATGTCCATATATCTAGCAGCATACTTTTGACGGCAAATGCTTCATAACCCTTATAAAACATGGCACATTTCTTTGATGGCCATTAGTTCATACATTCTATAGCATAATGTCGTGTAGCATAATAGTCATCACTCCACTAGCATATAGTTTCATACTTCCAATAACATATAGTCTCATTACTCTAATAATTTAAAGTTCCACAAATCTGGTGACATTTAATTTCATAACTCTAGTAGCATACGGTTCACACTTTTGATACATAATGGTTTATACTTTTGATATAGTAGTTTCATACCTTCAATGGCCCTTATTTCTTACCTTCGATGACAGATGTTTATGTTTTACATTTCCGTTAACAAAAGTAAGTATACTATTGGAAGCATTTTGGAAGATAGTTTTCATGATGTTTAACTTGAGTTTTATAGCATGAATTTGAAAAATACAAAACTATAAACTGACTCTGATAAGTTAAAAATGTAACTAATTATGCAATGAATGGAAATGGAAAAAGCTTAGGGTAAATAAAGAGATGGTAAGTAGCATCGTCTAAGTAATATGAAAAATAAAAATGTTTTATCTAAAATGTAGTGAATGATTTTGACCTAAATAAAAAAGATTAATAGAATGTTTAGGGTACACCACTAAAAATTAAAGAAATCGAACGAATCCAATTTTTTTGAATATCCCACCTATAGAGATATTGAATAGCAAGATTTAAAGACTTATTGAGTGTAAATTCAATCGATATATGGTAGGGTGCTAAGGCTTGGGAAGTCTAATTAAATTGGTTCAATTGAGTAAAATAACTCTAGTGTGAGTAAAATAACATAAAAGCGGATGTAATTGCTAAATATATGAATGAATCAACAACATGAAACGAAAGTATTTATGGGACTAGGAGAAGCTATGTATGCTTAGTAAGGATGCTTGCTAGAATGTATTCAGGGTGTTTACATCCAATATCCTAGGAGAACCAAAGTGTCTCTGGTCAGGGCGGCTCCCAAGGTGAAGAAGGGTCATTCATTGGTGGCATTATTCGAGAAAGATGAATTAATGTATGCAAAACTTATGTGGTATTTATTAAATATGATTAAGGATAACAAATAAATGTATACCAAAGTAAGAGACTAGGTGATGCATGTGAATGAGAACAATATTAATATGACATAGTTCATTATATGATGAAGAATATAGGTTATACTTGTGTTGTAAATGATGATTGTATGACATGATTTATTAAATGATGGTAAGTATAGGTTATAATTGGGATTGAAATAATGCCGATGTGATTATGCTCATGTTATAATGCTTTTAACATTACATAATATGATGCAATTATTGTTGATGATCTAGTAAGGGGTAAACCATTCAGCTAGGCATCATAGTTTCACTATATATTATGTTTACAGAGAAGTATTACTCATATTAAGCATTATGTCTGACCCATTTGTTTGTCTTGCTTTCCTCATAAATTGACAGGTACATGTTTGAGTATGGTTTATGAGATTAGCTTGATCGCTTTTGGAAAATGAATAAAGCTACATAGGAGGCTTTGTAATTATTGCTAATTTGTTTTATTCCACCATTGTATAACCAGGGTATAACTGGTTATGTGAACATGTTGGCACCTTTATCTGTTGTGCGTTTCAATATTATCTATATTTTATTATATTTACCCCAGCGATGGCATGTCTTGGGTGATGAAAATGGAGGGACATATCTATAGAATGAAGTATCTTTAGCCGCTCTGTCAACATGTTGTCACTAAAATAAAATTGATCCCCTTTTGTTGCTTAGAAGTACTTCTATTGATGACAGCAGCATCATCGACGTTCATATTCAATTCTTGGAATGAGGGATGTTACAATTGGTATCATGGCATAGGTTAGGAACCCCTTAAGTAATACAGAGCTTAGTATAAATCTAGGTAGAGATTAGATCTATCGTTAAAAATGAATATCTTATGGAAGGGTATATACTACACACACATGACGTACTTGTGTTTTTGACATAGATATATTAGTGGATATATGAACCCCTCCACTATTACTTCCATTCTCCTTTTTTTTGTTTCTTACAAGGGATTACTTACGTAGAAAGCAAGGATGGATACTAAAGAGGAAGACTAACTTTGGAAAGTGTTAGGGAAAACGGTAGTGAAGGAACTGTAAGTATGCAAGCTAACTGCCAAGGAGGAGCAGTAGTGTCAAATGTCAATGATGAGGCTAGTGCCACGATGCCTTGCCTAACAATTGGTGTAATGGATTTGAATTCTCTCTTCCATCGGTGCATGATGGAGATGATGAGGCAATAACCAGCTGAAGTTATTAAGCCAAGACTAGTGTTTAGAGGATATTTCTCTAAGATGAACCAAGATTATCGAAATTGGAGAGGAAAGGTATTTACCGAGAAAGAGCCAACTTTGGAAATTCCAAATTGGCTAAAGGTGTGTGAACGTATCTTTGAAGACATGGGGAAAGGCGATGTTTAAAAAATGAGGTTAGCTTCTCTCTAGCTTCATGAAGATGCTTTGGACTAGTGGGAGGTGTTGACTGCTAAGATCCTAGTGAAGGAGGTCACTAAGGATTAACATAAGGAGCGATTTGAGGTTCAGTTTATTCCTAAATTGAAGAAGACTGCTTATGTCGAGAGTTTCTACAATTAAGGTAAAGGGATATGACCATAGGAGAGTACATTTAGCATCGTAATGCTTTGTTAAAGCATGGTAGGAAACATATTCACACTCCACTAAAGAAGAACGAAAAGTTTAATAAATGTTTAAGGAAGGGCCAAAACCACAAGGTGATGGAACATTTGTTAGCTCCCTTCGAACTAGTGGTATAAATGGCGAGGAGGTATGAAAGATTATATCAAGCTAAGAGAAAGACCAACAGTAGACTCAAGAGCGAGCAGAAGAAGAGGTTCATCCAATATCAGAAGGGGAACAAGAACTAAGTGAAATAAGGAAAGACCATAATGGGAACTCAAATGCCAAATATGGTCAATATTACTTGCTTTAATTGTAGGAAGAAGGGTCATTATTCTACCAAGTATACCATGTGAGAGAACAAAGGAAGGCATAGTGGTTTTACAAAAGTAAGTTTGGGCACAAGAAGGACCGTCCTAATCTAAGATTAAAAAAGGTTTATGCGATGGAAGGACCAACAACTGTACCATTCACTGAGCATAAAGGGGAGGGTGTAGTGCTTGAAGTTATATTTTGATTTCCTATATTTCAATTAGAGTTATGTTTGATGCTGGAACCACATACTCTTTCACTTCGAAAGATCTGGTTAATAAATCGAGGTTAGATACCACTTATTTAGTTATGTCTTTGCGTGTGTTTAAAACGATCGATTGGTATGCCACTCTCACATTAAGGTGCACCGATGTAGATTTTATTTTATCTGGACATCAATTTCTTGCAAACGATATGCAGTTGACTTCGTAGGTTTCACCGTTGTATTAGATATGAATTGGTTAGTACATAATAATCTAGAATTTATTATGTCTATAGAATGATCACCTTAGGAAACTAAAGAGGAGGTGAAAGAATCGTGGTAGCACTAGGTACACCAAAAGAAAAGTTTACAGCTTCATTATGTATGTTAATGACTAAAGAGGATAAGAATAATGGGTTACTAGTAGTTAGAGAATTTGCAGATGAATTTGAACTCATGGTGGGATTGTTGCCTAGAATAGCACTAGAATTCTGAATAAATGTGATACCAGGGAATGATCTATTACTAGATTTCATAGTAGAATGTTACCCAAAGAGATGGAGGAGGTGGAAAATAAATTATTGGAACTTCAGCATGAATATTTCATTAGGACGTGTAGCTTGTTTGTAACGACCCTGACTCGACCTTCGAAAATTGACACTGAATACATCACCCGTATTCCAATGCCGTAGATTCAAACGTCGAATCTGGTTCACCGGAGCTTATAACATATTAAGTACAACAACACAACGAAAGAAAGATGAATACATCATTGATATACAACATTCGATACAACAGAATATCAACATTTATCAGAGATACATAACAGCGGAAAGATATAACAACGGAAAAGATAACTCCAACATATTCTTCAAGAGAGAATGAATCCACAAACTGCATCCCAAATCCAAAGCTCCAAAACTCCAAATCGAAAGCTCGAACCATTATCAAGTTGGACTTAAGCAAGGTTAGTCATCCAAAGACTGAAGAAGATTTCCAAAGACCGAAGGTTACCGAATCTACACCAACTATTTGATTATCTGAAAATCCCATGTCTAAACTGCCCGTGTGGAAAATTGTGGGCACCCAGGGTTTAGGAAGGGAACAATAAACTCCAGGTCAGTCATAGGACTGGTGTGAGCAAACGAAAATAGTTTTAAACAAAAAAAAAACAACAAAGAATTTAAGATTGAAATCCGTAATGTTTTTTTTCATAAAATGAAACTACCATAAGGCCTCTCACCCCACACACAATGCAAACATAGAATTGGAGGAGATTTCTCCTTATGATAGTCAAACATGCTTGATATGCAAAAAAAACTTTTGATATTATTATTAGCGCATAGTGTAGAAATCTTTCGAAAGTATAATATTAATCTTGCAGCATACCACATTTCGTCATATGTCTACTATAGCTACCATGTTCAATAGCAGGTTACCGCCACATTCCATGGCAGGTTATACAACTAAAACCGTGTAGGGCGTGTATTGTTTCTTTGGATTTTCAAAAAATGATCATGTTAAGGAACTTCCAATTGCCACATGGGTACGCCTCTGGAGGGACGCCCCGAGAACCTACCCGGCTTTCTGCCAACACAAGGTCGGGTTACCCCTGCCCGAAAGTAACACCTACAAGTATGCCATCCTCGGTCGTTTGCGACCTTTATCCGAGGATCCTCTGTTGAATATGCGCTTATATGATTTTTGTTTGATGATAATAAACATATATACATTCGTTTAAATGTATTTGTTAATATACTATTTTGTTTTCACAGATTAAATAAATATTTGTTGAATAAATTAAATAACACAGAATTTGAATTCAAACGAATATTTTATTCAAACAAATATTTATTACAACTTTGAATAGTACAATTTCAAGCTCCCAATATAATCATACAACTTTGGTTACAATTAGATCACTTTTCATATTTACAATTCACCTCACTACATATCACTCACACTCGTATTTATCTTCAACTGCATTTCAGTTTGAATCCAGCATCTGAGAAATCTGCAAAAATATAAACTAACGCAGTAAAATTGAAAAAGAAATATTTTTGCAATTCAAAAATAAAAGATAATTTTTGAAAATGTGATTTGCCTCAGTTATTTGGGTTGTTCGTCATAATTTAAATTTGAATTCATCATACACGAACAACTTGTGACATACACAGTGTATTACTGTATATGCCACAAGGCCGTGCACGCCGATATATACACTTGATTGATTTACAGGAACAGACTAGCACAGGTCAAACCCAAATGAAAAACCGAGTTCAACTCACGTGCAATAACATTGAAAATCACGACACGAGCACAAGGTCAAACCCGAGTTGTGAAACTGGATTCAACACAGGTGCAAATTCAAAAATCAATTCAAATGCAATAAAATGGTCGGGAGTACACATGCCCAGACTCAAGCCAACATGAAACAAGACCAAGTCAGGCTACAACAGATGATTAAACTCAATGGACCATACTGCAACAGGTCAAGACTGTGTACCCAGCAAATGCAACGACCAAAATCATCAATGAACAAAGACTCCAAGCCTACAAAACTGCATGCACACGGCAGCTACAAACTGCAAAGGCCGAAGCCAACATGAAGCGGTTCAATATCCAAGCAACAACAGAAATGTGGGCAATGCACAGTGATACCAAAACCAAATATACAGTGATGCAGGTCAAAGACCGGACCACAATGAAGTGCAACAATACTACACTGCCTCAGCCATCAAGTTCAGTGCTACAGCAAACAAAAGAATGATACAAAGCAATGAACAAGAGAACATTGTTGTACAAGGCACCAGAGTCAAAGAACAACAAGTCACAATGTCACAAGCCAATATTATAGCAAGGTTGCAAGCATATGGAATGTAGACAACAAGTGACAACATACTACAACGACCAAAATATAAATACAACTCGAATGAATGCAAGTTCATATGTACAGCAACCCAACAGTGATGCAAATGCATGTACAAACTGTAGTGTATACATGAAGGTCACAAAAATGCATGAAGCAGTTCATATATACAACATAACAGTCCATACATGCAAACTGCCTCAGAAATGAACTCAAACCAAGTGCATCACTGATTTTTTTATATATACACCAAAGCTAACAGCAACAAACAAGCATGAAACCAGTCAATGCCGAGGCTAAACAAATCAGTGACATTGAAACAATGCAGTAAGGCCAGAGGTGAAAACAATACAACACTGAAGTAATGCATCCAGTACCAACCAGAAAAAGATGGCCAGAGATGAAATGAATCAAAGCCAGAAACTCACAAAATCAAAAAAGGCCGAAGTCAATATTGAACGAGTCAATAATCAAAACCGTGTCAACCAAGCCGTGGGAAGCAAGTAACAAAATTATACGCATATGAAAAAGTCAATCAAAATCGCGAGCATCCAAGAATAATCTAATGGCCAAAGCAATATCAGTAGACAAATTCAAATCAACTTATACGAACGCAAATCTAGGGTTACAAACCCTATATAAACCATCATCATCGGCAATCTCAAATCCATCGAGTTCAAGTATCAACCTAGTAAAGCAAAAGGAAACAGTACATACCGAAATCACAAACAACGAACTCGATCAAGCAGCTGCAAACGAGCGACAGTCGACCATCAGAGAAGCAGCGAGCTAGGGAAACACATCTCAGATCGAACGAAGAAATTGAAGCCCTGATTTACACAAGAGCCGAAGCCCTAATTGGAACAAAGGGAACGAAGCCCTGATTTGCAAAGAAGAGAAGAGAGCCGCCAATATTCTCAAGTAACCAGGCCGATAAAAATAAAAAGAGAAGAAGGGGGACGCATTTGTTTTGGGCCGTGTTTTATTTTAATTAGGGCTTAGTTTTAAATTAGGGTTTTAATTATAAAGGGTTTTTAGTTTTTATTTTGAGCAAAAATCAGGGATTATAGTTTATATTTTAATTTTTTGCTCCTGTTTTAATTTTTGAAGTTGTTTTTTTCCTTTTCAAGTCAAAGAATTTGTAAATCACCACCTAGGGTTTAGGTAGTGTCAGATTGTCTAGTTAGAATTAGTTCAGTGAGCAGAGTGTGCGAGTTTGCAAAGCTCTATAGGCAGGAGCAGTGTTTGCGAGTAAGCGAAACTCTATAGGCGGGAGCAGGGTGTGCGAGTCTAGTAGAGTGTTTGTGAGTGGGAGCAAAAAGGTCTGCGAGTCTAGTAGAGTTTTTGTAAGCGTGATACTGTTTAATTCTAATAGAAATCTGGGAATGCAGCAATAGGCAGGGGTAGCCGAAGCTGGGTAAATTTTGTGTGTGATTTACTTTTCAGCATATTTATTTCTGCAGTTTATTTCTGTGTTTAAATCGTGAAAATTTGCTATAACCCTATTCACCCCCCCTCTAGGGTTAATCTAGATCCTACAAGTGGTATCAGAGCCCGGTATTTTGTTTTTAACTCTAGAGTCATGAATTCACCAAATAATGCTTTTACTGAGGGACAATCTATTGTTAGGCCACCCATGTTTAACGGGAACGATTATGCTTATTGGAAAGTTAGGATGGGTATCTATCTTAGTTCTGTTGATTATGATGTTTGAGATATTATTGAAACCGGCTATAAAACTCCCACTATAACTGTTGGTGGTACTGAAATTCCTAAACCTAAGGATAGGTGGGATGCTAACGATAAGAGATTGAAAACGACAAATGCTAAAGCCATGAACGCTTTGATATGTGCTCTTGATAAAAATGAATTTAATAGAATTGCTCATTGTACAACAGCACAGGAAATTTGGCACACTTTGGAGGTGACACATGAAGGAACTTCTCAAGTCAAGGAGTCTCGTCTAGCCCTATTCAGCAATGAATACGAGAACTTTGTGATGGACAAAGGCGAGAGTATTAAGGACATGTTTGGACGCTTTTCAACCTTGGTATACAACGCTAGAGCGCTTGGGAAGGTCTTCACTGAGGTAGAGCTTGTGAGGAAGATACTACGAGTTTTACCAATGAACTTTGAGGCAAAAGTCACAGCAATACAAGAATCGAAAGATCTGAGTAAGCTAAGCATGGAGGAGTTGATTGGCAACTTGAGCTTGGGCTAAAAGCAAAGGAAGAACGCAACAACTCCGAACCAAAGAAGAAGACGATTGCCTTAAAGAGCAAACAAGAGAGCGATGAAGATGAAGAAGATCCAATTGAAGAGCTTGCAATGGATGTCAATAATTTTAGAAGATGGTCAAGATTCAAGCCACGCAAGAAGAAAACAAAGGGCAATAGGTCAAAAGATTCCGAAAATTCCGATAATGAACTGACGTGTTATAACTGCAACAAGCCTGGCCACATCAAACCAAAATGCCCGCTTCTCAAAGACAACAAAGGAAAGAAAAAGAAGAAGAAGGCCTTTGCAGCGACTTGGGATGATGAAGAAGGAGAGGAAGTTTCGGATAACAGCTCGGAGGAGGCTAACTTGTGTCTTATGGCGAAATCAGATTCAGAAGCAAGCTCCGAGGAATCTAGTGAGGCAGGTGAGTATTCCTATAGAGATCTAGTTTTTATGTGTCTTGATCTTACTAAGGTAGTGGATACTCTTGAATCTAAAATTGAAAAACTGAAATCTGATAGGAGAGAATTTACTCGTGAAAATTTTAGGTTAAAAACTGAACTTGAAAATATTCAAAACCTAGAATGTAAAAAATGTAAGATTTTAGATTCAGAATTATCAAAACTTAGGAATAACTTTGAGAGTCTTGAAAATGAAAACTTGAGTCTTAAGGAAAACATTGACACTAGGAAAAATGATTTTATAAATCGATGCACCTCACTTGTCACTGAAAACTCAACATTAAAAACCAAAGTCCAAAATCTTGAGAAATCCCTGAATAACTTTTCAAAAGGAGAAAAGTCATTCAAAATGTTATTGGGAAATCAAATTTTTGCTAACAATAGGAAAGGACTAGGTTTTGGGAAATCACAAGATGATGATAATGCAAAAGGAAAAAGTGTCTTTGCTCGATCTGAAATAATTGGACATCATGTTGAAAATTATAGTCATAGGAAAAAGAACACGAAATTTAATCAAGTCAATTTAATGTGCACGATTTGTAGAAAATTTGAACAAAATCAAAATAATTGTTGGTATAGACCCAAACACGTAAAAACTATACCAATTTGGGTTCCAAAAGGCACAAATATAAAATCTTTGAAAGTCAAACAAATTTGGGTGCCAAAAGGAACATATATAAATAGTTTTGGGTCTCCACAAACATATTTTTCATGTTCTGCCACTAACAATCATGGACCTATAAAAACAAATAGGTCACAAAAATCTTTCATCGTGTAGGTGTGGTGGCAGGCTAAGGAACAACAACAGTGTTCTCTGGATTTTGGCTGTTCCAGAAACACAACGGGCGTCAAAGCAAAGTTCCTTAGCCTAGTACAAAGGTGACAGAATCACAATGGGCAATCACGAAAAATTATCGTAAAGGTAAAACAGGTAAATTTGTTTTTGAACGATATATCAAATGTGATAATCTGCACCATAATCTGAATTAAATCAGCCAATATTGAGATGTACAAAAGATGATGATTTTGATTCTATGGCTTTTTCAAAATATTGACCAATCATCTTTAAATAGAATTTCTTGGAGTAATTATGATGGTTGACTAATTCAGACTTACTTGATATGATTCTACATGACTTGTTCTTATTTATGACCTTGATTTGTGCTTAAATGATGATCAATCAGATTTTCAACTTTGAACTAATCCATATAAGTTTGTTCGGTCAAATGATGGTTACTCATGCTACACGTAGATATATTTGTTTTGATATTTTGGTCACTGCTTATAAATTTGCACTATTTCAAATCTCATGTGAAAGCTGTTAAAAAGGATTTTTAGAAATTGTTGAACTTCAAGAAATTGTTTTTGAAATAATTATGATGTTGATTGACTGTTGATTACTCATGAATATAACTGTTTATCCTACGGTTTCTGAAATTAACACTATGATATTTGTTTGAGTGTTATCATGGCTTCATTTCAAATTTCATTTTGAGATAGCTTGTTAAAATTTCACAATCTGGTCTTTGACATCCAACGAGTGAATATTGAGTGAAATTTAAATTCAGATGCAGATTACACTGGTAATATAGTTGATAGAAAAATTACTAGTGAAACGTGATTAATTTTTGAAACATTCATTTGCTGCATCGTTTTTCAAAGAAAATATCTGCATATTTTTCACTTGAAATAATTTTCAAATAGCAGAAAATTTTCTTATAAAACCCCCTCGAGAAAATCATGTTTGACCATATTTACAGATTAGTCATTTTTGAAAAATTTATTTTATAATTTTTGAATTTGATTTTAAATGACAAATTTTGACTAATCTAACCTCCTAATGATTATCGAAAGGATCAACAGTGATTGAAAAAGTGATGAGTGTCGATATTTGTCATACATTACTCAAGACAATATATCTAAAAAAATTCTTTAGAATTTCATAACAAGAGTTATAAAAACTTTTTGTTGGGTAAAGATTCCATGATCATTTCTATTTCTATCATCTTTCTATCGACCATCACTCATCAAAATTATATATAGTATGTTAATTTGTGGTAGATTACAAAGGAAACCATTCGTTCTTCAATATCTTTAAATTTGTGAAGGAAATTATTTGTGCTTCAATTTATTATATTTGGCAATAAAAATAAATATCCAAAGTATTCACTCTCATTTAAAAGTCCTCACGGTTATGCATGGGTGAATTACTTGGATTTTTGATTATGTGCTTCCATGCTCATTTAAAAGTCCTTACGGTTATGCATGTATGGAACGCATATCAAATTTAATTGATTTAATAGACAAGTTGATTCTAATCCCATTTAAAAGTCCTCACGGTCATGCGTGGTTAGAAGATACTTGATTTCATTTTTAAATTAAATTGGAATACTACTAATCTCATTTAAAAGTCCTAACGGTTATGCATGGTTAGTAGATATTCAAATTTCCTAAAATAAATATACCACAAATAGACAGAACTGTATGATTTTTGATGATTTTATCCCCATCACTCCTGAAAGTGGAATATGCGCCTGACAAGGGTAATTATGATTTTTGTTTGAGTTTTATTGAAATTTGATATTTATATTCAATTGAGTTAAATGTTTGATTCATGTCTATCACTACATCCCTATTTTTATAACACTGTTATTCTTTTGCTGATAATAAAAGGGGGAGAGAAAAGTTAAGATTTTGTCAAATAGAATCAAGCAATGGTCAAATAATTTTCACTTTGTATATATGCTCATTTATATATTTCTATTTGTATGCATATATGTATGGGGGTATTGTGTAGAGAGGGAGCATTCAAATAAGGGGAGCAAATTCAATGATCAAATACATTTAATACATTCAAAATCTTAAACATATGTTTGTTATCATCAAAAGGGGGAGATTGTTGAATATGCGCTTATATGATTTTTGTTTGATGATAATAAACATATATACATTCGTTTAAATGTATTTGTTAATATACTATTTTGTTTTCACAGATTAAATAAATATTTGTTGAATAAATTAAATAACATAGAATTTGAATTCAAACGAATATTTTATTCAAACAAATATTTATTACAACTTTGAATAGTACAATTTCAAGCTCCCAATATAATTATACAACTTTGATTACAATTACATCACTTTTCATATTTACAATTCACCTCACTACATATCACTCACACTCGTATTTATCTTCAACTGCATTTCAGTTTGAATCCAGCATCTGAGAAATCTGCAAAAATATAAACAACGCAGTAAAATTGAAAAAGAAATATTTTTGCAATTTAAAAATAAAAGATAATTTTTGAAAATATGATTTGCCTCAGTTATTTGGGTTGTTCGTCATAATTTAAATTTGAATTCATCATACACGAACAACTTGTGACATACACAGTGTATTACTGTATATGCCACAAGGTCGTGCACGTCGATATATACACTTGATTGATTTACAGGAACAGGCGAGCACAGGTCAAACCCAAATAAAAAACCGGGTTCAACTCACGTGCAATAACATTGAAAATCACGACACGAGCACAAGGTCAAACCCGAGTTGTGAAACTGGATTCAACACAGGTGCAAATTCAAAAATCAATTCAAATGCAATAAAATGGTCGGGAGTACACATGCCCAGACTCAAGCCAACATGAAAAAAGACCAAGTCAGGCTACAACAGATGATTAAACTCAATGGACCATACTGCAACAGGTCAAGACTGTGTACCCAGCAAATGCAACGACCAAAATCATCAATGAACAAAGACTCCAAGCCTACAAAACTGCATGCACACGGCAGCTACAAACTGCAAAGGCCGAAGCCAACATGAAGCAGTTCAATATCCAAGCAACAACAGAAATGTGGGCAATGCACAGTGATACCAAAACCAAATATACAGTGATGCAGGTCAAAGACCGGACCACAATGAAGTGCAACAATACTACACTGCCTCAGCCATCAAGTTCAGTGCCACAACAAACAAAAGAATGATACAAAGCAATGAACAAGAGAACATTGTTGTACAAGGCACCAGAGTCAAAGAACAACAAGTCACAATGTCACAAGCCAATATTATAGCAAGGTTGCAAGCATATGGAATGCAGACAACAAGTGACAACATACTACAACGACCAAAATATAAACACAACTCGAATGAATGCAAGTTCATATGTACAGCAACCCAACAGTGATGCAAATGCATGTACAAACTGTAGTGTATACATGAAGGTCACAAAAATGCATGAAGCAGTTCATATATACAACATAACAGCCCATACATGCAAACTGCCTCAGAAATGAACTCAAACCAAGTGCATCACTGATTTTTTTTTATATACACCAAAGCTAACAGCAACAAACAAGCATGAAACCAGTCAATGCCGAGGCTAAACAAATCGGTGACACTGAAACAATGCAGTAAGGCCAGAGGTGAAAACAATACAACACTGAAGTAATGCATCCAGTACCAACCAGAAAAAGATGGCCAGAGACGAAATGAATCAAAGCCAGAAACTCACAAAATCTAAAAAGGCCGAAGTCAATATTGATGAGTCAATAATCAAAACCGTGTCAACCAAGCCGTGGGAAGCAAGTAACAAAATTATACGCATATGAAAAAGTCAATCAAAATCGCGAGCATCCAAGAATAATCTAATGGCCAAAGCAATATCAGTAGACAAATTCAAATCAACTTATACGAACGCAAATCTAGGGTTACAAACCCTATATAAACCATCATCATCGGCAATCTCAAATCCATCGAGTTCAAGTATCAACCTAGTAAAGCAAAAGGAAACAGTACATACCGAAATCACAAACAACGAACTCGATCAAGCAGCTGCAAACGAGCGACAGTCGACCATCAGAGAAGCAGCGAGCTAGGGCAACACATCTCAGATCGAACGAAGAAATTGAAGCCCTGATTTACACAAGAGCCGAAGCCCTAATTGGAACAAAGGGAACGAAGCCCTGATTTGCAAAGAAGAGAAGAGAGCCGCCAATATTCTCAAGTAACAAGGCCGATAAAAATAAAAAGAGAAGAAGGGGGACGCATTTGTTTTGGGCCGTGTTTTATTTTAATTCGGGCTTAGTTTTAAATTAGGGTTTTAATTATAAAGGGTTTTTAGTTTTTATTTTGAGCAAAAATCAGGGATTATAGTTTATATTTTAATTTTTTGCTCCTGTTTTAATTTTTGAAGTTGTTTTTTTTTCTTTTCAAGTCAAAGAATTTGTAAATCACCACCTAGGGTTTAGGTAGTGTCAGATTGTCTAGTTAGAATTAGTTCAGTGAGCAGGGTGTGCGAGTTTGCAAAGCTCTATAGGCGGGAGCAGTGTTTGCGAGTAAGCGAAACTCTATAGGCGGAAGCAGGGTGTGCGAGTCTAGTAGAGTGTTTGTGAGCGGGAGTAAAAGGGTCTGCGAGTCTAGTAGAGTTTTTGTAAGCGTGATAGTGTTTAATTCTAATAGAAATCTGGGAATGCAGCAGTAGGCAGGGGTTGCCGAAGCTAGGTAAATTTTGTGTGTGATTTACTTTTCAGCATATTTATTTTTGTAGTTTATTTCTGTGTTTAAATCGTGAAAATTTGCTATAACCCTATTCACCCTCCCCCTCTAGGGTTAATCTAGATCCTACATCCTCAACCATAAAGCAACAACCACAAAGTAATAAATTTGCAGTAACCACATAGGTTAAATATTTGGGCTCCATACCATAGTACCACCTTTTTCCAGAAGGAAATGACATACCCTAAAGGGTGTGACCCTCATAACTTTACCGCATCTTTCCTGTTTCGACCATTTTCGGGGTGTGAGGTCCAACGAAGTCTCGTCCACAAAGCTACACTTTTCACAAAGCCATGCTTTGATCAACAAATGATCGGCAACACTCAGCATGCCACGTTACCAAATTGGGAATGTATCACCAGTAACCATCAACTACATAACCTCTGAGCTCGTACGTCTCAGAGAAGGGTGTTAAGCTAAGAGAATAAATCTCCGCCACCAAACAGAAATGTATTTGATAGAAACCAACTTTACATCTCAAAGTGTAATGTCAGACACACATCCGTACAAGTCTGTTCCGGGTTCGAACAGAACCGAAGGCACTTCAAAGAAGCCCTTGCAATCCGTGTATTCGCAATCCCGATCGGACTCCCCATCACATATGGAGATCTCTATACCGGCGTAACTCAGTGCAGAGACATTCGATGGGTTATCCTTTCGTTCTTGAAAATACCCGGTCTTCATCACCGGTCTTCAAACGCAATCCATAATGTCGTATCATTATTCGGAATGGGTTATATGACACAAGGTCCTCTCCCGCTAAACCGAATAATGAGCGCAATATTTTAAAACCATATGGAAAATGGGATCTCAGTTAAGTCATAACTTAAAGCCCAAAACCTTTCTTCAAATGGTTTAAACCAATTACCATTTTAAAATTTTTAACAAAAAGATTTACTTCACAAATTTCACCAATATTCCACAAAGATTAATTCATAACTTTTCTAAACAATTTCCTTTTCAAATTGGATTAACTCATCCAATCTTTAAATCAAAGATTCAATTCATAGCTTTCAAAACCATTCCCAAAGATTCATAGCTTTCAAAAACAACTTTCATTTCAAATCTTTTATACAAAAGATACACATTTTAGATCTTCTTCAATTTCAAAACAAAGTTCACTAATCTTTAACCAAGGTTCATTAATAGCTTTCAAAACAATTTTCATTTCAAACTTGAAATCTTTTCAACACAAATTGGAAATCCTTTCTTTATACGAAAGCTATTACCATTTGAAAACAAAGAATCTTCGTTTCGGAAAAATCCAATTACATTTGCACAAGTTAAAATCATTCAAGTATAAAACTTGGGTTAAATTCAAATTACCAAAACAATATTTTTAAAATGGTTTAAAACCCATATTATATAACTTGTATAACCTTTTTAAACCATAATTTCCAAACATATATTCATAGAACTAGATTTCAAATCTTGAATTCCAATTCAAATCAAACCATTTAAATTTTAAAACTTTATTAAGTTATTCAAAATAACTTTTATCTTTTAAAACTTCTTTTCAAAAGCTTTTCGTATTCGACCCAATTCTATTTCGAAAATCATTTAGATTCAAACTTCAACTTTTAAACAAAATAATATTTAGATTTCAAAATATCTGTGACTTAACCGATTTCCTTGTGAAATCCATATTTGTGTGTGTATGGTGTAGCCCAGGGGTTGTACACAATAATGCAACGTCATCAATCATTACAGATTCAAACACAGCAATATCGATAAGCGGTATGATCTAATAACGCTTATCTTTATTCACAGATTCACAAATAAATAATATAAATTTACTGCAGATAAATAAATTACATTCATCATAAAATGATTCATATCACAAAGTATCATACATCAGGATAGAAAACAATTCAACATTCAATAGAATCCACATACCCATAAGTAAGATCAATTAATTATCTAATTAATTTAAACCAGATTTATTACTTATGAATAAATTACAAATCCTAGGTAATTAACATTAATTAATTACAAATCATCTTAATTAATAAATCTTTAATCATTTATTAATTAACCTTTAATAATAAATTAATCAACCTTTAATTATTAATTAATCAACCTTAATTAACAAATAAATCAACCTTTAATCATTAAATAATTATCCTTTAATTATTTAATTTTTCTTTAATTAATTATATTAACCTTTCATAATGAATTAATCAACCTTTAATTATTAATTAATCAACCTTAATTAATAAATAAATCAACCTTTAATCATTAAATAATTATCCTTTAATTATTTAATTTTTCTTTAATTAATTATACTTAATTAATTAATCATTAATCACTTGATTAATCAATTTTAAATCATAAATTAATTATTATTAATTATAAATTAATTAATCCTCAATTATAAATTAATTATTCCTTACTCATTTAATTAATTAATCTTTAATCAATAATTAATCAGTCTTAATTATGTAATTAAAAATCCTTAATCATGAAGTTAATTAACCTTAATTCATTCCTTAATGGATAAATATTAATTAGTAATTAAATAAACATTTAATTAATCACATAATTAAATTAATCACCTTGATTAATTTATCTTTAAGTAACTACATAATCAATCCTTTTAATTACATTGGGTAATTATCCTTCTAAATAACTTTCATTAAGTAATTACCATTTTATTGCTTTTATTTAAATAATAAATCTTTAATCACTTAAGACTTAAATTAATTAAAAGATAACCCATTTATCTTAATAAATTACTTTAATTATCATTAAAAACCTTTTTTTAATAAACCTTGTAATTTAATATTATTAACAAATAAATTCACTCAGATTTTTAAAGTTGGTTAACAATTAAAACACTTTTTTTTCTTAATTAACTTCTTAATAGAATTATGTTTATTTAAATTAAACTTTAAAATAAGGGTTATACGTATGTTTAAAACATTTTAAACTAAATCAATTTAAAATAATTTTATTTAAAAGCTTTTTTAACCAACTCAAAACTCGGATAAACATTTAACATTACAAAAGAATTGGTTTTAACCACAATTGTTTCAAAATAAAACTTAATTGGTTTTAAAGTTGAAAAACTGTTTTTATACAAAATTTCATACCCGGGCCATTTCTTGATTTACCCAAACACAGCTTCGAGTCTTCCCACATTTCCCTTGGCTTCGAGTCGATCTCTCACTTTCACGTGCTCGAACTCGAGAATTCCTTTCTTCTTAAAACTAATATCATCTCCAGATACACAGCTTCACGCGTGCATGTGAACAGGCGAACGACGTCGCTTCGACCAACAACGCCACCTCCAATACGTCGCCGACGATCCATACAACAGCTAGACCACCCAGTTCGACGTAAACAACAGCAAATCAAAATTTAGCTATTCGACCAACCTTCTGGAAATAAAACCGATGACTAAATTGCCCCGCCTTACCGATCTAGTCCATCAGAGCCAACACCGAAGAACACACACCATCGCAGAGTCCCCTCCATCGACTCCCCATTATGCGATCGAGCCCGATCCTCTCTCGTCGCCATATGAACTCGAGAATCAACATTGTTTAAACCGAGTCCTTGAACCCTAATTCATCGCCGACCAACTTTATCGATGATCTAAAAATTCATTCATTGTTTTTCTAATAATCACCTATTCACCAGCCTCCTCCACTATCAATCGAGACGTCCCATTCGTCGTCGTTCGTCAGATATTGACGAAAACATGATTTCTGTTCAACTCGAAAAATCTCAGCCATCCCAATATTAAAAATTATTTCTTTTTCTAAATTCATACTTTTGAAATACGAATAAGTACATATGATCAAAGCTTGAAATTTTCAAAATCAAATCTTCAGACTTGATTTCATTTTTTTATTGATATTCCTTGTTTCCAACAATCCTACTTATTTATTTACTTAATAATATTTAAAAAAAATTATGTTATATTGATACGAACATGTCTCCTTTAGAGATTATAGCTTGAATTTAATTAAATGGGAAGATATGAATTTATTTATAAATTTTGGGTCTTGTTATTTTAAACAGAGACGATAAATTTGTACAGAAGCTCATATCTATACAGGTATATAATATTTACAACATGAAATCGCAACCAATATTCAAATAAACATATTCACACAATATTCATACTTCAATCATTTATCTCATCAAATCGAGATATAACCATATTAAGGTTAAAAGGGTAGGGTTTGCTCACCTTTTATATTGAAGGAAAGAATAAAGAACAGAGGCCTGGAAAGAAAATGTTTGAGCCTAGAACTTGAAATTTTGATCCTGACTTGCTTTCAGGCTTTTGAAATTGAAATCTGGATTTTATTGAAAAAACTGAGATGATCTCTGGCTCAGTTTGATCTGTTGCTGTTTGAATTTGAGATACTTTAGATTTTTGATTTTCTCTTTAGCACTTCTTTTTTCTTTTCCTTTCTTTTGGTTTTTAGGCTGATGAAACTTGAACATATAAAGTTATTTGATCTTCTGCTTGAACTTGATGTTTACATGCTTCAGATTTGAGCCTGAACTTATTTTGATTTTTAGTTTGTTTACTGTTTTAGGTTTTTAATTTTACTTTGATTTGGTTTCTCAAGTTTGTAAAAAAAAAATCTCCTTTTCTTTTTGTGGTTTCAGAATAGCTCGGTTTACACATTCCTCATTTGTATATATTTCAACTTTTAAGAGAAAAAATTGTTTTTGCCACTTGTCTATTTTAATTACACTTGTAAAGGCATGATTTAAGATTTCTACACTTGTTTAAAACAAGTAAATTTATGTTTAAAATCTTTATCCAAATTAATTTATAATTTATAGCTTAAAACCCTAGTTTAGTTAATTTAAAATTTTAGTTTTAAACCCTTGTTAAACTTTTATTTATAAATTATGTTTTATAGTTTAAACCCTCACTTTATTTTAATTTATAAAACATGCTTTATGTTTTTAAACCTTTGTTTGAACTAAGTACTTATGTTTATATTTTAAACACTTTAAATAATATTTTAAATATAACTTTATATTATATTCCTATTTAAATAAATATATTTTCTTTATTAATCATTTATAAAATTTTATAAAGAAAAAGGTTTTAAAATTTAATTATACATAAAAAATATATTAGAATTTAATCCTTAATTAGCCTTTGAAAAATTTATTATATCAAATTCAAAATATCAAAATGCATATTTAATAGAATTAGAAAACAAATTTTATATTAATTTCAAAATGTAAATTTTAAAATCAATTTATTCTCTAAGATTTTTATTATTGAATTTGCAATTAAAAATTCTATTTAAAAAAAATCATATTTATACACATTTATATTAATAACCAAATAAATATCCATTTAATTTGGAAAATACCAAATTAATTCACAATTTAATTTCAAAAATTAAATTAATTATCAAATTAAACTTGGCTAAAATCCGGGAATATTACATCGTCGGTGGGAGTATCCTGTGTAGAATTTGGATGGATCGCTTTAGATGTATATTAACTACTAAAAGTGAATGAGTTGAATGTGAAGAATCATTATCCATTGCCTAGGATAGATGACTCATTTAAAAAATTGAGTGGCTTTTTAAAACATGAAGTTGGATTTCTTGGTCATGTTCTTTTCAAAAATGGATTGGTGGTGGATCTATCAAAGACAGAGACCATTAATGTTTGTAAGGGGCCAGAGATAGTGATGGAGACAAGAAGTTTCTTGGGATTGGATAGCAATTATCGCACATTCATTAAGGACTTCTCATGTATATAGTACCCTTGATTAAGTTAACCACGAAGAATTAAAATTTCGAGTGGAATGGTGAGTGTGAAGGATCATTTCAGGAGTTGAAAATGTTAAATACTCCTGTTTTAGTAGCGCCTGAAGGGAAACAAGATTTGGTTGCTTACATCGACATATATGGAACTAGGTTACGTGCAAAATCGATGCAAAAAGGAAGAGTGAAACTTATGCATCACGTTTATTAAGACTGCATGAGTCTTGCTATCCAACCCTTGACTTAGAGTTGGCAGCAGTAGTTTTTCGTTAAGCATTTGGAGGCATTATTGGTTGGGAGAATGGTTCGAGTTATATAGGACCATAAGTATCTTAAGTAAACATTCTTATGGAATGGGTTAATATAAGGAAACAAAGATAGTTAGAGTTTTTTATGGCATAGAACTTTGACATAGAATATAAGCTAAGGAAGGGGAATAAGGTTATCGATGTTTTCAGTAGAAAGCAACAAAATTAAATGTTATTATAATATGCATTATTGGATGAATGCAGAATCATGTCAAGGTCCGAGTGCATTATCAAGTCTAGAAGTTTATCAACTACTAGTTGATAGAATTGCTACAAGTCAATGTGGGGTCCCATTATTTGCTGAAAGAATTAGGTGATTAGAGATGGGTAAAGATGTTGTAGATCCAAAGGGATTTTAGACAGATTCAAAAGGATGGTTTAGAAACAAAGAATGACTGTGTGCCCCAAATATAAAAGATCGTCGAAAGGATGTCTTATGAGAGAGTCGTCGGTTTAAGTTTACGATTTATCCTGAAGAAATGAAGATGTACCACAACATGAAGTATGAGTGATTTTAGGAAGAAATGAAAAGGGATGTTGGCAAATGTTTGAAGATGAGTTTCATTTTCAACATGTGAAAGCCAAACAGTAGAAGTTGAATGAATTACTTTAGTCCTTGCAAGTACCAACTTGGAAGTGAGATTCAGTTCTAAAGATTTTATAGATGGATTATCGTGGTCTAGAGCGGGAAATGATATTGTATCTGTAATCATCCATAAACTGAAAGGAGTGCCTATTTTATCTCGATAAAATTAACAAGAATGAAAGCTAGGTTAGAAAAACTATACATGAAGAATGTTGTGAGATTCCATGGGATCCGTAGAAGCATTATTAGTTATAGAGATCGTTGTTCACTAGTGAGTTCCAGAGAAGTTTACAGAACACTTTGGGCTAGGAGTTGAACTTAAATGAGGCTTATCATCTATAGACATATGGTCAAATGGAAAGGATAAAGTGAGTTCTATACAAATAACTGAGAGTAGGCGTCTATGATTTTGGAGGTTTTTGGGAAGGCTTGCATTTTAGTGGAGTTTTTCTATAACAATAACTACCAGTTAAGTATTGGAATGGCACCATTCAAGGCACGATATATGAGGTCATAGAAGTCACCTCTTCATTGGTTAGACACATGAGATAGACCCGCTTTAGGACCCAACTTGGCAATAGACGCCATTAAGAAGACAAAATTAGTTTGCGCTAGAATGGAAGTTTCATGGTCAAGGAAAAAGGGTTGTTGATAAGATGCATAAGGAGCTAGAGTTTGCCGCAGGAGACAATGTATTGGTAAATATTTCACTGATGCAAGGTGTTATGCACTTTAAAAGGCAAGGAAATTGGCACCAAAGCATGTAGATCCATTTCCTATGATAGAGAGGATTGGTAAACTGATATATTGAATCGAGTTACCTAGTGGTTAGACGTGCATGCATAATGTTTTTCATATTTCACATTTAAGGAAATGTGTGTTTGATTAGAATGCAATAATGAAACCGACGATCATGAAGTACTTATCTATGGAAACAATTTGACTTATATTCGATAAACAGAAGGAATAGTTGGTCAAGATTCGAAGAAGTTATGGAATAAAGTTATAAAACTTGTTCACATCCAGTATGCTTGTGATAAAGATGCTTGTACGGGGAGGTGGAGAATAAGATCAGGAATATATTCCTAAGTTGTTTTAGAAATTTGTGATATTGGCATTGTTCTTATTTCTCTATTGCATGAATTAGTAATGGAACCGTTGTATCTCGTGATGGTGATATACTATAACTAAATTTTAATAGTTGCACTAATACATAATGATTGATGAATGATGACCCTACACTGTTAGGTTACTAAGGTTATTGTTTATACTAGTTTGTATGCTTTAGATTGATAATAGTGGTCATTACTCTAACTTATTTGAATTATTAGGACATAATTCCAGTAGGGAGATGTGACGCCCCACATCGAGACCCACATTAACAAAGAGAATTACTGGGTAATTCTGTCTGCTAATGTGGAGAATAGGGCTGGTTAGGAGCGACCATCTATAATCTTGTTTTAAACATCTACTGCATACGTCGATAAATGCTCTATATTTTTTCTATTTTAAGTGAATCGACATATCCATAGATGATTAATACAAAACTATAGGTGGCTAATGGATCTATCAGAACAAAATACAATAACAGAATGCATATCACATCACAGAACAATAATCATCACATATATAAATACATATACATAGATACATCCTAGTATGATACAAATTAATACACAAAAGTGGTACGTAGGCCACACTATATACATCTAATCAAATACATATCAGAGTCAAGCGGAAAGAAATATAAACTACACAAAAGTACTAGGCTGATATCCAAGAAGATGCATCAAAGCTAAGTCACGTAACTGATAGCTAAGCTGAAACAACTTGGTCTGACCCGAGTTCAAAATACACGGGTCAGTCTAGCTAAAACAATCAGTTAATGAGGATAGACGATAATATGAAGCATAAGACACAAGGTGGTAATTCTTTTCGAATGAGAAAAGGCAACAAAAAGAATACAACCCATGACTTAAGTGAACTAATGTCACTTAAGTATACAAAGACATCAAAAGAGGTAAATTTAATAATAATACTCAAATAATATAAACATTCGTCTCATATCATCAGCGACATTCCAAAATGTCTACATGATTTCCATGAACCATATCTCCTCAAAAGGAGAAACATCAATACAAACTTTTGTCAAAATGGAAAACATAAAACATTCTCAAATAGGATGATCCAAAACTCAAATATAGAAGAATTTCCAAATTCAATTATACCTCATCTCATTGGTATAAATTTATATAAATCTCAATCTTAACTCGCCAAAATGGAAAAACCCACAATATCCTATAAAATCATGAAATCATCCAAACTCATGACTCAAGGAACTCAATAAGAGTTAAAGACATCATAAATGAAACCACCACATATAAAACATCTTATATAGCACTAGTCTATCGATGTAATAATACATCTTAAAATGGTAAAATCACATTAAAACAAAACCTAGAAAACCCGAATTGGCTAAATCCTCGATTGCAATGCCGATGCAATGCTGCACGTGCTAAACTCAGATGGCCGAAGCCTCAGAAAAGGTCGCTAACACCTCCCAAAGCAGTTCGTCCTCATGACAAGGTCGCTGACACCTCTCCAAGCTATTTTGCCAGCTCTAACAAGGTCGCTAACACCTCTCTAAGCAGTTCGTCCTCATGACAAGGTCGCTGACACCTCTCCAAGCTATTTTGTCAGCCCTAACAAGGTCGCTAACACCTCCATAAGCAGTTCGTCCTCATGACAAGGCCGCTAACACCTCTCAAAGCAGTTTTGTTAGGTAAACATCGTGAATGTGTCACAAACTCACGGATAGGAATCCGAAAAGTGTTAACGTGTGTCCCATACCACTCGTTCGCACTTAGCGGTTTACTAGCCGCTAGTCGATGCCACACTAGGAACATCATAAAAATCAGAAAATCATATCTCACCTCATCTCATTGGCTAGTGGTAAAGAGACACCATACTCGTCTTATCTCATCGACAAATATTAAATGGCATCTTAACTTGTCTCATCTCAATTACAAGTGAAAACATCGTGACGGTTCCTCATAAACCATAAATCTCAAAATATGAAAACGTATACTCAAGACTTGCCTTATATCATTGGCATGTAAATAAAACATCGTGATGGTTCTCATCGACTATACTCTTACATAGGAGATCTCAAACCATAATACTTTTCAAATATTGGTCATCTTAAATACGTCCAATAAATAGAAATTATAAAACTCAAAATACGCCATAAAATGGCAGAACATCTCAAAATCAATAATCTCAAATAGCTTCGATCGTACAAGTCCGGAATTAACCGAAATAGTAAACGCACATGTCCCATACCACGTGTTTTACTAAATCGTTTAATTCTCTTTCTCATACGTTCGAATAGTGTAAAAGTGTATGTTTTATATTTAAAATAGTTTACTAGAGAAAACAAGCTTTTAAAACTATTTTCTGAAAGATTAACAAAACCAATATTTAAAATTCCTTTATTATAGGTAGTAAATAGATTTTATATAAAAAAATAATTTTAAAACTATATAATAATAGTAATTGAAATGTCCATTTATTTCAAAAAATCACTTCAAAAATGTTTGATTGAAAACTGTGCTCGAAAACAATGAAAAACAAGAAAGATAACTCAAGACCGATAACTTGAATTCAATACGAATTCAATTTAAATATAACCCAAAACCAATTCAAATTCTATTTAAATTTGAATTTCAATTTCTGCAAATATAACTATCCAATTGATAGGTATCACATCTCTCAAAGCATCTCAAAAACAACATCAAAATTGAACAAGAATGAGAGCAAAAATAAGCAAATACAATTCTCAGGTTAATGGTTATTATTGCTATCATTTTGCTATCGGGACAAAAACAAACTAATACAGTTTTGATCAAGATAACTTCGAAATTTCAGAAAACTCAAAACATGAAACTTTTAGAACAAAGTCTAAGATTTCCAAAACATCTAAAATTATTGAAATTGGATAAGAAACATGAAATATATGGCCAAAACAAATTCCAGATCCGAAGTTCGTTATGGCTGTCGTTTTAGCTCCGGGACAGCGATACTTAAATGAACTTTCGACCATGTAAACGTCAAAATTTAACAAAACCCAAAACACAAAAGTTGTAGAAGATAATCTTTTCTTTCCAGAACATCAAGAATCGTCCAATTCGGACATTAAATGAGAAAGTTAAGCTTAAATTACCAATGACATTAAGCACAGAAAGTCACAGTTTTACAGTGACAGGATAGTAAGTTTGTCTTAGATTTTCCGACCTATTACTCTCAGAATTTGCAAAAGTGTTTAACATGAAAGTTATCACATTATTTTCAGGCTTTCCAGAACTTCAAGAAAAATCAAATTCCTATTAAAAAGGAAAGAAATATTCTCAATTTACTGACAGTGATTCATAGATGAACATGCAACAAAAATAAAATTGAGATTTCTAACTTTGAAATCTCAATTTATGCTAGAAAATGTGAGTTTTGATACTCTTCTTGACAAAATCAGATCACACTTGAGGAAATCTGAAGAAAATTTGAGCTTTGGCCTTGTATATGCTTTAAGAATCTAATTTTGTTTTCTTTAATTTGGTTAACTTCAACAGAGGGGTGAATAATTTGAAGATTTTGGTTTAGGGTTTGAAGAGGGAAAGAGTTTTCTTAATTTTCTTCTTTGTTTCTGGTTATGTGAAGTTTGTACTGTACATACTTTTGTTTGAGGAAGAGAAGCTTCCTCTTTACTTCAGATTAGAGATAAAAATGGGCTTTGACCCAATAACCATTAATTTGCCTAAATATCAATTATCACCAATTAAACTAAACCTCTTTTATTTAAATCAAAACATCTTATATTTACAAGATTTGAACACAATAAAATCTCATAACTACATTCTAGCTTTTCTCTAAAAATTATTTTCACTATTAAAAACTCTTATTTTAATTAAATACCCAACTTAACACAAATATTTACATATAACACTATTTTTAGTTCCCGAAATTGCGCAAAAGAATATTTTTTTGTGTAATAAAATACAACAAACCATTCTCCACCAATTTATGTTCAAAACTTATTTTTAAATTAAATTTCACCTTTTCATTTAAAATAAACATATTTTAAAATTAAATACTTTCTTCAAAAATTATGAAAAGAGGCAATTGGCAATAAATACAACAATTGTTGCATTTTCACTAAATAAAATCATATTTCGTTCATCATTCTCATAAATACTCAAGATAAAGTTTTCAAAACTTTATTTTCACATTTTATTTACAAAATTCATTGTTTATCCCAAATAAACAAATGTAAATTTTCAATTATATTTTAATTGAAAATACTAAATTATAACTACATTTATAATTTAATATTAACAAGTCATCTCCAATGTTAGGGTTGTTACAAACTCCCCTCCTTAATAAAATTGCGTCCTCGCAATTTCTAGAGTAGAGTTTGCATTCAACATATTAATTTCATCAATCAAAGGAAGGATAAACTAGCTTGAGTTTAAAAGAAATTCTCACACTCTCAAGATAGGATGGTAGAAAACGAAGACAAGACTCGCTCGATTAATTATATGGTTTCTAAAGCGCTAATATTGAGACAAGCAAACCATTGAATATTCCGAGCAATGCATAAAATTTCGAAGGCATCTCACCTTCGAATTGGAAACTCAGCAAGATGCTACACATAAAAGATTACTCGAATGAAATTGATTTCTCAAAAGCTCCTGGAGTAGAGGTGAGATTTAGCACAACTCCGACTCAAACTCTAACCAACAAAATGATTATCAATATGATTTCTGTATGACACTACGGAAGGAACCACATCAATACAAGATAGAAATCAAAAGAGACAAGATAGATCAAGCAAAAGGTGCTTTATTCTCTAATTCTTCCATAGGTATTCTCTAATTTGCAACATATATATTTTTTCAATTTGTTTCTCAAATTTACTAAGTGTTAGAAGTTTTCAGAAAAATCGGCGGAGTCTCCTTTGTACGGAGGGCCGTATACAATATTATAAAAATTATTTATATAATATACATCGACCATTAGGTCGGAAACACAATACATCATCATTTAACTCTTAAAATTAATCTGAAAACATACCTTTCCGTTTTAGCATTTTAAAGCGGTTTTGCACAAACTTATATCTATAATCATTTTGCTCAAAATATATTGCAATATCCTCTTTTCACCCGCACTTAACTCAAATAGATGATATTAGTTCATGATCATAAATAAGAAATGCTACACTTAACAATTGAGGGGAAATAGATCAATTTCATTTCAGACCTGCTATAAAGAAGACCTGTTTTGATCGAGAAAACAACAAAATCTAAAGAAATTCATAAAATGAAAGTTGTTCTAATTAGTCTGATATTTCCAGAAATATAAAGAACATCAAAATCGGATTTACGGTTTGAAAGTTATGTTAAATTTACTTTCAGCTTAATATTAGAGAATTTTGTAATAGGACAGAATTGCCTATCTCCATTCAAACCCAATTTAGACTATGTAAATTGCAAAATATTTAAAAGTGGTAAAATGAAACATTATAGCTTACTGAAAGATCTTTCATTTGCAAAAAGATTGAGCTCATTTGGAGATATAAATCTCCAGTTATCGTTATTTTAGTACAACACTTTTCTAAATGAAATTTCAGCTTTTAAAATTAATTTAAAATTTGATATTCTCCCAAACCATTTTAATTTCAAACTACAATTTCAAAATAGCTTTTTGTTAAATCATTTATTAAACGGTTCTCCTTTTCCCCAAAAAGCTAAGATATATAAAATTATGATCAATCTTATGTAATCATCATAAAATATTTTATTAAGTGGAAATATTTTCGTTACTTTCCTAGTTCTAGCTTTAAAAACAATTAATTGTGAAAGCTCATTTTGGAAGAGATAACTAATTTTTTCCATTATCAAGCTTTGATTATTAATTATTCATCAAAATAAATTTTTATGGTCATCATTAATAACTTGGACTAAAATATTCAAGTAATATTTTAACTTTCAAACCAAAGTATTCTTTTACCTTAAATACATCATTTTATTAATCAAAGCATCGAATGATATTTTCTTCTAATTAAGACATCCCCTTAATTAGAATTATTCACTTTACTTAACCAAATTACCATATTCAATTTCACAAATTTCAAATAATATAAGGGCATTGCCTCACCATTGATTTATAGTGAATGACCCGATCGATTGGCTGCATAGTTGATTAAACGATCAAAACCTCCTCGCCACTCCTCCAACACTCACTATGGTTTAATAGTTTTATTAAAAAATTAAAATAAAATTAATATTCCAGCATATTAATTATTTTCAAACTTTACTAATTAAAACTCAATTTATTATGTCTGACTGTCTCATCACAGCGTTTAGGAAATTTCTATCGATAACATTGGCCAAACGCATCGACCGGAATTCTTAACGCACTAGACGGACAACCCAACACAAAAATTCATTTTCTTTAAAAAGAAATACCTCACATTTAATACTTCGTTTTTTTTTGAAAAATTTGAAAACACCACTTATTACTTATTCTCAAAATCAAAAATACAAGAAGAACTCACGAGATATTCCCAGAATACTCGATCCTCAAGATTGATGGAATAGACGAGAGTGTTCATTATTCCGAACGGTATAACTAACCACTCACAAGACTCACACCGAGTGTGGAACGCGATAAGAGTAATGGCAAGATATCTTCTCGAATGAGAAGAATAGCACAAACAACACATCATTACTTTAAGTGAAGTAATATCACAAAGTATATCAACAATTTTGTATCCAAGGAGGATATCTCAAAAGGTGTAAGAATGGCAATATGAAATAAATTCAAAGAATCGCATTATTTCCCTAGTGGACATCCTCATGGGAGGACGACCGAAAGGTCAAGAACCGAGAATGAAGTCAATACAATATTTGATTGCCCGATTGGGTGTCATACCCAAAGCGGACTCACAGAAATCAACAAAATCACAACGAAAGGAATTCGAGATATATCATCAACATCTCAAAACCCAAAAGTGAATACAGATACTTCAAAATTATTAATAATATTCCAGTGAGCAAGAAACAAAAAAAATCAGCTAAAATTAGGATACCTAAATATAGGATCCTTTAGATTATAGAATGCAACTCGAAAATACCCAAGCTACCCTAACTCAAATCATTCCAAACTCTAGGTAGGAAAAAGCATGCTAATTCACTTGAAAAGATAAGCTATAAGGAAAAATCCCAAAATCCTTAACATCATACCAAATATTGCAGTTCCCCTCAATAGTATTCGCAATCCTCAAAGAAATCACAAAATAAGAACATCAAAGATCATAAACAAACTCCTTCAATACGGATGGGTGTCAAGCACCCGTATTGAAGTGGACTTGAATAAAACAATCACAATTAGGATTACTCCTAAGATAAGATGTCATCCATTAAATTTGGGAATATTATGGAATAAAACATCCTAGACATATCCCAAATTATCTACTCCAAAAGACAAGATAAGGTAAAGGACACGACGATTAAAGGATTCGTAACACTTGTATCACACTTAGATGTACTATAATATGTGGTTATGTTCTGTGTTTATCATATTTTGTTCTGAACTCGGCTCTGATACCAAGCTGTGACGCCCCACCCTGAGACCCACATTAACAAAGAGAATTACTGGGTAATTCTGTCTGCTAATGTGGAGAATAGGGCTGGTTAGGAGCGACCATCTATAATCTTGTTTTAAACATCTACTGCATACGTCGATAAATGCTCTATATTTTTTCTATTTAAAGTGAATCGACATATCCAATAAATGATTAATACAAAACTATAGGTGGCTAATGGATCTATCAGAACAAAATACAATAACAGAATGCATATCACATCACAGAACAGTAATCATCACATATATAAATACATATACATAGATACATCCTAGTATGATACAAATTAATACACAAAAGTGGTACGTAGGCCACACTATATACATCTAATCAAATACATATCAGAGTCAAGCGGAAAGAAATATAAACTACACAAAAGTACTAGGCTGATATCCAAGAAGATGCATCAAAGCTAAGTCACGTAACTGATAGCTAACCTGAAACAACTCGGTCTGACCCGAGTTCAAAATACACGGGTCAGTCTAGCTAAAACAATCAGTTAATGAGGATAAACGATAATATGAAGCATAAGACACAAGGTGGTAATTCTTTTCGAATGAGAAAAGGCAACAGAAAGAATACAAACCATGACTTAAGTGAACTAATGTCACTTAAGTATACAAAGACATCAAAAGAGGTAAATTTAATAATAATACTCAAATAATATAAACATTCGTCTCATATCATCAGCGACATTCCAAAATGTCTACATGATTTCCATGAACCATATCTCCTCAAAAGGAGAAACATCAATACAAACTTTTGTCAAAATGGAAAACATAAAACATTCTCAAATAGGATGATCCAAAACTCAAATATAGAAGAATTTCCAAATTCAATTATACCTCATCTCATTGGTATAAATTTATATAAATCTCAATCTTAACTCGCCAAAATGGAAAAACCCACAATATCCTATAAAATCATGAAATCATCCAAACTCATGACTCAAGGAACTCAATAAGAGTTAAAGACATCATAAATGAAACCACCACATATAAAACATCTTATATAGCACTAGTCTATCGATGTAATAATACATCTTAAAATGGTAAAATCACATTAAAACAAAACCTAGAAAACCCGAATTGGCTAAATCCTCGATTGCAATGCCGATGCAATGCTGCACGTGCTAAACTCAGATGGCCGAAGCCTCAGAAAAGGTCGCTAACACCTCCCAAAGCAGTTCGTCCTCATGACAAGGTCGCTGACACCTCTCCAAGCTATTTTGCCAGCTCTAACAAGGTCGCTAACACCTCTCTAAGCAGTTCGTCCTCATGACAAGGTCGCTGACACCTCTCCAAGCTATTTTGTCAGCCCTAACAAGGTCGCTAACACCTCCATAAGCAGTTCGTCCTCATGACAAGGCCGCTAACACCTCTCAAAGCAGTTTTGTTAGGTAAACATCGTGAATGTGTCACAAACTCACGGATAGGAATCCAAAAAGTGTTAACGTGTGTCCCATACCACTCGTTCGCACTTAGCGGTTTACTAGCCGCTAGTCGATGCCACACTAGGAACATCATAAAAATCAGAAAATCATATCTCACCTCATCTCATTGGCTAGTGGTAAAGAGACACCATACTCGTCTTATCTCATCGACAAATATTAAATGGCATCTTAACTTGTCTCATCTCAATTACAAGTGAAAACATCGTGACGGTTCCTCATAAACCATAAATCTCAAAATATGAAAACGTATACTCAAGACTTGCCTTATATCATTGGCATGTAAATAAAACATCGTGATGGTTCTCATCGACTATACTCTTACATAGGAGATCTCAAACCATAATACTTGTCAAATATTGGTCATCTTAAATAAGTCCAATAAATAGAAATTATAAAACTCAAAATACGCCATAAAATGGCAGAACATCTCAAAATCAATAATCTCAAATAGCTTCGATCGTACAAGTCCGGAATTAACCGAAATAGTAAACGCACATGTCCCATACCACGTGTTTTACTAAATCGTTTAATTCCCTTTCTCATACGTTCGAATAGTGTAAAAGTGTATGTTTTATAATTAAAATAGTTTACTAGAGAAAACAAGCTTTTAAAACTATTTTCTGAAAAGATTAACAAAACCAATATTTGAAATTCCTTTATTATAGGTAGTAAATAGATTTTATATAAAAAAATAATTTTAAAACTATATAATAATAGTAATTGAAATGTCCATTTATTTCAAAAAATCACTTCAAAAATGTTTGATTGAAAACTGTGCTCGAAAACAATGAAAAACAAGAAAGATAACTCAAGACCGATAACTTGAATTCAATACGAATTCAATTTAAATATAACCCAAAACCAATTCAAATTCTATTTAAATTTGAATTTCAAATTCTGCAAATATAACTATCCTATTGATAGGTATCACATCTCTCAAAGCATCTCAAAAACAACATCAAAATTGAACAAGAATAAGAGCAAAAATAAGCAAATACAATTCCCAGGTTAATGATTATTATTGCTATCGTTTTGCTATCGGGACAAAAACAAACTAATACAGTTTTGATCAAGATAACTTCGAAATTTCAGAAAACTCAAAACATGAAACTTTTAGAACAAAGTCTATGCTTTCCAAAACATCTAAAATTATTGAAATTGGATAAGAAACATGAAATATATGGCCAAAACAAATTCCAGATCCGAAGTTCGTTATGGCTGTCGTTTTAGCTCCGGGACAGCGATACTCAAATGAACTTTCGACCATGTAAACGTCAAAATTTAACAAAACCCAAAACACAAAAGTTGTAGCAGATAATCTTTTCTTTCCAGAACATCAAGAATCGTCCAATTCGGACATTAAATGAGAAAGTTAAGCTTAAATTACCAATGACATTAAGCACAGAAAGTCACAGTTTTACAGTGACAGGATAGTAAGTTTGTCTTAGATTTTCCGACCTATTACTCTCAGAATTTGCAAAAGTGTTTAGCATGAAAGTTATCACATTATTTTCAGGCTTTCCAGAACTTCAAAAAAAATCAAATTCCTATTAAAAAGGAAAGAAATATTCTCAATTTACTGACAGTGATTCATAGATGAACATGCAACAAAAATAAAATTGAGATTTCTAACTTTGAAATCTCAATCTATGCTAGAAAATGTGAGTTTTGATACTCATCTTGACAAAATCAGATCACACTTGAGGAAATCTGAAGAAAATTTGAGCTTTGGCCTTGTATATGCTTTAAGAATCTAATTTTGTTTTCTTTAATTTGGTTAACTTCAACAAAGGGGTGAATAATTTGAAGATTTTGGTTTAGGGTTTGAAGAGGGAAAGAGTTTTCTTAATTTTCTTCTTTGTTTCTGGTTATGTGAAGTTTGTACTGTACATACTTTTGTTTGAGGAAGAGAAGCTTCCTCTTTACTTCAGATTAGAGATAAAAATGGGCTTTGACCCAATAACCATTAATTTGCCTAAATACCAATTATCACCAATTAAACTAAACCTCTTTTATTTAAATCAAAACATCTTATATTTACAAGATTTGAACACAATAAAATCTCATAACTACATTCCTATGTTTTAACAAACATTTTTTTTTCAACGAAATAAAAGATAGCTTTTCTCTAAAAATTATTTTCACTATTAAAAACTCTTATTTTAATTAAATACCCAACTTAACACAAATATTTACATATAACACTATTTTTAGTTCCCGAAATTGCGCAAAAAAATATTTTCTTGTGTAATAAAATACAACAAACCATTCTCCACCAATTTATGTTCAAAACTTATTTTTAAATTAAATTTCACCTTTTCATTTAAAATAAACATATTTTAAAATTAAATACTTTCTTCAGAAATTATGAAAAGAGGCAATTGGCAATAAATACAACAATTGTTGCATTTTCACTAAATAAAATCATATTTCGTTCATCATTCTCATAAATACTCAAGATAAAGTTTTCAAAACTTTATTTTCACATTTTATTTACAAAATTCATTGTTTATCCCAAATAAACAAATTTAAAATTTTCAATTATATTTTAATTGAAAATACTAAATTATAACTACATTTATAATTTAATATTAACAAGTCATCTCCAATGTTAGGGTTGTTACAGGAGAGGAAACTGTAACACCCTATATTTTGGAGTGTCATAATATGGGCCTATATAATAATAAGATAAATTGAATAATAATTCAAGGAATTTAATAAAGGAATTATTAAAAAGGAGATTTAATTAATCTTGTGTGGGACACTTAAAAGATTAATAGAGCTGAACTATAGGTAATTATTACAAGACCAATTTTTGGTCGTAAAAGGTTAAATGGATAAAGGGGATTTCTTAAAATAAGAGCTTAAGGAATTAATTGGATTAGGTCAAGAGGGATTTTGGCACCAGTCCAAATTGTTAACCTTTGTATCTCAAAACATATCACTTTCTTTGTTCTTTCATTACAAAAAATTAAACATAATATAAATTATTTAGGCCCCCATTGCTAAGAAGAGAGGAGGAAAAATCAAAGATAATCCAAGCTTCATTTTCTAAAGCTACAAAGAAGGTTTTAACCAAACTTTTCATTTAGATCAGAAATACTAACCCTATTTTCTACCCTATTTGTTTATATTTGGCTAATGTGTTATTTTTCTATTAGCAATGTCAATGAAGAAGTTTTGACGGTTATAGATTAGTTCTATATGAGTTTTGTTGTTATTAGCCAAAATAATAGTTTGATACCACAAATTCATAGATTTAGTAAGGACAACAATCCCATATCATAGAATTGTATCTAATTTAACGAATTCAAAACAAAAATACGAAAAAGTAGAAGAATAGTAAGAAAGATAATAGAACATAATTTTCGTAGAGGTTTAGCTATGCCTATGTCTACTTTGTCAATGAGTTTTTGCTTGATTCACACTAGTTATGTTGTTTTCAAAGAATAATTCAATGTTCAAGCTCCAAAATAAAAATGGAAGAGTCGCCCTTAGTGTGAGTAAGCAAATATCCAAGTTTCCATTTCTATTGAAGATAACCACTTATTTATAATTGTAGTAGGCTGTATCTAGGCCTTAGATTCGTAAGATCGCAATATAACTCATTAAGCAATTAGATCCACCATGCTGAGAAAGAAATCAGGGAAAAGTAGATCAAATCTCCTGACCTTGATGGATCGGTACGACCTATCCATGGATCAGTACCGATCCATGGTCTTGATCTATATTGAACTTTTCTTGTACGTTCTTGAGTCTTGGGTGCTTTTTTCCTCGATCCAATCTTACATTGATAGTCATAAGTTTGTATCATTGAGAAAGTTGACTATATATAGAGAACCAATGGATCAGCATCAATCTATAGACTTAGCCAAATTTCTCTATCTTCTCCTTTTCATTGTAGTTTTTACCAATATCAAAAGTTTTAGGACAAAAAAGTAAGTTTTATGACTGGTACCAATCTATGGAATTAGGCAATTTTACCCCTTCTTCCTTGCTTTCTCTTCGTACTTGATCATCTTTGTGTTTCACATCCACAACTCCATCATTTCATAGTAAGATTCTTTTGGAAATACTGCTTCAAAAAAAATATAGGATACCGTTTACTCCTTAAAGTATGCTTTTGTATACACAAAGCATGCTCTAGAACCATGACAAATGATCAAATATGGTTCTGCACGGATGCTTTCATTAGCCAGACTACCATAATGGAATGTTGTATCCTCACTAACAATTCATACACTTAATTTCCAAACAGGAGTCAAGTCTAATCTTTTTAGCAGATGCAAATACCTTTATTTTGGAAACTTCTTCAATTTCAATCATCATTTAGAATCATCTAAGTGTTTCTCCTATCCACATCAAGTAGATACATCCCTGTTTTCCGCTACATATTTTTTTAAATAATTTGATGAATCGGTACCGATCAAGCCATAGGTCGGTACCAAACCATGCCTTTCCTTGTATAAATGAATTATTTAGTGATATTTTTCTACTCCATCATCTTCGTTCTACAATCGAGTTCCTCACTTTCTCTAGCTCTTTTCAATTAAGGCTTGTGTGATTTTCACTCTCAAGCACCTCGACCTTCACTAATTTTAGCAATTACCGATCCGAGGTAAAAGCCATCCCTTTCATTCACTTTCATCCACTAGCCGACTAATTATTTCACATCTCCATCCTCATAGACTTCTCCTGGTCGTCATCATTTCCTTATTCAAACTGCCACCAATCAATTCCTCCTCCATGTCACCATCATTCTCTCTCATTTATTGTAGATTGCATTATCCATATCAAATGGGAGGCATGGTATTAAACGATGGGTTGGAATGGTTTGGATATGGGACAAGGGATGTATCGGTGTATAATGGGTTTGGCTATGGTTAGATCGATTCCATGAAAATTCCATGGGTTTATGGTTACGCTTCGATGAATTTGAGCGTTAACTTGTCCTAGGACATGAGTTCCATCAATGTTCGTGTTTATTGGTTAAGAAATCCTCGTTCTTTAAAGATTGCACTATGTACTTATAAACTAATAAATAACTAATTATAAATTTAAAATTTTAAGTGATTAACTTATGTGATTGACCAATACAATATAACCAGTATTTAGGTGTACATCTACTTACTAGGAATATGGTAGTTAAAAAGGACTAAATAAACTAAGGGTGGAGCGGAATGGTGGGTCGACAGCCCATAAAGAGGAATGATACTTTTTGAATCCTTTCATCAATTCTATTTATTACATTCTTCACTTGCAATAAATATAAAAGCTTAGAGCACTTTAATGGTAGTTGTGGCCTAACCAAGAAAAGTGGAAATAAGAAGATCAAAGCCAAGGAAACTAGAGACATTATTAACTAAGATATCTAAGTGAGTAAAATACTCTGCAATCCTATTTGCTTCCCTAAATTGCTCATGGCTGAGTTAGTAATGAGCGTTTCTAATGTTCTTTTAATCCATTAGATTCAAAATTTTAATGTGATGTTTGGACCGTACTATTAGAGATGGATTTTGTTTATAAAATCTTCACATAAATAAATAAATTAATATGAATTAATTAATTGTCGTATGTTTTGGAAAATGGTTGAAAAAAAAGTTTGAAAAATTATATGAAAGAAATAACATATACACGTTTTCGATGATTTTTAGGAATTAAAATAAGTAACTTCCAAAAGTAATTAGGCTTGGTCGAAAGAATAATTTGGACGTTGAAAGGCAATAACCGGGGCTGGGAGGTTATCTAATTAAGTAATGTATTTAATAATTGGTCAAGAGACTAGATCTACATTTTCAGCCGAACGTGTTAGGAAAGCACATTGTTACAGTAACCTAGAACTAAATCAAACAAATTATAAGTCAATACATGTAAAGGCAGTGTCAGACATAGAGAGAACAGTTCCCAACATATATCGAGAGGAAGTACTGAAGGCACTGGAGCTGAACTAGAAGCAAAATAAACTAGAATCTTAAGTGTAAAGACTTAAATGAGAAGTTTAAGAATGCTAAGTTTGTGTCAAACCCTGTAAAATAAATAGTAATTAATAAATAATGAATAAGTCTATTTGAGAAAATGTTAGAATTTGACCATGAAACTTACGCCATTGCGTACGTGGTAATTTTATGAGCAACTTTCATATTTGGAGTTTTGCAATTGGAATTCGAACGAAGAAGTTATCAGCATTTGAAGTTTCAGAACGAAATTAATTGAACAACAAAATAGAAAATTATATTAAATGCAGGACCGCCATCTATGACGATCTATCTTTCTTACACCCAAAGACGATATTTAATACATCCTTAATTGTCGATCATCTAAGTGACTGAAAGATCAGTCATGGGGTAAAGAAAATAAAAGACAAGGAATCAAACACAGATTTTTCTCACAACGTCAAAGTTACATATACACCATCACAGAATAGTACATATGGTTACTCCAAAATGTTACATCAAATTTAAAACAAGTACTATTCCTAATAACGATAGCTATGCCAACCTGCCCAAACTTCTATTACATAATATACTGACACAGCAAAAACAAACATAACTTCTAGACACAAATGAAAGCTCATGCTCCATAATGCTTTCCAAAATGCTCCAAAGAAAACTAATTACTTGTCCACTCATAAAAAATTTAGTATCCAAGAGTTTAAGAGAAAGAAATAAAACTCCAGATCAGACATGGGTCTGGTGTGAGTAAAGCATAAGTTTAAATTTACAAAAACGTTCAAACCAAAGGTATCTCATAAGACCACACCACACATAAATATAGACGGGGTTTTTCCTAATGATAACCAAAACATTTCTATATGAAATCTTCTAATATTATCATAATGTCTATGTTTAAAATGAATATAGAATCATAGCCAAAGTTATTACACTAATTAAATTTTAGCATAATAGGTATACAATTAAGTCCGAAGGCACTTATTTGAAAATGGATTCCATCAGTGACAAGGCACTGGGTAACCACCTATCACAGTGAATCTCTATATAATATACGATGAGAGCGTCGCATGGCCTCCCTATGAATCAAGCAAGCCCTACCCTTACCGGATGGCATTGAATATGTCATTACCTAGGTTGGGATCAACAACCTAAATATGCCCTGAGCATACATAATCTATAATATCGATCTGGACTGGGTGATGGCATACCCTAATGGTAGCCAACCACATAGTCTTGAAGCATATCGCTTGATTGTAGTCATTCCTTGGGGTAAGGCTTGAGGTTTGTTACCCTTGCTTCTAGTAGACTATCTTGGAATGCTACCTATACCCTCCAGATAACAATGCAATGACAACATTCATCCATATAAGTTGTCCCAGGATCGAACAATCATTCCACATTTACTATCTTTCATTTTGGAATCACCCTCAAGAAGAATAGTACTGCTCTATAGCATACTTTATAACGATCTATCACGAACGTTATTAGTTTAGAGTGGTTCAAACAAATCATACTTATCCAAAACTGGTCTATTCAAACTAAGAAATAATTCCCAGCAAACTCAATCCGAAAGTATGCGACAAGTGTTCGAGTCCTCATCGAGGAATTCGATTATGCACAACATCTTCTTGAGTTAAAACATGTCAAGTTATAAATATCAGGCAGTCCGCTACTAAGGTAGTTATACAGAATTGCATATGTATAACCATATACTTAATTTAAACATGGCCCATTGATGGAAATCAACCCTCCCATATCTATCACGTTTCAGATATTTCGACCTTACCTTATCTCTCGCCTAGAAATAGATTCTAGATCTCATAGATAGAGGATTAGCCTACTCATTGGCTTTTAGTGCTAACTATGAGATGACTTACTTCCCATAAATGTGTCACCACATTAACATTGGTTTCATATTTGTTTGAGGTTACTTATGGGTATTCGATAAAGAAATCCCTTGATTTAAAACATCTTTGCAAAAGAAAATAGTTTTAAACAAAACTGATATTTAGAAATAAAGGATTTTAAAAATTCAAAACCCTTATTAATTTATTAATAAAATAATTTAAATTCTTATTAAATAATGATTAAATCTTAATTAATTCCTAATTAAAATCTTAATTAAATTTGACTTAATTAGTAATTAATTAATAATTAAACCTCCTTTTCAATAAATAAATAATTAATAATTAACCTTAAATAAGTAAATAAACAATAATTAATTCCTAATTAATAAATTAATTATAATTAAGCATTAATTGATACTTAAATAATAATTAACCTCTAATTAATTATCTAATTATAGTTAACTTACTTGATTAACACGTAAGTTCTAATTACCTTTGTTAACTAATGATTAAGTATTAATTACCTTAATTTAATAAATTAATCATTAACCATACAAACAATCAATTAAATAAGTACTATTTATTATTTAATATAATTTTTTTTAAACATTTTCTAAAAAGATTTCTAAATGAAACACTTTTAGATTTCGAAAAGAGTTCGTTTTCATAAACTGCACTTAAGGCGACTATTGGTACACGATCCGTGATTTTCAAAACTTGATCTTTTATTTTCTAAGTCTTTAAAACTTTGACTCTTGAAAACTTAACCACTTTATAAAAAATAAAGGCATGTCCTTAGAAGCAGACAAGTTTTAAAGTTGAAAATGTTTTAAAAAAATTAATACCGAATATCTTAGATTTTTCATAAGGGATTCTATGTCGTTTAAACTAATAAAGGTTCTAACTTTCTTAGCACACAATCATGTATTCAAGATCATAACATTCATATTCACATATAAGCCAAAATCTCAACTTCCTAACTAACAGAAATATTAGACTTCAAGCATAATTCGAAACATGGAAGACAAACACATATAAACCAAACCCAAACATCATTATAATCCAAGCACTTATACATACGTACAAGTTAATATTATTTTTACCCAAACAAACACCATATTTACAACATAAGTCAAGCGTATGTATAAGTTTAGAAAACTTAGATCTTTATTCACCAAAAGTCGACTAAACTAAAGTAACTTTTCCTAGAACTTGAATGTGACCTAAGTCTTTGCGTTGCCTTTGGAAAAAATAAATTTTTTTATGGTTAAAGGTGCAAAAGTATTTATCCTAGGTAGGAAGGAATGCACCGAAAAGATGGTGGAGGGTAGTGGATCTTGTTTTGGAATGGAAAAATGGGGTTACTATATCGTAACTTAGATCCTGAATGTACATGTGATAACATTGATTTTGATATATGATTATTAACTCCTGGATGAACACGGAATGATTCCGATTTATGATGTAACATATAATATAATAACTCCACGAGAACATGGAGTAATGAGCAAATATTTGTGACTAACGCTCAAGCAAGGACTCGAGTCTCTAGCTATAATGGTCAGGAACGATCTTTGATTTATCGGTGAAAACAAAGGAATCAGACGATTCGATATGATTTGACCAGTCGATAGACAGAAAATTCAACCATTGGTGAATAATCAACTTCGATTTTTATTCTTAAGCTAAACACACTTTCAACTCACAAGGCATGCTTTGGGGGAAAAACGTTGTCTAACTTTGTAGCCGACCCATATTTGAATGAGTTAGAGCAACCAAACAGAAAAATTACTAAGAAGGAATCCAAAGTGAAACTATCAAGCTCAAACATCGAGTAGAAACAATAGATGGAGCCAAAAACATGTCAATGGCCCTCCGAAATAGCCAACATGTTATTCAAATGAAAAGACCCAATATTCATGCTGAGTCATGGATCAGTACCGATCCATGGCCCGACCTCTTCTTCTTGCCCAAACCACTATATGATTCATATCTTAGGAAACCAAGGTGATTATAAGTTGGTACACACCATATAGGATGGTTCACTCATTACCACTAACCAAAAAGACTGATAGACTAATTGAGTGCTTCTAAACATCTGAACCAAGGAATTCACTAAAATTCAAGTCTGTAACTATATAATCAAGTTTCAAAGACGAAGAAAAAAGTTAACCATGTTTTCACAAAAGGTTGTAGATTGATTAACAATCCATATTATGGATCAATACCGATCCCTGTGACATGGATCGGTATCGATTCCAGAAACCACCTAGTTTAGCTACAATTTTCTCGGTTTAACTTCTCCAGGACATAGAGAACATGTGCAAGTACATGGAGGAGATAAATCTATTGACCAGCCGTAATAAATAAAGATGGAGCGGCATTGTTTCAGGGATCTTTTGACTCATTTAACATATTTCTACATTATCTCTGTAATCTAATGGATCATCACCGATCTATAAGAACAACTCTGTAAAAACACGACAAAAACTCCCATAGAGTTTAAGCAGACATAGACCTTTGAATATCCGAACCACTATAATTGTTATTGTTCTTATTTTCCTCGATTTCAAGTTATTTTCTTCATTTAATTCCCTACTTTTCATATTTGGGTGTTTGTGCCAACTTTTAGTGTAAACAGAGTCATACCTTCATTATGGGAATTTCTAGATAATTAGTACATGATTTGGTAATTTGTTATAAAGTTGGATTTTTTGTGTAAAATGATGCTAACATTATTTTAAATCAAGAAATATATGGAACATATTTTATAACAATGTAAATTTATGCATGGGTGAGTTCAAAATGTGAGAAATGAATTTTTGGAGTTCATTTGAATTGAAATATGATTTTTCTCAGCAGGCTTTTGCAATTATTTTGAGAAGAAGGAAAAGAATAAAAATAAAGTAATTAATTGAATGGGTTATTTTAATTAATTACTTTATCCCAAAATCCATTAAGAAGGAGTTAACATCTCATTTCCCACCTAAGCAAAAAACATTGCATACATTCCCCAAACAAGAAGGAACAAACATTTTTCTCTCGAAAATCCACCAAAACCATAGCCCTAGATGATTCATATAAAATCCAATAAATTCCCAAAATTTACCAAAGTCAAACTTAGCTTCTGTAACAACCCTAGTTTTATAGCCGTTTATTTCTTTTAATTATTTAATTTTGAAATATATTTTTATATAATTGTGTAAACCAATAAAGTTTTAATAATAACTGTGAAAATTTAAGCTATTTTGGACTATTAAATTTCGCGTTTAAAGGGCGCGTAGAATTTATGGTAAGTAACGTAATAAAACGTATAAAATTTAAAACGTTATTTTATATATATTTTTGATGATTTGTATTACGTCTGTTTGACGTATTTCTAAAATCATATTTTTAATATCTTTGGATTTAAAATATCAGTCAGTGATTTTTACCAAACGTTACTTTGATTAGTTGAAAATTTGGTTTCGAAATATTTGTATACGTTCTCATTCCTAAAGCCTTGCATAAATTCTTGCCATTTCTACCAAACAAAAAAATCAAATTTTCGTGTAACGTTCCAAACGTATAAACTGGAAACAGATCACATCTTCCCCTCATTACCGTTTCCTACCTTTAATCAAGAATAAATAGCATTCAACAAAGGAAACTGGAAACATATCTCAGCCTTCCACTTTATCAACTGAGAAACTCTCGCCCTCTGTTTGTTTCGAAACAAATTCTTTTGCAAACTGGAACGAGTAAATCACGCACATTAGTATAAAATCAATAGCTTTGTATAACTGGGAAAAACTTTTGGCCTCCCACTGTGTTTAATACGAAAGCTAATTTTAAGCAAACTGGAAATTAGTAAATCACGCATAAATAACGTTCAAAACGTAAAACTGGAAGGAGATCACGCAATGTATCAACGCAGGCAGCTCGTTTTATCTTTCCTTGCATCTAAAGCAAACTCTCCTCTGTATATAAATACCTACCCCTTCACATAAATTTTTCCTCTGCATCTCAAAAAAATTCAGACTTCACATCTTCTTTTCGTGCAAGCTCCATCAGGTAATGGTCCAAAACCTTTCTCTTCTTCTTTTATTTTTTTTTGTATTTTCTCTTGTCTGCCATGCTTGGTCCTTCTATTGGCAAATTGTGTACTCGACTGATCCACTACCTCTCAACCCTGACTACCACCAAGTGCTCAGCCGAGTTCCTATAGGAGACTTATATTTTGTATAAGCCTTAATTCTGATAGCAGAGTATACGTATGTTGATGATAAGGATCTGTAGGAAGATTGTAGTGTGGTAGGTGTTGTTTTTTTTCACCTTGCCTGTACGCATAAATATAAATATACATCTAGTGGAGTTGGACCGAGTTTTGAGTATCTGTGCATGTGTTCCAAGAGCATGCGTTGAAGTATTGAAGTGTTGTAGGGTGGATGTTAAATTTGCAGGGACGTGTTTTGTTAAAAATAAAAAAAATAAAAAAAAAATCTTAGAACTAAATAAACTCAGAGAACCATTAAAAATGGTGGCCGAAGAAATCAACATGGCAAGCTTACTGTCACCAGACGCAATTGTAAATCCACTGAGTTATGCAATAAGTGTTTACAATCTTGAATAATGAGCATATTTGGAACGGTAGCTAGCATTTCAAATCCTTTGAATATTCTCGAGTCCCGCTCACACCATAGATGCCATATCATCGTAGTAAATGAAATGTTCATAATAGGATAATATATGCTATTGCTGAGTTTTAGATAGATGCGTGCATGATTAAGACCCAGAGCCGTGCCATGCATAGAGCTTGCCTATATATTTTTCCAAGATTGATTTATAAGTTTGGCCTTGTGCATATATCAGTGAGTGTATCAGTGAGGCTTCAGTTGCATATAAAGGAATAGAACTGCAATGCTTTACTTAGCCTATTCATCAGTAGGTAAGGGTAGCTGATAATATTATGGGAGGTGTTTCCTTTTTGTACATGCGTCTGAATCAAGTCTGTTGCTGCTTTAGTTGCTTGTAGTCATGTAGGTAGGGATTTGTAGATCGCTGGGAAGAGTGTGCATGTTTTAAATTGGCAGGGACGTGTATCACGGCCATACATGTATCAAGGCCATACCATATCAGTTTAAGCACGCACTTAGTTGTTGGGCCGAGCCTGAAGACGTTGCCTCTAGTTCACATGATGGAGTGGAAAGGAAAGATTGCCATGAAGAAGAAGAAAAAGGAAAAGAGTAGCTTAATGTTTTGGATGCGTACAGTAGCATTTAGGCTGAGCATGGGTTAGGTGGTGGAGCGGTCGAGTCGAATGGTTTCTTTTTGTCCCGTTTGTTCAAAAATCTCGTGTTAAAGTTTTCTAAGTCTTGTTTTATTTCATTTCCTTTTCAAGCTTTGAATCCGGGCGTCGACTCCGTAGAAATTTGATCGTTGCCGCTGAGCGTTTCTTTTTCGGTGAATTTTCGTTTTGAATCATTTTGTCTGCAGCATTCGGGTGAGTATTTCTCACCAGACATACGTACATATATTTTGGTGAATTATCGCAAGTGTATGTGTAAAATTTTATTTACAAATTATCTGTCTGTAATATAACGTAGGATGTTAAACCCCAATTTATATTTACACCTCATCAGTTATTTATCTATTGTAATATTTCTGCAGTTATATTGTTAAATGTTTATTTACTGATTTAAATCATCACTGCAAGTTCCCTGTAAATTTAAATCGTTAAGGCTGAAATGATAGGCCTAAAACGATGATTATTAGTCATTTATTCAGTTAACTGTTTAATTTTAACTTGGGATTGCGGGTTTGAAATGATAGTATCCGGGGTTTGTAAAATTGCGGATTGAAATGATATAAATCCGTATCACTTGACCTAGGCTAGAAAATTTTATACAGACCCGTGGTTCCTAAAATATTTTTCTGAAAGATTTTAAAATTATTTTAAATGGAAGTTTATAATATTGTGGTTTAATGTATTTAAAGGATTTTTATAAAGATTTAAAATGATTTTTGAATGAGTTAAGATTTTAAATAAATAAATATAACTTATTTGGAAAAATTCTGCATTTTTGTTAAGATGAGATTTCAGTTAAGAAATAATTGATAATAAGTTGTATTTGGAATTTAAACTAAATTGATAAGTTAATAACCTATTACAGCATTTAAATGCTGTCTTTAAAAATTGGATTGTTTAACCCGTAAACTTTAGGTAGCATTTCATAAGTGCTGCAGAAACTGGAATTTGATTGTTTTAAAATGTATGGAAATTAATTTTGGGAAAAAGGTGTAAATTTTGGAATTTAATATGCAATTAGAAAAATTTTAAGAAATTGATTTTTTTGATGGATTTAAAGGAAGAATTTAACTTTAAAATTTGGTAAAGGCAATAAATTCCAAAATAAATTGAATAAATTTAAAAAGTATGTATAAAGTGGAAAGTTTAAATCAATATTTGATATTGAAGGAATTTGAAATATATTTTGATTTTAAAAGTACGAATACCATTTTAAACTGTAACCACGGGTTATAATAACGTTTGGTTGGCAAAGAGACCGGGATCGGATATGGACATACTCTCTGTCGATACCGAAAACCACTTTGACTAACCGTGTACGCGGTGGAGATCCCAGAATAAAGTAGGATGGTGGTGACGGTTCCTTTAAGGTAAATACGTGGACCCAACTCCCGTGAGTTGGCATAAGGTGGCTAAAACAGGAGCGATTCTCGGATTAATGAGGTAGCACCTCTGATCGAACGCACTTCTTCGTATGCCATTCTATTACTCTTGTGATTGTTTTGGTGCGCACCTTTGATTTGGGAGTGTTGTTCGAGGTGGGCGGTAACTGCGGCTACGCGTTTCCACCGGTCCGGATAGCAATTGGTATATCTACCCTGGCATTGCCTAGTTGTGCCGTGTCACCTACCATAGCGAGCCTCCTACGAGTTTCTATTTGTGTCGTACCTATGGAGTACCCTCTGGTAGCTTCCCGATCAGGAGGTATTACGGTACTGTATAGACTATTGGCATTATTTGTGTTAAGGTGGAAAATGTAAAGCCTTAACGTTATTTAAAAGTAAGTTTATTTTATATGTAGACACTATTATAATAGCGCAATATACTACATAGTAAATAGTTTAACGGATCCTTAGAGGATGGGCGATCCCAAGCATCCTTTAAGTTACTTGCTATATATTACAGTACACTCGAATTAGCTCACAATTATATAAGTATGTATGTCCTGACTCGAGTGTTATGTTTTATTTTACGCTCGGGTCAGCCTGAGTTGCAGCTTCAGTTTCTCTCCGGAGCTAGGATACCCCGTAGATCATTCGTGCTGCCAGAAGCTTTGTTTCAGTCTTTATCTTTTCTGTAATCATGACCTTTGAAGACTCTGTTTCTTTTATGTTTTAAAAATTGTATTGAAGATTATAAACTATGTAATTTCTGTTGGTTAAAGTTGTATAAGTGGCTTCACGAACCACTGAATGTTTATTTTCGCTGTGAGATTCTGATATCTGCGTATGTGATTCTGTGTATTTGAATTCATTTGTTCCTAAGCTATTTACAATCTATTGTTTTGAACTATTCCAGCTCGACATGTTTTATTTACTGTCGAATTTGAATGGTACAAAATAGTGGGTCGTTACAGTTGGTATCAAAGCTTTGGTTTAACCATAGCCTAAGGAGCAAAAACTCATTAGAGATAGGGTAGCAATACCCTAGAATGAGTGAAATCAAATTCTAGAATCCTTTCCTTGTGAGAGAACGTATTTTAAAGTATAAAATGATTTTCAAAAAAAAAAGTTTTAAAAGAAATATTTTGATATAAAAACTTCCTGTTTTAAAATAAAATATTTTCAATTACTTCTTCCTTCCCTCCATCGTAATTCGAGCCTTTGTTAATTACTTGTCCAAGTTAAACTTTATCTTATCCTAGAATGTCTTGATATTCTCCTCTGCCCTTAAAAATTCATTCTCGATCTTTCAGGATGAATAGAGGAAACAATAGAGGTCGAGGGCAAGCTGCTCCTCCACCTGCTGCCCCTGTCAGATTCACTAAGTTATGCAAGGACTATGTTGAGCTAGGTGGCACAAAATTTATGGGAACAGAAACCATCATAGAAGCTCAACAATGGCTTCAGGACTTAGAGAGGATTTTCTCCTGTCTCGAGATTACTAATGCCCAGCAGAGGCAACTCGCGGCCTGGCAAATGAAGGGCGCTGCTTTAAATTGGTGGCTATCTATTACTGCTCAAACAAATGAGGCTGACCTCACTTGGGAGCAATTTAGGTATCTTTTGGTTGTCCAAATTCGGATTTGAAATTCCATGTTTGAATCTATCTTTTAAATTCTTATCGTGCTTTAGGGAGGCCTTTCTGGCCAAGTGGATGCCCGAAGCGGGCAAGTCTCAGCTCTATCGAGACTTCATGGATCTAAAGCAAGGCAGTATGACCTTCACAGAATATGAGAGGAAGTTTAATGAGCTCTCCCAGTATGGTCTGAATCTGATTGACACCCCGCTCAAGATGAACGAGAAGTTTATCGCTGGAGCTCGACCTGAGTTCTACGATCGACTCATTACTCATGTTCATGGGTCCTTCACGGCATTGATGGATATGGCTCTCCGGTATGAGAACCCTACATCTAAGACCACTCCAGCTGCCCAGTCTGCATCAGCCCAGTCTTCCGGTAATTCAAGAAAGAGGAAGTCAAATTTCTACCGCAATAAGAGGAACAAGACTCAAGGGTTAGGATCATCATCATCTTCTGCATCTGCAAGGCCACCTGTAGACCTGTCTACCATCACTTGCCACAGATGCCAGCAGAAGGGACATTTTGCTAATCGCTGTCCTACTTTGGGTGCTGCTGTCCCACCTCCTGCTCAGTTTGCTAGGCGAGATCTATGTCACATCTGCCTCCAGCCGGGACACTACAAGAAGGATTGTCCCACTCAAAAGAAGGGCACAACATCCGGGGTCTTTGCGGTGACTTCTGCATCCTCTACAGCTCCGCAGCCTGCACCTGCACCCGCTCCAGCTCCGAACGACTCTCAAGGTACACTTCAAGGATCTTTTACTTTGTTCAAATTACCTGTTCGCGTTTTATTCGATACCGGAGCTTCCCACAGCTTCATTTCGTCCGACCTCTGTAATAGATTTGAACATCGACTTTCACCTGAATTTTCCTCCGTACCTTTATGTGTTTCAAACCCCATCGGTGGTCCTGCGAACCTTAGTAAAGTTTGTAGAAATGTGAAGCTCCTCCATTTCCAACAATGCTTCACTGGAGACTTTTATGTTTTGGGTTTCGACGCTTTCGATCTTCTACTCGAAGGCGATTGGTTAGATAGGCATGGTGCAGATATCTCTTGTAGTTCTCGTACTGTTGCTCTTAAAGATGATTTAGGGAATCCATTAGAAATCCAGTGTAGATTGCCTCAGGAGTTCGCTGGTAGTTTCATCTATTCTCTCGACACCTTCCCGGATGATATCCATTTGACTCCGGTAGTGAAATTATTTCCCGACGTATTTGGTGAAGTCATTTCTTTACCTCCAAAGCGGGAAATTGATTTCCGAATCGATCTTATCCCTGGAGCACGACCTATAGTCCTCCCATCCAGAAGAATGGCACCACGGGAAAAGAGCGAATTAAGGAAGCAGATCCAAGACCTATCCTCCAAAGGTCTGATCAGACCTAGCTTCTCAGAATGGGGAGCAGCCGTAGTCTTTGTCACCAAATCTGATGGTTCCCTCCGGATGTGTGTCGACTATCGGGAATTCAACAAGCTTACCATGAAGAACAGATATCCTATGCCCCGCATAAACGATATGTTCGATCAACTCTATGGAGCAACTGTCTTCTCTCAGCTTGATTTAGCCACAGGTTTCCATCAGCTTAGAATTGCTGAGGAGAGCATACCCAAAACTGCTTTCCGTACTGAAAATGGTTTCTTCGAATGGCTAGTTATGCCTTTTGGCTTGACTAATGCCCCTGCTTTCTTCGTAGACTTGATGAATCGTGTCTTCCGCGATGTACTCAATAAATTTGTCCTTGTCTTTATTGATGACATCCTTGTCTTCTCCAAGTCTGAGGAAGAACATAGAGTTCATTTGAGTTATGTTTTAGAGACTCTTCGGAACCACCAATTAAAGGCTAAGTTCTCTAAATGTCATTTCTGGGAAGAAGAAGTCCGATTCCTCGGACACATTGTCTCTAAAGAAGGAGTTTCTGTTGATCCAGTCAAGATCGCTGCAATCAAAGAGTGGGAAGAACCTAAGACTCCTACTGATATTCGCAGTTTTCTAGGCCTTGCTGGTTACTACCGAAGGTTCATTGAGAACTTTGCTCGGATTTCGGCACCTCTGACTGCTCTAACCCGGAAAAATGTTAAGTTTGTATGGAGCAATAAGTGTAAAGCTGCATTCCAAGAGTTAAAGGATAAGCTCACCTCCGCACCAGTACTTACTGTACCAAATGGAAGTGAAAGATTAACGGTATTCACTGATGCTTGTCGAGAAGGTTTGGGAGCAGTGCTAATGCAAGATGGGAAAGTAATTGCATATGCTAGTCGTCAGCTGAAGACACATGAAGCTAATTACGCTGCTCACGATTTAGAATTGTTGGCTGTTGTCTTTGCCCTGAAGCTTTGGAGGCATCATCTCTTGGGAGCTAAGTTTGATCTCTTCACCGATCATCAGTCTTTGAAATATATCTTTACCCAGAAGGATTTAAATCAGAGACAAGTGCGGTGGCTCGAGTTTCTTGCTTCTTATGATCTCGATATAAACTATACTCCTGGGAAAGCAAGGTTGTGGCGGACGCGTTGAGTAGGAAGAAGTCCTTGTTATGTCAGCTTATTGTTTCTTCTCCTCTATTGGACCGTATCAAGGCTAAGCAGGATGAGGACATGATCATCAGATTGATTAAGGAGAATGTCCGGGGAAGAGGTAGTAATGGTTTTGATAATAGTGGAGCTCAGATTGATGATAAAGGAGTTTTAAGGATAAATGGAAGGATTTGTGTTCCGAATGTTGATGGGTTGAGGCAGGAGTTACTCCGGGAACATCATCAGTCCCGACTTTCCATTCATCCTGGCGTAGCAAAGATGTATCAGGATTTGAAGAAACTCTATTGGTGGAGAGGTATGAAGCGAGATGTCTCTATCTTTGTGAGTAGATGTGCGACTTGTCAGCAAGTCAAAGCGGACCATCAGAAGACACCGGGTTTGTTACAGCCTTTGGAGATTCCGAATTGGAAGTGGGAGCAAGTTTCTATGGATTTTATCGATGGTTTACCGAGATCTAGGAAGGGAAATGAAAGCATCTGGGTTATTGTGGATAGACTGACTAAGTCCGCTCATTTTATTCCAGTCAGATCTACCCGGACAGCTTCGAGTTTATCCGAAATCTATATGAGGGAGATTGTGCGCCTCCATGGCGTTCCCCTTAGCATTGTTTGCGATCGAGACCCTATTTTCACTAGTCAGTTTTGGAAAGCGTTCCAAGAATCCTTGGGTACTCGTTTGAACCTGAGCACCGCTTACCACCCACAAACTGACGGTCAAACGGAGAGGGTAAATCAGATTCTTGAAGATCTTCTTCGTGCTTGCATCTTGGATTATGGAGGATCTTGGGAAGATCGTCTCCACCTTGTGGAATTCACCTATAACAATAGTTATCAGGCTAGTCTTGAGATGTCCCCATTTGCTGCTCTATACGGGAGACCGTGTAGATCTCCTTCTTGTTGGATTGAGTCCGGTAACCGCTTAGTTCTTGGCCCCGAGATGATTTTGGAAGCTTCGGAGAAAGTAGAGGAGATTAAGAGAAGATTAAAGGTTGCTCAAGATAGACAAAAGAAGTATGATGATCGGCGTAGAAGGAGTTTGGAGTTTGATGTTGGTGATTTGGTATTTCTTAAGATCTCTCCTTTAAGAAATGTGGTTCGGTTTGGTCGAAGAGGAAAGCTGGCCCCTAGGTTCATCGGTCCATTCCGTATTTTGGAGAGGATTGGATCTCTTGCTGACTAGATCTACCCGAGAAGTTTGCTGGAATTCACAATGTGTTTCATGTATCTCACCTTCGTCGTTGTCTTCACGATCCATCTCTTGTCATCCAGCCTACTGCTCTTGATAGTCTGGACATCGAGCCTGATCTAACTATTGAAAGAAAGCCACTTCGTATCGTCGATCGAGGTACGAAACAGCTTAGAAGAAAATCTGTCCAATTGGTCAAAGTGCAATGGAGCACCGATGAGCGAGATTGCACATGGGAGACGGAGGAAAGCATTCGTGCTTCGAACCCGGAACTATTCGTTTAAGGTACTTTAATCTTCTAGCTTATCTTCCTTTGTTTTCTTTCTTTCGTTCCTTTTCGAGGACGAAAAGTTCTGAGTGGGGGAGAGTGTAACAACCCTAGTTTTATAGCCGTTTATTTCTTTTAATTATTTAATTTTGAAATATATTTTTATATAATTGTGTAAACCAATAAAGTTTTAATAATAACTGTGAAAATTTAAGCTATTTTGGACTATTAAATTTCGCGTTTAAAGGGCGCGTAGAATTTATGGTAAGTAACGTAATAAAACGTATAAAATTTAAAACGTTATTTTATATATATTTTTGATGATTTGTATTACGTCTGTTTGACGTATTTCTAAAATCATATTTTTAATATCTTTGGATTTAAAATATCAGTCAGTGATTTTTATACCAAACGTTACTTTGATTAGTTGAAAATTTGGTTTCGAAATATTTGTATACGTTCTCATTCCTAAAGCCTTGCATAAATTCTTGCCATTTCTACCAAACAAAAAAATCAAATTTTCGTGTAACGTTCCAAACGTATAAACTGGAAACAGATCACATCTTCCCCTCATTACCGTTTCCTACCTTTAATCAAGAATAAATAGCATTCAACAAAGGAAACTGGAAACATATCTCAGCCTTCCACTTTATCAACTGAGAAACTCTCGCCCTCTGTTTGTTTCGAAACAAATTCTTTTGCAAACTGGAACGAGTAAATCACGCACATTAGTATAAAATCACTAGCTTTGTATAACTGGGAAAAACTTTTGGCCTCCCACTGTGTTTAATACGAAAGCTAATTTTAAGCAAACTGGAAATTAGTAAATCACGCATAAATAACGTTCAAAACGTAAAACTGGAAGGAGATCACGCAATGTATCAACGCAGGCAGCTCGTTTTATCTTTCCTTGCATCTAAAGCAAACTCTCCTCTGTATATAAATACCTACCCCTTCACATAAATTTTTCCTCTGCATCTCAAAAAAATTCAGACTTCACATCTTCTTTTCGTGCAAGCTCCATCAGGTAATGGTCCAAAACCTTTCTCTTCTTCTTTTATTTTTCTTTTGTATTTTCTCTTGTCTGCCATGCTTGGTCCTTCTATCGGCAAATTGTGTACTCGACTGATCCACTACCTCTCAACCCTGACTACCACCTAGTGCTCAGCCGAGTTCCTATAGGAGACTTATATTTTGTATAAGCCTTAATTCTGATAGCAGAGTATACGTATGTTGATGATAAGGATCTGTAGGAAGATTGTAGTGTGGTAGGTGTTGTTTTTTTTCACCTTGCCTGTACGCATAAATATAAATATACATCTAGTGGAGTTGGACCGAGTTTTGAGTATCTGTGCATGTGTTCCAAGAGCATGCGTTGAAGTATTGAAGTGTTGTAGGGTGGATGTTAAATTTGCAGGGACGTGTTTTGTTAAAAAAAAAAAAAAATCTTAGAACTAAATAAACTCAGAGAACCATTAAAAATGGTGGCCGAAGAAATCAACATGGCAAGCTTACTGTCACCAGACGCAATTGTAAATCCACTGAGTTATGCAATAAGTGTTTACAATCTTGAATAATGAGCATATTTGGAACGGTAGCTGGCATTTCAAATCCTTTGAATATTCTCGAGTCCCGCTCACACCATAGATGCCATATCATCGTAGTAAATGAAATGTTCATAATAGGATAATATATGCTATTGCTGAGTTTTAGATAGATGCGTGCATGATTAAGACCCAGAGCCGTGCCATGCATAGAGCTTGCCTATATATTTTTCCAAGATTGATTTATAAGTTTGGCCTTGTGCATATATCAGTGAGTGTATCAGTGAGGCTTCAGTTGCATATAAAGGAATAGAACTGCAATGCTTTACTTAGCCTATTCATCAGTAGGTAAGGGTAGCTGATAATATTATGGGAGGTGTTTCCTTTTTGTACATGCGTCTGAATCAAGTCTGTTGCTGCTTTAGTTGCTTGTAGTCATGTAGGTAGGGATTTGTAGATCGCTGGGAAGAGTGTGCATGTTTTAAATTGGCAAGGACGTGTATCACGGCCATACATGTATCAAGGCCATACCATATCAGTTTAAGCACGCACTTAGTTGTTGGGCCGAGCCTGAAGACGTTGCCTCTAGTTCACATGATGGAGTGGAAAGGAAAGATTGCCATGAAGAAGAAGAAAAAGGAAAAGAGTAGCTTAATGTTTTGGATGCGTACAGTAGCATTTAGGCTGAGCATGGGTTAGGTGGTGGAGCGGTCGAGTCGAATGGTTTCTTTTTGTCCCGTTTGTTCAAAAATCTCGTGTTAAAGTTTTCTAAGTCTTGTTTTATTTCATTTCCTTTTCAAGCTTTGAATCCGGGCGTCGACTCCGCAGAAATTTGATCGTTGCCGCTGAGCGTTTCTTTTTCGGTGAATTTTCGTTTTGAATCATTTTGTCTGCAGCATTCGGGTGAGTATTTCTCACCAAACATACGTACATATATTTTGGTGAATTATCGCAAGTGTATGTGTAAAATTTTATTTACAAATTATCTGTCTGTAATATAACGTAGGATGTTAAACCCCAATTTATATTTACACCTCATCAGTTATTTATCTATTGTAATATTTCTGCAGTTATATTGTTAAATGTTTATTTACTGATTTAAATCATCACTGCAAGTTCCCTGTAAATTTAAATCGTTAAGGCTGAAATGATAGGCCTAAAACGATGATTATTATTCATTTATTCAGTTAACTGTTTGATTTTAACTTGGGATTGCGGGTTTGAAATGATAGTACCCGGGGTTTGTAAAATTGCGGATTGAAATGATATAAATCCGTATCACTTGACCTAGGCTAGAAAATTTTATACAGACCCGTGGTTCCTAAAATATTTTTCTGAAATATTTTAAAATTATTTTAAATGGAAGTTTATAATATTGTGGTTTAATGTATTTAAAGGATTTTTATAAAGATTTAAAATGATTTTTGAATGAGTTAAGATTTTAAATAAATAAATATAACTTATTTGGAAAAATTCTGCATTTTTGTTAAGATGAGATTTCAGTTAAGAAATAATTGATAATAAGTTGTATTTGGAATTTAAACTAAATTGATAAGTTAATAACCTATTACAGCATTTAAATGCTGTCTTTAAAAATTGGATTGTTTAACCCGTAAACTTTAGGTAGCATTTCATAAGTGCTGCAGAAACTGGAATTTGATTGTTTTAAAATGTATGGAAATTAATTTTGGGAAAAAGGTGTAAATTTTGGAATTTAATATGCAATTAGAAAATTTTTAAGAAATTGATTTTTTTGATGGATTTAAAGGAAGAATTTAACTTTAAAATTTGGTAAAGGCAATAAATTCCAAAATAAATTGAATAAATTTAAAAAGTATGTATAAAGTGGAAAGTTTAAATCAATATTTGATATTGAAGGAATTTGAAATATATTTTGATTTTAAAAGTACGAAACCATTTTAAACTGTAACCACGGGTTATAATAACGTTTGGTTGGCAAAGAGACCGGGATCGGATATGGACATACTCTCTGTCGATACCGAAAACCACTTTGACTAACCGTGTACGCGGTGGAGATCCCAGAATGAAGTAGGATGGTGGTGACGGTTCCTTTAAGGTAAATACGTGGACCCGACTCCCGTGAGTTGGCATAAGGTGGCTAAAACAGGAGCGATTCTCGGATTAATGAGGTAGCACCTCTGATCGAACGCACTTCTTCGTATGCCATTCTATTACTCTTGTGATTGTTTTGGTGCGCACCTTTGATTTGGGAGTGTTGTTCGAGGTGGGCGGTAACTGCGGCTACGCGTTTCCACCGGTCCGGATAGCAATTGGTATATCTACCCTGGCATTGCCTAGTTGTGCCGTGTCACCTACCATAGCGAGCCTCCTACGAGTTTCTATTTGTGTCGTACCTATGGAGTACCCTCTGGTAGCTTCCCGATCAGGAGGTATTACGGTACTGTATAGACTATTGGCATTATTTGTGTTAAGGTGGAAAATGTAAAGCCTTAACGCTATTTAAAAGTAAGTTTATTTTATATGTAGACACTATTATAATAGCGCAATATACTACATAGTAAATAGTTTAACGGATCCTTAGAGGATGGGCGATCCCAAGCATCCTTTAAGTTACTTGCTATATATTACAGTACACTCGAATTAGCTCACAATTATATAAGTATGTATGTCCTGACTCGAGTGTTATGTTTTATTTTACGCTCGGGTCAGCCTGAGTTGCAGCTTCAGTTTCTCTCCGGAGCTAGGATACCCCGTAGATCATTCGTGCTGCCAGAAGCTTTGTTTCAGTCTTTATCTTTTCTGTAATCATGACCTTTGAAGACTCTGTTTCTTTTATGTTTTAAAAATTGTATTGAAGATTATAAACTATGTAATTTCTGTTGGTTAAAGTTGTATAAGTGGCTTCATGAACCACTGAATGTTTATTTCCGCTGTGAGATTCTGATATCTGCGTATGTGATTCTGTGTATTTGAATTCATTTGTTCCTAAGCTATTTACAATCTATTGTTTTGAACTATTCCAGCTCGACATGTTTTATTTACTGTCGAATTTGAATGGTACAAAATAGTGGGTCGTTACAGTTGGTATCAAAGCTTTGGTTTAACCATAGCCTAAGGAGCAAAAACTCATTAGAGATAGGGTAGCAATACCCTAGAATGAGTGAAATCAAATTCTAGAATCCTTTCCTTGTGAGAGAACGTATTTTAAAGTATAAAATGATTTTCAAAAAAAAAAGTTTTAAAAGAAATATTTTGATATAAAAACTTCCTGTTTTAAAATAAAATATTTTCAATTACTTCTTCCTTCCCTCCATCGTAATTCGAGCCTTTGTTAATTACTTGTCCAAGTTATACTTTATCTTATCCTAGAATGTCTTGATATTCTCCTCTGCCCTTAAAAATTCATTCTCGATCTTTCAGGATGAATAGAGGAAACAATAGAGGTCGAGGGCAAGCTGCTCCTCCACCTGCTGCCCCTGTCAGATTCACTAAGTTATGCAAGGACTATGTTGAGCTAGGTGGCACAAAATTTATGGGAACAGAAACCATCATAGAAGCTCAACAATGGCTTCAGGACTTAGAGAGGATTTTCTCCTGTCTCGAGATTACTAATGCCCAGCAGAGGCAACTCGCGGCCTGGCAAATGAAGGGCGCTGCTTTAAATTGGTGGCTATCTATTACTGCTCAAACAAATGAGGCTGACCTCACTTGGGAGCAATTTAGGTATCTTTTGGTTGTCCAAATTCGGATTTGAAATTCCATGTTTGAATCTATTTTTTAAATTCTTATCGTGCTTTAGGGAGGCCTTTCTGGCCAAGTGGATGCCCGAAGCGGGCAAGTCTCAGCTCTATCGAGACTTCATGGATCTAAAGCAAGGCAGTATGACCTTCACAGAATATGAGAGGAAGTTTAATGAGCTCTCCCAGTATGGTCTGAATCTGATTGACACCCCGCTCAAGATGAACGAGAAGTTTATCGCTGGAGCTCGACCTGAGTTCTACGATCGACTCATTACTCATGTTCATGGGTCCTTCACGGCATTGATGGATATGGCTCTCCGGTATGAGAACCCTACATCTAAGACCACTCCAGCTGCCCAGTCTGCATCATCCCAGTCTTCCGGTAATTCAAGAAAGAGGAAGTCAAATTTCTACCGCAATAAGAGGAACAAGACTCAAGGGTTAGGATCATCATCATCTTCTGCATCTGCAAGGCCACCTGTAGACCTGTCTACCATCACTTGCCACAGATGCCAGCAGAAGGGACATTTTGCTAATCGCTGTCCTACTTTGGGTGCTGCTGTCCCACCTCCTGCTCAGTTTGCTAGGCGAGATCTATGTCACATCTGCCTCCAGCCGGGACACTACAAGAAGGATTGTCCCACTCAAAAGAAGGGCACAACATCCGGGGTCTTTGCGGTGACTTCTGCATCCTCTACAGCTCCGCAGCCTGCACCTGCACCCGCTCCAGCTCCGAACGACTCTCAAGGTACACTTCAAGGATCTTTTACTTTGTTCAAATTACCTGTTCGCGTTTTATTCGATACCGGAGCTTCCCACAGCTTCATTTCGTCCGACCTCTGTAATAGATTTGAACATCGACTTTCACCTGAATTTTCCTCCGTACCTTTATGTGTTTCAAACCCCATCGGTGGTCCTGCGAACCTTAGTAAAGTTTGTAGAAATGTGAAGCTCCTCCATTTCCAACAATGCTTCACTGGAGACTTTTATGTTTTGGGTTTCGACGCTTTCGATCTTCTACTCGGAGGCGATTGGTTAGATAGGCATGGTGCAGATATCTCTTGTAGTTCTCGTACTGTTGCTCTTAAAGATGATTTAGGGAATCCATTAGAAATCCAGTGTAGATTGCCTCAGGAGTTCGCTGGTAGTTTCATCTATTCTCTCGACACCTTCCCGGATGATATCCATTTGACTCCGGTAGTGAAATTATTTCCCGACGTATTTGGTGAAGTCATTTCTTTACCTCCAAAGCGGGAAATTGATTTCCGAATCGATCTTATCCCTGGAGCACGACCTATAGTCCTACCATCCAGAAGAATGGCACCGCGGGAAAAGAGCGAATTAAGGAAGCAGATCCAAGACCTATCCTCCAAAGGTCTGATCAGACCTAGCTTCTCAGAATGGGGAGCAGCCGTAGTCTTTGTCACCAAATCTGATGGTTCCCTCCGGATGTGTGTCGACTATCGGGAATTCAACAAGCTTACCATGAAGAACAGATATCCTATGCCCCGCATAAACGATATGTTCGATCAACTCTATGGAGCAACTGTCTTCTCTCAGCTTGATTTAGCCACAGGTTTCCATCAGCTTAGAATTGCTGAGGAGAGCATACCCAAAACTGCTTTCCGTACTGAAAATGGTTTCTTCGAATGGCTAGTTATGCCTTTTGGCTTGACTAATGCCCCTGCTTTCTTCGTAGACTTGATGAATCGTGTCTTCCGCGATGTACTCAATAAATTTGTCCTTGTCTTTATTGATGACATCCTTGTCTTCTCCAAGTCTGAGGAAGAACATAGAGTTCATTTGAGTTATGTTTTAGAGACTCTTCGGAACCACCAATTAAAGGCTAAGTTCTCTAAATGTCATTTCTGGGAAGAAGAAGTCCGATTCCTCGGACACATTGTCTCTAAAGAAGGAGTTTCTGTTGATCCAGTCAAGATCGCTGCAATCAAAGAGTGGGAAGAACCTAAGACTCCTACTGATATTCGCAGTTTTCTAGGCCTTGCTGGTTACTACCGAAGGTTCATTGAGAACTTTGCTCGGATTTCGGCACCTCTGACTGCTCTAACCCGGAAAAATGTTAAGTTTGTATGGAGCAATAAGTGTAAAGCTGCATTCCAAGAGTTAAAGGATAAGCTCACCTCCGCACCAGTACTTACTGTACCAAATGGAAGTGAAAGATTAACGGTATTCACTGATGCTTGTCGAGAAGGTTTGGGAGCAGTGCTAATGCAAGATGGGAAAGTAATTGCATATGCTAGTCGTCAGCTGAAGACACATGAAGCTAATTACGCTGCTCACGATTTAGAATTGTTGGCTGTTGTCTTTGCCCTGAAGCTTTGGAGGCATCATCTCTTGGGAGCTAAGTTTGATCTCTTCACCGATCATCAGTCTTTGAAATATATCTTTACCCAGAAGGATTTAAATCAGAGACAAGTGCGGTGGCTCGAGTTTCTTGCTTCTTATGATCTCGATATAAACTATACTCCTGGGAAAGCAAATGTTGTGGCGGACGCGTTGAGTAGGAAGAAGTCCTTGTTATGTCAGCTTATTGTTTCTTCTCCTCTATTGGACCGTATCAAGGCTAAGCAGGATGAGGACAGGATCATCAGATTGATTAAGGAGAATGTCCGGGGAAGAGGTAGTAATGGTTTTGATAATAGTGGAGCTCAGATTGATGATAAAGGAGTTTTAAGGATAAATGGAAGGATTTGTGTTCCGAATGTTGATGGGTTGAGGCAGGAGTTACTCCAGGAACATCATCAGTCCCGACTTTCCATTCATCCTGGCGTAGCAAAGATGTATCAGGATTTGAAGAAACTCTATTGGTGGAGAGGTATGAAGCGAGATGTCTCTATCTTTGTGAGTAGATGTGCGACTTGTCAGCAAGTCAAAGCGGACCATCAGAAGACACCGGGTTTGTTACAGCCTTTGGAGATTCCGAATTGGAAGTGGGAGCAAGTTTCTATGGATTTTATCGATGGTTTACCGAGATCTAGGAAGGGAAATGAAAGCATCTGGGTTATTGTGGATAGACTGACTAAGTCCGCTCATTTTATTCCAGTCAGATCTACCCGGACAGCTTCGAGTTTATCCGAAATCTATATGAGGGAGATTGTGCGCCTCCATGGCGTTCCCCTTAGCATTGTTTGCGATCGAGACCCTATTTTCACTAGTCAGTTTTGGAAAGCGTTCCAAGAATCCTTGGGTACTCGTTTGAACCTGAGCACCGCTTACCACCCACAAACTGACGGTCAAACGGAGAGGGTAAATCAGATTCTTGAAGATCTTCTTCGTGCTTGCATCTTGGATTATGGAGGATCTTGGGAAGATCGTCTCCACCTTGTGGAATTCACCTATAACAATAGTTATCAGGCTAGTCTTGAGATGTCCCCATTTGCTGCTCTATACGGGAGACCGTGTAGATCTCCTTCTTGTTGGATTGAGTCCGGTAACCGCTTAGTTCTTGGCCCCGAGATGATTTTGGAAGCTTCGGAGAAAGTAGAGGAGATTAAGAGAAGATTAAAGGTTGCTCAAGATAGACAAAAGAAGTATGATGATCGGCGTAGAAGGAGTTTGGAGTTTGATGTTGGTGATTTGGTATTTCTTAAGATCTCTCCTTTAAGAAATGTGGTTCGGTTTGGTCGAAGAGGAAAGCTGGCCCCTAGGTTCATCGGTCCATTCCGTATTTTGGAGAGGATTGGATCTCTTGCTGACTAGATCTACCCGAGAAGTTTGCTGGAATTCACAATGTGTTTCATGTATCTCACCTTCGTCGTTGTCTTCACGATCCATCTCTTGTCATCCAGCCTACTGCTCTTGATAGTCTGGACATCGAGCCTGATCTAACTATTGAAAGAAAGCCACTTCGTATCGTCGATCGAGGTACGAAACAGCTTAGAAGAAAATCTGTCCAATTGGTCAAAGTGCAATGGAGCACCGATGAGCGAGATTGCACATGGGAGACGGAGGAAAGCATTCGTGCTTCGAACCCGGAACTATTCGTTTAAGGTACTTTAATCTTCTAGCTTATCTTCCTTTGTTTTCTTTCTTTCGTTCCTTTTCGAGGACGAAAAGTTCTGAGTGGGGGAGAGTGTAACAACCCTAGTTTTATAGCCGTTTATTTCTTTTAATTATTTAATTTTGAAATATATTTTTATATAATTGTGTAAACCAATAAAGTTTTAATAATAACTGTGAAAATTTAAGCTATTTTGGACTATTAAATTTCGCGTTTAAAGGGCGCGTAGAATTTATGGTAAGTAACGTAATAAAACGTATAAAATTTAAAACGTTATTTTATATATATTTTTGATGATTTGTATTACGTCTGTTTGACGTATTTCTAAAATCATATTTTTAATATCTTTGGATTTAAAATATCAGTCAGTGATTTTTATACCAAACGTTACTTTGATTAGTTGAAAATTTGGTTTCGAAATATTTGTATACGTTCTCATTCCTAAAGCCTTGCATAAATTCTTGCCATTTCTACCAAACAAAAAAATCAAATTTTCGTGTAACGTTCCAAACGTATAAACTGGAAACAGATCACATCTTCCCCTCATTACCGTTTCCTACCTTTAATCAAGAATAAATAGCATTCAACAAAGGAAACTGGAAACATATCTCAGCCTTCCACTTTATCAACTGAGAAACTCTCGCCCTCTGTTTGTTTCGAAACAAATTCTTTTGCAAACTGGAACGAGTAAATCACGCACATTAGTATAAAATCACTAGCTTTGTATAACTGGGAAAAACTTTTGGCCTCCCACTGTGTTTAATACGAAAGCTAATTTTAAGCAAACTGGAAATTAGTAAATCACGCATAAATAACGTTCAAAACGTAAAACTGGAAGGAGATCACGCAATGTATCAACGCAGGCAGCTCGTTTTATCTTTCCTTGCATCTAAAGCAAACTCTCCTCTGTATATAAATACCTACCCCTTCACATAAATTTTTCCTCTGCATCTCAAAAAAATTCAGACTTCACATCTTCTTTTCGTGCAAGCTCCATCAGGTAATGGTCCAAAACCTTTCTCTTCTTCTTTTATTTTTCTTTTGTATTTTCTCTTGTCTGCCATGCTTGGTCCTTCTATCGGCAAATTGTGTACTCGACTGATCCACTACCTCTCAACCCTGACTACCACCTAGTGCTCAGCCGAGTTCCTATAGGAGACTTATATTTTGTATAAGCCTTAATTCTGATAGCAGAGTATACGTATGTTGATGATAAGGATCTGTAGGAAGATTGTAGTGTGGTAGGTGTTGTTTTTTTTCACCTTGCCTGTACGCATAAATATAAATATACATCTAGTGGAGTTGGACCGAGTTTTGAGTATCTGTGCATGTGTTCTAAGAGCATGCGTTGAAGTATTGAAGTGTTGTAGGGTGGATGTTAAATTTGCAGGGACGTGTTTTGTTAAAAATAAAAAATAAAAAAATATATCTTAGAACTAAATAAACTCAGAGAACCATTAAAAATGGTGGCCGAAGAAATCAACATGGCAAGCTTACTGTCACCAGACGCAATTGTAAATCCACTGAGTTATGCAATAAGTGTTTACAATCTTGAATAATGAGCATATTTGGAACGGTAGCTGGCATTTCAAATCCTTTGAATATTCTCGAGTCCCGCTCACACCATAGATGCCATATCATCGTAGTAAATGAAATGTTCATAATAGGATAATATATGCTATTGCTGAGTTTTAGATAGATGCGTGCATGATTAAGACCCAGAGCCGTGCCATGCATAGAGCTTGCCTATATATTTTTCCAAGATTGATTTATAAGTTTGGCCTTGTGCATATATCAGTGAGTGTATCAGTGAGGCTTCAGTTGCATATAAAGGAATAGAACTGCAATGCTTTACTTAGCCTATTCATAAGTAGGTAAGGGTAGCTGATAATATTATGGGAGGTGTTTCCTTTTTGTACATGCGTCTGAATCAAGTCTGTTGCTGCTTTAGTTGCTTGTAGTCATGTAGGTAGGGATTTGTAGATCGCTGGGAAGAGTGTGCATGTTTTAAATTGGCAGGGACGTGTATCACGGCCATACATGTATCAAGGCCATACCATATCAGTTTAAGCACGCACTTAGTTGTTGGGCCGAGCCTGAAGACGTTGCCTCTAGTTCACATGATGGAGTGGAAAGGAAAGATTGCCATGAAGAAGAAGAAAAAGGAAAAGAGTAGCTTAATGTTTTGGATGCGTACAGTAGCATTTAGGCTGAGCATGGGTTAGGTGGTGGAGCGGTCGAGTCGAATGGTTTCTTTTTGTCCCGTTTGTTCAAAAATCTCGTGTTAAAGTTTTCTAAGTCTTGTTTTATTTCATTTCCTTTTCAAGCTTTGAATCCGGGCGTCGACTCCGCAGAAATTTGATCGTTGCCGCTGAGCATTTCTTTTTCGGTGAATTTTCGTTTTGAATCATTTTGTCTGCAGCATTCGGGTGAGTATTTCTCACCAAACATACGTACATATATTTTGGTGAATTATCGCAAGTGTATTTGTAAAATTTTATTTACAAATTATCTGTCTGTAATATAACGTAGGATGTTAAACCCCAATTTATATTTACACCTCATCAGTTATTTATCTATTGTAATATTTCTGCAGTTATATTGTTAAATGTTTATTTACTGATTTAAATCATCACTGCAAGTTCCCTGTAAATTTAAATCGTTAAGGCTGAAATGATAGGCCTAAAACGATGATTATTATTCATTTATTCAGTTAACTGTTTGATTTTAACTTGGGATTGCGGGTTTGAAATGATAGTACCCGAGGTTTGTAAAATTGCGGATTGAAATGATATAAATCCGTATCACTTGACCTAGGCTAGAAAATTTTATACAGACCCGTGGTTCCTAAAATATTTTTCTGAAATATTTTAAATTATTTTAAATGGAAGTTTATAATATTGTGGTTTAATGTATTTAAAGGATTTTTATAAAGATTTAAAATGATTTTTGAATGAGTTAAGATTTTAAATAAATAAATATAACTTATTTGGAAAAATTCTGCATTTTTGTTAAGATGAGATTTCAGTTAAGAAATAATTGATAATAAGTTGTATTTGGAATTTAAACTAAATTGATAAGTTAATAACCTATTACAGCATTTAAATGCTGACTTTAAAAATTGGACTGTTTAACCCGTAAACTTTAGGTAGCATTTCGTAAGTGCTGCAGAAACTGGAATTTGATTGTTTTAAAATGTATGGAAATTAATTTTGGGAAAAAGGTGTAAATTTTGGAATTTAATATGCAATTAGAAAATTTTTAAGAAATTGATTTTTTTGATGGATTTAAAGGAAGAATTTAACTTTAAAATTTGGTAAAGGCAATAAATTCCAAAATAAATTGAATAAATTTAAAAAGTATGTATAAAGTGGAAAGTTTAAATCAATATTTGATATTGAAGGAATTTGAAATATATTTTGATTTTAAAAGTACGAATACCATTTTAAACTGTAACCACGGGTTATAATAACGTTTGGTTGGCAAAGAGACCGGGATCAGATATGGACATACTCTCTGTCGATACCGAAAACCACTTTGACTAACCGTGTACGCGGTGGAGATCCCAGAATGAAGTAGGATGGTGGTGACGGTTCCTTTAAGGTAAATACGTGGACCCGACTCCCGTGAGTTGGCATAAGGTGGCTAAAACAGAAGCGATTCTCGGATTAATGAGGTAGCACCTCTGATCGAACGCACTTCTTCGTATGCCATTCTATTACTCTTGTGATTGTTTTGGTGCGCACCTTTGATTTGGGAGTGTTGTTCGAGGTGGGCGGTAACTGCGGCTATGCGTTTCCACCGGTCCGTATAGCAATTGGTATATCTACCCTGGCATTGCCTAGTTGTGCCGTGTCACCTACCATAGCGAGCCTCCTACGAGTTTCTATTTGTGTCGTACCTATGGAGTACCCTCTGGTAGCTTCCCGATCAGGAGGTATTACGGTACTGTATAGACTATTGGCATTATTTGTGTTAAGGTGGAAAATGTAAAGCTTTAACGCTATTTAAAAGTAAGTTTATTTTATATGTAGACACTATTATAATAGCGCAATATACTACATAGTAAATAGTTTAACGGATCCTTAGAGGATGGGCGATCCCAAGCATCCTTTAAGTTACTTGCTATATATTACAGTACACTCGAATTAGCTCACAATTATATAAGTATGTATGTCCTGACTCGAGTGTTATGTTTTATTTTACGCTCGGGTCAGCCTGAGTTGCAGCTTCAGTTTCTCTTCGGAGCTAGGATACCCCGTAGATCATTCGTGCTGCCAGAAGCTTTGTTTCAGTCTTTATCTTTTCTGTAATCATGACCTTTGAAGACTCTGTTTCTTTTATGTTTTAAAAATTGTATTGAAGATTATAAACTATGTAATTTCTGTTGGTTAAAGTTGTATAAGTGGCTTCATGAACCACTGAATGTTTATTTCCGCTGTGAGATTCTGATATCTGCGTATGTGATTCTGTGTATTTGAATTCATTTGTTCCTAAGCTATTTACAATCTATTGTTTTGAACTATTCCAGCTCGACATGTTTTATTTACTATCGAATTTGAATGGTACAAAATAGTGGGTCGTTACAGCTTCTCAACACCTCAACACACCCTTAGGAGCCAAAAAGGATTTTTGGTCATATCTGGATGAGAAAAAGTTTTGGACAGTGAAGAAAAAGAATGGAGTGAGCTGGAAAAAAAACAAGGAAATTCTAGGAGCTAATCAAAGAGTTGTGAGTTAGTTATAACTTATAACTATGTTAGGATTATGTGAAGGTTTTGTTATGCGATCGATTGTTCAATTTGTTGATGAATTTGAGTTCTTTGTTCAATATATACACTGTCATTATGTTTGAAATGTTGTAATTTGTAACAAGATGTTGTCTGATACTAGTTTGAATTATTTTGGATGATAGTGCAGTATATGCGTGCTACTAGAATGTTCAGTTAGTGATATAATTCGCGGCGAAAAGATGATAAAAAGATTAAATAGTCGATGATGACAATTGCCTGTAGCTTATAGGTCCAGGAATTGCGACGCCGATCAACCTGTGTCAGCTTGACCAATTGACCGGTCATGAATCGTTGAGCTTTTAAGCTCCAAGTTGAAGCTGATTTAAATATTTATTTAGAAAAATTAAGTTTTGTTTTATCAATTTAATTAATAATTATACTTTATGAATTTTATTTACTAAAATTTATTTGAAGAAAAACATATCTGCTTATTTATTTAAATATTCTTTTATAATTGGCGTTAACTTAAATTTATAACAGGAATTTGTAATAAAAAGCGGTGTTTTATCATTTCTTAAAAATATTTCTAAAATCGAAGATGTACTAGAATTAAAAGCTCGAAAAGGAAAATTTTAAATATTTTGACATGCTTTTACTATATAATCCTTTGGAATTTTATTTAGTATACAAAATATTTGATTCAAATGATTTTCTATGTAAAATATTTTGAAAAGGTTAAATTTACTAAAGGATAACATTAGTTTACAAGGGCAATAAAGGAGGTTTTGAAAAGTATTGAAACCGAATATAGAGATTCTGGGTATTTCTTATAGGGTACTTTTGGCACAGGTCCTTATTAAGTTTCAAAATTCACGAAAAGTCATTCACTAAATTTCAGTGTAAATTAGGTCCCTGTTTTTTATTCACGATTATTGCAGAGCATGATGCAACTTTCCATAAAAGTTGCTGACATTTCGGCAACTTTTCTGTACACTGTGAACATAGTGTATGAAATTTGCTGAAATATTAGCATTATTTATAAAAGTTGCTGACATTTCAGCAACATTTATGTACACTGTAAACACAGTTTATGAAAGTTACTGAAATATCAGCACTTATTTATAAAAGTTGCTGAAATTTCAGCAATAATTTTTCTTTGTTTTTAGAAAATAGGGACCGGATTTACAATGAAACTTTGACAGAGAAAGTTGCTGAAATATCAGCACTTATTGATAAAAGTTGTTGACATTTCAGCGATAATTTTTCTTCGTTTCCAGAAAATAGGGACCCGCTTTACAATGAAACTTCGACAGGGACCCACTTTACAATATGAAAGCATGATAGGGATGCCTCCGTAATTTCCACTTTATTATATCTATGAAGTAAGCAGTTTTTTCATGAAATTTAAATAATTGATTTGAATAACCATATATGTTTAATTTAAATAGCTTTCTTTTTAAAGGGGATCTTGTGTTTTGGACCTCCTTGAAAAGTTTCTTTCTAATTAATTAATAAGAAGAGTTTAGATTTATTAACTTGGTTTAAAGATAATTTTCATTTAGCTTAAATGCATTTAAAGTAGATATAGCATTCTAAATATATTTTAAACAGATTCTGTATGTATATTTTAAAATTAAACAAGGGATTTAAAAAAGTATATTATAATAGAATTTAAAACTTTTCAAAAGTACATATACAACCTCTTTTGAAATTCAAAATGAGGTTTTGAGATTTTAAATTTAAAATTTCACTCTAGAATCAAAACTTTCGTTGAGTTAAATGTTCGGTTGCATTTCTATACAATGAGAATTTTGAGTAAATGGCTTAGTAATAGCCAGCAGTATGGGACATTTGGTTGTACTTCTCTAATTGCTTTTTTGATCAATGTACGGAATATTTGATTATACTGATGCTTTTCGGTGTATATTACGAGCACCAGTAAACTATCGAATAATACCAAGCGGTATGAGACACTTAAAATATATTTGACCAATTACTCTATGCCAGTAATTGTTACTTACTTGATGAGAAGAGAAATAGGGTTAGTAAGATATAGTAAATATAATCTCTTAGACACACAAAACACAATTAGCTGAGAATTAATAGGATGAGAGCCGCCTCATATGTCTATTGATTGAGAGCCTGTCCCATTTATTACATAAGGATGAAACCGGATTTGCTAGTACATTCTAGAAGCCTGATGGTTGGGTTGCACTTTGAATCAGCAACACGTTAATTACCTTATAGCTAAGAGCTACGCTCTAGTGTTACAAAGGCCAATGATCTGTTACCATATGGCGAATTGCAGGGTAGTAGCCATTGCGTTGCGTAGTCATGTAGCACGAGGTGCAAGATGTATATGGGTCCACGATGGTCGCCAGTTAACTAAAGATGGTAGGATTTTCGTTGAGAGTGTGTGAAGAAGGCTCCTTGACTAGTCCTAAAGCCACCAACCTCCCTTGTGGTTTCCATTAAAATAGATGATTGAGTTGGAGTAGCATTTCTCTAGTGAAAACTGATTATGGAGCTGGGAGACTTATGGGAATGTGTGGCGTAAAGCCGACTCGATTATTTGCTAGACTGAGAGTTTATTAAATTTAACTCTAAGACCAACTATAGATATATATCTATATGCTTGTTTGATAGGGGGTTACCTAAGAGGAATCACAACGATTATCTAAGAGATAATTAAAATATGTTGAGAAATTGTTTTATTCTTACTGATATTATGTATGTTCATATTGGCTGTTTTTTTTCACCTCATACATTTAGTGCCTAAGATAGGATTGACTTTGTGCATGATCTACTAGTGGATTATCAGAGAGATAATCTCAACATTGCCGAGAGCATGCACCAAATGCACTGGATACAATTGAAATCAAATATAAATTTATCCTCAAGTGGTGTCCATTCATCTATAGTCAGTGAGACAATTTAAATGCTTAGTCATTAATAGTTTTATGAAATTTTTACAAATCAAAAAGGTTTTTAGGTGCTTCTTTGTCGAAATGAACCATCATTAAAATGACGATCCTTCTTACATCAAAATTACTTTTAAACTACTAAAATTACTTAGTTTAAAATTAAATATATATAAATATTTTTAAAAACTGTGTAATTTACTTAACATGTTTATTTTTTTATTTACAACATGGCAACACACTTCAAATTTATAGAATTGGGTATGAGTATGAACCTTGCCAGAACTACTTTCCTAAGGAATTGAACATTAAACCGTAGCATGTTGTCACAGCCCGCAAATTCGTATCCCTTTGAGTCGACAATATTCTCCATTAGTTCAACTCAAAGTGGACGGAAATATGAACCATTAGGGTTTAAGAAGAAAAAAGGTAGAAGAAGAAAATAAAAAACAATATCAGAATCTCACAATCGCAGAGGAACAATATATAATAGATAATAACTGATCTTTATACAAAAGATAACTATAACTGTTTATATATTATATCATCGGAGTACAACACAGTCAATAGCACAAAACTGGACAGTTATAGTAACTTGTCTTCACAAAACTGACTATATAGCTTACAATGCATAGTGGAAAATACACCAGATATGTGATATACGTCTTGCCATCCAGCTCATCTTCGGAGCTCCACAGCATCCTATCCTGTATCTGTAATACTCGGTCTAACCCGAGCATTACAATAAAATAGCATCCGAGTCAGTCTGTAAAACCAGCGTGGGAAAACACAATCTATTGAATTATTAAAGTTCTCAAAATCCCTTGAAATCAAAGGTATCTCATAATACCAAGACACATATAAACATGCCAGGTTTTTACATTACGATAACCAAAACAGTTTTATCAATTTCGTCTGATATTATAATAGTGTCTATAGAAAGTAAAATCGAATCTAGCTGAAATGCTTGCATCTCACTTCTAGCAATAGTTGGGCACAATCAAAACCGTACAGGCGCCTATTGGAGAACGGATTCCGTACAATGGCAGGGTTACTGGGGTACCGTTCGTCATAGTACCTGGTCTAGATCAGAGTACTGAGGACCACTCCCGATCCCCTACAACACAAGATCGGCCTACCCCTAACCTTGATAGACCGAATAAGATCATCCCGCGGTTGGGATCAGCAACCTCCACACAACCGAATCAAAGGGACTCTAGATAGGGATGACCTTACCCTAATTGGGTGCTACCCACTTAGCTTTGCTACACCTCCCCTGTTTTAGCCATTCCCAGTTGATGAGGCTTGAGGCTATGCGTTAGCTTTTTAGCACATATTCACTTAGAATGCTCATCGTCCTCCAATGACGATGATCTGATAGCATTCATCCATACAAGTTGCCATGGGTCTAGACAAATCAAATCACCGTCTTCATCATCTTCATGGTATTCATTCGCTACGTTCAAACCAGATTGAAATGGTTTTGGATAATTAAACCCGATCTCGGTCTCTTCGAGACGGTCAACACATCGGCTAATATTGATAGTAGGTTATTTAACTGTCAAATTAAAACAATCATTCAACCATTATTTTATTTCCACTAAAAAGCACCAAGTCTTATTAAATTTAGATTTTAAATAAATTAAATCACTTTATCCAAAAATATACACATAAAATATTTAAAATAAAACTACTTAAATCACTTTATTCAAAATAATAGTTATGAAATTCTATAATAATTTCCTAAGTAAAACTTTAGCCAAAAATTACTTTTAGAATAAAACTGTTACATAAGGTATAAATATTTAATAGTTGTCCTTTAAATCGTAATACTAGTTCATCCTTTAAAGATATCTAATACTGTAATTAACTTAATTAATATTTACTTTAACACTTTTAAAATAATTAAATAATACATTTTCCTAAAAACATTCTTTTAAAAACATCTTTAAAATTTCTAACTTATACTTAAATATCTTTCTTTGAAAACATACTTGGTCCTTCAGGAAAATACACTTTCCATTCCAATAAATCTGGTCTTGTCATTTATAAATCCTTCTCGATTTATCTCTTGTTTAATTTACGTCCCAATCCCGCAAATTTCCTTTTCCACACCGTTAAAAATAAAACCACTTTTTATTTTTAAAATGAATTACCCATTCCTTTATAAATTTTCCCCTGAATTTATAAACCCAAATTATCCATTGATAAATATTCACTTTATTTATAAAGCCAGTTTACAAATTTCATAGCCTCATTCCCTTTTTAATCACTATTTTCAAAAACACTTAATCGATTTCCAAATCAATTTCCTGAATTAAATTCCCTTTAAATTTTATTTCTTGATTTACCCATAGTTTATTCCAAAATCCATTAATTCTAGGTTTACTCCTTTATTATGATTTAAAACCTTATTCAAATCTGAAAAATCCATTTCATATTCTATTTCAAAATTCTACTTTATTTTTCCCATCCCATTTAAAACTTCAATTTTAAAAATAATTTTTTTGTACTTAAAATCAATATTGCTTAAGTCCTTACTTTTCAATATCCTTTAATTTACATTTATCCGAAGAATTTATTCTTTTTCTATGTTCCAGAATTTATTAAATAGGATTTTGAAATCAACTATTTACCTTTTCCAAATCCACTTTTTTTAATTTATCCATCTTTACTATAAATATCCTTTTTTAATTTTTTCCCTTTTTATTTACCTTTTGAAAATTCAATATTTATATTTTTAAAATGCCATAATATATCCAACAATACATCAACATCAAATAAACTAATTTTCCAACATAATATATCACATATTGTCCAACATTTCGTATAACTGATTACGAAAATAAATTCAACATGTTTTAGGAATACACTTGGATCCCTCCAACTTGTTTCCCTACATCCATAGATGTTAGCACAATATAAAAATACCAATCTTACTTCGAGGGGGATATCGCAGTACAAAGGGTCATTCGCTATTATGCGGGGTGCATTGGGTCTCATCCGTTATATAATGCGGGAATATCAATCACTCCAATATACATATATACACTACTATATATAATATCACATCCAGACAGATAATAAATCATCAATTCAAGCAATTAATCAATAATTCAAATTTAACAATTTAAATTCACCAGTAAATCCAATTCGAGTGAGATTAACTCACCTTGTATTTTTGTTTGCAATCCACTTCAATGTCGTCTTGGTTTCACGATTCTTGATCTTGTATAAACATTATATGGTTTTGTAAATATTTGAAAAAAATCAAAAAATAAATTACCATTTAATAAATTTAATCAACTAATTTTAAATAAAAAATTTCTTTTTTTCTGACCAAAAACATAAATTTTATAGCAGGGTGTATACATATCCTAACTAACATTGTACATATTTTAAAATTAACAGTAAGCTAAATTTGTAGTATATTTTTTATATATATCCTTTCCCAAATCTACATATATACATATGTATGTGTTAATTTTAATTTGAAAAATAAAGCTACGACTACCTTATCGCCTTAGTGACATGGTCGAGCATCCATCCACCGATCGACTCCACAAACTGCTGCCTCCTACCCCACCTTGCTGCCACCACAACGAATCACACAACTCATCGCCAGAATGTCTCTATCCATGATAGCCAGCAACCTCCACCCACGCACTCACGAATGACTCCATCCAGAAATCGTGACCCAGTCCAACGAAACGTCACCTCCTGAACCCAACTCGAGTCGCCGCTCTACCACCCCTTGCCGCGCTTGAGATCCCCCCAAATAATCACGACAGAACACAATGAGTCACCAAACTCTATCACGAAACCTATCCCCCCATGCTCGCTATCGAACAAAATCAAGCACCTCCTACAGATGTCGTGCCTCATAACCCATAGCAACCTCGAAGAGAAATCCAATTTGAACCTACAGCTAATTCCACTTTTTACCTCAGCTTCTATGTTGATTTTTTTTTCCTTTTAATTACGAACGAATTTGTTCAGATAAAAAAAGATAAGGGAAAGACCTGACTTTGTTTTTGAATGGGAACGAAAGGAGAGGGAGAACGAGGTTTTTAACGAATTCAGTTGTTCTTTTTCTTTCTCTTTTTTCTGCGTTGATTTAAAAAGGTGGAGCGAGGAAGATGCTTATGCGAAAAAGTGCTTTTGCATGAAGAAATGGTCTTGCTACAGTGATTGAAGAGAAGGGAAAAAGCTCTGATGGGAAAGAATTTCAGTTGAAGGAAATTTGACTGGTCAAAAAATATATTATATTTAACTTTAAATTTAAATCGTCTTGAATTCCTAGTTTGAAAACTTGACATCCTGTCAAGGCATGCCGCAGGGTGTTTATAATGTTATACCCTTATTCCGAGCGCAATGGAAAAGGTTTCGAGTCCTAATTCGATCGTATGGGGAAGATAGCTTTTTGGAGCCAATTATTATATTGATTTCGATATAGATTTCAGCGTGTTTATATATCGTACGACCAAACGAAAACTCCAAATGCTACAAAATTTGAAGTCCGATAATATTACAATATTAAGGATCCAATGGAACTGGTTTCGTCAAAATCCGAGATTGCGCCTCAGAACGCTATTTTTAAATGTCAACTTAAATGATATATTTTTAAAACTGAACAGATCACTTTTAAATTCAATTTTAAAGCTTTCATTATCTTGAGTATTCTCAATATAAATTTTATGAGCCTTTAAATTATTTTTGACAAGCTTAGAAATCTAGATTCAACATTTTTACCCAATTTCCAATTATTAAATTCAATAAATTAATTATCAAACAAATATTGATATTTGAAATTCAAGTCAAAAATTGACTTTTAAATATTTAAAACCGATTAAATATTCCATTTTCAAATTTTCAAAATTCCATATCGTTACAGATGCATACGCAAAAGTTCATTCATTTTTTACATATGATGCGTATACAAAATGTGTGTGTTTGTGCATATATACACACATATTGTAACAACCCGCATATTTTACGATTATATATTTAAATATTTTATTTTAATATAGCATCGTTAGTCGGATTTAAGTCCGAAAAGGTTACTTTTGCAAACAGTCAAATTAAGACTCGAGACCACTTTCATTGAGTTCAAAATGGCGTTTACGACCTTTTTGAGTATAAACACCGATATGTTTGAAGCTAGCTAAAATTTCGACTTTGGGTTTGGATTTCAGCCCATTAACCTTAAATATCAACCCAACTCCACTCCACTCCTCTTCATTCCTTCATAATATTTCCTACAACTCAAGCTTTAGCAAAATTGGTGGAGGATCCACCTTTGTTTTCAAGCTTTAGCAAAATGCTTATTATCTTAGATTGGGGCTTTTATAGTTGAGTTGAAGAGTGGTTGATCCACCTTTGTTTTCAAGCTTCTTCTTCCTTGTTTTTGTGTAAAAGGTGAGATTTTTATCTCACGTCTATGTCTATATCTATCTTTGTGGTTAGGTATGAATTCCTAACATCTATTCATGATCATTTGCTTTTGATTTGAATTGATTTGGTGATTTACTAATTTTTGGATTCGAAGTCCAATTTTGTGAAAATCCTACTAAGGATGTTTGGTTATGTTGTTTGGGATGCATCGAAGAGCCTATAAGGCCGGATAGTCGCTTGGCGTAAATCCTTAGTCACCGTTTCTCACTCGATTGCTCCCGAAATCGTTTTGGCAATCATGACCTAGGCAAATTATTTCCCTTACCAGGTGTTCAGACGTCTGGATACCAATGCCAGACGTCTAGTTTTACCTCCTGGAGAAAATTATACGCGGCAGAGAAAAATAAAAAAGGTCATAAACCAATCCCAAATGTCTGATTCTTAAATCCAGATGTTTGGACGGTTTCGGACGTCTGGTTTGCCGAACCAGATATCTGGTGGGTTTTCTGGAATATTTCTAAAAACCAAAACCAGACATCTGGATCAACCCCTCAGACATCTGGATCTGTGCATATCTGCCTATTTGCCTAATTTTGAGTAAAACTCCAATGTTAATCGGTTTTTTGTCGATCCGACTAGTTGTTATCACTATTATCGACTTTGATGACTTCTTTCTTTGGATTTTTGGGAATATCCATTTTGATGGGTTTGGTATCGATTTCATTGGGTTTAATTCACGTCTTCGAATGTGAATTTTTGATGATTGATTGTTTATACAATCATTACTGTGGCTTGTCACTTTAAAATGCAAAGGTTTCAATACTGGTAGTAAATATTCAAATCCTTTTACAAAGATGACTTCAACTCTATTTTTGATACAAAGTTCGCTTTTAAGACCGTTTTCCAATCTATTAGTATATATAAACCTTTACTTCATTCGTTTGAGAAATCTAATTAAACGACTTTGTAAAACAAGTGGTATGAAACACTTACATTTACTTCGTCGGTTAATTTTTGGACTTGTTCGATTGAAAATCTTGTGACAATTTGTGAGTGGGAATCTACAATTTGTTCGTAAATATTTAAGTTAAGCCAGTGGTTATAGGACATGAAGCTGAACTCATTTATTTACTAGCTTAGTGTAATTGACTCTTCTTGATGATCGATGATGATCATTTGTGGTTTAGACTAGCAATGTGCAATGTCTCTTTGTCTGTGAGGGAGACTAAACCCCGTTTCTATGGAGCTTCGGCTCAAAAATTGGTGGGGTAGCGACCCATGGTCTTCGGGCCGTTTGTGGAGCCTCAGCTTAAAATTAATGGTTAGAAACCATGGAATAACGTTCCGTTTTGTGATACACGTGTCGACGAGTTTTCATGCTCCCATTTTGTGATAGACCTCCCCCTCTTTTGATTGCTGAATTTGTAGATGATGATTTCTAGAATTTGTGTCTCACCAATTTTAGTGATTCACATTGATGAGTTTATCAATATTTGTGCATTGGTGAATTTGTGTTTCAACAACTTTTATGATTGGCATTGAGATGACTGCCAATATTTTTGACTTGGCGAATAAAAATAAAGAATATGGTTTTCTTTTTGATTTATGAGAAGATTCTTGTGATTTTGATTACTCTCTGGTTGATTTTCAAATGCATTCTTATCATAATATGGCATTATTTTTATCATACGTTTTTGTCATATCTCTTATTGTATCTCATTTTTATCTGATAGTTATAGCTAGACTGATCCGTTTATTATTTTCTTATTAAATAATACTCGGTCAGACCGAGATGTTACAGGTGCTTCTGGTTGACTCCTTATCTGGGATCATCATTATCTAACTTTCGTCTAACTACATTAGATTGGTAGTTTTTGTTGTTATACATTCGAGATAGAGACTCCTTGATGTATACATACTCTTTGATGTAGCACTTGTATCTATTCTTTTGTGATATTGTTGATCTTATCTAACCACTACTTTGATGTACACTGATACGTGTTATATTCATATCTGTTTCCGCCTTTCTGATATGAATATCTGTGACTGATTTATGTTATGTTTATTTCTATATTCATTTTCGAAGACCACATAGCCACTGGGTAGTAGCTTTGAGTTTGTATCGGTACGTCGGATTTCCTCTTGAAATGAAATGCATGTTTTACTATTTGACATATCGGTGCTTGCACAAAGCAATTACACGGATGGTCGCTCCTCAACAGCCTTATTCTTCGCGCTAGTTGATGGCATTACTTTGTAGTGTCCTTGGCTAGCGTGATTATAGAGGAGGGGTATCACAGCATGGTATCAGAGCCTAACTTCAGAACAATGTAGAATAATCTAGCAAGGATCATTGTCCTAAATCCGTCTTAGGAGTCGTGCCTTATGATTTATTCGAGTCATTGGTCCCGTTCTATTCTATTTCCTTTGTGATGCCTTGTTTTATCAATCATGATTGTTTGATATTCATTCTGAGATTAACCTTTTTCTTTTTCTTTCTTTCTTTCTTAAAGAAGAGAAATGATTAGACCAGGCCGTCCCAGCGCCGGTCAATCCAGTGCTACTCCTCAAGATGGAGTATTTAGGTCCGCCCAACAGCTTCTTGATTTGGTAAAGAATGCTCAGGCTGTCGGACTCATTCCAGAGCCTACTCACCCAAAATTCGGATTTGCATGCCTGTGTAGTGATTATACAAATTTGGATGGAGAGCCGTTCAGGGGTTCCGAGGGCGTTATCGAAGTCCAAGCTTGGCTTAGAACATGCAATCGCATCTTTTCTCACATGAATCTTATTGATCTTCATCGAGTCTAAGTGACTTCTAGCATGCTCCAAGAAAGAGCATTAGATTGGTATAAGCTTCTTATTTCTGAAATAGTTGAAGTGCATCTTACTTGGGAGCAATTTCGAGAAAGATTCGAATCAAAGTTTGTGCCGAAAGCTGAAAAAGTGACTTTGGCCCGTCGTTTTATTGACCTTGTTCAAGGTGAATCTTCTATGGTAGATTATGTCGCTTCTTTTGAATCACTCTCTAAATACGGGGTCGAGTATATTAATACCCCATTGAAGAGAAATCAGAGATTTGTCTATGGATTGAATAAGAATCTCAAAAAGCCATTACTTCTGAAATTGGAGGTTGCATTCGATCAGCTTGTTGATATCGCTCTTCAACTTGAAAAGACAGATAAAGTGTAACGTCCCACATTTTCGTATGTTTTAAACCAACGATAAACCACACACGTCAGACTTAAACCATACAGAAGGGCGGATTGTTATGGGGTAAATAAGAAAAGTAGAGAAAGAAAAAAAACAAAATAAAATCTTGCAGCAGAACGATAAAATATAATAATCAAATAAACAGTTCATGAAGCTGTTTTACAAAACATTTGATTATTCTTATACGATATATATCAGAGTTACACATACCAAAGAATAATAACAATGCAGCGGAACAATGTGATGCAGTGGAACACTATAGTAAATAATGGTATTATACAATCTTCGTCTTCGTCCTCCAGAAATAAGGCCTTCAATTCCTTAAATGCTCAGGCTGACCCGAGCGAATTGAAAAGACAAAACACTCGAGTCAGAACTAAAAGATCTTACGTAAGTTAAATCAACGAATAATACGAGTGGACGGCGTCATAGATGTTTACGGGATTTGACATCTCCTATCCAGTGTCTAACGTGAGTGCAGTAACTTAAGAGACGCCCGGGATTCACATCTCCTAAGGATCCGTTAAACTATTTACTATGTAGTAATATTTCGCTATTATAATAGTGTCTATAGTAAAATAAATGTAACATCTAGCCTTTTCGCACGCTTTAAATCGACGATAAACCACACACGTCAGACTTATAACATACAAAGGGGCAGATTGTCATGGGGTAAATAAGAAAAACGAGAAAGAAATAAAACAAAACAGAATCTCACAGCGGAATGATAAAATATAATAATCAAATATACAGTTCATGAAGTTGTTCATAAAGTATTTAATTTTACTTATACAATATATATCTGAGTTGCACATACCAACGAATAAAAATCGATGCAGTGGAATATAGTGTGTAGTGGAACAATAAAATATAATAATAATAATAATAATAAAATCTTCGTCTTCGTCCTACAGAAATAAAGTCTTCGATCCTGAAATGCTCGGACTGACCCGAGCAAATTGAAAAGAAAAAACACTCAATCAGAACTAAAAGATCTTATGTAAGTTAAATCAAGAAAAATAAATATGAGTGCATTAACTCAAGAGATGCTCGGGATTTACATCTCTTGAGTTGCACATACCAACGAATAAAATATAATAATCAAATATACAATTCATGAAGCTGTTTAAAAATATTTAATTTTACTAATACAATATATATCTGAGTTGCACATACCAACGAATAAAAATCGATGCAGCGGAATACAGTGTGTAGTGGAACAATAAAATATAATAATAATGAAATCTTCGTCTTCGTTCTCCAGTAATAAAGTCTTCGATCCTGAAATGCTCGGACTGACCCGAGCGAATTGAAAAGACAAAACAATTGAGTCAAAACTAAAAGATCTTATGTTGGTTAAATTAACAGAAATAAATATGAGTGCAGTAACTCCAATGTTAATCGATTTTTTGTCGACTAGTTGTTATAACTATTATCGACTTTGATGACTTCTTTCTTTGGATTTTTGGGAATACCATTTTGATGGGTTTGGTATCTATTTCATTGGGTTTAATTCATGTCTTCGAATGTGAATTTTTGATGATTGATTGTTTATACAATCATTTATGTGGCTTGTCACTTTAAAATGCAATGGTTTCAATACTGGTAGTAAATATTCAAATCCTTTCACAAAGATGATTTCAACTCTATTTTTGATACAAAGTTCGCTTTTAAGACCGTTCTCCAATCTATTAGTATATACAAACCTTTACTTCATTCGTTTGAGAAATCTAATTAAACGGCTTTGTAAAACAAGTGGTATGAAACACTTGCGTTTACTTCGTCGGTTAATTTTTGGACTTGTTCGATTGAAACTCTTGTGATAATTTGTGAGTGGGAATCTACAATTTGTTCGTAAATATTTAAGTTAAGCCAGTGGTTATGGGACATGAAGCTGAACTCATTTATTTACTAGCTTAGTGTAATTGACATTTCTTGATGATCGATGATGATCATTTGTGGTTTAGACTAGCAATGTGCGATGTCTCTTTGTCTGCGAGGGAGACTAAACCCCGTTTCTATGGAGCTTCGGCTCAAAAATTGGTGGGGTAGCGACCCATGGTCTTCGGGCCGTTTGTGGAGCCTCAGCTTAAAATTAATGGTTAGAAACCATGGAATAGCGTTCCGTTTTGTGATACACGTGTCGACGAGTTTTCATGCTCCCATTTTGTGATAGACCTCCCCCTCTTTTGATTGCTGAATTTGTAGATGATGATTTCTAGAATTTGTGTCTCACCAATTTTAGTGATTCACATTGATGAGTTTATCAATATTTGTGCATTGGTGAATTTGTGTTTCAACAACTTTTATGATTGGCATTGAGATGACTGCCAATATTTTTGACTTGGCGAATAAAAATAAAGAATATGGTTTTCTTTTTGATTTATGAGAAGATTCTTGTGATTTTGATTACTCTCTGGTTGATTTTCAAATGCATTCTTATCATAATATGGCATTATTTTTATCATACGTTTTTGTCATATCTCTTATTCTATCTCATTTTTATCTGATAGTTATAGCTAGACTGATCCGTTTATTATTTTCTTATTAAATAATACTTGGTTCAGACCGAGATATTACAGGTGCTTCTGCTTGACTCCTTATCTGGGATCATCATTATCTGACTTTCGTCTAACTATATTAGATTGGTAATTTTTGTTGTTATACATTCAAGATAGAGACTCCTTGATGTATACATACTCTTTGATGTAGCACTTGTATCTATTCTTTTGTGATATTGTTGATCTTATCTAACCACTACTCTGATGTACACTTATACGTGTTATATTCATATATGTTTCCGCCTTTGTGATATGAATATCTGTGACCGATTTATGTTATGTTTATTTCTATATTCCTTTCCGAAGACCACATAGCCACTGTGTAGTAGCTTTGAGTTTGTATCGGTACGTCGGATTTCCTCTTGAAATGAAATGCATGTTTTACTATCTGACATATCGGTGCTCGCACAAAGCAATTACACGGATGGTCCTCCTCAACAGCCTTATTCTTTGCGCTAGTTGATGGCATTACTTTGTAGTGTCCTTGGCTAGTGTGAGTATAGAGGTGGGGCATCACAGCATGGTATCAGAGCCAAACTTCAGAACAATGTAGAATAATCTAGCAAGGATCATTGTCCTAAGTCCTTCTTAGGAGTCGTGCCTTATGATTTATTCGAGTCATTGGACCCGTTCTATCCTATTTCCTTTGTGATGCCTTGTTTTATCAATCATGATTGTTTGATATTCATTCTGAAATTAACCTTTTTCTTTCTTTCTTTCTTTCTTAAAGAAGTGAAATGGTTAGACCAGGCCGTCCCAGCGCCGGTCAATCCGGTGCTACTCCTCAAGATAGAGTATTTATGTCCGCCCAACAGCTTCTTGATTTGGTAAAGAATGCTCAGGCTGTAGGACCCATTCCAGAGCCTACTCACCCAAAATTCGGATTTGCACGCCTGTGCAGTGATTATACAAATTTAGGTGGAAAGCCGTTCAGGGGTTCTGAGGGCGTTATCGAAGTCCAAGCTTGGCTTAGAACATGCGATCACATCTTTTCTCACATGAATCTTATTAATCTTCATCGAGTCCAAGTGACTTCTAGCATGCTCCAAGAAAGAGCATTAGATTGGTATGAGCTTCTTATTTCTGAAATAGTTGAAGCGCATCTTACTTGGGAGCAATTTCGAGAAAGATTCGAATCTAAGTTTATGCCGGAAGCTGGAAAGGTGACTTTGGCCCGTCGTTTTATTGACCTTGTTCAAGGTAAATCTTCTGTGGTAGATTATATCGCTTTTTTGAATCCATCTCTAAATACGGGGTCGAGTATATTAATACCCCATTGAAGAGAAATCAGAGATTTTACTATGGCTTGAATAAGAATCTCAAAAAGCCATTACTTCTGAAATTGGAGGTTGAATTCGATCAGCTTGTTGATATCGCTCTTCGACTTGAAGAGACATATAAAGTGTAACGTCCCGCCTTTTCGTATGTTTTAAATCGACGATAAACCACACAAGTCAGACTTAAACCATACAGAAGGGCGGATTGTTATGGGGTAAATAAGAAAAGTAGAGAAAGAAAAAAAAACAAAATAGAATCTTGCAGCAGAACGATAAAATACTATAATCAAATAAACAGTTCATGAAGCCATTTTACAAAACATTTGATTATTCTTATACAGTATATATCAGAGTTACACATGCCAAAGAATAATAACAATGCATCGAAACAATGTGATGCAGTGGAACACTATAGTAAATAATAGTAATAATACAATCTTCATCTTCGTCCTCCAGAAATAAGGCCTTCAATTCCTGAAATGCTCAGGCTGACCCGAGCGAATTGAAAAGACAAAACACTCGAGTTAGAACTAAAAGATCTTATGTAAGTTAAATCAACGGTAAATAATACGAGTGGACGGCGTCAGAGATGCTTACAGGATTTGACATTTCCTATCCAGTGTCTAACTTGAGTGCAGTAACTTAAGAGATGCTCGGGATTCACATCTCATAAGGATCCATTAAACTATTTACTATCACTACGCCATAAATGACCTTCTGCAACACAAAATAAATGTTGGGTCTGGCCCAAAAAAATTTTCCATAGGTCTATGGCAACACTATTCGGGTGATGTGATTTTTGTCGTTGCCTTAGACTTCAAAGGCAACATTTTGACTATCTAAGGCAACATAAGTAATATTGTTCCAATAGAGCCCTATTTGGTCTATAGCAACATCGATAGGTGTCTGTAGCAACATTTCAAAATGTTGCTATAGATATTAACTTTCTGAATTTGTGGGGCCCATAATGTAGAGCATATTTGATTTTTTAATAGAAATAAATATCTATTTAATAAAATGCTATTGCACAGAATTTGATATTCAACAGTAATTTATTTAAATAAATATTTTATTTTAACATTTGAAATAGTACAAATTCCCGACTCCACTATTTTACAATTCAATGATATATAACACTTATATTCACATATACAGATATTCCTCGCTACATCACTCAGTTCACTCATTACATATGCAGTTTCAATTTATACAAACACTGACATTGACGAATATAGACATGCACTAACCCGTTCAGCAATGCTGTGAGGATCAGTTGCCTGGCCACGTGGTTTTGCAGAACCATTAGAAGCAATAGTATTATTAGCTTGAGCTGAATCATCCACTTGATGCTGCAGAATATTAAGCAATTTTGAAATTATAACACACAGACATACCAACAAATATTGAATCAATAGTAGCCAGCATATATTGAATTAATATTTGGAACAGACAAACTACTAAACTATAAGCATATATTGCATTCCATCAGCCCACATGTATAGGAACTAGAAGCTTTAAATCTTAACAATCTAGCATTTCTTCTGATATTAACTACTGAATAACTCCTACATTTTCTTTTACCAGTTTGGAAACATGAGTAGAATCACAAGCATAAATAGGAGGAGGTGTAGATCTTCTTAAAGATGCAAGACGGAAGTACAAAATAAATTTTAAAGAGTCAATATAAAAATAAATGACCTTGTTTGGATCAACAAAAGAATAAGCCATGATGTCTGACCCTGCACACCTTGACAGTATCGCAACACAGTGAATAATATGCTTCAGCAATTCCTTCACATCCATTAAAATAATAAGTTGCTTACTATCTAAATTTGTGTCCTTCTCTATTCTATCAATAATAATGCCTATACTTCCATTTTCCTATAGCCGTATCATTTCAACTGTGCATTTTATATTCAAATTCAACTCACTACAGGCCTTCAAGAAAACTAGAACATTAACCGAGTTCAAACCAAGAGCTGAAACGCTAACCTTCTTTCCATTTAATGCAACTTCTGCACAATTAGCCTCAAAACTCAAACAAACAGGCTTGTAAATATCCCTTCCAACGAGCGCATCAACAAACTGACCATTATTACTATTCACGCCACAAGCCCAAAGCTTTATGCAATTCCTGATAACTCTATGCATGTTTAAAGATAAAACTTGCACATTCTCCTTATCATTTACATAAAAGAGACACACCTGATCACCATTACCTAAACAAAACATACCCTTACCATTTAAACAAACAACTGAAACTAATCCAATGTGCTCCAATAAATCATTCAATCCTTCATGTCTACAATATGAGACAATATCCAAAACCATTCCACTATCATTCGAGATATCAGAAACTGATGACACTACAATATCATCACTCTAATTTTGAACTGTATCCAAACCAATTCGACTAGTTCCACCTGCCTGCCAATAACCAGAACTTCATCGAAACCAATTCGACTACCCCCTTCCACTCTGACATCAGGCCCCAACCACGAAATTACGACCAAATCAGCAACTCCCTGAACCATCGCAATCCCACAACCTTACCTCGAATCACCAGAATTGCCAAAAACCTGAACAAAATCGCGAATCCACTACCATCCAATCGACTGAAATGCCCAACTAAAGAATTTGGGTTTGTGATATTGGATTGTGAAATCGAACGCCTGAACAACCAAATCTCAATATAACTAATAGTGTACTGTTGACGTGGGAAAAAAACCTGGAAGTAGTGAGGAAAACTGACGCGGGGCGAAAGAAAATAACGGAAATTGATATGGCCGATAGGGGGTAAAAACAAAGCCAGTTATTCCCCAGATCGAAGAAACAAGGAGGAGCGACGTCATTTTTTTTAAAGTCGGCGGAATAAAAATTAGGGATTTGAAAATTGGGGGTGAAAAACGAAAGCGGGTGAGTGAAAAGTAAAGCGGGAAATGGAAATTGGTAAGGTGTGGATCAATGGTGTGAATCGACGGTTGAGATTTTGTTTTAAATGGTGGTGTGGATCGCTGAGGTGTAATTTTTTTTTTAATTTTTTTAATTAGAATATATCTGTGGCAACACTATATAAAAATGTTGCATCGTGTTACACTTGTTTAGCTAGAGCAACACATTTTTATGGCTAAGGTAACACAAAAAATACAACATTGCTGTAGGACCAAAATTTTATAGCTGTCGCAACATTTTAGCTAGCAACACCTTGCAAAAATGTTGCAGAAGGTCAACTATGGTGTAGTGTATGTAGTAATATTTCACTACTATAATAGTGTCTATAGTAAAATAAATGTAACATCCAGCCTTTTAGCACGCTTTAAATCGACGATAAACCACACATGTCAGACTTATAACATACAAAAGGGCAGATTGTCATGGGGTAAATAAGAAAAACGAGAAAGAAATAAAACAAAACAGAATCTCACAGCGGAAGGATAAAATACAATAATCAAATATACAGTTCATGAAGCTGTTTACAAAATATTTAATTTTACTTATACAATATATATCTGAGCTTCACATACCAACGAATAAAAATCGATGCAGCGGAATACAGTGTGTAGTGGAACAATAAAATATAATAATAATAATAATGAAATCTCGTCTTCGTCCTCCAGAAATAAAGTCTACGATCCTGAAATGCTCGGACTGACCTGCGCGAATTGAAAAGACAAAACACTCGAGTCAGAGCTAAAAGATCTTATGCAAGTTAAATCAACAGAAATAAATATGAGTGCAGTAACCCAAGAGATGCTCGGGATTTACATCTTTTAAGGATCCGTTAAACTATTTACTATGTAGTATATTTCGCTATTATAATAGTGTCTATTAGTAAAATAAACTTACTTTAAAATAGCGTTAAGGGGTTACCCATAAAGCCCTTAACACACTTTTATATTCCCATAGTCTATATAGTACCGTAATCTCCCCCGTACTGGGCGTCGTCAGAGGGCACTCCATAGGTATGGTACAAAACAAAATCGTATAAGGCGCGCTAGGGTAGGTGACACGGCACAACTAGCAATGCCAGGGTAGATATACCAATTACGCTTCCGGGTCGGTGGCAACGCATAGCAGAAGCTACCGCCCACCTCGAGCCACACTTCCAAATCAAAGAAATCAAAAGTGGCCACCGAATAAATCCAAAGTCAGAGTAGAGTATCGAAGGGATATGTCCGATTAAAGGGGCTACTATCTTAACCCGTCAATCGCTCCTATTTTAGCCACCTTATGCCAACTCACGGGAGTTGGGTCCACGTATTTACCTCAAAGGAAACGCCGCCACCATGCTACTTCATTCTGGAATCTCCACCGCATACACGGTTGTTGAAGTGGTTTTCGGAGTTGGCAGAGAGTATGACAACTTCCGATCCCGGTCTCTTCAACAACCAAACGTTATTATAACACCGCGGTCTTTTCAAAATAGTTTATACCTTAAAACCAGAATAAAAATCCATTTCAAAACCATATAAATAAAATATCATTTCTAATTTAAAACCCAAATCAATATGATATCATTTTTATTTCAAATATATCCTTTTTCAAAAAATCATAGTACTTTCAAATATATATACCTTAAACCCATAGCTTCGAAACATAATTTTCAATACTTAAATGGTTTAATAATAAATTACTTTATAAAGTAAATTTGCTTTTCAATTTCTCAAATCAGTTCCAAATACAAATTTGAATTCCCAAATAAACCATTTAAACTTTCATATATTTCAACGGTTTAAATATTCCACTATTTCAAAACTAAATTTTTAATTCATATATATATATATATATATATATATGCCAAATTCACTTTACTATTATTTAGTTTGAAATACTTACTTAATAAATCCAGTATCCTTTAAATAAAACTTTCAAATTCAAAAATTGAATATTCCTCAATTTATTTAGACTAGATATATTCACTTAAATCATCTTAAACCCGAATTTAGTTATAACACCATATTCTATTCAAATGTAAATTTCAATAGGATCTTAATTAAATAAAATCTCAAATCAATTTCAAAACTATCTTCTCAACTTTGATTTATAAAAATCAATATAAACTCTATATTAGAATCTAATTTAAGCAAACACTAATCCATAATATATTTTAATAAAATCAACTTTATTATTAAACTTACTTCATACTTTAAACAATTTTATACATAGCTTAAAACCAAGAATTTTACTATATATAAAATAACCTTTATCAAATATCCGAAATCAATATCTCATAAAACCATATATATATTTCCTTACAAAACCATAGAAAATCATTTCAAAATATTTTTATATATATACCGCGGTGTCTGCATAAAATTTTCTATCCTATGATCAAGTGATACGGGTATTTATCATTTCAATCCGCAATTTAAAAATAAAATTTATGGTTATATATCATTTCAAACCGCAATTCCGAATGAAATGAAAATGCATGATAACTTGCAGTTTATTCAATATAAAATACAGCATCCATTCGTCCAATATCAACCATCAACCATTTATCACAATCATCATCCAATTCAAACAATAGCATCAATATAGAACGGATAATAATCATCAGGAATTAACTAGCAGTTTATATTCAATGATAAATTAATAACTGTTTAACTGGCAGTTTATATGCAAAAATAAATAAATAACAATTTAACTGGCAGTTTATATGCAATGAATAAGTAAATGACAATTTAATTAAATAAATGCAATTTAGCTGAGATGGTGATTAAAAATATGCCAAACAGTCATAAATAAATTTCTAATCACATCCAAATTTAATTTAACAAACATAAGAAATTTTAGAAGTTGTGAGTGAGTTAAAATACTCACCTTTTGAATTTAAATTGAATTTGAATCCAATTTAAACCCAAAAATTTAACAGTCTCAGAATCCATCCAAACCTGCGTCAAAATGTCCAGAATTTTGATACGATCCCAACGCAAAAACCCGCGCGTGAAACGGACCTCATATATGAGAGTTATACTTGTTAGAACGATTGGAACAAAATTTAAATTAGAAAACAAAAACAACAAAACAAAAGAGTAGCCCACCAATCAGAAACCACCATGCGTCCTACTTCCTCTCCCAGAAACCACCACGCGGCCTTCTAAAGCACCACTGAACGATGTGCCACCCATCTCCTACCTACCCCAACGCGCGATGTCCCCACGACGACGATCGACGTCGGAACGCGCTGCTGCCGCCAATCCTCCTAAAACCCTAATCGAAATTTCCCCCTTGATCTGACTGTTGAAATCCCCTGAAAGCCACGCCGATGCCTTTCAATCGAGACTCTCCACACTACTGTACCAACGATTTGTCAATCCGTCACAATCCATCGACGATCAATGAACGGTCGTGAATGTTTGTTCAATTTTTGGCCACATCGAACCTCAAATTGAAAAAGGAATTTCAGATCGGAATTAGGCTCTTCGAGAGCTTCGAATCCATATATAATTTGCTATATTTTATGGAGTTTGAATTTTGGCTTTGATTTTGAATTTGATTTGTTTTTGGATTTAGAATTCGTTTGTCTGCCATTGGAAAGGAGGATTTAAGAAGAAGATGTACATATGGACAAATGAGAATGAGGGATATTACGGTTTATAACCACGCATTTATAGATAGATTTGAAATCGAATGGATCAGATAAAATAGATGTACGCGCTAACGACAAAGTAGCCCAAAAATCTCGTTCTAACCCCGGAACGAAATTAGATCAACCCATATATCAAAATAAATATTTCAAAATATTTTAAACGCGATGGAACAAGTTTCAATTCCAAATTCCATCGTATGAAGAAGTTATGCTAAAATCAATATTTTTTTCAAATTAATTTCAATTAAATCGATTTCAGGGCGTTTCGCGTTCGTACGATCAAACGACCAGCCTGATCGCTACGAAACTTGAAACCCTACAATAATTTACCGATATGGATCCGATGAAACTGCTTTCGTCGAAATCTGAGTCAGTGGACAAAATGGCTATTATTATATTAATCAAATAAATTAAAAATTAGTCAATTTGATCAAATTTTCAATTTCAGTTCGATAATTGACAATTCTTATCATTTTAAATTTTCCAAATCATTTACACTGATTTAAATAAATTTTAAAATGTCAATTTAGAGATGATTTATTTATAAATTTCAATATTAATTCTCAATTTCTTAAATTCAACATTATAAATTTAATTTCAAATAAATCTATTAAATTCACTTCCATTCTATTATTCAATTCATTGATGTCAATTGGATAAAATTAACATTGGCTCAATATCTATAACATTAATAATCTCCAATTTAAACTAAAATTTTCAATTAACGTAATAACTAATGTTTAATTCTACTTATTTGCAATAAACTCAATTATTTACTTTTAATTTCAAATAAATAAATCATGATTCCCATTTTTTGTATTCCCTATTTATCATATTATCAATATTAGGTACCATTTATTTTGGTATATATCCAGATACATTAACGTTTCTTTCAAATTTATCTTTATTTAAATTGCATAACATTAAATTTCAATTGTCCCAATAATTACGCTTATTATAATTTGGATTTCAATGGATTTGATTTGTTTTAATCCAAATCTTTTTGTTAAATTCATTACCACTCTATCAACTTAGTTACCTTGTTTTCCCATTCATTACCTTAATATATACAATTTAACAACTCCTAAACATGGTATTACATTTCACATAAATATAACATTTATTTATATTTATTAAAATTAAATTTTCAGTTCCATCAAAGAAGGTAACTTATAATAGTTTGATATCATCAGCTATCAATCACATTCTCATAAGTTTAAATCATTTCCAAACCAATGTTGTAATTTCTTACTAACACATTCTCATAAGTTTAAATCATTTCCAAACCAATGTTGTAATTTCTTACTAACATTGATTATATCCAATTACCATTCACTATATATTTTGGTCAATTTCACACGTTATTTGAAATTAAAGTCTCAATTAAACTTTGCTATTTTGATTTCATTCCTATATTACATCACTTATTGTTTTACAAATAAACTACATTTCACTTCATCCTATTTCCTTCATATCTAGTGACTATTGCCTTATTCTCATTAATATACATTAAGGTTCATTAAATTCAATTGACTCCCATTTTAATTATTACAATAAATGAATTGCAACTGTATAAATGGAAGTTAATTGTTAATAACGTGGATGTAATTACAATTAGTGAAATAATGTAAAGGTTATAACTTGGTTACAAAATTTATATACGGAAGTGGATGTAAATATTGAATTAATTAATGAAAATAAAATCTAAATGTTATGTTTGGATAGAACATAAGTGAATGCAATTAGTAGTATGGAAATAAATGCCAACATTGATTGTAAGTAATAGAGGCTTACTTGTGTGACTAAAGAGTTACGGTAATGTTTATTGTGGGTTACCGATTTATTTAGATGGTTAATTGCAATTGGGGATAAATTGTAACTATATGTGAATTAAGGTAGTAATGTTAATGGCAGTTGATAAATAACCAATTTAATGCAATTCAAATTGATTGACTGTTTATGTTATAATGGAGTGTAAATAGAAATATTTGGTAATAAATTGAATATAAGAAAACGAAGGCAATTAGTGAATTAAATAATGAATTCATAATAATAAATAGTGATTAAGTAAAAGCAAATTAACATATTATAATGTTTTCCCTTATTTCTTTATTTCTATTTCATTCAAATTGTCAAGAATTGATTTTATTTACCATGCAACATTTAATTTCTAACATTCGTTCCAATATAAATTATAAGATTTTCATTTCTTTCTACATTCAATTACACAATCTTATAAATTTCACAAATTAAATTATCGAAATTTACAGGTCGTTATACTCTTCCCCACTCAAAACCTTTCGTCCCCGAAAAGGAAAAGAAAGGAAAAGAAGAATTAAGAAATCAATATATCTTATTTAAAATATTAAATTTATAAACAAATAAATTTACAGAATAAAATAATTAAAAATAAAATATAAAAATTTATAACCATTAAATCTTTTATACTTAAATTATTAAAGTTTGGAAAAACATTTTCAAATTTTTTCTAAGTCCGAAATTTATGGAAAATTTCGGTAGAGTCTCCTTTGTACAGGAAGGCTCGTGAGAAAATATAGTATCAATTATAATAATATACAACATATATTTTCCAAAATAATATATATCCCAACACGAGAAAAATAATATACTAACGCTATAAACCGTAATCCGAAGACGTACCTATTTGTCGGCCAAATAACGCTAATTTGAAACCAAAAGCAGTAGCAATTGTTTCCATAACCTGTATTACACTTATATAATCTGAAAGAGTTAATAATTATATAGAATGAAATATTTAAGGTTGTTTCAACTACAAACAAACAATTCAATACAATCAACAATCACTTGCAACAAGGCATACAACCATCACATAGAAATCAACACAAATCAAACATTCATTCAGATTAAACAAAACAAATAGTAGTTCGGGTTCAAACTTTGAATTGTATGGAATGAAAAATAAACTACTAAGTGTACCTTTCACTCAACAGTCTTAGGTGAAACTAAATAGATTATTCATTCATCCAAACAATTTTAAAGTATCCTTACTCAAGCAATCATAAACCAAACAAACAACAAATTTCAAACAATAAATCAAGTAATTTTTGTTAATTTCATTTCAAACTATTGTTGTTTGATTTCCTTTTTATTCATATATTGATCTATCTTTTTAAATTTTACATTATTTCTTGCAAATTTTCATCTTCATTTATTTATTTATTTGCATTTCATGCATTCATTTCTCAATTCCATTTACTTAGCATTTCAATACATAACTGTAGTCTACAACCATATATTTAATGCATTCATCTTCTCTACTTATTTATTACCTTCAAGTTTTACTTGTATAATATCAATTACAATTTCTTATTAACATTTCAACTTTTAGATCTTTGGTAAGTTATATATATGTCTTTAAGAATGTAATTAAAACATACAAATTTATCATATTTCTTTTAATTAATTAATGTTCAGTAATAATATCTTTTATTTCGTAGGTTACCATTTCGAATTTCATTAATTTCATTTATAACCTATCATTAAATCTCCTATTTTAATTAAAGACTCCATTTATTAATTAGTTACATTCCATTTTCTATAATAATAGAAACTATTAATTAATGGAAACTTAAGAACTAAACACCGAGTTTTATTCAGAATCATTTTAAAATAACAGATAAACATATGCTTGCAATTTATATATCCAATTATATTTAAAACAATTTTAAAATTTATATTTGTTTATCAAAATAGATCTGTAGTAAAACTACTACAATGGCCTTCCCACTTCGAAACTCGAAAATGAATGTCGATGATGCGTCCACTCATCACCGAAATTATTTTCCAACGACAAAGAGGGAAGTACAACTTTATCTTTCCAAAATTTCTTTTAAAAACATTTCTTTCAAATTATCTTGAAATACTTATATCAGAAAATACTTCTTTTAATAATAATATTATTATATTTCAAAATCATTCAAAAGAAATTTTCAAAACCCCGGAACTTAAGTTCTAAATTTTCAATTTTCATTTATTTTATTTTCAATTTTCATTTATTTTATTTTCAATTTTCATTTCAACTATTATTTATAAATTTTATTACCTAACAACCAATCTATTGCAATCAAATATATATATCATTTATAAAATTTATTTTACATATATAGAAAATATAATAGGCAAAAATTATTTCATTCACCTATATTAAAACCAAATATTGTGTCGGTCTGTCATATTAAGTGTTTAGAAATATCTATTGATGTCATGGTGTCCCATGCACCACCCGGAATTTATAAATACAAAACGGAACAAATTAACACAATAATAAAACCTTTTATAACACTAACAAATATGCTCTCTCATATATATACACTTAGCGACTCCCGTAGGGTATCATTGCCCCATTAGTAAAGAGTCAAACCCTACAAAGCTAAGGTTTATCGCTAAACCAAAGCTCTTATACCAGATGTAACATCCAGCCTTTTCGCACGCTTTAAATCGACGATAAACCACACACGTCAGACTTATAACATACAAAAGGGCGAATTTTCATGGGGTAAATAAGAAAAACGAGAAAGAAATAAAATAAAATAGAATCTCACAGTGGAAGGATAAAATATAATAATCAAATATACAGTTCATGAAGCTGTTTATAAAATATTTAATTTTACTTATACAATATATATCTGAGTTGCACATACCAACGAATAAAAATCGATGCAGCGGAATACAGTGTGTAGTGGAGCAATAAAATATAATAATAGTAATGAAATCTTCGTCTTCGTCCTCTAGAAATAAAGTCTTCGATCCTGAAATGCTCGGACTGACCCGAACGAATTGAAAAGACCAAACACTCGAGTCAAAACTAAAAGATCTTACGTAAGTTAAATCAACAGAAATAAATATGAGTGCAGTAAGTCAAGAGATGCTCGGGATTTACATCTCCTAAGGATCCGTTAAACTATTTACTATGTAGTATATTTTGCTATTATAATAGTGTCTATTAGTAAAATAAACTTACTTTAAGATAGTGTTAAGGGGTTACCCATATAGCCCTTAACACACTTTTATATTCCCATAGTCTATACAGTAAAGTAATCTCCCCCGTACTGGGCGTCGTCAGAGGGCACGCCATAGGTATGGTACAAAACAAAATCGTATAAGGCACGCTAGGGTAGGTGACACGGCACAACTAGGCAATGCCAGGGTAGATATACGAATTACGCTTCCGGGTCGGAGGTAACGCATAGTCGTAACTACCGCCCACCTTGAGCCACACTCCCAAATCAAAGAAATCAAAAGTGGCCACCGAATAAATCCAAAGTCAGAGTAGAGTATCGAAGGGATGTGTCCGATAAAAGGGGCTACCTTCTTAACCCGTCAATCGCTCCTGTTTTAGCCACCTTATGCCAACTCACGGGAGTTGGGTCCACGTATTTACCTCAAAGGAAACGCCGCCACCATCCTACTTCATTCGGGAATCTCCACCGCGTACACGGTTGTGAAGTGGTTTTCGGAGTGGGCAGAGAGTATGACAACTTCCGATCCCGGTCTCTTCAACAACCAAACGTTATTATAACACCGCGGTCTTTTCGAAATAGTTTATACTTTAAAACCAGAATAAAATATCCATTTCAAAACCATATAAATACGATATCATTTCTAATTTAAAACCCAAATCAATATGATATCATTTTTATTTCAAATATATCCTTTTTCAAAAAATCATAGTACTTTCAAATATATATACCTTAAACCCATAGCTTCGAAACATAATTTTCAATACTTAAATGGTTTAATAGTAAATTACTTTATAAAGTAAATTAGCTTTTTAATTTCTCAAGTCAGTTCCAAATACAGATTCGAATTCCCAAATAAACCATTTAAATTTTCATATATTTCAAAGGTTTAAATATTCCACCATTTCAATACTAAATTTTTAATTCATATATATATGCCAAATTCACTTTACTATTATTAAGTTTGAAATACTTACTTAATAAATCTGGTATCCTTTAAATAAAACTTTCAAATTCAAAAATTGAATATTCCTCAATTTATTTAGACTAGATATATTCACTTAAATCATCTTAAACCCGAATTTAGTTATAACACCATATTCTTTTTAAATCTAAATTTCAGTAGGATCTTAATTAAATAAAATCTCAAATCAATTTCAAAACTATCTTCTCAACTTTTATTTATGAAAATCAATATAAACTCTATATTAGAATCTAATTTAAGTAAACACTAATCCATAGTATATTTTAATAAAATCAACTTTATTATTAAACTTATTTCATACTTTAAACAATTTTATACATAGCTTAAAACCAAGAATTTTACTATATATAAAATAACCTTTATCAAATATCCGAAATCAATATCTCATAAAACCATATATATATATTTCTTTACAAAACCATAGAAAATCATTTTAAAATATTTTTATATATATACCGCGGTGTCTGTATAAAATTTTCTATTCTATGGTCAAGTGATACAGATATTTATCATTTCAATCCGCAATTTAATAATAAAATTTACGGTTATATATCATTTCAAACTGCAATACCGAATGAAATGAAAATGCATGATAACTTGCAATTTATTCAATATAAAATACAACATCCATTCATCCAATATAAACCATCAACCATTTATCACAATCATCACCCAATTCAAACAATAGCATCAATGTAGAACGGATAATAATCATCAGGAATTAACTAGTAGTTTATATTCAATGATAAATTAATAACTGTTTGTCTGGCAGTTTATATGCAAAAATAAATAAATAACAATTTAACTGGCAGTTTATATGCAATGAATACGTAAATGATAATTTAATTAAATAAATGCAATTTAGCTGAGATGTTGATTAAAAATATGCCAAACAGTCATAAATAAATTTCTAATCACATCCAAATTTAATTTAACAAACATAAGAAATTTAGAAGTTGTGAGTGGGTTAAAACACTCACCTTTTGAACTTAAATTGAATTTAAACCCAAAAATTTTACAGTCTCAGAATCCATCTAAACCAGCGCTAAAATGTTCGGATTTCTGATACGATCCCAACGCAAAAACCTGCACGTGAAACAGGCCTCGTATATGAGAGTTATGCTTGTTAGAATGATTGGAACATAATTTAAATTGGAAAACAAAAACAATAAAACAAAAGAGTAGCCCACCAATCAGAAACCGCCACGCGTCCTACTTTCTCTCCCAGAAACCCTAACCTGAAGCTTCTATTTGAATTCACGCCGCCGCCTCGTTACAGCACGCCGACGCCTAGGTCTGATCGCGGCCCTCCAAAGCACCACAGAACGACGCGCCACCCATCTCCTACCTACCCCAACCACGCGCGATATCCCCACCACGACGATCGACGTCGGAACGCGCCGCCGCCGCCAATCCTCCTAAAACCCTAATCGAAATTTCCCCCTTGATCTAACCGTTGAAATCGCCTGCAAACCACGCCGATGCCTTCCAGTCGAGACTCTCTACACTACTGTACCAACGATGTGTTGATCCGCCACAATCCATCGATGATCAACGAACGGTCGTGAATGTTTGCTCAATTTCTGGCCACATCGAACCTCGAATTGAAAAAGGAATTTCAGGTCTAAGTTACACTCTTCGAGAGCTTCGAATCCATATATAATTTACTATATTTCGTGGAGTTTGAATTTTGGCTTTGATGTTGAATTTGATTTGTTTTTGGATTTAGAATTCATTTGTCTGCCATTGGAAAGGAGGATTTAAGAAGAAGATGCACGTATAGACAAATGAGAATGAGGGAAATTTGGGTTTATAACCACGTATTTATAGATAGATTTGAAATCGAATGGATCAGATAAAATAAATGTACGCGCTAACGACAAAGTGGCCGACAAAGCCCGTTCTGACACCGAAACGAAATTGGGTCAACCCATATAATAAAATTGATATTTCAAAATATTTTAAACGTGATGGAACAAGGTTCAATTCCAAATTTCATCATATGAAGAAGTTATGCTAAAATCAATATTTTTTCAAATTGATTTCAATTAAATCGATTTCCGGGCGTTTCGCGTTCGTACGATCAAACGACCAGCCCGATCGCTACGAAACTTGAAACCCTACAATAATTCACCTATACGGATCCGATGAAACTGGTTTCGTCGAAATTCGAGTCAATGGACAAAATGGCTATTATTATATTAACTAAATAAATTAAAAATTAGTCAATTTAATCAAATTTTCAATTTCAATTCGATAATTGACAATTCTTATCATTTTAAATTTTCCAAATCATTTACACTGATTTAAATAAATTTTAAAATGTCAATTTAGAGATGATTTATTTATAAATTTCAATATTAATTCTCAATTTCTTAAATTCGACATTATAAATTTAATTTCAAATACATCTATTAAATTCACTTCCATTCTATTATTCAATTCATTGATGTCAATTGGATAAAATTAAAATTGGCTCAATATCTATAACATTAATAATCTCCAATTCAAACTAAATTTTCAATTAAGGTAATAATTAATGTTTAATTCTACTTAATTGCAATAAACTCAATTATTTACTTTTAATTTCAAATAAATAAATCATGATTCCAATTTTTTTTATTCCCTATTTATCACATTATCAATCTTAGGTACCATTTATTTTGGTATATATCCAGATACATTAACGTTTCTTTCAAATTTATCTTTATTTCAATTGCATAACATTAAAATTCAATTGCCCCAATAATTACGCTTATTATAATTTGTATTTCAATGAATTTGATTTGTTTTAATCCAAATCTTTTTGTTAAATTCATTACCACTCTATCAACTTAGTTACCTTGTTTTCCCATTCATTACCTTAATATATACAATTTAACAACTCCTAAACATGGTATTACATTTCACATAAATATAACATTTATTTATATTTATTAAAATTAAATTTTCAGTTCCATCAAAGAAGGTAACTTATAATAATTTGATATCATCATCTATCAATCACATTCTCATAAGTTTAAATCATTTCCAAACCAATGTTGTAATTTCTTACTAACATTGATTATATCCAATTACCATTCACTATATATTTTGGTCAATTTCACACGTTATTTGAAATTAAAGTCTCAATTAAACTCAGCTATTTTGATTTCATTCCTATATTACATCACTTATTGTTTTACAAATAAACTACATTTCACTTCATCATATTTCCTTCATATCTTGTGACTATTGCCTTATTCTCAATAATATACATTAAGGTTCATTAAATTCAATTGACTCCCATTTTAATTATTACAATAATTACTATCCTTGCTTTTACTTAATCACTATTTATTATTATGAATTCATTAATTAATTCACTAATTGCCTTCGTTTTCTTATATTCAATTTATTACCAAATATTTCTATTTACACTCCATTATAACTAAACAGTCGTTTCAATCAATTTGAATTGCATTAAATTGGTTATTTATCAACTGCCATTAACATTACTGCCTTAATTCAAATATATTTACAATTTATCTCCAATTCCAATTAACCATCTAAATAAATAGGTAACCCACAATAAACATTACCGTTACTCTTTAGTCACATAAGTAAGCCTCTATTACTTATAATCAATGTTGGCATTTATTTCCATACTACTAATTGCATTCACTTATGTCCTATCCAAACATAACATTTAGATTTTATTTTCATTAATTAATTCAATATTTACATCCGCTTCCATATATAAATTTTGTAACCAAGTTATAACCTTTACATTATTTCACTAATTGTAATTACATCCAAGTTATTAACACTTAACTTCCATTTATACAGTTGCAATTCATTTTAGTTATTATTTCATTAATACTATTTCCAATTTTATTTCTTTCAGTATTAATTACACAATCATATTTAATTAACAAATTATAATGTTTTCCCCTATTTCTTTATTTGTATTTCATTCCAATTGTCAAGAATTGATTTTATTTACCATTGCAACATTTAATTTCTAACATTCGTTCCAATATAAATTATAAGATTTTCATTTCTTTCTACATTCAATTACACAATCTTATAAATTTAACAAATTAAATTATCGGAATTTACGGTTCGTTGCAATAAACTTACTTTTAAATAGCGTTAAGGAGTTACCCAATCTCCCCCTTAAACACAATAATAGTCCCAGTAGTCCATCCAATATCATGGTCCCTCCTGACCGGAAGCCACCAGAGGATACCACACGGGCTACGGGAGAAAACCAAACTCGTACAAGGCGCGCTAGGGTAGGTGACACGACACAACTAGGCAATGCTAGGGTAGATATACCAATTGCTATCCGGGCTGGTGGTAACGCGTAGCGTGCAGCTATCGCCCACCTCGAGCCACACCCCCAAATCAAATAATAATAATCAAAAGTGGCCACCGAATAAGTCCAAAAGTCAAAGTACAATATCGAAGGGATGTGTCCGATAAGAGGGGCTACCTCCTTGGCCTGAGAATCGCTCCTATTTTGGCCACCTTATGCCAACTCATAGGAGTCGGGTCCACTTATTTACCTCAAAGGAAACGCCGCCACCATCCTACTTCATTCTATAATCTCCATCGCGTACACGGTTGTTAAAGTGGTTTTTGGAGTTGGTAGAGAGTATGACAACTTCCGATCCCGGTCTCTTCAACAACCAAACGTTATTATAACACCGTGGTCATTTCCAAATAATTTTACTTCAAAACCAGAATATAATATCCATTTCAAACTATATAAATGCGATATCATTTCCGTTTCAAAACCCAAATCAATATAATATCATTTTTTTTGTTTCAAAATATACCCTTTTTCCAAAATCATAGTACTTTCAAATCTATATACCTTGAACCCCGTAGCTTTTAAATATAACTTCGAATACTTAAATGGTTTAAATATTAAATTATTTTATATATTAAAATAGCTTTTTAAATTTCACAAATAAATTCCAAATACCGATTTGAACCTCCAATTAAACCATTCAATTTCCATATAATTCGAAGCTTCAAATATTTCACCATTTCAAAACTAATTCTTTGATAATTCCATATATATCAAATTTAATTACTACTATTTAGATTTGAAATGTCTACTTAATAAATCCAATATAATTTAAGTAAAACTTTTAACTTCAACAAGCGGATATCCTTTCAATTTATTTAACTTGATATATTCATTTAAATCAACTTGATATTCATTTAAAATCACTCTAAACAAAAATCAAGTTATAAAAATCATACCCTTTAAAATTCTAAATTTTATCAAATTCCCAATAAATTCCATATTCATCTTCCAACCTTATTCTCATTTAAGTCATTATAAACTCCAGAAATTTAATTTAAATCAATGCTTAATCATATTTTATCTTAATAAAATCAAACTTAATTTTTAACTTCTTTATACTTTAAATCAATTTTATACATAGCTCAAAACCCAGAATTTAGCTATATATAAAATAACATTTATAAAATCCAAATCACTATCTCATAAAACCAAATATTTCTTTACAAAACCATAGAAAATCATTTCAAATCTTTTTATATATATAGACCACGGTGTCTGTATATAATTTTCTACCCTATGGTCAAGTGATATGGATATTTATCATTTCAATCCGCAATTTAAAAATAAAAATGCGGTTGTTCATCATTTCAAACCGCAATCCCGAATCAAATATAACAAATAAATAAAGAACTTGCATATTATAATGATATAAAATAACATCCATTCATCCATCAACAGATCAGACATCTATCACAATCATCAACCAAACCGGTCAATCAATATCAATAGATAACTGATAATATATTAGGCATTTAACTGGCAGTTATATCCAATAATAAATTAAGTAAAGATTTAATTTAAATAAATGCAGTTAACTAAGATGATGATTAAAAATATACGAACAGACATAAATAAATGCATAATCACAACAAAAATTTAATTTAACAAACATAAGAAATTTTAGAAGTTGCGAGTGGGTTAAAACACTCACCTTTTGAATTTAATTTGAATTTAAGTCCAATTTAAACCCAAAAATTGAACAGTCACAGAATCCGTCCAAACTAGCGTTAAAACGTCCGGAATTCCAATACCAACCCACTCCAACCAGCCACGTCATCATCTTCACCCTACAGATCGAACACACGCACGCACAATTGAAACGAAAAAACCTTAGCATCGCCACTCTAAAATCAACGAAATTCACCATCTCCAGAGCCACCGAACCCAAATCCAACACCACCTTTGGCCGCCACAGCCTCGGCCGACCCAAGCTCCCCCCATGTGCACGCACATCGATGCTGAAACCTCCCCCACTACCGCGATACTGTCGGCTAAATCGAGGCGATTTCAAGTGACAATAGCTAGATCTAACCGCATGGATCTGAAGCACATGACCCCCTGTTCGCAGCAGTACCACTCGATCATCCCCAAATTGACGGTCCACCGTTAATCCTCCACCACAACGCACGAACGATCGAAATTCATTATGAAATTCTAGACAAACGATGCATCGAGTCGAAAAACGAATTTCAATTTTGAGATGCGTACATCGAGAGCTTCGATATATAATTTTTTTGAATTTTTTTGAGGAGTTTGAAATTTCACTTTGATTTTTAAATTGCAATAGGTTTTGGAATTTGTCTGCCATTGAAATGAGGTGGTGAAGAGGAATTGTATGTATAGAAAATGAGAAATAGAGGTAAGCTAGGGTTTATAACAGGGTATTTATAGACAGAGTTAGAAAAAGAATAGATGGGTACGATTTGATATACGCGCTGAACGATGAATGGCCCGAAAAGCCCGTTCTGACTCCGGAACGAAATTGGGTCAACATGTATATCAAAATAGATGTTTTAAAACATTTTAAACGTAGTGGAAAAGGTTTCAAGTCCAAATTCCATCGTATGAAGAAGTTATGCTAAAATCAATATTTTCAAATTGATTTCAATTGATTTCAATTTAATTTATTTCAAGGCGTTTCAAGCCCGTTCGATCAAACGACAAGCCCGATCGCTACGAAACTTGAAATCCTACTATAATTCACCATTATGGATCCGATGAAACTGGTTTCGTCAAAATCCGAGTCAGTGGCCAAAATGGCTATTTTCCAGTTAATTAAATAAATTAACATTAAATAAATTAAATTGCTATTTAAATTCAAATTCTATAATTCATAAATTTTATCATCTTGTATTACTTATTAATTTATAATTCTTTAAAACCAATTCCCATCTCAATTTAAAGTAAATTAATTCACCAAATATAGTATTTATTTCATTTACTTAAAATAATCCCTTTATTATAAATTGAATCAATTAATTTTAATAAATTCCAATTAAACTGATTAGATTCAATTCCAACCCTTTAGTTGAGTCTATTATTACTTTGTAACGCAGTTAACACTTGTCTCATATTTCATTCCATTTATATATTCAAATTTCCAGCTTCTCTTTGTATTAACTATTATTTCCAAATATATTGAAGTTGTCAACTATATACATTTGTTAAAGTTAGAAACTCAATTAATTCATTCAATAGGTTTCATTCTTTTATATTAACTTAGGAATAAAATATGCATTTCCGTTGCTTTATTACATTTACACTTTACAATTACAGTTCTTACCCACATTAATGAGACATTTATTTTCATTTAAATGTAATTGTTTTCCAATTAATTTGGTAGACTAGATATATTCTGGTAATTTATGATGATTGTTACCATAGCCTTAAAATTTCACTTAGGCTTATCATTTCAATTATTTATTATAATTACTTACGTCCTATGAATTTATTCTATTACCATAAATCATACATTAATTCATATATTCATATAATACTTACCTTTATTTACTTATAATAAAATCTCATTCCCAAATATAACAGTTACAACAAATTAATAGGACAATTAAATAGTAACTTACGACCGCTACTATTACTTTGATTCACATTAATTACAATATATATTCTCAATAAAATTTATTTACTTGGACTCATGCTTTATATTACACCAATTACAACCTTATAAATAAAATTACGTTTCCTTTTTAATTTACATTCACACTTTTCGTTATTATATTAATTATCATTTTAAGTACATTTAATTATCTTGTATGTTCATTCTTCCTAACTAATTACCCCCTATTATATTATTCCACACATAAATTCACTAGTTACATTTGCTACCTCGTATTCCACTTACAACCAAGTCATACATTTAAATTATTTTATTTAATTAGAATTTCATTCAATTTCATTAAATATTAATTTAAATTAACCTTGTTAGGTTTCCTTTTAGTTAATTTCATTATTACAACACAACTTTTATCAATAATTCACAAATTTTTAATTTTCTTCAATATTAAATTTCAAAAAATCTTATTAAATTAACAATTTTAATTATCGAATTTTTACGGGTCGTTACATTCTCCCCCACTCAAAACTTTTCATCCTCGAAAAAGAAGAAGAAGGGAAAAGAAGAATTAGGAAATCAATATATCTTACTTAAAATATTAAATTTATGAACAAATAAATTAACGAAATTAATTAATTTAAATTAAATAAAATATACCAGTTTATAACCATTAAATCTTTTTGTACTTAAATTAATAGGGTTTGGAAAATATTTTCAAAATATTTTCTAAGTCCAAAATTTTATGGAAAATTTCGGCAGAGTCTCCTTTGTACGGAGAGGCTCGGGGAAAAACATAATATCAAATATAATAATATACAACATAAATTTTCCAAAATAATATATATATCCCAATACAGGAAAAACAATATAATAACGCTAAAAACCGTAATCCGAAAACGTACTTATTTGTCGGGCAATTAACGCTTAATTATGAAACCAAAAGCAGTAGCAATTGCTTCCATAACCTGTATTTCACTTATATAATCTAGAAAGGTTAATAATTATATAAAATGAAATATTAAAAGTGGTTTCAACCATAAACAAACAAATCAATACAAACATTAATCACTTGCAACCAGACATACAACCATCACATAGAATCAACACATATCAATCATTCATTCATATCAAACAAAACAAATAGTTGTTCGGGTTCAAACTTTAAATTGCATAGAATGGAAAATAAACTACCGAGTGCACCATTTACTCAACAATCTCTGATGAAGCTAAATAGATTATTCATACATCCAAACAATTTTAAAGTATCCTTACCCAAACAACCATAAACCAAAACAAACAACAATAGATTAAGTGTATCCTTTTTAATTCCATTCATACATTTGTTGTTTGATTTCTCTTTTAATTTATACAATGATTTATCTTTTTTACTTTACATTTAACTTCTTACAATTTTTATTTATTTTCATTACTCATTTATTTATAATATTCATGTTTAATTCAATTTTTTTTATATTAATTCATTTACTAAGGTTTATAATCATTTATTTATAATACTTACCTTTCTATTATATTTTATTAGAAACAATTACAATTATACCTAAGTTTAAAATTTCTTACTTACAATACCTGCCTTCTATTATATTTAATTAGTAGTATTTCAATTATACTTAAGTTTATAACTTTATAACATCAATTCTTATAAATAAAAGCAATTTATTGAACACTTTCATTACGTACTTTTACTTGTACAATTTCCATTACACTTTCTTATTAAACATTTAAACTTTTAATATTCGATAAGTTATATATATGTTTTTAAGGATGTAATTAAAAGTCATACAAGTTTATTCTATTTCCTTTAATTAATTTAATGTTCAATAATAATATCCTTTGTTTTATATGTTACAAATTTAAATTTTCTTTTTATTTAATTTATAACTAAGCATTAAATCTATTATTTCCTTTAGAGGTTTCAATTATTAATTACCTACGTTCCAATTCACTACAATAATTAAAACTATTAATTAACAGAAACTTAAGAACTAAATACCGGGTTAAATTTTAAATCAATTTCAAAATAATAGATAAATGTATACTTTTGATTTATATATCCAATTTATTTAAAACAATTAAAAATTTATATTTGGTTATCAAAATAAACCTGTAGTAAAACTACTACGGTGACCTTACCACTTCGAAACTCGAAAATGAATGTCGATGATGCGTGCACTCATCACCGAAATTATTTTCCGGCGATAGAGAGGGGAGTACAAAACTTATTTCTTTCCAAAATTTCTTCTAAAACATTTCTTTCAAATTATATTGAAATATTTATATCAGAAAATACTTCTAATAATATTATTATTATATTCCAAATCATTTGAAAGAAATTTTCAAAAACCCCGAGACTTAAGTTTTAAATTCCCAATTTCATTTATTTTTATTTTCAATCTCATTTCAACTATTATTTATAAATTTCATTACCTGACAACCAATATATTGCAACCAAATATATATCTTATTTATAAAAATTTATTTATATACAGAAATATAATAGGCAAAATTATTTCATTCACCTATATAAAAAAAGAAATATTGTGTCAGTCTGTCCTATTAAGTGTTTAGAAATCCCTATTGACGTCATAGCGTCCCATGCATCAACCAGAATTTATAAATACAAAACGGAACAAATTAACACAATATTAAAACCTTTTTATAACACTAACAAATACGCTCTCTCATATATACACTCAACGACTCATCATAGGGTATTACTACCCTATTAGTAAAGAGTCAGACCCCATAAAGCTAAGGTTTATCACTAAGCCAAAGCTCTGATACCAGATGTAACGTTCCGCCTTTTCGTATGTTTTAAACCAACAATAAACCACACATGTTAGACTTAAACCGTACAGAAGGGAGGATTGTTATGGGGTAAATAAGAAAAGTAGAGAAAGAAAAAAACAAAATAGAATCTTGCAACGGAACTATAAAATATAATAATCAAATAAACAGTTCATGAAGCTGTTTTACAAAACATTTGATTATTCTTATACAATATATATCAGAGTTACACATACCAAAGAATAATAACAATGCAGCAGAACAATGTGTGATGCAGTGGAACACTATAGTAAATTATAGTAATAATACAGTCTTCGTCCTTCAGAAATAAGGCCTTCAATTCCTGAAATGCTCAGGCTGACCCAAGCGAATTGAAAAGACAAAACACTCGAGTCAGAACTAAAAGATCTTATGTAAGTTAAATCAACGGTAAATAATATGAGTAGACGGCGTCAGAGATATTTACGGGATTTGACATCTCCTATCCAGTGTTTAATGTGAGTGCAGTAACTTAAGAGATGCTCGGGATTCACATCTCCTAAGGATCTATTAAACTATTTACTATGTAGTATATTTTGCTATTATAATAGTGTCCATAGTAAAATAAACTTTCTTTTAAATAGCGTTAAGGAGTTACCCAATCTCCCCCTTAATACAATAATAGTTCCAGTAGTCCATCCAATATCATGGTCCCTCCTGATCGGGAAGCCACCAGAGGATACCACACGGGCTACGAGGGAAAACCAAACTCGTACAAGGTGCGCTAGGATAGGTGACACGACACAACTAGGCAATGCCAGGGCAGATATACCAATTGCTATCCGAGCTGGTGGTAACGCGTAGCGCGCAGCTACCACCCACCTCGAGCCACACCCCCAAATAAAAAAAAATCAAAAATGGCCACCAAATAAATCTAAAAGTCAGAGTATAATATCGAAGGGATGTGTCTGGTAAGAGGGGCTACCTCCTTGGCCCGAGAATCACTCCTGTTTTAGCCACCTTATGCCAACTCACGGGAGTCGGGTCCACGTATTTACCTCAAAGGAAACGCCGCCACCATCCAACTTCATTCTGGAATCTCCACCGCGTACACGGGTTTTAAAGTGGTTTTCGGAGTTGGTAGAGAGTATGATAACTTCTGATCCCGGTCTCTTCAACAACCAAACATTATTATAACACCGCGGTCATTTCAAAATAATTTTATTTCAGAACCAGAATATAATATCCATTTCAAACTATATAAATACGATATCATTTCTTTTTCAAAACCCAAATCAATATGATATCATTTTTTTTATTTCAAAATATATCTTTTTTCCAAAATCATAGTACTTTCAAATCTATATACCTTGAACCCCATAGCTTTTAAATATAACTTCAAATACTTAAATGGTTTAAATAATAAATTGCTTTATATATTAAAATAGCTTTTTAAATTTCACAAATAAATTCCAAATATCGATTTGAACCTCCAATTAAACCATTCAATTTCCATATAATTCAAAGCTTCAAATATTCCACCATTTCAAAACTAGTTCTTTGATAATTCCATATATATCAAATTTAATTACTATTATTTAGATTTGAAATGTCTACTTAATAAATCTAATATAATTTAAGTAAAACTTTTAACTTCGACAACTGGATATCCTTTCAATTTATTTAACTTGATAAATCAACTTGATATTCATTTAAAATCACTCTAAACAAATATCAAGTTATAAAAATCATACCCTTTAAAATTCTAAATTTTATCAAATTCCAAATAAATTCCATATTCATCTTCCAACCTTATTCTCATTTAAGTCATTATAAACTCCAGAAATTTAGTTTAAATCACTGCTTAATCATATTTTATCTTAATAAATCAAACTTAATTATTAACTTCTTTATACTTCAAATTAATTTTATACATAGCTTAAAACTCAGAATTTAACTATATATAAAATAACATTTATAAAATATCTAAATCACTATCTCATAAAACCATATATTTCTTTACAAAACCATAGAAAATCATTTCAAATTTTTTTATATACATAGACCACGGTGTCTGTATATAATTTTCTTCCCTATGGTCAAGTGATACAGATGTTTATCATTTCAATCCGCAATTTAAAAATAAAAATGCATTTGTATATCGTTGCAAACAGCAATCCTGAATCAAAAATAACAAATAAATAAAGAACTTACAGATTATAATGACATAAAATAACATTCATTCATCCATCAACAGATCACACATCTATCACAATCATCAACCAAAATAGTCAATCAATATCAATAGATAACTGATAATACATAACAGGTATTTAACTGGCAGTTATATCCAATAATAAATTAAATAACGATTTAATTTAAATAAATGCAGTTAACTGAGATGATGATTAAAAATATACGAACAGTCATAAATAAATGCATAATCACAACAAAAATTTAATTTAACAAACATAAGAAATTTTAGAAGTTGTGAGTGGGTTAAAATACTCACCTTTTGAATTTAAATTGAATTTAAATCCAATTTAAACAAAAAAATTAAACAGTCTCAGAATCCGTACAAACCAGCGTCAAACGTCCGGAATTCCATTACGAACCCACTCCAACCAGCCACGTTATCATCTTCACCCTACAGACCGAGCACACGCACGCACGATTGAAACGAAAAAACCCTAGCGCCGCCACTCTAAAATCAACGAAATTTGCCACCTTCAGAGCCACCGAAGCAAAATCCAACACCACCTTTGGCCGCCACAGCCTTGGCCGACCCAAGCTCCCTCCACGCGCACGCACATCAACGCTGAAACCTCACCCGCCGCCGCGATACTCTCGGCCAAATCGAGGCGATTTCAGGTGACAATAGCTAGAACTAACCGTATGGATCTGAAGCACATGGCCCCCTCTTCGCAGTAGTACCACTCGATCGTCCCCAAATTGATGATCCACTGTTAATCCTCCACCACAACGCACGAACGACCGACATTCATTCTGAAATTCTGGACAAATGATGCATCGAATCGAAAAATGAATTTCAGTTTTGAGATGCATACATCGAGAGCTTTGATATATGATTTTTCTAAAATTTTTTGAGGAGTTTGAAATTTCACTTTGATTTTTGAATTGCAATTGGTTTTGGAATTTTTCTGCCATTGAAATGAGGAGGTGAAGAGGAATTGTATGTACAGAAAATGAGAAATAGAGGTAGGCTAGGGTTTATAACAGGGTATTTATAGACAGAGTTGGAAAAAGAATAGATGGATACGATTTGATATACGCGCTGAACGATTAATGGTCCGAAAAGCCCGTTCTAATTCCGGAACGAAATTGGGTCAACCCGTATATCAAAATAGATGTTTTAAAATATTTTAAACGCAATGGAAAATGTTTCAAGTCCAAATTCCATCGTATGAAGAAGTTATGCTAAAATTAATATTTTCAAATTGATTTCAATTTAATTTATTTCAAGGCGTTTCAAGCCCGTACGATGAAACAACAAGCCCTATCACTACGAAACTTGAAATCCTACAACAATTCACCGTTACGGATCCGATGAAACTGGTTTCGTCGAAATCTGAGTCAGTGACCAAAATGGCTATTTTCCAGTTAATTAAATTAATTAATATTAAATTCATTATTTAAATTCAAATTCTATAATTCATTAATTTTATCATCTTGTATTACTTATTAATTTATAATTCTTTAAAACCAATTTCCATCTCAATTTAAAGTAAATTAACTCACTAAATATAGTATTTATTTAATTTACTTAAAATAATCCCCTTATTATATATTAAATCCAATTAATTTTAATAAATTCCAATTAAGCTGATTGGATTCAATTCCAACCCTTTAGTTGAGTCTATTATTATTTTGTAATGCAGTTAACACTTGTCTCACATTTCATTCCATTTATATATTCAAATTTCCAGCTTCCCTTTGTATTAATTATTATTTCCAAATATACTGAAGTTGTCAACTATATACATTTGTTAAAATTAGAAACTCAATTAATTCATTCAATAGGTTTCATTCTTTTATATTAACTTAGAAATAAAATATGCATTTCCGTTGCTTTATTACATTTACACTTTACAGTTACAGTTCTTACCCACATTAATGAGACATTTATTTTCATTTAAATGTAATTGTTTTCCAATTAATTTGGTAGACTAGATATATTCTGGTATTTTATGATGATTATTACCATTGCCTTAAATCTTCACTTAGGCTTATCATTTCAATTATTTATTATAGTTACTTACATCCTATGAATTTATTCTATTACCGTAAATTATACATTAATTCATATATTTATACAATACTTACCTTTATTTACTTATAATAAAATCTCATTCCCAAATATAACAGTTACAACAAATTAATAGGACAATCAGATAGTAACTTACGACCGCTACTATTACTTTGATTCACATTAATTACAATTAATATTCTCAATAAAATTTATTTACTTGGACTCATGCTTCATATTACACCAATTACTACCTTATAAATAAAATTACGTTCCTTTTTAATTTACATTCACACTTTCCGTTATTATATTAATTATCATTTTAAGTACATTTAATTATCTTTTATGTTCATTCTTCCCAACTAATTACCCCCTATTATATTATCCCACACATTAATTCACTAGTTACATTTGCTTCCTCATATACCACTTACAACCAAGTCACACATTTAAATTATTTTAATTAATTAGAATTTCATTCAAGTTCATTGATTATTAATTTAAATTAACCTTGTTACGTTTCCTCTTAGTTAATGTCATTACAACACAACTTTTATCAATAATTCACAATTTTTTATTTTTCTTCAATATTTAATTTCAAAAAATCTTATTAAATTAACAATTTTAATTATCGAATTTTTACGGGTCGTTACATGAAGAGAGTGATGTTGAAGTTGGGAGTGCCAAACCGAACTTCAACAACAAGAAGAAACGGCCTAATAAGTTCAAAGGTCCTTATCCCAATAAGAAAGGGAAACAAGCAACTCCAGCATCCAAGACTTCTACCCCTAGCGGTGGCCAATGCTACAATTGTGGTTCTAAGGACCATTATGCAAATAAGTGTTCAAAGCCCCTTGCTTGTCGCTATTGCAAAAGTTTGGGTCATTATATATCTGCATGTCCCAAACTACAAACCAAGAAGGAGGGAAAGCTAAATGTGATGCAAGCCCCTAGTAACACTTCTCGTGGTCAAGGTATTTCTCATTCTATCCTTGATGGCATTATTATGTCTCGTGATCAACCTATTCGAGTTCTTTTTGACACGGGTGCATCCCATTCTTTTATATCAAAAGAACTTGTTGATACTTTTTCTTTGAGTGTTATGGCTTTAATGACTTCTTTGAGAATTGCGAATCCAGTTGGTGGATCTGCAACACTCAGTTTGCTTTGTAAAGACGTCAAGATTATTTTATGTGATTATTCTTTCCTTGACGATTTGCATGTCATGCGTTACTTAGGCTTTGGAATGATTTTGGGAATGGATTGGCTTAACCATTATGAAGCCCTGTCCTGAGCGCACTATTCATCTTCGACATCCTCGATCTGTTAAGCCGATTTCTATTATTCTTAAAGGTTCGGATTCCAATTTGGCAGCATCTTTGTATTCACTAAATCCTCATGATGACGATAATGATGATGAGGAAGTTGTCATTTCTCTCATTCATGTTGTTCGTGAATTTCCCGACATATTTGAGCCCGTTTTAGGGTTGCCAATTAAGCGAGCAATTGAGTTCAGAATTAATCTAATCCCTGGAGCTTTACCTATCACTCGTCCTCCTTATCGTATGTCCTATAAGGAAAATGAGAAGATGCGCAAACAATTATCCGGATTGGAAGAGAAGCAATTTATTTGTTCTAGTTCCTCTCCTTGGGGAGCTTCGACTATTTTTGTGAAGAAATCCGATGGTACATTTAGGCTTTGCGTTGACTACCGCAAGCTTAATGATCTTACCATTAAGAATAAATATCATTACCTCGGATTGATGATCTATTCGATCAACTTAGCGGTGCTAGAGTCTTTTCATATTAGCAACCGGTTTTCATCAGCTTCATATTGCAGAGGATAGTATTCCTTTGACATCATTCCGTACACGTTATGGATCTTATAAATGGCTTGCTATGCCATTTGGTTTAACGAATGCTCTAACTTATTTTGTTGACCTTATGAATCGAGTTTTCAAAGACTTCCTCGATCGATTTTTTCTCATCTTTATAGATGACATTCTTGTTTATTCTAAACCGAGGAAGATCATGAAAAGCATCTTCGGATTGTGTTGGAAACTCTCAGGAGCAATCAATTGAAAGAAAAAAATTCTAAGTGCCACTTTTGGCAATCTCGTGTCAAAATTTCTCGGTCATATCATTTCTGAAGCTGAAATTTCCGTGGATCCTTCAAAGATTGAAGCGATTCAAGATCGAAAGAGACCGAAGAATGTGACGGAAGTCCGTAGTTTTCTCGGATTGGCGGGTTATTACCGTCGATTCATAAAAGACTTTCTAAAATTACCGTGCCTCTTACTAGCTTGACAAAGAAAGGAGTTAAATACATTTAGTTGGACAAATGTGAAGCTTCTTTTCAGAAATTAAAAGAACTCTTTTCCGATGCTCTTATTCTTGTGTTTCCCGAAGGGAACCAAGATTTTATTGTTTATACCGATGCTAGCCGGGTTGGATTGGGTGCCGTTCTTATGCAAAGAGAACATGCTATTGCTTATGCTTCTAGGTAATTAAAGCCTGCCGAGACTAGATATACCACTCATGATTTAGAGCTCGCGGCTATTGTTTTTGCCCTTCAAATTTGGTGTCATTATCTTTTGGGAGAAAAATTTGTTCTCTACACCGATCATAAATCTTCGAAGTATCTATTTTCTCAAAAGGAACTTAATTTGCGTCAACAACGTTGGTTCGAGTTCCTTGCATCTTATGATCTTGATATTCTTTATACTCCCGAAAAAGGAAATCGTGTTGCCGATGCCCTTAGTCGTAAGTAACAAGGGGTTGTTTCCATGATGATGTCCGAATGGAATGATCTTGAGACTTTATCCACTTGTGAGATTCGAGATCGTGAATCCGATTTATGTTCATCTTTTGTTTTATGTAGCCTTGTGGCTCACCCTTCTATTTTAGACCGCATTTTTGAAGCTCAAAAGCTAGATCTCGAATTGGCTCTTCTTAGCCAAAGTTTTGGGGATAAAATTGATATTGAAGGTTTGAAAGGCTTTGATATTGATGCTCGTGGTGGCATTCGAAAATTTGGTAGAATTATCGTGCCAAATATTAATAATCTTCGTAAAGATATTTTAGAAGATTCTCATCGTTCTAAATTTACCACTCATCCCGGTAGTAGCAAAATGTACGCGGATACGAAGCGACTTTATTATTGGGATGGAATGAAATCCGATATTGCTAACTTTGTTAAGCGCTGCATGACTTGCCAACTCGTTAGGGCCGAGCATCAACGGCCCGACGGGTTATTGTAACCTTTGGACATTCCAATTTAGAAGTAGGACCAAATTTCCATGGATTCTATTGACGGTCATTCCCGTTCTCGTTTGGGTCATGATAGCCTATGGGTGATAGTTGATAGACTTACAAAATCCGCCATTTTATTCCCGTTCTTCCAATCGGACCGTACCTCTTTTGGCCAAACTCTTTATTAAAGAAATTGTTAACTTGCATGGAGTCCCTACTTCCATTGCTAGCGACCGTGATCCATTGTTTACTAGTGGATTTTGGAAGAGTCTTCAAAAAGCTCTGGGAACGAACCTTAATTTCAGCACCGCTTATCATCCTCAATCTGATGGACAAACCGAGCATGTGAATCAAACTCTGGAAGATCTTCTTCGTGCATGTGATCTTGATTTTGGTCGAAGTTGGGAAGATCATATTTCTCTTGTTGAGTTTTTATATAATAATAACTTCCAATCTAGTATTGGTATTGCACCTTTCGAGGCACTCTATGGAAGGCCATGCCGATCTCCTTTTTGTTGGCTTAAGGACGGTGAGAAGCTGGTTTTAGGTCCAGATTTTATCCGTGATTCCGCAGAAAAGATTGACCTCATTCGTCATCGGTTGAAAGAAGCTCAAGTAGGCAAAAATCCTATGCCGATAACCGAAGAAGGAAATTAGGATTTTTCTATGGGAGATTTTGTGTTTATTCGTGTTTCACCCATGAAGGGTGTTGTGCGTTTCAGTCGATCGAGAAAATTAGCACCTCGATATATTGGTCCATTTCTGTAACGACCCATGAATCTTTAATAATTTTTAATGGTTTTATTTAAACGTATTTAATTGAATTTTAGTGATATTTTAAATAATTTAATTCGCAAATAAAAATTTAATATTTGGATTACGTCCAATTAAACATAGCAGATAGTAAATTTTCAATTAATAATATGAAAGTTTATTTCATTGTGAAATTCTATTTAATTTAAGTCAGTTAATAATTGTTGAAAATAAAATATTTTTCAAACCTGAATATTTTTACATATAAGAATTCTAAATCATCTTCTGACTGAGACGTCATTTTTCGTTTTTCCAAGTTCGGACTTCTTTAGCTCCGTCGATCTTATTTTTCTACGTTTTTAATGTATTTTCCGCTTGTAGAAAATTCGAATTTTTATGATTCAATCGTACCACCAATATCTGTATACCATTTCGATCGTCTCGTCGAGCGGATCTCTATGGTATATTTATTTCTGTGTTTTGAAGTCTGGTACACAGCGAAATCCACGAAACCGTTAACCGAATCGATATCGGATCCATGACCATTTGGTTTCTTTTGTTTTTCAAAATTTAAGCACGCATCAATCAATTGCTTTAATATTTGTCATCTAAATCAATGGGTGACCGTTGCTTCTAAAACTGCTCATATTTAATTTGATATGTTTCATTTCTATTTGTTCCGTTCTTTTCCCTGTTTCCTTTTTCTTTCCTTGATTTTTGGTGCTATTGGCTTCAACAAACGTATCATATTCAGTACGAAATATATATATATATATATATTCCTTACCTTACCTGTGTCTTTTCTTTGTCTTCTCCTCTTCTTTACAAGCAAATTATAAAGTGCATTAAATAGCTTTTCAGCTGAAATCAAGGGGATTGAACCGTTGCCATTATTTTGTTTATATATTTCAGGTTCTCTGTTGCTTTCGAAAAGAAATATACATTGCCTTCTTTGTGTATTATTCCACCTGCTTAATTTTCGCATGCGTTTCTATTATTTCTCTTTCCTCTTACCCGAAGCATTTATTTTGACTCTTCAATCTCCTTCCGTTTAAATTTTTTTCTTCAAAACTTCCAATCCAATCAAATTTATTGCTTTAATAATCTTTTCTGAATCAATGCTTCTAACCGTTGCTATTTCATTGCAGCAAATTATTCATTATCTCGAAACTGTTCAAATTTGCTTTAATAACTGTTCACCTTCATTTGCATTTATAAAATCCATGGTCCAGTTTCATTTCTTTTCAAGTATAAAGTTTTTCTGTTCATGGCTATCCTCCCCTATCTTTTGCAAATTTATATAAATATGTATAGAAGAAGACGCAAGTTCATCTTCCACCTCCACCATAGCCTGCTCACGTCCCTGCTCTCAAACAATCGCAGACCACCATTTTGGCTCAATCTCCGTCGCCACCGCCCGCATTCTCCTCAACTGCCTCTACCTATTTCGCAGCAGCAACTCCTTCCTCCTTTGAAATTTATAAGTAAAATACTCATATATATATATATATATATTTAGAGCAGCAGTTTTATTCAAAGCCATGTTTTCCTAAAGCCGCTCGTTTGTTGGCTCACCATAGCAGAAGATTTTCGCATTTTATATCTAAGTGCAAATACGCATATATACTTGGTTTTAAACAAATAAATATATTTACATTAAAAGTTTATAATTTACTTCATATCTATGTATTTGATTTTATTTTTAAAGTGTATGAGCATAACATATTTTATATTTTAGAGGAGGTGTTATCACTGTTTACGTTTCGTCTACTGTAGTATATATATTCGCATATGGGTTTAGAAACGAAGATAGGAATTTTAATACACGTGACTTCATATAAAGGTGTATACACGTATATAATATAAGTTATATTATGGCAGAAATATATATATATATATATATATAGTTTTATTTTTTTGAGTCGTTTTATATATTTGTATGCGTGTAAAATACTAGTTTTAACTATTGATTTCATTAACATTCATAGTTGGTGTTTCGTATAGTATACATATTGTTTTCTATTAATTTAAATTAATGAAAATATATTTATTTTTGGATATGTATATTTAACTGATAGGAAGGAGTAGTAAGTATGCCATTCTTTGTTGTTTTATTTTATACATACACTGCAACTTGCGCTTGATACGTTAGATATAACTGATTGCATATATTTCGTATGAAATGTTGTAGATATTTGGCATTGTCTAAGGAATAGTGATGTTAATATTTGAAAATCTTTTGAATGGGAATATTGGTTTTATAAATTAAAAAAAAGGGGATTTTGAAAAGTATGTATTAATAATATGTTTATAATATTAACGCTCATGTAGTTGCATATACAGTATATACTATATTTCCTGGGTTACATATGTATAGGTTATTAGCATATTTGCATTTGGCGTTGCATATAAATGTAAATAATGCGTACTATGAAAGAAATTGCATGTCTACAAATATATATGTTTTGTTATATATTATTATTGGCCGTTAGATTTCAAATTTTCCTATAGATTTTATACTATAACCTATATATATGTATTTTGATTTTAATACATATAGATTTTTGATTTGGAGATGTGTATATATGTTTAATGATGTTCATATATATATTTTAAAGATTTTGGTATTTGTTTGAATTAAGAATATAATTTTTATACATAGTTATATATTGGTATATATACGTGTTCACTTATACCATTTCCATTTCTGATTTGATTTCGTCTACCCCTATTTATCTGCTTGTCCGTCGAACTCAAGTCCATCGTGCTTTGCTTCGAAATTCGTGCTTGGATCTGTAACTCATTATATTGTATATTCTCTTTAGCCTCGAAAGGTGAGCAATCACTCACGATTAATGATCTTTTATTTATTAAATTTAATTTCAATTGGAATGACAATTGAAATATGTTGCTAAAATTTAACTGTTAATTGTTTAAATCGTTATATATGATATGCATTTATATGTAATTGTTCACCTATGGGATACGACACCATATCCTGTTGTTTATATTATATTGTTATTAATGATATATACCTGTTGTTATATTTTATATTATCTGTTATCACTCTGCAAGTTCCCTCTTAGTACAGAATTCACTATGGGTTGAAAAAATACAAACCCGAACGGACTATAGAATAGGAGAAAATCGTCGTAGGTTGAAATGACAGACCCAAGCGATTTTCATTTGAATTGAATTTGGGATTGCGGGTCGAAAGGATATCTACCCGTATATATTTAAACTACGGATTGAAATAATAAATATCCGTATCACTGGACCATATGATAGGAAATTATATACAGACACCGTTGGTCCAATATAAATATTTTGAAAATAATTTCTATGTTTTTGGAAAGAAAATACAGTTTTAATAAAGACTGATTCTTAGAATATTATATGTATAAAATTGAAAATTTTATGTATAGACCTAATAATAATATTTAATCTAATTGAAATTGATTTAATACATATAATATGTTTAAGGATTCATTTAAATTTATATTTCAAAGTAGATTTGGTAAAATTTTGAATAAGTTAAGGTTGAGAATTATATTCAATTAAATCAAATTGAAACTATCGAATTCGGGATTTAAGATATGATTTTATAACTTGGTTTTGGTAAAAGGGATTAAATGGATATTTTAAGTTTAAATAAATCAAAGGAAATATTTTATAAAATGTAATCTAAGGCTATTTAAATGATATTGAACTTGTTAAGTGGATATTTCCTGACTAAATAATAATGAAGCTAAATCAAGAGCTATATGAAAGTGTTAGATTTAACTTTGAAAATGTTGAGTATTAAAGCTTTGAATATATCGAAAGTTTAAATGGTTATTGAGAACTGAATTGAATTAATGAATTGCGCTTTGAATAAATGGGAATTTGGAATTTGAGTTGACTGTAATCAATTTGTGTAGTTGAGAAAATTTCAAATGCTTTACTTTATAAATTATTTAATATATATACTATTTTGGAAAATAGATATATTTGAAAGGCAAATGATATTTTGGTTTTGAAGTATAAATAATTTGAATGACCACGGTGTTATAGTGTATATTTTCGCCTTGTAGATAGTTCTGTAGATCCTTAGAGGATGGTTATCCCAAACGTCCTTTGAGTTACTTGTATTTCGGTTAATATTTCACTTGAGTTGGATTTATTGATATAAGAATGTTAATCCTGACTCGAGTGTTTTGTGTCTGCTTTACGCTCAGGTTAGACTGAGTGATACAGCTTTTGAAACTCATCTTCGGGGTTTGAAGCTTAGTTTGCAGATCCAACTATCGATTCCGCTTTTAGCCCTTCTAGTTGATTGGTTCAGAGAAGTCATCTGCTCGTACTAGAGACTTCACTGCATCTGAGATATTCTGTTGTATTTTATTTCTAACTCTGATGTTTATATAGTAGCTTCATGAACTGCTATTTATCTATTCCGCTGCATTATATTACTCTATGTCTGTGATCTGTGATTATTTATTTACTGCTTATGCTGAGTATTGCCAAATTTTTATTTACAACGCGGTATTTTGAGCAATTCAAGTTCGGCATGTGTGTTTGCCATTGCACTTGGAGGGTGTAGCATGATAGGGGGTTCTTGCTTCCTAGTTTGGTAGCGAATGGTTGACACTTACTCCTACATGTCCCCGTGGGGGTTGGTGGTGCAGTCGAGAGGCTGGCCGTAAAGGCAGAACACAGGTACCAATGTATGCTACGGTGGGAGTTACCCCACTGGCGCGACCCGTTAAAGTTGGTATCAGAGCTTTGGCTCTAGGCAAACTTAGCATATATGGTAAATTTATTTACAGAATCACTTTCGTTCGAGCTTGAATCTCTTCCTATTTGATTCGATTTCCTTTGAATTTTGGAACTTCCCCTCGATTCCAAATCCATTCTTGTCTTTCCCGGTTCATGTTTTCCAAATTCCGGAGTATCCCATAGCTACACTGAATGATTTGTAAAGGGGTGAAACTCCTCTACAATAGCATCGATTCACTGAAGATTTATATATCGTCGGTTTAGATGCCGTTATGTCTGGTTATGCCGAATTCTATATCTGGCGATCGAATGTCGATTTGCCTTGGAATTCTGCATCGATCATATTCCTGATTTTACGGTTGACCCGGTTAAGGTCGCCCGCGATTTATAGAAATATATCCAATCGTCTATTTTGTAATTTAATTTTCTCATCTTCGATCAAGTCTATCTTCGAATCAGGATTCTATTGATTAGAGTTCCTTAAATGAAAATCTCTATCTTTGTTTTGAAATCCATTCTTGAATCATCCTTTGAAAATCGGGTTTTGTTTGTATTTTGAAATTGTTTTATATACCAAAATTTTTATTTGGGTAACTATGATTTTATTCTATATATAAAAGTGAAAATGTTTTCGATAAGGATTATATACCTATATATAAAACAAATAAGAAATGTTATTCTATATATAAAAGTTTCGAAAGGATTTGAAATTTTGAAGATTATATAAGAAATGGATTTATATAAAAATAATTTATAACTAAAGGGTTTTAATTTGAAATTCAAGAGATTGAATTCCGGTGTTTTGAAATTGGTTTTAAGATTTTTGAAAATATATAATAATACGATTTGAAAGTATTTTCTGAATAAGAAGTGTTTCAAATGACTCAAACGAGTTCCAATGATTTCAAAGAAATTTCAAAGAAGTTTTAAGAAAATAGAAGTCCAGAACTCACTTATGTCGCTGGGAAATAATTTCGGTGATGAGTGCACGAATCATCAACATTGATTTTCGAGTTTCAGAGTGGGGGAGAGGCCACTCTAGTAGCTTTGTTATGCAGGTGATATTGTGAAACAAATTTTGATTTCAAATTTCGAAGTAGGATTTGATGTTCGAAAAATATATGTATATATATTTGAAATGATTTAAAGTAAGCCGGCGTTCAATCCTTGAGTTTTGGATTTGATTTAGTATGACTCTATTTATAAAAATTGATTTACTGATTTGTTTCTGATTTCCAACTCTTGGATTTGAATTTTGATTTCACCGACTATTTTGAATGTTCGAACACTTCCAAATCAAGATTTAATTTTTCAAAGCTAAGTAGTTTCGAAAAGTATAAATTAATGGATAAAGTATGTAAGTTTAAAACTACTTTGTTAAGTAAATGGATAGGACTAGTTTGAATTATACTAATATGAAATCTGGTTTTGAATGTTTTATAAATAGTTTAAAGGTTTCGAAGGGGTGGTTATAAACTTGAAAATCATTTTTCGGTATAATTAATTTTGAGGAAATATTTGGTTTCGAAAATAGATTGGAATTTAAAACCCGGTATAAGATGATGATTTTGAAAATGAATTTGTTTGACATAAATTAAGTTGATTTGGAAACGAGGATGACTTTTTAAACCTATTAACTTGGAACTTTGAAATTGAAGATATTTAATTTGGAAGAAAATTTGATGAAATCGTATATGATTTTGAAACTGAACTGATATTGAAACGAATTGAAATTGAGAACCTTGTTTTATTAAATACTTGATTTGGGAGTTATCGAACTTATATAAAAATTTATTTGTATAAGTATGAAGTTGATTTGGAAAGGTACTCGATTTGAAAAGTGAAATCTTATATTATCGAAGTCTATATAAGGGTGATTTGATATACTATTGATTTTGGAAAGTATTCGATTTGGAAATGAAGCCTTATATATAATGGACTTTATATAAGTACGACATTTGAAATGGATTTAAAAGGTACTATATGTTATATATTTTCGAAGTAATGATATGGAAAGTGCCTTCTGCTTGATATCCTCTTTGTGGCCACATTGTGGATTCATTCTATCGATATTATTCTCTCTGATTTGGTTTTCGGATGCGATACTTGAGTGTCCTACCATGGCGTAACCCATGGTCATTTTTTGGTAGCGTAATCCACAAGGCAAAGATTGCTTAAAGGGTATGGATGTTTCCTGGGGGATACAGGCGTAACCATTGTTATGTATTGTAACGTCCCGCCTTTTCGCACGCTTTAAATCGACAATAAACCACACACGTCAAACTTAAAACATACAAAAGGGCGGATTGTTATGGGGCAAATAAGAAAACCAAGAAAGAAATAAAATCAAAACAGAATCTCACAGCGGAAGGATAAAATATAATAATCAAATATACAGTTCATGAAGCTGTTTACAAAATATTTAATTTTACTTATACAATATATATCAGAGTTTACATACCATAGAATAATCAATTAATGCAGTGGAATTAAATGGTGTAGTGGAACAATATAGTAGATAATAGTACTTCAAATCTTCGTCTTCATCCTCCAGAATAAAATCTTCAAATCCTGAAACGCTCGGACTGACCAGAGCGAATTGAAAAGACAAAACACTCGAGTCAGAACTAAAAGATCTTATGTAAGTTAAATCAACAATAAATATGAGTGCAGTAACTTAAGAGATGCTTGAGATTCATATCCCCTAAGGATCCGTTAAACAATTTACTATGTAGTAATATTTCGCTATTATAATAGTGTCTATTAGTAAAATAAACTTACTTTAGAATAGCGTTAAGGAGTGACCCAATATTGCCCTTAACACATAATATATTCCCATAGTCTATACAGTACCGTAATCTCCCCCTACTGGGCATCGTCAGAGGGCACTCCATAGGTATGGTACAAAACCAAAATCGTATAAGGCGCGCTAGGGTAGGCGACACAGCACAACAAGGCAATGCCAGGGTAGATATACCAATTACGCTTCCGGGTCGGTGGTAACGCATAGCCGCAGCTACCGCCCACCTCGAGCCACACACCCAAATCAAAAAAATCAAAAGTGGCCACCGAATAAATCCAAAGTCAGAGTAGAATATCAAAGGGATGTGTCCGATAAAAGGTGCTACCTTCTTAACCCGTCGATCGCTCCAGTTTTGCCACCTTATGCCAACTGACGGAAATTGGGTCCACGTATTTACCTCAAAGGAAACGCCGCCACCATCCTACTTCATTCTGGAATCTCCACCGCGTACACGGTTGTTAAAGTGGTTTTCGGAGTAGGCAGAGAGCATGACAACTTCCGATCTCGGTCTCTTCAACAACCAAACGTTATTATAACACCGCGGTCTTTTCAAAATAGTTTATACTTTAAAACCAGAATAAAATATCCATTTCAAAACCATATAAATACGATATCATTTCTATTTTAAAACCCAAATCAATATGATATCATTTTTATTTTAAATATTTTTTTTTCAAAAATCATAGTGCTTTCAAATATATATATATCTTAAACCCATAGCTTCGAAACATAATTTTCAATACTTAAATGGTTTAATAATAAATTACTTTATAAAGTAAATTAGCTTTTAAATTTCTCAAATCAATTCCAAATACAGATTTGAATTTCCAAATAAACCATTTAAATTTCCATATATTTCAAAGTTCTAAATATTCCACCATTTCAAAACCAAATTTTTAATTCATATATATATATATATGCGAAATTCACTTTACTATTATTTAGTTTTGAAATACTTACTTAATAAATCCAGTATCCTTTAAATAAAACTTTCAAATTCAATAATTGAATATTCCTCAATGTATTTAGACTAGATATATTCACTTAAATCATCTTAAACCCGAATTTAGTTATAATACCATATTCTTTTCAAATCTAAATTTCTATAAGATCTTAATTAAACAAAATCTCAAATCAATTTCAAAACTATCATCTCAACTTTGATTTATAAAATCAATATAAACTCTATATTAGAATGATTTAAGTAAACACTTATCCATACAATATTTTAAAATCTACTTTATTATTAAACTTACTTCATACTTTAAACAATTTTATACATAGCTTAAAACCAAGAATTTAACTATATATAAATAACCTTTATCAAATATCCAAAATCAATATCTCATAAAACCATATATATATTTCTTTACAAAACCATAGAAAATCATTTCAAAATATTTTTATATATATTCCGTGGTGTCTGTATAAAATTTTCTATCCTATGGTCAAGTGATACAGATATTTATCATTTCAATCCACAATTTAAAAATAAAAAATTACGATTATATATCATTTCAAACCGCAATCCCGAATGAAATGAAAATACATCATAACTTGCAGTTTATAACCACGTAAAATACAACATCCATTCATCCAATATCAACCATCAACCATTTTCGCAATCATCATCAAATTTAAACAATAGCATCAATATAGAACGGATAATAAACAACGGGTATTAAATAGCAGTTTATATTCAATTATAAATTAAATAACTGTTTAAATGGCATTTTATATGCAATGAAAAATTAATTAACAATTTAACTGACATTTTAAATGTAATGAATAAATTAAATAGAAATTTAATTTAAATAAATGAAATTTATTGAGATGATGATTAAAAATATGCCAAACAACCATAATAAATTTTTAATCACATCATATATTAATTTAACAAACATAAGAAATTTTAGAAGTCGTGAGTGGGTTAAAACACTCACCTTTTGAATTTAAATTGAATTTAACTCCAATTTAAACCCAAAAATTTGACCGTCTCAGAATTCGTCCAAATCAGCGTCATTAAGTCCGGAATTTCAATACGATCCTAACAAAAGAAACCACACATAAATTGGATGTCGTATGCGAGTGATATAGCGATAAATGCAATTGAATTCAATTAAAAAAAAGAACACAAAACAAACTCACTTCATACCAACCATTGCCACGTCATCACGTTTATACGCATGCTACAGGCTCGAGAAACCCATTGTCGAACCCAAAACACGCTCCAACCCCTTCAAATCGCACACAACAAGAAACCACGAGACGTCGATCGGAGGTGACCGCGACGTGCGCCTCTCAGCGCTTGACTTTCGGCTAGGACACGGCACCCTCAAGCGCCACCATTTACGTTCAAATCAAGAAATACTGCCGCGACTTCAAGGCCAGATCTTGGCGAATCCGTGATGTTTCGACACGAATCTACCGTTGGATGGGTAGAGCTCGTCGAGCTCTAGAACTTTACTTTTGGGAGTTTTCGAATTCGATGAATGGATGAAGAGAAATCGAAGGAGGAAGGTGTCAAATTTTGGCCATTGAAATATAAGGAAGCGGCGGCGAGGGTTTCAGCCAATTAAAATATTATTATTCTCGTTTTGCGTGCCGTGTATATATATATATATATATATATATATATATATATATATATTTAGGTCTAAAAATAGCCCGAACTCCGATTGAAGCGTGCCGACAGGCTATCCTAACGTAAAAAGGCCTTCTGAACGCAATGGTACTGGTTTCGAAGCCCAATTCCATCATTTTCGTAGGTTACTGTTAAAGTCAAATTGGTTTAAAATGACAATAATGCCCCGAAAAGCCCGTTTCGGCTCCCGAAACGAAAATGGATCATCCCATATATCAACATAGATGTTTTAAAATATTTTAAATGCAGTGAAAAAGGTTTCAGGTTCAAATTACATCGTATGAAGAAGTTATGTTAAAATCAATATTTTTCAAATTGATTTCAATTGATTTCAATTTTGTTTATTTCAAGGCGTTTCGAGTCCGTACGATCAAATGACAAGCCTCGTTGCTACGAAACTTGAAATCCTACAATAATTCACGGTTACGGATCCGATGAGACTGGTTTCGTCGAAATCCGAGTCAGTGGCCAAAATGGCTATTTTTATATTAATTAAATGTATTATTAATTGAATAAATCAAATTTTAAATTTCAATTCTAAAACTGACAATTTTATCACCTTTATATTTCTCAAGCATTTACAATGATTTAAACAAATTTAAATGTCAATTTAGAGAAGATAAATTTATAAATTTCAATATAAATCCTCAATTTCATTAAATTCAAAATTACAAATAAAATTTCCAATTATTCTATTAAATTTACTTTTCATCCTATTATTTAATTCATCGTTATCGAAAGGATGCAATTTACATTGGTTCACGATTGTTTATATTTATATTCTTAAATTTTATCTAAATTTCCATGTGCAATCTTCTAAGTATTTACTTTTCATTGAATTGCAATTAATCCTATTATCGTATTAAATTCCAATATATTGATAAATCTTTATTCCATCCCTTTCTTCAACCAATAGTCATTATTTCAAATTATTAATTACAATCAGTTAAGATCTTATCATTGGTTCCATAAATTTATTTGCGCTAAATTAGCTATTGCATAAATTCTCATAAATATAACATTAAGGTTCAATTAACTTTAATTGATTTCCCATTTTATTATTAAACCAATTAAACGGGTAAACTATAACAAGTATTACTATGCCTTTAATTACACTCATGCGTTCCCTATTATCAAGCCCCCGTTACAGTTCTTAAATTCTTCTGCTATTATTTAATTACATTAACTATATTATTATTATTTCATTAGCAATTTAGTATTTACATTCGTTTCTTACCATTCAAATCTCATAACCAATAACAACAAATTTCAATATCTCACCAGACCTTTCATTTCAATTTATCCATTTATTAAGTTTTACATTAATGAATCTTTATTTCGAAATATACTCTAGTTTAACAACTTCTAAACGTGGTATTACTTCTCACATTAATGTAATTTTTATTTAATTTATTAACATTTATTTCAAATTCAAATTCCATCAACTAATCAAACAGGTAATTTATAATATATGCTTACAAGCCAATTATTCCACCAATTGTCATATTCTGAATGGAGTTAGCATTAGTTTCAAAAACTATCTAAGTTTTACATTAAGATAATATTTAATTACCTTTAATGAAATTAAATTCCCAATTTATTTAATGCAATTAATTTTTGACCTTTCAGTTATTTCAATTAATTGGGGTTGCACAAGATTAATTATTTATTAACATACATTAACATAATTGCATTAATTTACATTCAGTTACAAATAAATTAATACACTGATTTCATTTGTAAATTAAATGCTTACCTTTATAAGTTTTCATTCCTAGCAATATTGTAATTACCTACAGGACATTGATTTTTATTTCATGAATTCATTAATTAATCCACTAAATGCCTTTGTTTTTTTATATCCAATTTATTACCATTTAAGTACGTTTATTATCAACAACATTCGTTATAATTACTTATCTACAATTTGTTGCATTGGTTTATTCGACGGTTACTTTTTTTTACTCATTTTCTATTTTATAACCAAATGTAAGAATTTTCACTATTCATTATTATATTAATGAATTCTATTCTAGTTAATATTTTTATTAATATTTCCCTAATTCGACATTTCTATTGGTTTCTTATATTAAACTTATAACCAAATATGATAATTTACATTATTTCAATTAATTGCAATATAAATTTTAAATTGTTGACTTTAATTACAATTGATACATCTAATTTCTACATTCGCTCCCACATAAATTAATAAGATTTTTAATTCTTTCCAAATTTAAATTAAAATCTTATTAATTTAGTTCATTTTAAACATTGAATTTTTTACGGGTCGTTACACTCTCACCCACTCAAAACTTTTCGTCCTCGAAAAGGAAAAGAAGGGAAAAGATGAACTTATAAACCAATATATATTATTCAAATATTACTCATAACACTAATTTTACAGAGTAGGATAATTTATATAAAATATATAGATTTATATATAACCCAAAACGTACCTATTAGTCGGGCAATTAACGCTTACTTTATGGAACCAAAAGCAGTAGCAATTGCTTCCATAACCTGCATTTCACTTATATAATCCAAAAAGGTTAACAATTATATAAAATGAAATATTTAAAGTCATTTCAACCTTAAACAACAAATCAATACAACCAACAATCATTTGCAACCATCACATAGAATCAATACAAATTAATAATTCGTTCATATCAAATAAAGAAAATTGTTGTTCGGGTTCAAACTTTAAATTATACGGAATGAAAAATAACTACTAAGTGTACCCTTCACTCAACAGTTTTAGGTGAAACTAAATAGATTATTCATTCATCCAAACAATTTTAAAGTATCCTTACCCAAACAACCATAAACCAAACAAACAACAAATCCAAACAATAAACTAAGTTTATTCTTGTCAATTTCATTTCATACTATTGTTGTTTGACTTCTTTTTAATACATATAATGCTTTATTTTTTTACATTTATTCACAGTATTCATCTTTCTACTTATTTTATTAATAAATAGCTTCAATCATTTACTTACGTTTATTATCTTTCATTTATACTACTTAATTCCATTTATTTACTTTCATTTATTCTAAATTTCATTTATAATACTTACCTTTCTATTTCAATTAGTAGTCTTTTCAATTACACTTAAGATTATAATATTACAACATCAAATTCTTATTTATTAAGGAATTTCATTAATTACTTTCATTACCTCAAATTTATTACTTGTATAATATCTATTACTTTTTCCTATTAACATTTCAACTTTTAATATTTGGTGAGTTATAAATATGCTTTTTAAGAATGTAATTGAAAGTTATACAAGTTTCCTCAATTCTTTTAATTAATTAATGTTCAGTAGTTATATCTTTTGTTTTATAAGTTACAAATTTCAACTTTCTTGTTATTTCATTTATAACCTATCCTTTAATTTCTTTTTATTTATAACTTAGCATTAAATCTCTTATTTCCTTTGGAGGTTTCAATTATTAATTACTTATGTTCAAATTCACTACAATAACTGAAACTATTAATTAATGGAAACTTAAGAATTTAAATACCGGGTTAATTTCAAATCATTTTAAAATAATAGATAAATGTATGCTTACAATTTATATCCAATTATATTTAAACAATTCAAGATTTACATTTGTTTGTCAAAAATGAATCTGCAGTAAAACTACCGGAATTGGTCTTCCCACTTCGAAACTCGAAAATGAATGTCGATGCATGCACTCATCACCGAAATTATTTTCCAGCGACAATGAGGGTAGTACAGAATTTTTTTCTTTTCAAAATTACTTTTTAAAACAATTCTTTCGATTTATATTGAAATATTTATATCAGAAAATACTTACAAACAATACTATTATATTCCAAAATTATTCAAAAGAAATTTTCAAAAATCCTGAAACTAAAGCTTTAAGTTTTCATTTATCTTATTTTCAATCTTATTTCGACTATTAATTATAAATTTTTTACCTAACAACCAATATATTGCAACCAAATATATATATATATATATATATATATATATATATCATTTAAAAATTTATTTTATATATAGAAAATATAATAGGCAAAATTATTTCATTCGCCTATACTAAAAAAAAATTATGTCGGTCTGTCCTATTAAGTGTTTAGAAATCCCTATTGATGTCACAACGTCCCATGCACCAACCAGAATTTATAAATACAAAATGGAACAGATTAACACAATATTAAAACCTTTTTATAACACTTACAAGTACGCTCTCTAACTCCGATAGGGTATTATTACCCTATCGATAAAGAGTCAGACCCTCCAAAGCTAAGGTTTATCGCTAAACTAAAGCTCTGATACCACATTGCAACGTCCTGCCTTTTCGCACGCTTTAAATCGACGATAAAGCACACACGTCAGACTTAAACATACAAAAGAGCGGATTGTTTTGGTGCAAATAAGAAATCCAAGAAAGAAATAAAAACAAAACAGAATCTCACAGCGGAAGGATAAAATATAACAATCAAATATACAGTTCATGAAGCTGTTTACAAAATATTTAATTTTACTTATACAATATATATCAGAGTTTACATACCATAGAATAATCAATTAATGCAGCAGAATTAAATGGTGTGGTGGAATAATATAGTAGATAATAGTATTACAAATCTTCATCTTCGTCCTCCAGAATAAAATCTTCAAATCCTGAAACGCTCGGACTAACCCGAGCGAATTGAAAAGACAAAACACTCGAGTCAGAACTAAAAGATTTTATGTAAGTTAAATCAACAATGAATATGAGTGTAGTAACTTAAGAGATGCTCGGGATCCACATCCCTTAAGGATCCGTTAAACTATTTACTATGTAGTAATATTTTGCTATTATAATAGTATCTATTAGTAAAATAAACTTACTATAAAATAGCGTTAAGGAGTGACCCAATATTCCCCTTAACACATAATATATTCCCATAGTCTATACAGTACCACAATCTCTTCCGTACTGGACGCCGTCAGAGGGCACTCCATAGGTATGGTACAAAACCAAAATGGCATAAGGCGTGCTAGGGTAGGTGACACTGCACAACTAGGCAATGCCAGGGTAGATATACCAATTACGCTTCCGGGTTGGTGGTAACGCATAGTCGCAGCTACCGCCCACCTCAAGCCACACCCCCAAATCAAAGAAATCAAAAGTGGCCACCGAATAAATCCAAAGTCAGAGTAGAATATCGAAGGGATGTGTCCGATAAAAGGCGCTACCTTCTTAACCCGTCGATCGCTCCTGTTTTAGCCACCTTATGCCAACTCACGCGAGTTGGGTCCACGTATTTACCTCAAAGGAAACGCCGCCGCCATCCTACTTCATTCTGGAATCTCCACCGCGTACACGGTTGTTAAAGTGGTTTTCGGAGTTGGCACAGAGTATGACAACTTCCGATCTTGGTCTCTTCAACAGCCAAACGTTATTATAGCACCGCGGTTTTTTCAAAATAGTTTATACTTTAAAATCAGAATAAAATATCCATTTCAAAACCATATAAATACGATATCGTTTGTATTTTAAAATCCAAATCAATATGATATTATTTTTATTTTAAATATATCTATTTTCAAAAATCATAGTACTTTCAAATATATATATATATATATATATATATATATATATCTTAAACCCGTAGCTTCGAAACATAATTTTCAATACTTAAATGGTTCAATAATAAATTACTTTATAAACTAAATTAGCTTTTTAATTTCTCAAATCAATTCCAAATACAGATTTGAATTTCCAAATAAACCATTCAAATTTCCATATATTTCAAAGTTTTAAATATTCCACCATTTCAAAACTAAATTTTTAATTCATATATATATATGCCAAATTCACTTTACTATTATTTAGTTTTGAAATACTTAATAAATCCAATATCCTTTAAATAAAACTTTCAAATTCAATAATTGAATATTCCTCAATTTATTTAGACTAGATATATTCACTTGAATCATCTTAAACCCGAATTTAGTTATAATACCATATTCTTTCCAAATCTAAATTTCAATAAGATCTTAATTAAATAAAATCTCAAATCAATTTCAAAACTATCTTCTCAACTTTGATTTATAAAATCAATATAAACTCTATATTAGAATATGATTTAAGTAAACACTCATCCATAGTATATTTTAATAAAATCAACTTTATTATTAAACTTACTTCATACTTTAAACAATTTTATACATAGCTTAAAACCAAGAATTTAACTATATATGAAATGACTTTTATCAAATATCCGAAATCAATATCTCATAAAACCATGTATATATATTTCTTTACAAAACCATAGAAAATCATTTCAAAATATTTTTATATATATTCCGTGATGTCTGTATAAAATTTTCTATCCTATGGTCAAGTGATACGGATATTTATCATTTCAATCCGCAATTTAAAAATAAAAAAATTACGGTTATATATCATTTCAAACCGCAATCCCGAATGAAATGAAAATGCATCATAACTTGCAGTTTATAACGACATAAAATACAACATCCATTCATCCAATATCAACCATCAACCATTTTCGCAATCATCATCAAATTTAAACAATAGCATCAATATAGAACGGATAATAAACAACAGGTATTAAATTGCAGTTTATATTCAATAATAAATTAAATAACTGTTTAACTGGCAGTTTATATGCAATGAAAAATTAATTAACAATTTAACTGGCAGTTTAAATGCAATGAATAAATTAAAAAGCAATTTAATTTAAATAAATGAAATTTTCTGAGATGATGATTAAAAATATGCCAAACAACCATAATAAATTTTTAATCACATCATATATCAATTTAACAAACATATGAAATTTTAGAAGTCGTGAGTGGGTTAAAACACTCACCTTTTGAACTTAAATTGAACTTAACTCCAATTTAAACCCAAAAATTTGACCGTCTTAGAATTCATCCAAACCAGCATCATCAAGTCCAGAATTTTAATCCGATCCTAACAAAAGAAACCGCCCGTAATCGGATATCGTATGCGAGAGATATAGCGATAAATGCGATTGAATTCAATTAAAAAAAGAACACAAAACAAACTCACCTCATACCTACCATTGCCACGTCATCACGTTTATACGCATGCTACAGGCTCGAGAAACCCACTGCCGAACCCAAAACACGCTCCAACCCCTTCAAATCGCACACAACCAGAAACCACGAGACGTCGATCGGAGGTAACCGCGACGTGCGCCTCTCAGCGCTTGACTTTCAGCTAGGACACGGCCCCCTCAAGCGCCGCATTTACGCGTAAATCGAGAAATACTGCCGCGTCTTCAATGCTAGACTTTGGCGAATCCGTGATGTTTCGACACGAATCTACCATTGGATGGGTAGAGCTCGTCGAGCTCTAGAACTTTGCTTTTGGGAGTTTTCGAATTCGATGAATGGATGAAGAGAAATCGAAGGAGGAAGGTGTCAAATTTTCGGCCATTGAAATATAAGGAAGCGGCGGCCAGGTTTCAGCCAATTAAAATATTATTATTCTCGTCTTGCGTGCCGTATATATAGTTAGGTCTGAAAACAGCCCGTACTCTGATTGAAGCGTGCCGACAGGCTATCCTAACGTAAAAGGCCTTCTGAACGCAATGGTACTGGTTTCGAAGCCCAATTCAAGTCAAATTGGTTTGAAATGACAATAATGCCCCGAAAAGCCCGTTTTGGCTCCGAAACGAAAATGGATCATCTCATATATCAACATCGATGTTTTAAAATATTTTAAACGCAATGGAAAAGGTTTCAGGTTCAAAATGCATTGTATGAAGAAGTTATGTTAAAATCAATATTTTTCAAATTGATTTCAATTGATTTCAATTTCGTTTATTTCGAGGCATTTCGAGTCTGTACGATCAAACGACAAGCCTGATCGTTACGAAACATGAAATCCTACAATAATTCACCGTTACAGATCCGATGAAACTGGTTTCGCCGAAATCCGAGTCAGTGGCCAAATTGGCTATTTTTATATTAATTAAATAAATTTATAATTGATTGATTAAATCAAATTTTAAATTTCAATTCTAAAATTGACAATTTTATCACCTTCATATTTCTCAAGCATGTACAATGATTTAAACAAATTTAAATGTCAATTTAGAGAAGATAAATTTATAAATTTCAATATAAATCCTCAATTTCATTAAATTAAAATTATAAATAAAATTTCCAATTATTCTATTAAATTCACTGTTCATCCTATTGTTTAATTCATCGTTATCGAAAGGATGCAATTTACATTGGTTCACAATTGTTTATATTTATATTCTTAAATTTTATCTAAATTTCCTTTTGCAATCTTCTAAGTATTTACTTTTCATTGAATTGCAATTAATCCTATTATCGTATTAAATTCCAATATATTGATAAAACTTTATTCCATCCCTTTCTTCAAATAGTCATTATTTCAAATTATTAATTACAATCAGTTAAGATCTTACCATTGGTTCCATAAATTTATTTGCGCTAAATTAGTTATTGCATAAATTCTCATAAATATAACATTAGGTTCAATTAACTCTAATTGATTTCCCATTTTATTATTAAACCAAATAAACAGGTAAATTATAACAAGTATTACTATGCCTTTAATTATACTCATGCGTTCCCTATTATCAAGCCCCCGTTACAGTTCTTAAATTCTTCTGCTATTATTTAATTACATTAACTATATTATTATCATTTCATTAGCAATTTAGTATTTACATTCGTTTCTTACCATTCAAATCTCATAACCAATTACAACAAATTTCAATATCTCACCAGACCTTTCATTTCAATTTATCCATTTATTAAGTTTTACATTAATGAATCTTTATTTCCAAATATACTCTAATTTAACAACTTCTAAACGTGGTATTACTTCTCACATTAATGTAATTTTTATTTAATTTATTAACATTTATTTCAAATTCAAATTCCATCAACTAATCAAACAGGTAATTTATAATATATGCTTACAAGCCTAATAGTCCACCAATTGTCATATTCTAAATGGAGTTAGCATTAATTTCAAAAACTATCTAAGTTTTACATTAAGAGAATATTTGATTACCTTTGATGAAATTAAATTCCTAATTTATTTAATGCAATCAATTTTTGACCTTTCAGTTATTTCAATTAATTGGGGTTGTGCGAGATTAATTATTTATTAACATACATTAACATAATTGCATTAATTTACATTCAGTTACAAATAAATTAATACACTGATTTCATTTGTAAATTAAATTCTTACCTTTATAAGTTTTCATTCCTAGCAATATTATAATTACCTACAGGACATTGATTTTTATTTCAAGAATTCATTAATTAATCCACTAAATGCCTTTGTTTTTTTTATATTCAATTTATTACCATTTAAGTACGTTCATTATCAACAACACTCATTATAATTTCTTATCTACAATTTATTGCATTGGTTTATTCGACAGTATCTTTTTTTTTACTCATTTTCTATTTTATAACCAAATGTAACAATTTTCACTATTCATTATTATATTAATGAATTCCATTCTAGTTAATATTTTTATTAATATTTCCCTAATTCAACGTTTCTATTGGTTTCTTATATTAAACTTATAACCAAGTATGATAATTTACATTATTTCAATTAATTGCAGTATAGATTTTAAATTGTTAACTTTAATTACAATTGATACATCTAATTTCTACATTCGCTCCCATACAAATTAATAAGATTTTTAATTCTTTCCAAATTTAATTAAAATCTTATTAATTTAATTAATTTTAAACATCGAATTTTTTACGGGTCGTTACATGTATCCTGCGGTCTACAGTTTTGTTGTAGTGGCGTAATCCGCAAGGCAGAGATTGCTTAAAGGATATGGATGTTTCCTGAGGGATCCAGGCGTAACGATTGTTATATATTTTGCGGTCCACAGTTTTGGTTATCATGGCGAAATTCGCAAGCAAGCGGTTGCTTAAAGGGTATGGATGTTTTCTGGGGGATCCAGGCGTAACCATTGTTATGTATCCTACGATCCAGGTGATTTGTTTGGATTGTACTTTCCATATCGATTTTGAAGGTTTTTTTAGTATCTTCACTGGATGTTGAAACAGGTCTACTAAGTACTTGAAGAATTCTAGCTTTGTGCCTGATCAGCGCATGGCCAGAGTCTGCACGAACGAGGATAAACTTGTTGAAACATCGAGTTATAGAAGTATTTTCGAAAGGAAAATTTGTTTCGATGTAAAGGTATTTTATTATAAAGGTATTTCCAACAAAGAAATTTTGTATTGAATTAACTATTCGTGTCCGATACTATTCTTTTGAATCTACCTTATCTGCTCAATTTATTTATTCACCTATATTCTATTTTTCCGAGTCTACCTTCTTTTCATTATTGACTATGTCCTTTTAAAATATTGTTTATTTATATACTACATTGTTTTATAGAAAATTTTAGTGTTGTAAAATTTTTAGAAGTTATTAATTAAATAAAATATATTTAAAGTAAATGATTATTGATTTATTAATAATATTTGAAAAGTATCTTGAGATAAAATTTATAAACTTATGAATTATGGATTAATGTTTTCAAATAGTTTTCATATATTTATAAAGGTGTTATTTAAACATATAAATGATATTGTAGAGGAAGTAGAAAATTTTACAAATGGGTTTTAAAAAGCATGAATATTTCAGGTAAAATTTATATAGTTTCAAATTAATTGTTAATTTTAACTTTCAATCTACTTTTATTTCTGTTTGTTCTATTCTCCTACCTCCTTCCTTATCGGAGACGAAAAGTTTTGACTGGGGGAGAGTGTAACGACTCGTGAATCTTTAATAGTTTTTAATTGTTTTATTTAAACGTATTTGTTTTAGTGAAATTTTAAATAATTTAATTCACAAATGAAAATTTAATATTTGGATTACGTCCAATTAAACATAGCAGATAGTAAATTTCCAATTAATAATATGAATGTTTATTTCATTGTGAAATTCTATTTAATTTAGTTCAGTTAATAATTGTTGATAATAAAATATTTTCCAAACCTGAATATTTTTACATAGAAAAATTCTAAATCATCTTCTGACTGTGTGACGCCCCACCTCTATACCCACGCTAGCCAAGAACACTACGGAGTAGTGCTGTCAACTAGCATGGAGAATAAGGCTGTTGAGCAGCGGCCATCAGTAGTTAGGCCTTACACTAGTATTGGTTATCTCGATAGGAGTGGTATATATATATATATATATATATTCTTTCATTTTTCATCTCTGATTTATTTACTCTCATCGACATACCCCAATTCCAGTATAAAAAAAACTACGATGGTTCATAATAGTTTAGGACAGTAGATATAATAATAACACAGATAATATCAATAAATGCGGAACACAGATAAAACAGAAAAGTCTCATAGATATATAACTGAATTCAGTTACAATACATTTGGCACGGTATATATGATACAACTACAACAGTCGACTCAGGAAGTTACATATACAAGTACATTAACGTATATAATATACATGAATACATATCTTCCAATACAATTACACTGACTACTATAAATGACGACAACTACTCCAGAAGATATGAAAGGACTTCATAGCTCTAGCAGCAACCCAAAGCAGAATATCTACAACCTGAAATAACTCGGGTCTGACCCGAGTATTACATTCAAAAGAAAATAACACCCGGGTCAGTCTAATTCAAACTCAGTTATTATGCACAGAAGCAATAATAATCAAATATCAAATAGACGACAGTCACAGAAATCTTGCATATCCAGTTCCTTTAATAGGAAATTGGATAACGATAAATATAACACGTATCAGTGTTAAACAGCAAATCAGCAGATTAAAGCAAACTCAAATCAAAGTGTGTACGAGTGGCAACATGCTACAGTAAGGGACAACATGAAATGATGTTTGCATGCCCAAAAGGTCAGAGGCAATATAAATGCAAACTGCACATAAATGAAGACCACACGAGCTCAGTGCATCCCAAATGCTCAAATATACAACAAGTGTATACATGTACATGAAGACAGCAGACAACATAACATGACCAAGAAATGCATATACAAGGATGAACATACATGCATCATAGGGTTTGGTATAAGAAACTACTCAAGTGCAACTACTCAAGTGCAAGTTCATACTCAAGTACAGCCAGATATGTAGACAAGCCAAAAATGGACACGGCACAAGGTCAAACCTGAGTCATCGACTGGATTCAACTCAGGGCCAAGCAACCAACAAAACAAACAAGAACCAGGTTCAGCAAAATGTAGACAAGCTAGTGCAAGAAACACGGCGGTACACATAGCCAGTCCCTCAAGCAAAAACAGTGAATGCATCAGGCATGTACAAGAGAAACATAGGCAGTAATATGATATACAGAGGACTTGGAGCATTAGTTCAAGTTAAAGAACAAGGTTAGCATGGTACCAGTTCAGTCCAGACCAAGCAAAACCAACAAAGCTCAACACACATATGTTTGTATATATCGTGGAAATCAAAACTCAATGTTCAGATTAGTCAACAGTTTAATAAAACCAAAGATCACTTTCAAAGTTCTGATTTTAAAAAATGCAGAAGTTTTCAAGTGAAGAAGTTTTCAAGAGGACAGCAGAATACAAATACTTCAAGTTATGGTTTAACAAATGCAGCAGAAAGGAGCTAACAAGCTCAGATCAGAAATCAAAAACAAGCCAGTGAACCAAAATCCAACATACCAAATAAATTTCGAATTAGATGTGAGAATTACTCACCTTGTCGACGAATTTAGAAGAAGCCGAGCACACCAGCAATCGAGCGAAGCCAGAGCTTGAACTCGATCGAGAACTGGGGTAGCCACGAACACCAAAGCAATCGGGATGAAGCGGCGACCCAGTTCACGTGAAGCCCTAAATGTCGAAGAGGAAAAAAAGGAACGGCCACCATTTTTATTCTTTTCGTGATTTCGTTTTTAGGGTTCTCGATTAATGAAAATGGGAAAAGGGGGGGAAGGTATGAATTTTTTTCACGGCATCAAACAATGAAAACGTGGGCCAAAATCATATACAAAGCCCACAAAAGCCCACACCCCTTATTGAATTTCAAAAGAATTTAAACCGGATTCAAAATGCCCAAACTACACTTAGCAAATTTTTAAACGAATTTCAACTCGATTTAAAACGTCATATAGCAATTAACATCCAATTAATCGTTTAGTGACGATAATCAATTGATGCAAAATACTGGGTTGTTACAGACTCCCCTCCTTAAAAAAATTGCGTCCTCGCAATCATAGGGAATAAATGGACAAAAGGTAACAGCCATAAAAGCATATCATCCCAAAATGAAGAAATTCGAAATAGGAAGTTCACCATAAAGAGCATGAAAGAGTAAGCTTGAACGTGTTTGCTCGATGAATTCTCTGGATTACAAAGTGAAATCCATTGGATTTGAGAACCACTGAGCTTTCACGAGAAAAACATCTTTATTTCGAGGGTGCTGAACCTCCGAAGCAGTGATGTGAATAGAAGGTTTCTCAAGAATAAGGATCGGAAATCCCTAAGGCATTTCCGTAATTGGAAGACGTAGGAAACGTCATGAATAGCAGAAAATTGGGCTGGTACACCGGCATAGTACAATATAAACACCAAAGAAATCTTTTAATTTCATAAAAGAAATTCACAAATTCTCAACAAAATTTAATTATCAAATAGATAATCATAATACAACAAAACTGGATAAATGCAATTATCAGCAATATTCAATTATCAAAAACGATAATCAAATCTCAAATCAGCAAATATTCAATTATCAAAAACGATAATCAGATTTCGAATCAACAAATATTTAATTATCTCAAACGATAATCAAATCTTAAATCACAAATATTTAATTATCACAAACGATAATTAAATCTCAAATATCTAATTATCACAAGCGATAATCAAAAACAACAAATATCTGATTATCAAAAACGATAATCAGAAATCACAACTCAACGAATATTTAATTATCACTATTGATAATTAAATCTTAAATCGCAAATATTTAATTATCGCAAACGATAATCAAATCACAAATATCTAATTATCACAAACAATAATTAGAAACAACAAATATTCGATTATCAAAAACGATAATCAAATCTCAAATATCTAATTATCAAAAATGATAATTAGAAATTACCAATATCTGATTATCAAAAACGATAAATCAGAAATTACCAACATCCGATTATCAAAAACGATAATCAGAAATCATAATTTTTTTCTTCAATTAACGAGTCCGGAATTAACCGAAATAGCAAACGCACATGTCCCATAACCACGAGTTTTACTAAATCGTTTAATTCACTTCATCGTTTCCTTGAAAGTGAAAAATTGTGTATTTTAAATAAATAACATTTCACATTCTCAAACGGACAAGTCTGGAATTAAGCGAATCAGTAAAAGAAAGGGGTCATAGTCCTTGATTTTTCTGAAACGTTTAGATCGCTTCCTCATTCTTTTGAAAGCACAAAGTGCAAAACTTCTGAAAACAATTTTCATTTATTTTATAAAAATAAAAATTTACATTCTCAAACGAACAAGTCCGGAATTAAGCGAATCAGCAAAAGAAAGGGGTCATAGTCCTCGATTTTACTGAAACGTTTAATTCGCTTCCTCATTCTTTTGAAAGAGTAAACCGTAAAAATTTTGAAAACAATTTTGATTTATATTTTGAAACAATTTTTAAAACACGTGATTAAAGCAGAAACATCCGTAGCAACTTCGTCAAGGAAACTGCACTTCTCAAAATACCATAAAAACGGACAACAAAATAAGCATCACGGGATAACCGCTTGAAAATCCATTTTAAGATTGACGGTTACTAAAGTTTATACGTCAAAATCTCATCAAAATAATTGGCATCAAAATATAATACCAATGAATTTTCATTCATCAGAAATGTCACAAGAGTCTTCTCAAAGATAGAAAGGGATATCATACCCTAAACTTGTATTCATAACAATTCAATGACACACGAATTCACCAATGCACAAAAATTGATAAAACTTATCAATAGAAATCACGAAAATTGGTGAAGCACAAATTCTAGAAATCATCACAAGAAATCCAGGAAACACAAGTTCTAGAAATCTACACAAGAAATCCAGAAATCACAAAATGAGAGATGAAAACTCAAATGGGAGTATGAAAACTCACCTACACGTGAGCATGAAAACTCACCAACACGTGTAACGCATGTGATGGTGAAACATCACAAAAGCGGGGTCTAGTCTCCCTCGCAGACAAAAAGAAAGTATGTGTGAGTGGAATCACACAAATGGTATCTAGGCTAACCAAAAAGAAAAAAGGTATGTGTGAATGAAATCACACAAGTGGTGTCTAGCCTAACCAGAAAGCAAAAAGATATGTGTGAATGAAATCACACAAATGGTGTCTAGGCTAACCAAAAAGCAAAAAGGTATGTGTGAATGAAATCACACAAGTGGTGTCTAGCCTAACCAAAAAGCCAACAAAGAGACATCGCACAATTGCTAGTCTGAATCACAAAGATGATCGTCATAATCATCCAGAGATCAATCAATATCACAAGAATCTTCTCAAAGATCCAAAGGGGGCATCATACCCGAAACTTGTACTCATAACAAGTCAATGACATAAATTCTAGAAATCAACACAAGAAATTCAGAAATCACAGAAAAAAGGGAAAGAGGCCTATCACATGACGGTCTGAAGACCATGGGGAGCTACCCCATATGGGTGAGTCTGAATCACCCGAATGAGGTCAAGGCTAACCAAAAAGCAAAAAGGTATGTGTGAGTGGAATCACACAAATGGTGTCTAGCCTAACCTCGCAAACAAAAAGGTATGTGTGAATGGAATCACATAAATGGTGTCTAGGCTAACCAAAAAGCAAAAAGGTATGTGTGAGTGGAATCACACAAATGGCGTCTAGCCTAACCTTGCAATCAAAGAGACATCGCACAATTGCTAGTCTAATTCATAAAATGATCGTCAAGATCAACGAGAAGTGTCAATTACACTAAGCTAGTAAATATAAAAGTTTAGCTTCATGTCCCATAACCACTTGCTTAACTTAAATATTTACGAACAAACTGTAAATCTTCACTAGAAAATTGTCACAAGAGACTCAATCGAATAAGTCCAAGAATTAACTGGCGAAGTAAACGCAAGCGTTACATACCACTCGTTTTACTAAGTGATTTAATTAGATTTCTCATACGAGTGAGGTAAAGGTTTGTATATACTAGTAGATTGGAAAACGGTTTAGGAAAAGAGCTTTGTAGTAAAATAGTTTTGAAATCGTTTGGAGAAAAGGGTTTTGATATTTACGACTAGTATAGAAAACCTTTATATTTTTAAAGTGACAAATCACAAAAATGATTGTAGGAACAATCAATCACAAGAATTCACATACAAAGATGTGAATAGAATCCAAAGGAATCGATACCGAATCCATCAAAAAGTATGTTCACAAAAATCCCGAAGAAAATGTCATCAAGTTGCTAATAAATGATACCAACAAATCGGGGAATTAAAAAAACCGATTACATTTGGAAACCAAATCAATTCACTAAAATTCACATTCGAAGACGTGAATGAAATCCAAAGAATTCGATTCTAAATCCATCAAAGTAGAAATACCCAAAACTTCCAGAAATAGAAGTTATCAAAGTCGACAAAGGAGATAACAACTAATCGGAAAAGAAGAATCGATTAACAATTGGAAGAACAAAGCAGAACGAGCATAAATGCATAAATGACTTCAACAAAAATAAAAATCAAGTCGATGTTGAAGTCAACAATTATTGGCTACAGTCGAGTACAAAATGAATCAACATCATCATCAAAGAATTCAACGGCAAACAAAGTCAGAGTCTTGGAAATCAAGAAACTAGAAATTTCACGAAAACAAATTGACCGAAGTCGAATGGAAATCAAGCCGAGGAAGACACAAAATATCAAGTTCAAAATCGCTGAGATTCGAACAAAATCAACATCGGCTAAATCAATCCAAAGCCGAAAACACAAGAACAAAATCCTCATCATCAAAAATCCAACTTAAGTTCGCAAAGCAAACGGAGGCCGACACCAAAATACTTTCACGAAATCAAAATAAAATGCGCATAAATAAGCGTTAGGAATTCATACCTAACCAGCAAAGATAATCATAGGCAAAGATGATAGATAAAATATCGACAAACAGTTGTAACACATGTTCCATTTGAGTTATGTTTTATATTATGTCCCAAACCCCAGGCTTTGATACCAAGCTGTGACGCCCCACCTCTATACCCACGCTAGCCAAGAACACTACGGAGTAGTGCTGTCAACTAGCACGGAGAATAAGGCTGTTGAGGAGCGGCCATCAGTAGTTAGGCCTTACACTAGTATTGGTTATCTCGATAGGAGTGGTATATATATATATATTCTTTTATTTTTCATCTCTGATTTATTTACTCCCATCGACATACCCCAATTCCAGTATAAAACGAACTACGATGGTTCATAATAGTTTAGGACAGTAGATATAATAATAACACAGATAATATCAATAAATGCAGAACACAGATAAAACAGAAAAGTCTCATATATATATAACTGATGTCAGTTACAATACATTTGACACGGTACATATGATACAACTACAACAGTCGACTCAGGAAGTTACATATACAAGTACATTAACGTATATAATATACATGAATACATATCTTCCAATACAATTACACTGACTACTATAAATGACGACGACTACTCCAAAAGATATGAAAGGACTTCATAGCTCTAGCAGCAACCCAAAGCAGAATATGTACAACCTGAAATAACTCGGGTCTGACCCGAGTATTACATTCAAAAGAAAATAACACCCGGGTCAGTCTAATTCAAACTCAGTTATTATGCACAGAAGCAATAGTAATCAAATATCAAATAGACGACAGTCACAGAAATCTCGCATATCCAATCCCTTTAATAGGAAATTGGATAACGATAAATATAACACGTATCAGTGTTAAACAACAAATCAGCAGATTAAAGCAAACTCAAATCAAAGTGTGTACGAGTGGCAACATGTTACAGTATGGGACAACATGAAATGATGTTTGCATGCCCAAAAGGTCAGAGGCAATATAAATGCAAACTGCACATAAATGAAGACCACACGAGCTCAATGCATCCCAAATACTCATATATAAAACAAGTGTATACATGTACATGAAGACAGCAGACAACATAACATGACCAAGAAATGCATATACAAGGATGAACATACATGCATCATAGGGTTTGGTATAAGAAACTACTCAAGTGCAAGTTCATACTCAAGTGCAGCCAGATATGTAGACAAGCCAAAAATGGACACGGCACAAGGTCAAACCCGAGTCATCGACTGGATTCAACTCAGGGCCAAGCAACCAACAAAACAAACAAGAACCAGGTTCAGCAAAATGTAGAAAAGCTAGTGCAAGAAACACAGCAGTACACATAGGCAGCCCCTCAAGCAAAAACAGTGAATGCATCAGGCATGTACAAGAGAAACATAGGCAGTAATATGATATACAGAGGACTTGGAGCATTAGTTCAAGTTAAAGAACAAGGTTAGCATGGTACCAGTTCAGTCCAGACCAAGCAAAACCAACAAAGCTCAACACACATATGTTTGTATATATCGTGGAAATCAAAACTCAATGTTCAGATTAGTCAACAGTTTAATAAAACCAAAGATCACTTTCAAAGTTCTGATTTTAAAAAATGCAGAAGTTTTCAAGTGAAGCAGTTTTCAAGAGGACAGCAGAATACAAATACTTCAAGTTATGGTTTAACAAATGCAGCAGAAAGGAGCTAACAAGCTCAGATCAGAAATCAAAAACAAGCCAGTGAACCAAAATCCAACATACCAAATAAATTTCGAATTAGATGTGAGAATTACTCACCTTGTCGACGAATTTAGAAGAAGCCGAGCACACCAGCAATCGAGCGAAGCCAGAGCTTGAACTCGATCGAGAACTGGGGTAGCCACGAACACCAAAGCAATCGGGATGAAGCGGCGACCCAGTTCACGCGAAGCCCTAAATGTCGAAGAGGAAAAAAAGGAACGACCACCATTTTTATTCTTTTCGTGATTTCGTTTTTAGGGTTCGCGATTAATGATAATGGGAAAAGGGGGGGAAGGTATGAATTTTTTTCACGGCATCAAACAATGAAAACGTGGGCCAAAATCATATACAAAGCTCGCACCCCTTATTGAATTTCAAAAGAATTTAAACTGGATTCAAAATGCTCAAACTACACTTGGCAAATTTTTAAACGAATTTCAACTTGATTTAAAACGTCAAATAGCAATTAACATCCAATTAATCGTTTAGTGACGATAATCAATTGATGCAAAATACTGGGTTGTTACAGACTGAGACGTCATTTTTCGTTTTTCCAAGTTCGGACTTCTTTGGCTCCGTCGATATTATTTTTCTGCATTTTTGCTGCATTTTCTGCTTGTAAAAAATTCGAATTTTTATGATTCAATAGTACCACCAATATCTGTATACCGTTTTGATCGTCTCATCGAGCGGATCTCTACGATATATTTATTTCTGTGTTTTGAATTCCGATACATAGTGAAATCCACGAAACCGTTAACCGAATCGGTATCGGATCCGTGACCATTCGATTTTTTTTGTGTTTCAAAATTTAAGCACGCATCAATCAATTTCTTAAATATTTGTCATCTAAGTCAATGGGTGACCGTTGCTTCTAAAAATGCTCATATTTAATTTTATACGTTTCATTTCTGTTTGTTCCATTCTTTTCCCTGTTTCCTTTTTCATTCCTTGATTTTTGGTGCTATTGGTTCAACAAACGTATCATATTCAGTACGAAATATATATATATATTCCTAACCTTACCCGTGTCTTTTCTTTGTCTTCTGCTCTTCTTTACAAGAAAATTATAAAGTGAATTAAATAGCTTTTCAACTGAAATCGAGGGGATTGAACCGTTGCCATTATTTTGTTTATATATTTCAGGTTCTCCGTTGCTTTCGGAAAGAAATATAATTTGCCTTCTTTGTGTATTATTCCACCTACTTAATTTTCGCGTGCGTTTCTATTATTTCTCTTTTCTCTTACCTGAAGCATTTATTTTGACTCTTCAATCTCCTTCCGTTCAAATTTTTTTTTCAAAACTTCATGTCCAATCAAATTTATTGCTTTAATAATCTTTCCTGAATCAATGCTTCTAACCGTTGCTATTTGATTGCAGCAAATTATTCATATCTCGAAACTGTTCGAATTTGCTTTAATTACCGTTCACCTTCATTCGCATTTATAAAATCCATGGTCCAGCTTCATTTCTTTTCAAGCATAAAGTTTTCCTGTTCATGGTTATCCTTCCCTATCTTTTGCAAATTTATATAAATTTGTATGGAAGAAGATGCGTGTTCATCTTCCACCTCCACCGTAGCCTGCTCATGTCCCTGCTCTCAAACAAGCGCAGACCACCATTGTCACTCAATCTCCGTCGCCACCGCCCGCATTCTCCTCAGCTGCCTCTACCTTATTTCACAGCAGCTACTCTTTCCTCCTTTGAAATTTGTAAGCAAATACTCATATATATATTTAGAGCAGCAGTTTTATATAAAGCCTTATTTTCCTGAATCCGCTCGTTTGTTGGCTCACCATAGCGGCATATTTTCGCATTTTATATCTAAGTGCAAATACGTGTATATACTTGGTTTTAAACAAATATATATATTTACTTTAAAAGTTTATAATTTACTTCATATCTATGTATTTGATTTTATTTTTAAAGTGTATGAGCATAGCTTGTTTTATATTTTAGAGGAGGTGTTATCACTATTTACGTTTTGTCTACTGTAGTATATATGTTCGCATATGGGTTTAGAAACGAAGATAGGAATTTTAATACACGTGACTTCATATAAAGGCGTATACACGTATATAATATAAGTTATATTATGGCAAATATATATATATACATATATAGTTTTATTTTTTTGAGTTGTTTTATATATTTGCATGCGTGTAAAATACTAGTTCTAACTATTGATTTCATTAACATTCATAGTAGGTGTATCGTATAGTATACATACTGCTTTCTATTAATTTAAATTAATGAAAATATTTTTTTTGGATATGTATATTTAACTGATAGGAAGGAGTAGTAAGTATGCAGTTCTTTGTTGTTTTATTTTATACATACACTATAACTTGCACTTGATACATTAGATGTAACAGATGGCATATATTTCGTATGAAATTTTGTAGATATTTGGTATTGTCTGAGGAATAGTGATGTTAATATTTGAAAATCTTTTGAATGGGAATATTGGTTTTATAAATTTTAAAAAAAGGGGGATTTTGAAAAGTATGTATTAATAATATGTTTATAATATTAACGCTTATGTAGTTGCATATAGAGTATATACCATATTTCCTGGTTACATATGTATAGGTTATTAGCATATTTGCATTTGGCGTTGCATATAAATATATATAATGCGTACTATGAAAAAAATTGCATCTCTACAAATATATGTGTTTTGTTGTATATTATTATTGGCAGTTTGATTTCAAATTTTCCTATAGATTTTATACTATAACCTATATATATGTATTCTGATTTTAATACATATAGATTTTTGATTTGGAGATGTGTATATATGTTTAACTTGATATTGATGTTCATATATATATTTTAAAGATTTTGGTATGTGTTTGAATTAAGAATATAATTTTTATACATAATTATATATCGGTATATGAACGTGTTCACTTATACCATTATCTTCATCGATCCATTTCTGATTTGATTTCGTCTACCCCTATTTATCAGCATGTCCGTCGAACTCAAGTCCATCGTGCTTTGCTTCGAAATTCGTGCTTGAATCCGTAACTCATTATATTGTATATTCTCTTTAGCCTCGAAAGGTGAGCAATCACTCACGATTAACGTTCTTTTATTTATTAAATTTGATTTCAATTGGAATGACAATTGAAATATGTTGCTAAAGTTTAATTGTTAATTGTTTAAATCGTTGTATATATGATATGCATTTATATGTAATTGTTCACCTATGTGATATGACACCATATCCTGTTGTTTATATTATATTGTTATTAATGATATATGCATGTTGTTATATTTTATATTATCTGTTATCATTCTGCAAGTTCCCTGTTAGTATAGAATTTACCGTCGGTTGAAATAATACATACCATAACAAACTATAGAATAGGAGAAAATCGTTATGGGTTGAAATGATAGACCCAGGTGATTTTCATTTGAATTGAATTTGGGATTGCGGGTCGAAAGCATATCTACCTGTATATATTTAAACTACGGGTTGAAATAATAAATATCCGTATCACTTGACCATAGGATAGGAAATTATATACGTACACCGTTGGTCCAATATAAATATTTTGAAAATAATTTCTACATTTTTGGAAAAGAAAATATAGTTTTAATAAAGACCGATTCTTAGAATATTATATGTATAAAAATGAAAATTTTACGTATAGACCTAATAATAATATTTAATCTAATTGAAATTGATTTAATACATATAATATGTTTAAGGATTCATTTAATTTATATTTCAAAATAGATTTGGTAAAATTTTGAATAAGTTAAGGTTGAGAAGATAAAGTTGAATTAATTGGAAATGGTATTTAATTAAGAATTATATTCAATTAAATCGATTTGAAACTATTGAATTCGGGATTTAAGATATGATTTTATAACTTGGTTTTAGTAAAATGGATTAAATGGATATTTTAAGTTTAAATAAATGAAACGAAATATTTTGTAAAATGTAATCTAAGGCTATTTAAATGATATTGAACTTGTTAAGCGGATATTTCCTGACTAAATAATAATGAAGCTAAATCAAGAGCTATATGAAAGTGTTAGATTTATCTTTGAAAATGTTGAGTATTAAAGCTTTGAATATATCGAAGTTTAAATGGTTACTGAGAACTGAATTGGATTAATGAATTGAGCTCTGAATAAATGGGAATTTGGAATTTGAGTTGATTGTAATCAATTTGTGTAGTTGAGGAAATTTCAAATGCTTTACTTTATAAATTATTTAATATATATACTATTTTCGAAAATAGATATATTTGAAAGGCAAATGATATTTTGGTTTTGAAGTATAAATAAATTTGAATGACCATAGTGTTATAGTGTATATTTCCACCTTGTAGATAGTTCTGCAGATCCTTAGAGGATGGTTATCCCAAACATCCTTTAAGTTACTTGTATTCCAGTTAATATTTCACTTGAGTTGGATTTTGTAACGACCTAGAATTTCTGTCATTTAAAATTTGTATATTTAATTGATTTTAAATATTAACAAGTAAAATTTGGAAGTCGAATTTTTTTTTTCCGAATATCTAGATTTAATTGGATAATTAAATCGATAATTTAATATTTGAAATTACAGAAATAATTGAAAATTGGGTTTAATGTGATTAAAATTGATTTGTAAAGTTGTATTAAATCATATTGGAGTTATAATGATGTTATAGAACTTTTAAAATTGAATTAAAAGTTAATTTGTGGAAATTGAATATTTTAATATTTAATTGACGAGTAAAAATAATCATTTTTCAGACAGTCTCGGATTTCGATGCAACTAGTTTCGTCGGATCCGTAATGTTATATTATTGCAAGATTTCAAATTTCGTGCCAATCGGATTTACGGTTTGTCCGGGGCAAGCCAAAACGCATAGAAATTAGTTTAACCAATTTAATTTAAAATTTGATCGTTATTTCTATAACTCGCATATATGATCAAATTAGCTTTTGAAACACGTTCCATTATGTCCGAAACGCGGGTTAAACCCTAGAAACGTCAGGTGGCATGCTACGTTTCGAGTTTGTAAAATTTCCGGATGAATAGTGTTGTCAAATTTTCTATAAAAGGACATAACTTTCTCTAATTTTCACAAATCCTAAAGGGAACTAGAGCTAGCCGCCAATTTCGTTTCCACGGCCAGAAATTTCCAACCGTTTCCCTCTAAGCTCTCTCAATCCCTCGATTGTTTTGAAAATCTTCCAACTAGAAACTTGTAGAGGATCGCGAGTGCTTCCAATCCGTAAGGACGTGATCGTTTTTAATGAGATGAATCGACGACAATAGGCTTGCATTCGTTCTACCTTTGCACGTGTTTTTCGAGAAGCACATGCAACCGATCTTCGAGCTATTCAAGGCAGTGGCGCGCGGCAGTACGAGCTTTGGTGTGGTGGTTCTTGATCGACGTGAAATCGATCGGAGAGGACACGATAATTAGGGTTTTTGGCAGCTATTGGTTTTCAGGGTCGAACGAAACTGGAAGTAGGAGAAAAGATAATGCACGGCCCAGATCTGGTGTTCCAACGATGAGCGGCTGCGATGAAAAAAAGGTTTAAAAATAAAATAAAAATTGTAAATTAACTATCTTTTAAAATCGTATGAACTTTAAAAATTGATATCTTTTTGATACGAGGTCCGTTTCGCACGAAACAAATTGCGTTGGAATCGTATGGACGAATACTAAGCGATGGAGCTGGATTGGAGTTGATTTGAGCTAGTGTGGATTTTGGATAAAATTAAACGTGTGTTTAATTTTATTCGAAATAAAACACTACAACTGTATTGGAAGCAAGGTGAGAACTTCTCACTCAATCGAATTTGGTTCGATCTAAATTTAAAATTGCTTGATTTTGTGATTGAATGATGGTTGCTATCTGTTGTATTGAAATAGACTCTATACGCCGTATATTAAGCCGAGGTTATTTTATTAAACACATATACCGCGATATTCCACCTTGAAGTGGAATTGGTATTATATATGTACTTGGAGTTGATTTCCCACATTATATCTCGGATGTGACCCTATTGCGCCACATAATAGCAAATGATATTTTATATAAAGCCATGTACCACGATATCCCATCTTGAAACGGGATTGGTATTGTGCTAACATTTGTTGATACAAGGAAACAGGTTGGAGGGATCCAACTGGATTCCTCAAATAATCGAATTTGTGTCAATGTTATGTGTTGATTATTTATAATCTCTGTGTGATTATTTTTGTGATTGAAATCATTGAAGGCTAAAATTTAGCCGAATATAATTTTGGTATCATTGGATACCGGAAATAAATAAAAATTTGATTTTTTTGAAAATACAGGTTGAAAGTTTATGTTAAAATTTATTTTTGAGAATTGGATAAATTTAAAAGAAGGAATTCTAAAATAATAAAGTTTTATTTTCAATTTTATTGAATAAAATTTCAAAATATGGGAGAAGCTTTAACAAATGGATTTTGGGTAATATTATTCAAAGGTTGAAGAATTTATTCAAAATAGGATTCTAAAGAGTTTGAAAAATAAAAGAATTGGTTTTCTTTGGAAAAGGAATTTATTTTTAGAAGGAAATAAAATTTGAAACCCATTTGGGAATTGATTTTTGGTGATTGAATTTAAATCTTTTGAAAATCCATTTGGAAATTTATTAGGTGTTTTGAAAAGAATTTAGAATCAATTTGAAAATTTATTTGGGGTTTAGAAGAAATTGATATCAATTTGAGATTTGAACGAAATACACTTGGTGTTTAAATTTCTTGGAAAAAAATCAATATGGAATTTGATTTGGTTTTTTTTTTGAAATCAACTCAAAAATTGATTTGTTGTTGAAAATGAATATTTGAAATCTATTTGAAAATCGTATATCAGTGGATATTTGAAAATTTAAATTCACCATGGAATTTATAAAGGAAAGGGAAATTTGTTTAAAAATAAACATTGATTTATTTTTGAAGCGTGGAAATAAATTTACGGATTTGGAACGTAAATTTAAAGTGAATGGGTAAGGATTTATTTAATTGGTTTAAATGAACCATTTTGAAATGAAAGTGCATTCTCCCAGGAAAGCCTAATAAAATTTCTGAATAGCTTTGAAAGATATATATATATATATATATATATATATATATATATATATATATATATATATATATATATAATTCTGGAATTGTTTTTGAAAAGGATAATTTGGAGAAATTAACTTCTTAAATTGTTTTGAATCCTTTAAGTAAAGGTTTATTAAGTTGATATAGAAATGATTATTTCTAAGATTTAATCAATAATTGTTTTAGAAAATAGTTATTTAAATAGTTATACGCTATCTACTAATTTTATTTCGAAAATTAGTTTGGACTTAAGTTATATGTAATATTGGTATAATATTTTTATAACTAATATTTTAAGTAAAGTTTTTAAAGAAAAATAGTTTTATTTCAAAATGTTTTTCCCGATATATTTTGGATAGGTGTTATAATTTTTTTTTTAAGTATTTGAACTCGACAGATTTCCAGTGAAAATGAATAAATATTTGGAAGTGTTTCCGTGTAAGGAAAATGATTTGAAATTGTTTTCAAAAGTTGTAAAGGTGAAAAGTGATTTGAAATTTGTTTTCAAATGGTTGAAGTGTGGAAAAATATATCTTGTAAAGATATTTTTGGAAAAATAAATAATTTGGGAAATTATTTGCAATCTGGTGATGTTGTGCATATCTATTGATAGTTAAATAACTGACTATCAATATTTACCTTTAAATGGGTATTTGTTGTGATTTGTTTGAATTTGAATGCTACACTTATTTTAAAATAAGCGCCCGTTATTCGGTTTAGCCGGGAGAGGACCTTTGGGTCATAAATCTCATTCCGAATAGTGATATGTCGTAATGGATAGCATTTGAAGACCGGATATTTTCAAAAATGGAAGGATTACCGTCGAATGTCTCTGCATCGGCTGATCCCCGATATAGAGATTTTATCACCCTTTGTGATGGGAATTCCAGACGTGATTAGTGAATATCCAGATTGCAAGGTGTGACTCCCCACCACTATATCCACGATAGCCAAGGACACTATGGTGTAATGTCGTCAACTAGCACGGAGAATAAGGCTGTTGAGGAGCGACCATCCGTGTAATGGCTTTGTGCGAGCATCGATATGCCAAATAAAATATAACTTGCATTTCTTTTCAAGAGGAAATCCGACATGCCGACACAAACTCAAAGCTACTACACAGTGGCTATAATATCTTCGAAAACAAATATAGAAATAAACATAACACAAATCAGTCAAAGATAATTCATATCACAAAGGCGGAAAAAGATATGAATATTACACATGAAAGTGTATATCAGAGTAGTGGTCAAACAAGATCCATAATATCACAAAAGAATAGTTAGAAGTGCTAGATAAAAGAATATGTATACATCAATGAGTCTATCTCTCAAATGTATACAACCAAAAACTACTAAACTGAAGTAGTTAGCCAAAAGTCAGGCGATGGTCCCTGATAAGAAGTCAAGTAGAAGCACCTGTAATATCTCAGTCTGACCCGAGTATTATTTAAGAAGAAAATAATAAACGGATCAGTCTAACTATAAATATCAGATAAAGCGATATAGAATAAGAGATATGACAAAAACGTATGATAACCATAAAGCCATAGTGTGATAAGTATGTAATTGAAAATCAATCCAGAGGTCAATCAATATCACAAGAATCTTCTCAAAAATTAAAAAGAATGTCATATTCTTAATTTAATTCACCAAGCCACAAAAAATGACATACATAACAATGCCAATTTGTAAAAATTGGTGAAACATAAATTCTAGAAATCCAGAGATCAAATAATTCGGAGCAACGACGTCGTAAAACGTAACGTCCGATGATCCAGAAACACAATACATAAGAACAACGACGTCGTACAGCGTAACGTCCGATGAACCCAAGCACAATAAAATGGAACAACGACGTCGTACAGTGTAACGTCCGATGAACCAAAGCACAATAAAACGGAACAACGACGCCGTACAGCGTAACGTTCGATGAACCAAAACACAATAAAACGGAACAACGACGTCGTACAACGTAATGTCCGATGAACCAAAACACAATAAGACGGAACAACGACATCGTACAGCGTAACGTCCGATGAACCAAAACACTAAGACAGAACAACGACGTCGTACAGCGTAACGTTCGATGAATCGAATCAAAGAGACATCGCGCATTGCTAGTCTAAACTATAAAATGAACATCATCGATCATCGAGAAGTGTCAATTACACTAAGCTAGCAAATATACGAGTTTAGCTTCATGTCTCATAACCACTAGCAAGTTAAATATTTACGAACAAATTATAGATCTCCACTAGAAAATTGTCACAAGAGATTCAATCGAACAAGTCCAAGAATTAACCGATGAAGTAAATGCAAGCATTTCATGCCTCTTGTTTTACTAAACTGTTTAATTAGATTTCTCATACGAGTGAGGTAAATGTTTGTATATACTAATAGGTTGGAAAACGGTTTTATAAACGAGTTTGATATTGAAAATGGAGTTTAAATAATCTTTGATAAAGAGTTTGAATATTTACTACTAGTATAGAAACCTTTGTATTTTAAAGTGACAAACCATAAAAATGATTGTAGAAACAATCAATCATTAAAACCCACATACGAAGACGTGAATCAAATTCAAAGAAACCGATAAAGAATCCATCGAAATGGATATTCAAAAAAATCCCTAAAAAGGAGTCATCAAAGTCATAATAAATGATAACAACAAATAGGATCATCATGAATCGATTCAAATTGAAAATTCAATCCCAAAAGGCAAAGTGGGCTGAAACAACAAATTCAGTTGACTAAACAGAGAATTCAGTTGACTAAACAGAGATTTTCAGTTGACTGAATTATGCCTGGAAACTTTCTGTTTCCGGTTCAGTCGACTAAACAGAGAATTCAGTCGACTGAATCATATCTGGAAACTTTCGGGTTCCAGATTCAGTCGACTGAACAGAGAATTCAGTCGACTAAATCATGCCTAGGCTGTTTTTTAGCCTATCCAAATGAAGAGCAAACTCTTCCAAAATGCAACCAGATGAACATTGGCTCTAAGGGTTTATGCCAATCGACAACCCGGCCCTATATGCTCCTCAATGCATCACCAAAAGCATGACCAAACATCCATAAAAGGATTTTCACGCAAATTGACTTAAAAACCCAAAAATTGGAATATTCACAAAACCAATCCAAATCAAGAGCAAATTCAGATGAAGAGGTGTTAGAAATTCATAACTAACAACCAAAGATAATTATAGTCATAGATGTGAGATAAAAATCTCACCTTTAAACCCAAAACACTTGAAGAAGAAGCTATAGAGCAATGACAAGAACAATCACTCTTCAATTCCAACCCAAAGAGCTTGAATCTAACCTTAAAAGAGAAACATTTCCTAAATTAGGTTTAGAAATTTATGAAATTGCAAAGGAAAGAATTGGAGAAGATGAAGATAAGGTTTACTAATGGCTTCTCTTTGCTTTTGGAGCAAGAATTCAAGTTTGAAAGAAGAAACTAGGGTTTGGAATTTCTAATTCCCTTTCCTTTCCACCATTTTCAGTTTTAGCTTGAGTTTGAGGAGTTGGAATGAGTGAATGGAGAGGAGAGGGCTCAGTTAGGGTATTAAGTTAGCTAGTGGGTTGAACCCAAACCTAAAACCCAATAGAAAAAGTAGCAAAATTCGACTTACTCCAAACATATCGAAGTTTATACTCAAAAAATCGCAAACGACATTTTGAACTCAATGGAAGTGGTCTTGAGTCTCAATTTGACCATTTGCAGAAAGTAGCTTTTTAGATTAAAATCCGACGAACGATGCTATATTTAAATATACAATCGATAAATGCGGATTGTTACAGACTCCCCTCCTTAAAGAAATTGTGTCCTCGCAATATTTAAGAAGAAAATATATAGTAACAACCATGAAAGCATATTCAACACAAAGAAATTAGAAATAAAAAGTTCACCTCAAAGAGCACGAGAAACGACGTAGTATAATAACAGTATGCCCGAGAAACTAGAAACTCGAATAATTTGGAACAATAGCGTAGTACAATGACGGTACGCCAGATGAATCAAAGCTCAAATAATTCGGAACATCGACGCAGTACAAAAACGGTACGTCCAATGAACCGAAACTCAAATAATTCGGAACACCGACGCAATACAAAAACGGTGCGTCCAATGAACCGAACACCATAAACGAACATCGGACACAAGCCCATAAAGAAATGAGACGAAGCTCAATAAAACAAGGTACATCGAAACGTCCGATGAACTTGGTAAAAGATCATTCCATTCGGACATCATCAAAAAGACAACCACTTGTTGCTTACGACTAAGGGCATTGGCAACATGATTTCCCTTCCGGTAGTATACAAATAATATTATGATCATAAGATGCAAGGAACTCTAACCAACATTAAGTTCCTTATGAGAAAATAAATATTCCAAAGATTTATGATCAAGGTGGAGAATAAATTTCTCCCCCAAAAATGATGATACCAAACTCTAGAAGCAAAAATAATAGCCACGAGCACTAGATCATGAGTGGCATATCTAGTCTCGATAGTCTTTAACGATTTATAAGCACAAGTGATAGCACGTTCTCTTTTGCAAGAGAATGGCATCCAAACCAACACGACTAATATTGGTACAAACAGCAAAGCCTTGGTTCCCTTCGCGAATCACAAGAATAGGAGTATCGGGAAATATTTCTTTTAAATAATCTTCTTTCCCAAAAAGTTAAAACTTTCAAAAATTATAATTAACTTTATGTAATCATCTTTCTAGAAAAATTTACATCTTTACAAGTCAATTTATTGTGTCTGATTGTCTCATCAAAGCGTTTAAGAAATTCCTATCGATAATGTTGATCAAGCGCATCGACTAGAATTCTTAAAGCACTCAATGGGCAATACAATAACAAAATCATCTTCTATATGATAAAATTATCTCTTAAAATCTTTACGAATATTCTTTGTTCGTTTCAAGAACAAAAATCCAATCATACTTATAAATAAATCTTATGAAAAAGATTTACAAAATTTTAAATTTTGTTTTCATCCAAAATCAATAAATACAAGAATGGAGTCATCAAGATATTGGTAGAATACTCGATTTATAAAATGGATGAAATAAGCTGGGCTAACTGAATGACATAATAAGTCATTCATAAAAATTATAACGAGTGCGGAATGCGGTAAGTGGAATGCTAACTTCGGCAACTGGTAGCAAATAAAAATCGGTGGCAAGGTCGAACTAAAAAGACCCTAACACCACACAAAAGATTACTTAGGTGACAATCCTAAGACAAACTCAAAAATACCGGAAAGTTTCACAAACTATCTAGATAAGAGTAATGACACTTTCCTCATCATGAGGGCTTAAAGAAAAAAAACAATTCCACCAAATTTTTTTGAAATCGAAATTACAAAGGAAAAATAGAAATCTGCTTAACAGATAGAAAATGTCGAAGATGAATAGTCCACTTGGAAAATATGATATGGGCTTCATAATGATTAAGCCAATCCTTTCTAAAAATCAATTCCAAAGCCTAAGTAAAAAATTCGGCTCGGAAAGAAAAATCACATAAAACAATTTCGACATTAATAAAAAGCAAATTGAGCGTTGCGGATCCACCAAGCGGATTCACAATTTTCAAAGAAGTCATCAAGCCCAAAAATATTTAAAGAAAAAGAATCAACAAGTTCTTTTGATACAAAATAATGAGATGAATTCATATCAACAAGAACCCGAAAAAGATAATCACAAAATGAAATCAAGGATTTGATTAACAAACACCTTGACCAGGAGAAGTACCACTAGGAGCTTGGACAACATTCAGCTCTCCCTCTCTCCTGCTTCGGAGTATGGGGCATGTTGATATAAGATGACCTGAGCTTTTGCAATAACGACAAAAGAGAGGTTTCGGGCACTCCCTTGCATAGTGGTCCGTGGAACCACAATTGTAGCATTATCCACGACTAGAGGCGAGAGTATTTGCTACCAGAGTTTGTTGCTTCCCTTTCTTGTTTGGATTGGGGCCTTTGAATTTAATAGGCCTCTTCATATTATTGCTGAAGTTCCGTTTGGCGCCGACAACTTCAACATCGCTTTCTTTATCGGCCTCTTCAAGTCGAAGAGCGATATCAATAAGCTGATCAAAAGGAACCTCAAGTTTCAGGAGTAATGGCTTCTTAAGATTCTTATTCAAGCCATAAACAAATCTCTGATTTTTCTTCAATGGGGTATTAATGTATTTAACCCCGTATTTAGAAAGAGATTCAAAAGATGCGACGTAGTCCATCACAGAAGATTCACCTTGAACAAGGTCAATAAAACGCCGGGCCAAAGTTACTTTTTCAGCCTCTGGCACAAACTTTAATTCGAATCGTTCCCGGAATTTCTCCCAAGTAAGATCCGCTTCATTTATTTCAGAAATCAGAAGCTCATACCAATCTAATGCTCTTTCTTGGAGCATGCTAGAAGCCACTTGGACTCGATGAAGATCAATAAGATTTATGCGAGTAAAGATGCGATCGTATGATTTGAGCCAAGCTTGAATTTCTATAACACCCTCGGATCCCTTGAATGGCATTCCACCTAAATTGGTATAATCTCTGCACAAGCGTGAAAAACCGGATCTAGGATGAGTAGGCTCGGGAATGGGTCCGGCAGACTGAGCATTCTTTACAAGATCAAGAAGCTGCTGTGCAGACATAAATACTCCATCCTGGGGAGTAGCACTAGATTGTTCGACATTGGGACAATTTGATCTTACCATTTCTCTTCTTTAAGAAAGAAAGAAGAAGAAAAGTTATTCTCAAAATAAATATCAAGCAATCTTGATAGATAAAATAAGGAATCATAAAGAAAATAGGATGAATCGGTACGAAGACTCGAATTAAATCCTAAAGCACGACACCTAAGATGGACTTAGGACGATGATCCTTGTTAAATTATTCTACATTGTTCCAAAGTTTGGCTCTGATACCAAGCTGTGACGCCCCACCTCTATACCCACGTTAGCCAAGGACACTATGGTGTAATGTCGTCAACTAGCACGGAGAATAAGGCTGTTGAGGAGCGACCATCCGTGTAATGGCTTTGTGCGAGCATTGATATGCCAGATAAAATATAACTTGCATTTCTTTTCAAGAGGAAATCCGATATGCCGACACAAACTCAAAGCTACTACACAGTGGCTATAATATCTTCGAAAACAAATATAAAATAAACATAACACAAATCAGTCACGGATAATTCATATCACAAAGGCGGAAAAAGATATGAATATTACACATGAAAGTGTATATAAGAGTAATGATAAAACAAGATCCATAATATCGGAAAAGAATAGTTACAAGTGCTAGACAAAAGAATATTGATACATCAATGAGTCTATCTCTCAAATGTATACAACCAAAAACTACTAAACTAAAGTAGTTAGCCAAAAGTCAGGCGATGGTCCCTGATAAGAAGTCAAGTAGAAGCACCTTGTAATATCTTAGTCTGACCCGAGTATTATTTAAGAAGAAAATAATAAACGGACCAGTCTAACTATAAATATCAGATAAAGTGATATAGAATAAGAGATATGACAAAAATGTATGATAACCATAAAGCCATACTGTGATAAGTATGTAATTGAAAATCAATCAAGAGGTCAATCAATATCACAAGAATCTTCTCAAAGATAAAAAAGAATGTCATATTCTTAATTTAATTCACCAAGCCACAAATAACGACATACATATCAATGCCAATTTGTAAAAATTGGTGAAACATAAATTCCAGAAATCCAGAGATCAAATAATTCGAAGCAACGACGTCGTACAGCGTAACGTCCGATGATCCAAAAACACAATAAATAGGAACAACGACGTCGTACAGCGTAACGTCCGATGAACCCAAGCACAATAAAACGGAACAACGACGTCGTACTGCGTAACGTCCGATGAACCAAAGCACAATAAAAGGGAACAACGACGTCGTACAGCGTAACGTCCGATGAACCAAAACACAATAAAACGGAACAACGACGTCGTACAGTGTAACGTCCGATGAACCAAAACACAATAAGACGGAACAACGACGTCGTACAACGTAACGTCCGATGAACCAAAACACAATAAGACGGAACAACGACGTCGTACAGCATAACGTCCGATGAATCGACTCAAAGAGACATCGCGCATTGCTAGTCTAAACTATAAAATGATCATCATCGATCATCGAGAAGTGTCAATTACACTAAGCTAGCAAATATATGAGTTTAGCTTCATGTCCCATAACCACTAGCTTAAGTTAAATTTACGAACAAATTATAGATCTCCACTAGAAAATTGTCACAAGAGATTCAATCGAACAAGTCCAAGAATTAACCGACGAAGTAAACGCAAGCATTTCATACCGCTTGTTTTACTAAACCGTTTAATTAGATTTCTCATGCGAGTGAGGTAAAGGTTTGTATATACTAATAGTTTGGAAAACGGTTTTATAAACGAGTTTGATATTGAAAATAGAGTTTAAATAATCTTTGATAAAGAGTTTGAATATTTACTACTAGTATAGAAACCTTTGTATTTTAAAGTGACAAACCATAAAAATGATTGTAGAAACAATCAATCATTAAAATCCACATACGAAGACGTGAATCAAATCCAAAGAAACCGATAAAGAATCCATCGAAATGGATATTCAAAAAAATCCCTAAAAAGGAGTCATCAAAGTCATAATAAATGATAACAACAAATAGGATCATCACGAATCAGTTCAAATTGAAAATTCAATCCCAAAAGGCAAAGTGGGCTGAAACAACAAATTCAGTTGACTAAACAGAGAATTCAGTTGACTAAACAGAGATTTTCAGTTGACTGAATTCTGCCTGAAAACTTTCTATTTCCAGGTTCAGTCGACTAAACAGAGAATTCTGTCGACTGAATCATACCTGGAAACTTTCGGCTTCCACATTAAGTCGACTAGACAGAGAATTTAGTCGACTAAATCATGCCTATCCAAATGAAGAGCAAACTCTTCCAAAATGCAACCGGACGAACATTGGCTCTAAGGGTTTATGCCAATCGACAATCCGGCCCTATATACTCCTCGATGCATCACCAAAAGCATGATCAAACATCCATAAAAGGATTTTTACACAAATTGACTTAAAAACCCAAAAATTGGAATATTCACAAACCCAATCCAAATCAAGAGCAAATTCAGATGAAGAGGTGTTAGAATTCATACCTAACAACCAAAGATAATTATAGTCATAGATGTGAGATAAAAGCTCACCTTTAAACCCAAAACACTTGAAGAAGAATCTATAGAGCAATGGCAAGAACAATCACTCTTCAATTCCAACCCAAAGAGCTTGAATCTAAGCTTAAAAGAGAAACATTTCCTAAATTAGGTTTAGGAATTTCTGAAATTGAAGAAGGAAAGAATTGGAGAAGATGAATAGAAGGCTTACCAATGGCTTCTCTTTGCTTTTGGAGCAAGAATTCAAGTTTGAAAGAAGAAACTAGGGCTTGGAATTTCTAATTCCCTTTCCTTTCCACCATTTTCAGTTTTAACTTGAGTTTGAGGAGTTAGAATGAATGAATGGAGAGGAGAGGGCTGAGTTAGGGTATTAAGTTAGCTAGTGGGCTGAACCCAAACCCAAAACCCAATAGAAAAAGTAGCAAAATTCGACTTACTCCAAACTTATCGAAGTTTATACTCAAAAAGATCGCAAACGACATTTTGAACTCAATGGAAGTGGTCTTGAGTCTCAATTCGACCATTTGCAGAAAGAAGTTTTTGGACTGAAATCTGACGAACGATGCTATATTTAAATAAAATATTTAAATACACAATCGATAAATATGCGGGTTGTTACACAAGACTTCTTTGGAAGTGCCTTCGGTTCCGTTCGATCTCAGAACGGACTTGTATGGATGTGTGTCTGACATTACAATTTGAGATGTAAAGCTGGTTTCTATCAAATACATTTATGTTGGTGGGGGAGAATTTATTCTCTTAGCTTAACACCCTTCTCTGAGACGTACGAGCTCGGAGGTTATGTAGTTGATGATTACTAGTGATATATTCCCAATTTGGTAACGTGGCATGCTGAGTGCTGCTGATCATCTGTTGATCAAAGCGTGGCTTTTGTGAAAAACGTAGCTTTGCGGACGAGACTTCGTCGAACCTCACAACCCGGTAATGGTCAAAACAGGAAGAATGTAGCAAGGTTATTTGGGGATAGCGCCCCCATATGGTATGTACATTTCCTTCTGGATAGAGGCGGTATTATGGTATGGAGCTCAGATACTTAACCTACGTGGTTGCTGCAAATTAATTTCTTTGTGGTTGTTGGTGAATCCTGGGATAAAGGTCGGTTATGACCAGGGGTTGGCATACTTGTGTCAGTAGTTACCTAGTTCATAGGTAACCCGGCCTTGTGTTGGCAGAGATTCGGTTAGGTTCTTGGGGCGTCTCTCCAGAGGCATACCCATGTGGCAATGGAAAGTTCCTTGGCCTGACCATTTGTTGAAAATCCAAACTCCAATACGCACCTTGTACAGTTTTAGTTGTAGAACCTGTCATTTGCTTATGGTGGCGCCCCACTATTTAGATGGTAGCCATAGTAGGCATACGATAATGGTCGTATGTTGGTTAAGATTTATATTATACTTTCGAAATGTTTTACTGTACTTTGCACTTATAGTAATAATAACAAAGAAATTTGCGTATCAAACATGTTTGACTATCATAAGGAGAAATCTCCTTCAATTCTGCGTTTGCATTGTGTGTGTGGCGGGAGGCCTTATGGTAGTTTCATTTTCTAAAAGCATTGCGGATCTATTTTAAAATATTTCTTTTTTTTTGAAGATAAACTATTTTAAGTTCTCACACAAGTCCCATGACTGACCTGAAGTTTATTGTTCCCTTCCTAAACTCTGGGTGCCCGCCAATTTCCACACGGGCAGTCTAAAGTCAGGTTATCAGGTCATTCTGGAATTCAAGAGATGCTGTGGAGATCAGGAGCAAGCTGGATGGCGAAGCGTATCACTTGCGTATGATATTATCTTTTCCGCTGTGTATTCAGTTGTGAGGACAGGTTTATATAGCTGTCCATTATTGTATGGTGTTGTATATTGACTCTGATGATGTAATGTATAAAATGTACAGTTCTTTTGATTTAAAGATTATTCATTTATCTATTATATGTTGTTCCGCTGCGATTGTGAGATTATGATATTGTTTTCTGTTGCTTCTTCTTTCTTTCTTCTACTACTTCTTCTTCTTAAACCCTAAGGATTCGGTTTTTCGGCATTCGATTGTTCGGCAGTTGATACAGTAGACGTATTAATGTCGATATTCGGGAGTCGAAGAAACGGGTCCTGACAGATTTATTGATATAAGAATGTTAATCCTGACTCGAGTGTTTTGTGTTTGCTTTACGCTCGGGTTAGACTGAGTGATACAGCTTTTGAGACTCATCTTCGGAGTTTGGAGCTTCGTTTGGGGACCCAACTATCGATTCCGCTTTCAGCCCTTCCAGTTGATTAGTTCAAAGAAGTCATCTGCTCGTACTAGAGACTTCACTGCATCTGAGATATTCTGTTGTATTTTATTTCTAACTCTGATGTTTATACAGTAGCTTCATGAACTACTATTTATCTATTCCGCTGCATTATATCACTCTGTATCTGTGATCTATGATTATTTATTTACTGTTTATGCTGAGTATTGCCAAATTTTTATTTACAACGCGGTATTTTCAGCAATTCAAGTCCGGCATGTGTGTTTGCCATTGCACTTGGAGGGTGCAGCATGATAGGGGGTTCTCGCTTCCTGGTTTGGTAGCGAACGGTTGACTCTTACTCCTACATGTCCCCGTGGGGGTTGGTGGTGCAGTCGAGAGGCTGGCCGTAAAGGCAAAACACAGGTACCAATGTATGCTATGATGGGAGTTACCCCACTGGCGCGGCCCGTTAAAGTTGGTATCAGAGCTTTGGCTCTAGGCAAACTTAGCATATATGGTAAATTTATTTACAGAATCACTTTCGTTCAAGCTTGAATCTCGTCCTATTTGATTCGGCTTCCTTTGAATTTTGGAACTTCCCCTCAGTTCCAAATCCATTCTTGTCTTTCCCTATTCGTGTTTTCTAAATTCCGGAGTATCCCATAGCTCCACTGAATGATTTGTAAAGGGGTGAAACTCCTTTACAATAGCATCGATTCACCGAAGATTTATATATCCTCGGTTTAGATGCTGCTATCTCTGGTTATGCCGAATTCTATATCTAACGATCGAATGTCAATTTGCCTTTGAATTCTGCATCGATCATATTCCTGAAGTTACAGTTGACCCGGTTAAGGTCGCACGCGATTTATTGAAATATATCCATCTTATATTTTGTAATTTAATTATCTCATCTTCGATCGAGTCTATCTTCGAATCAGGATTCTATTGATTTGAGTTCCTCTAATTTAAATCGCTATCTTTGTTTTGAAATCCATTCTTGAATCATCCTTTGAAAATCGGATTTTGTTTGTATTTTGAAATTGTTTTATATACCGAAATTTTTATTTGGGTAACTATGATTTTATTCTATATATAAAAGTGAAAACGTTTTCGATAAGGATTATATACCTATATATTAAACGAATAAGAAATGTTATTCTATATATAAAAGTTTCGAAGGGATTTGAAATTTTGAAGATTATATAAGAAATGGATTTATATAAAAATAATATATAGCTGAAGGGTTTTAATTTGAAATTCGAGAGACTGAATTCCGGTGTTTTGAAATTGGTTTTAAGATTTTTGAAAATATATAATAATATGGTTTGAAAGTATTTTCTGAATAAGAAGTGCTTCAAATGACTCAAACGAGTTCCAATGATTTCAAAGAAATTTCAAAGAATTTTAAGAAAATAGAAGTCCAGAACTCACTTATGTCGCTGGGAAATAATTTCGGTGATGAGTGCATGCATCATCGACATTGATTTTCGAGTTTCAGAGTGGGGGAGAGGCCACTCTAGTAGCTTTGTTGTGTGAGTGATATTGTGAAACAAATTTTGATTTCAAATTTCGAAGTAGGATTTGATATTCGAAAGATATATGTATATATTTGAAATGATTTAAAGTAAGCCGGTGTTCAATCCTCGAGTTTTGGATTTGATTTAGTATGAATCTATTTATAAAAATTGATTCACTGATTTGTTGTCGATTTCCAACTCTTGGATTTGAAATTTGATTTCACCGACTATTTTGAATTTTCGAACACTTCCAAATCAAGGTTTAATTTTTCAAAGCTAAGTAATTTCGAAAAGTATAAATTAATGGATAAAGTATATAAGTTTAAAACTACTTTGTTAAGTAAATGGATAGGACTAATTTGAATTATACTAATATGAAATCTGGTTTTGAATGTTTTATAAACAGTTTAAAGGTTTCGAAGGGGTGGTTATAAACTTGAAAATCATTTTTCGGTATAATTAATTTTGAGGAAATATTTGGTTTCGAAAATAGATTGAATTTAAAACCCAGTATTTAGATGATGATTTTGAAAATGAATTTGTTCGACATAAGTTAAGTTGATTTGGAAACGAGGATGACTTTTTAAACCTATTAACTTGGAACTTTGAAATTGAAGATATTTGATTTGGAAGAAAATTTGATGAAATCGTATATGACTTTGCAACTGAACTGGTATTGAAACAAATTGAAATTTAGAACCTTGTTTTACTAAATACTTGATTTGGGAGTTATCGAAATTATATAAAAATTTATTTGTATAAGTATGAAGTTGATTTGAAAACTATTGATTAGGAAAGGTACTCAATTTGAAAAGTGAAATCTTATATTATCGAAGTCTATATAAGGGTGATTTGATACACTATTGATTTTGGAAAGTACTCGATTTGGAAATGAAGCCTTATATATAATGGACTTTATATAAGTACGACATTTGAAATGGATTTAAAAGGTACTATATGTTATATATTTTCGAAGTAATGATATGGAAAGTGCATTCTGCTTGATATCCGCTTTGTGGCCAGATTATGGATTCATTCTATCGATATTATTCTCTCTGATTTGATTTTTCGGATGTGATACTCGAGTGTCCTACCATGGCGTAACCCATGGCCGTTTTTTTGGTAGCGTAATCCGTAAAGCAGAGATTGCTTAAAGGGTGTGGATGTTTCCTGGGGGATCCAGACGTAACCATTGTTATGTATCCTGCGGTCTACAGTTTTGTTGTGGTGGCATAATCCACAAGGTAGAGATTGCGTAAAGGATATGGATGTTTCCTGGGGGATCCAGGCGTAACCATTGTTATGTATTCTGCGGTCCACAGTTTTGATTATCATGGCGAAATTCGTAAGGCAGCGATTGCTTAAAGGGTATGGGTGTTTCCTGGAGGATCCAGGCGTAACCATTGTTATGTATCCTGCGATCCAGGTGATTCGTTTGGATTGTACTTTCCATATCGGTTTTGAAGGTTTTTCTAGTATTTTCACTGGATGTTGAAACAGGTCTACTAAGTACTTGAAGAATTCTATCTTTGCTCCTGATCAACGCATGGCCAGAGTCTGCACGAACGAGGATAAACTTGTTGAAACATCGGGTTATAGAAGTATTTTCGAAAGGAAAATTTGTTTCGATATAAGGTATTTTATTATAAAGGTATTTCTAACAAATAAATTTTGTATTGAATTAACTATTCGTGCCCGATACTATTCTTTTGAATCTACCTTATCTGCTCAATTTATTTATTCACATATATTCTGTTTTTCCGAATCTACCTTCTTTTCATTGTTGACTATATCCTTTTAAAATATTGTTTATTTATATACTACATTGTTTAATAGAAAACTTTAGTGTTATAAATATTTTAGAAGTTATTAATTAAATAAAACATATTTAAAGTAAATGATTATTGATTTATTAATAATATTTGAGAGATAAAATTTATAAACTTATGAATTATGGATTAATGTTTCAAATAGTTTTCATATATTTATAAAGGTGTTATTTAAACATATAAATGATATTGTAGAGGAAGCAGAAAATTTTACAAATGGGTTTTGAAAAGTATGAATATTTCAGGTAAAATTTATATTGTTTCAAATTAATTGTTAATTTTAACTTTCAATCTACTTTTATTTCTAGTTGTTCTATTCTCCTACCTCCTTCCTTTTCGGGGGTGAAAAGTTTTGAGTGGAGGAGAGTGTAACGACCGATGAATCTTTAATAATTTTTAATGGTTTTATTTAAACGTATTTAATTGAATTTTAGTGAAACTTTAAATAATTTAATTCGCAAATAAAAATTTAATATTTGGATTACGTCCAATTAAACATAGCAGATAGTAAATTTTCAATTAATAATATGAAAGTTTATTTCATTGCGAAATTCTATTTAATTTAAGTCAGTTAATAATTGTTGATAATAAAATATTTTCCAAACCTGAATATTTTTACATAGAAAAATTCTAAATCATCTTCTGACTGAGACGTCATTTTTCGTTTTTCCAAGTTTGGACTTCTTTGGCTCCATCGATCTTATTTTTCTGCGTTTTTGCTGTATTTTCCGCTAGTAGAAAATTCGAATTTTTATGATTCAATCGTACCACCAATATCTGTATACTGTTTTGATCGTCTCGTCGAGCGGATCTTTACGGTATATTTATTTCTGTGTTTTGAAGTCTGGTACACAACGAAATCCACGAAACCGTTAACCGAATCGATATCGGATCCATGACCATTTGATTTCTTTTGTTTTTCAAAATTTAAGCACGCATCAATCAATTGCTTTAATATTTGTCATCTAAATCAATGGGTGACCGTTGCTTCTAAAACTGCTCATATTCAATTTGATATGTTTCATTTCTATTTGTTCCGTTCTTTTCCCTGTTTCCTTTTTCATTCCTTGATTTTTGGTGCTATTGGCTTCAACAAACGTATCATATTCGGTACGAAATTTATATATATATATATATATATATATATATATATATATTCCTCACCTTACCTGTGTCTTTTCTTTGTCTGCTCCTCTTCTTTACAAGCAAATTATAAAGTGCATTAAATAGCTTTTCAGCTGAAATCAAGGGGATTGAACCGGTGCCATTATTTTGTTTATATATTTCAGGTTCTCTGTTGCTTTCGGAAAGAAATATAATTCTACTTCTTTGTGTATTATTCCACCTGCTTAATTTTCGCGTGCGTTTCTATTATTTCTCTTTTCTCTTACCTAAAGCATTTATTTTGACTCTTCAATCTCCTTCCGTTAAAATTTTTTTTTCAAAACTTCCTGTCCAATCAAATATATTGCTTTAATAATCTTTTCTGAATAAATGCTTCTAACCGTTGCTATTTCATTGCACCAAATTATTCATTATCTCGAAACTGTTCGAGTTTACTTTAATAACCGTTCACCTTCATTCGCATTTATAAAATCCATGGTCCAATTTCATTTCTTTTCAAGTATAAAGTTTTTCTGTTCATGGCTAACCTCCCCTATCTTTTGCAAATTTATATAAATATGTATAGAAGAAGACACGTGTTCATCTTCCACCTCCATCGTAGCCTGCTCACGTCCCTGCTCTCAAACAAGCACATACCACCATTGTCGCTCAATCTTCGTCGCCACCGCCCGCATTCTCCTCAACTACCTCTACCTTATTTCACAGCAGCAACTCCTTCCTCCTTTGAAATTTGTAAGTAAATACTCATATATATATATTTAGAGCAGCAGTTTTATACAAAGCTTTGTTTTTCTGAAGCCGCTCGTTTGTTGGCTCACCATAGCAGCAGATTTTCGCAATTATATCTAAGTGCAAATACATGTATATACTTGGTTTTAAACAAATATATATATTAACATTAAAAGTTTATAATTTACTTCATGTCTATGTATTTGATTTTATTTTTAAAGTGTATGAGCATAGCATGTTTTATATTTTATAGGAGGTGTTATCACTGTTTACATTTTGTCTACTGTAGTATATATATTCGCATACGGGTTTAGAAACGAAGATAGGAATTTTAATACACGTGACTTCATATAAAGGTGTATACATGTATATAATATAAGTTATATTATGGTAGAAATATATATATATATATATATATTGTTTTATTTTTTTGAGTTGTTTTATATATTTGTATGCGTGTAAAATACTAGTTTTAACTATTGATTTCATTAACATTCATAGTTGGTGTTTCGTATAGTATACATACTGTTTTCTATTAACTAAAATTAATGAAAATATATTTGTTTTTGGATATGTATATTTAACTGATAGGAAGGAGTAGTAAGTATGTAGTTCTTTGTTGTTTTATTTTATACATACACTACAACTTGCACTTGATACGTTAGATATAACTGATTACATATATTTCGTATGAAATTTTGTAGATATTTGGTATTATCTGAGTAATAGTGATGTTAATATTTGAAAATCTTTTGAATGGGAATATTGGTTTTATAAATTTAAAAAAAAGGGGGATTTTGAAAAGTATGTATTAATAATATGTTTATAATATTAACGCTTATGTAGTTGCATATACAGTATATACTATATTTCCTGGGTTACATATGTATAGGTTATTAGCATATTTGCATTTGGCGTTGCATATAAATATATATAATGCGTACTATGAAAGAATTGCATGTCTACAAATATATATGTTTTGTTATATATTATTATTGGCAGTTTGATTTCAAATTTTCCTATAGATTTTATACTATAACGTATATATATGTATTTTGATTTTAATACATATAGATTTTTGATTTGGAAATGTGTATATATGTTTAACTTGATACTGATGTTCATATATATATTTTAAAGATTTTGGTATGTGTTTGAATTAAGAATATAATTTTTATACATAGTTATATATCGGTATATATACGTGTTCACTAATACCATTATCTTCATCGATCCATTTCTGATTTGATTTCATCTACCCCTATTTATCAGCTTGTCCGTCGAACTCAAGTCCATCGTGCTTTGCTTCGAAATTCGTTCTTGGATCCGTAACTCGTTGTATTGTATATTTTCTTTAGCCTCGAAAGGTGAGCAATCACTCACGATTAACGTTCTTTTATTTATTAAATTTGATTTCAATTGAAACGACAATTGAAATATGTTGTAAAATTTAACTGTTAATTGTTTAAATCGATATATATATATATATATATATATATATATATATGATATGCATTTATATGTAATTGTTCACCTATGGGATATGACACCAGATCCTTTTGTTTATATTATATTGTTATTAATGATATATGCCTGTTGTTATATTTTATATTATCTGTTATCACTCTGCAAGTTCCCTGTTAGTATGGAATTCACTATGGGTTGAAATAATACATACCCGAATGGACCATAGAATAGGAGAAAATCGTTATGGGTTGAAATGATAGATCCAAGCGATTTTCATTTGAATTGAATTTGGGATTGCTGGTCGAAAGGATATCTACCCGTATATATTTAAACTATAGATTGAAATAATAAATATCTGTATCACTTGACCATAGGATAGAAAAGTATATACAGACACCGTTGGTCCAATATAAATATTTTGAAAATAATTTCTATGTTTTTGGAAAGAAAATATTGTTTTAATAAAGACCGATTCTTAGAATATTATATGTATAAAAATGAAAATTTTATGTATAGATCTAATAATAATATTTAATCTAATTGAAATTGATTTAATACATATAATATGTTTAAGGATTCATTTAAATTTATATTTCAAAATAGATTTGGCAAAATTTTGAATAAGTTTAAGGTTGAGAAGATAAAGTTGAATTAATTGGAAATGGTATTTAATTAAGAATTATATTCAATTAAATCAATTTGAAACTATCGAATTTGGGATTTAAGATATGATTTTATAACTTGGTTTTGGTAAAAGGGATTAAATGGATATTTTAAGTTTAAATAAATGAAAGGAAATATTGTGTAAAATGTAATCTAAGGCTATTTAAATGATATTGAACTTGTTAAGTGGATATTCCTGACTAAATAATAATGAAGCTAAATCAAGAGCTATATGAAAGTGTTAGATTTAACTTTGAAAATGTTGAGTATTAAAGCTTTGAATATATCGAAAGTTTAAAAGGTCATTGAGAACTGAATTGAATTAATGAATTGAGCTTTGAATAAATGAGAATTTGGAATTTGAGTTGATTGTAATCAATTTGTGTAGTTGAGGAACTTTGAAATGCTTTACTTTATAAATTATTTAATATATATACTATTTTGGAAAATAGATATATTTGAAAGGGAAATGATATTTTTGTTTTGAAGTATAAATAAATTTGAATGACCACGGTGTTACAGTGTATATTTCCACCTTGTAGATAGTTCTGTAGTCCTTAGAGGATGGTTATCCCAAACATCCTTTGATTACTTGTATTTCAGTTGATATTTCACTTGAGTTGGATTTATTGATGTAAGATTGTTAATCCCGACTCGATTGTTTTGTGTTTGCTTTACGCTCGGGTTAGACTGGGTGATACAACTTTTGAGACTCATCTTCGGAGTTTGGAGCTTCGTTTGGGGATCCAACTATCGATTCCACTTTCAACCCTTCCTGAAACGACTCGCCTTTCTCTCCACAGAAAGACGCATCATTGTTAAGAAAGAAAGGGATAGAAAAGAGAAAGATAGAAAAGAAAGAAAGAAACAACATCAGAATCTCAACAGCGGAACGAATAAATTATATTAATCATATAAATATTACATAATATCATATATATCTGAGTTACACAGCATAAACACCACATACTAGACAGTTATAAATACATGTCTAGTTATACAACTCAATATACAATATGTACAACCGTCTCAGAGAACACACAGCGGAATACTATATAACTATATGCTCAAGCCTCCTGCTCCATTGCTCCTCCAGAATTCATCAAACCTAACCTGAATCCCATGGCTAGTTGTAAATATTTGAGTACCCAAGAGTTTATGAAAAATAGAAATAAACTCCGGGTCAGACATGGGTCTGATGTGAGTAAACGGTTAAAGTTGCTTAACTTTGAAAAACCTTTGAAAGAAAAGGTACCACGTAAGACTCCCCACACATGAACATGGATAAGTTTTTACCTTACGCTAACTAAAACATTTGATAGGAAATCCATGATATTATAATAGGGTCTAGGATTTTCAAATAAATAAGAAATAGCCGAAATTGTTACATTTATCAAATTCTAGCTACATAGGTATACAATCAAATCCGAGGGCGCTTATTGGAGTTTGGGTTTCCATACAATGGCAGGGCTACTGGGGTACCGTCCGTCATAGTACTGGCCTAAATCAACGTACCGAGGATCCACCCTAAATCCCCTGCAACACAAGGCTGGAACCATTCCCTACTGAACAGTTCCGAATAAGATAACCCCGCGGTTGTAGCTAGCAACCTCCCACACAGCTGAATAAAAAGGGACTCTAGACAGGGGTTCATCTCATCCTACTTGTGCATGACCCACTTAGCCTTGCTGCACCTCCCCTGTTTTAGCCATTCCCGGTTGATGAGGCTTGAGGCTACGATTACCTTTATAGCACACATCAATTAGAATGCTCATCGTCCACTTGACGATATGTTGAAGCATTCAATCCATACAAGTTCATTCCGTATTCGAACGAAACCGAAGTCATTATCTCGTTACACTCATTTTGGAATCACCCTCAGAGTTAACGACGATAACCCTTGCACTCTGAATCTTCATCTCGAATCTGAAAGTACTAACCCATTAAACTCGTATTGGAATCACCCTTAGATTTTTAACGACGAATAGTCCTTACACCTCGAGTCTTCACTCTTCACTCTTCACTTGAGATTCACGACCTATCGTAAATTTGGATCGATGTGGTTTTCGGATATCCAAATCTGGAAACCCGATCCCGGTCTCATCGAAATCCAAAATGTATCTTTTGGGTCTAAGTTGTTTAAGGTTAAACAATTCAATTCAATACTTGAATTCACACAGCATTAACACAGATAAATATCACACATTAATCACAGATATATCCAATATCACATCATAGAATATCATAGCATATCATCCAATAGATATTAACCAAATCAGATATTCAACTCAAACAGTCATCCATAAGCAACCATTATTAATCCATATTATAATTAATTTAATCAACTTAAATCACATTAATTACTTAAGAATTAATCTCTAACCTTGATTAAATAAAACATTAATTAATTACATCCTTTTAATTAATTAATCATCCATCTATCTTAATTAATCATCCTCGATTAATTATTTATTAATTACATAAAGTAATTACCTTTTAATTAATTTCACAAATTAATTATACTTAACCATTACCAGTAATTAACCTTTAATTACTTTCATTAATTACATTACTTAATGCTTCTTAATTAATTACTTTCATTAATTAATTACATTAATCCTTAATTAATTACATTTATTAATTAAACTTTAATTAATTACTCCCATTAATCTTAATCATAAACAATAATTATCATCCTGTAATCACTTACCTTAATTAATTACTCAAAGGATTAATTACATTAATCCTTTGATTAATTACACTAAGTAATTAATCTTTAATTACTTCTTCCAAGTAATTACCCTTTAATTATTTCCCATTAATTAATTCCCTTTAATTAATTACATCCAGTAATTATACATTAATTACTTCACTAAGTAATTCCACTATTAAATCCTATCAAGTGATTATACTTAATTAAACATCAAATGATTATCTTTAATTAATTAACAAATTAATTAACTAGAATTAATGACATTCACTTCCTTAAGTACAATTGGTAATTCATCCCTTAATTACCTTTAAAACAATTTAATTAATCTTTAATTGTAGGTTAATTACCCTTTAATTATTAATTAATAAACCTCAATTATCAATTAATAAATCTTAATAACAAATTTATTAATCCTTAATTAATCATTTAATTAATCCTTAATAACAATTAATTAGCCTTTAATAATAGTTAATTAATCCTTGATTAACTTTAACTATAGATTAATAACTTCTTAATTATTAATTAATAAAAATTAATCACAAATTAAATACCTTTTTAATTACCAATTAATTAACCTTAATTACTTAATTAATTAGTCTTTAATCATTAATTAATAATTACTAATTAATTATACTTAGTTATAAATTAATTAACCTCTAATTAATTAACTTATAACACTTAATTATTAATTTTAAATAAATTAATTAATTACTCTTAATTAATTGCTTAATTAATACTAAATCATTATTAATCAAATTAATTAATTAAACTTAATTTTCCTTAATTAAATTAATTAATTTCTAGGTAATAAACTTTAATTATCTTAAGATAAAACATTAGCATATTTATATCTTAATTACCATTGAAACATTTTAAAACCCTCTTATCTTTATACGTAACTTACTTAATTAATCATTTACTAAGATTTAAAACAAAATATCATTTTAAATTGGTAAATTAAAGTTATCAAAACTTTAATATACTTAAAACATTTATCAAATGATAGTTTTAAAAACTGGATTCAATTTGAATTTAAATCTTGCATTTATATAAACTTTTTTTAACAAGATTTAAAGTTAACAAATTCAATCTTCTTAATAACATGTTAAAGAAAACATTTATATTTAAAAATAGAATTCAAAATCCAGATTTACTTCAAAAGGTTAAAAATTTCCTTTATTTAAATTCAAATTATATTTTATAAAAACATGTGAAAACTTTGGAAAATTTCTTTTAAATCAAACCATTTCATTTCGAATCTCGAGAACCACTCGAGTCATTCCAAGATCACTTCTTTTCCTTAAATTTCAATAGATAGTTTAATTTTAAATTTTAAAAACCTGGAATCAAATCTGTTATAGGTTAACACTCCAGCTACTCGAGTTCCCACTCGAGACACAAACTTAAACGCACGAGCATCTCTTCGAGCCACAACCAAACCCAACCCCCAAAATCCTACTGACACCAAAACATTCTCGTGCACATGCACCAGTGCCGGAATCACCTCCGGCCTTCGACGAACTCACCGGCACGTCACTCAGCACGATGCAACACAAATCCAATCACCAGAACACTCGCACAAGTCATCGATCAAGATCGAACTACCCAGTTGAAGACTGGAACCAACGGTCATGGCCACATCCACCTCGAACTCACAACGTCGATCACCGGACATCGCGCCATCACGGTCACACCTCCTCCAGTCATCCACGAACCGATTCCCGAAGTTTCCTCAAACTCGATGCATCAGTGAAGTAGTAGTGGACCAATTTCCAGTTCGAAAAAACTAGGTTTAAAATCCTAAATCTCCACGCCGTCGTCGCCACGACCATCAGAAACCTTCCCTAGCATTTTTGTCCAGCACCCTGATCGTCAACCTAGCTCCAGCAGGAAACACGAACTCCTTAGTCACTTAGATCATCAGTATATGCTTAGAAACCCAATTTCAGACATCATTAAAATGCTCACCCAATTCATTATTAAAAATTCTGATTTTCTTTTTAAAATTCAAATTTTCCAGAGTGAATTCAATTTATATAATTGATTCATCCAATTACAATATTTAATTTTAACATGATGCTAGAATGGTCAGTGCATTCCTTGATTTTCAGATGATTTTCAAACATAAGATACATGAATCTGTTTTTAGTACCTAGATTATAATTAAACTAATCTATTTTCTTTTGAATCTAAGTCCAAACAGTGATTAAATAAAAAGATCTTGAGTTTTAATTGTAAACTAGACTCTAGAATAAGAAAACAGAGAAGAGGAATACAATCAAACATGCACACATGAATTCAATTATCTATATACGGTGGCACTATTTATATAAACATATACATGCAAGCTAAATTTCAGCCTACTTTAAACAAGTTTCCAATCAACAGATCTAAATCCAGAATTCAAAGTACTTATTTATAGTTGTGAAAGGATTACCAGAGATAACAGTATACCTAGCATGCACACTTTATTTTCCAGACACACGCAAACAACATATATATCAAACACTGATGATTTAAATCAAGCTACTAGATTTAAGACAAAATATAGTTAAGTTTACTCACCATTTTTGAAAATGCAGAGACTTTGGAAAGAATAAGACTTGAAAACTGGAACGAAATTTCAGGCTTGATTTTGAAAAAAATTGCTTTTCAGGTTGCATGCTTGAACTTGTTACAGTTTTGAGCATTGACTACAGATTGTTTGATAGCTTTGCTTAATGAACCATGCTTGAACCTTTGAAAATATGATGTTGCAGGCTTGATAAAAGAGGATTACAGGGTTTTTGAAAAGGTTTAAGACTGAGGTTACAGGGTTTTTAAATCTAGATTTTGCTACAGGGTTTTAAAATGTTATGAGGGGATTGCTTTCAAGCTTTGATAATTTGATTACAAGCTTTGTTTTTGAGGAATAGATTACAGGCTTTGAGCATAAAGGTTTTCAGGTATTTGATCTTGAGAAAATCACATGATTTTGGTTTGATTTTATTTCAGAGGAGTTGAATCAGGTTTTGATTCATGCATTTCTAGTTTGAAAAGTTTTGGATTGCATGACAATTTCTGGTTTTTGGAAATGAACTCAGTTTCTTAGATATAGAACTGAGATAAAAAATGAAGGGAAAAGATAAAATTTTATATAAGTTAATTTTAGATTTTATTAAAATTAAAAGAAAATTCAAATAATGTGACACTTGTCCCTAACTTTAATTAATATGCTAACACTTGTTACTTAACTTCTTAATTGAATTACATTTGTCTTTTTTATTTATATTTATCTTTAAAAGAATTTGAAAAGTTTTTAAAAATGATTTCCTAATTAACAAATACATTTGTAAATTAAGAAATGCATTTCTAATTTTAAATAAATAAATCTTTTGAAAGAAAATGAAATAAAGACCAATTATCTTTTAAATAAAATCATATATAATATTGTAAACTCATTTTTAAATGCTAATACAAAAAGCCTTTTTATTTATTCCTATTAAATAAATACTTTTCCAAATTTCTATAAATAAATTTCTTTAAAGAGAATAGTATAAAACAAATCTTATTTTTACATAAAAGCTTTATCCATATAATTTAAATCCAAACTATATTATTACTTTAAGATATATATATATATATATATATATATTCCTTTAAATTCAAATTCAAAGTCAGTTTAAAAATCCAAATTTAAAGTCAATTCAAATAAATATAGATATCAATTTTAAACAAACTCATTATTATTTATAAATAATTTATTCTATTTAAAATCAATCTATAATCATAATTAAAACATCACATTATTATTACTTGGTTATTTATATTTGAAGATAACATTTTTATCAATTTTAAACAATTTAATTAAGAGATTATCACATTGTAAATTCCTTGAAATTCCGGGATATCACACCTCCATTTAATTGGTTCAGAGAAGTCATATGCTCGTACTAGAGACTTCAGTGCATCTGATATATTCTGTTGTATTTTATTTCTAACTCTGATGTTTATATAGTAGCTTCATGAACTACTATTTATCTATTCCGCTGCATTATATTACTCTGTGTCTGTGATCTGTGATTATTTATTTACTGTTTATGCTGAGTATTGCCAAATTATTATTTACAAGGCGGTATTTTGAGCAATTCAAGTCCGACATGTGTGGATGCAAATGGTTGAAAATACCGGGTCGTTAAAATTTCCCATCACCGAACGTATTGGTTCCAGGGCTTATCGCCTTTTAATACCGGCTCAGTTTTCTGCTATTCATGACGTGTTTCACGTTTCTCAACTATGGAAATGCCTTAGAGATTCCGATTCTATTCTCGAGCCCGGTGTGGTGGAAGAAATTGAAGTTTCGCCTAATTTGACTTATGAGCAACATCCTATTTGTATTATTGCTTCGGAGGTAAAAGGCCTTTGAAATAAAGATGTCACTCTTCTGAAAGTTCAATGGTCCTCAAATCCCGAGGATTGCTTTTGGGAATCAAGAGAATTCAATGAGCGAATACATCCGGACTTACTCTCTCGTGCTCTTTGAGGTGAACTTCTTATTTCAAATTTTTTTTGTGTTGATATGCTTTTATGGTTGTTACTTTTTATATTTTCTTCTTAAGTATTGCGAGGACATAATTTCTTTATGGAGGGGTGTCTGTAACAACCCGCATATTTTACGATTGTATATTTAAATATAGCATCGTTAGTCGGATTTAAGTCCGAAAAGGTTACCTTTTGCAAATAGTCAAATTAAGACTCGAGACCACTTCCGTTGAGTTCAAAATGGCGTTTGCGACCCTTTTGAGTATAAACATCGATATGTTTAGAGCTAGCTAAAATTTCGACCTTTTCACTTAGGGCTTTAGGTTTGGGTTTCAGCCCATTAACCTAACATATCAACCCAACTCCCCTCCGCTCCTCTTCATTCCTTCATAATATTTCCTACAACTCAAGCTTTAGCAGAAATGGTGGAGGAGATTGGAAATTAAAATCCCAAGCCCTAGTTTCTTTAGCAAATCCAAGTTTTAGCTCCAAATTCAAAGAGAAGCTTAGGTAAGCATCTCCTTCTTCTTCTCCATCTCAATCTCTCTCCAATTTCAGAAATTTCCTATAACCTAATTTGGAAAACATTGCTTATTATCTTAGATTGGGGCTTTTAGAGTTGAGATTGAAGAGTGGTTGATCCACCTTTGTTTTCAAGCTTCTTCTTCCTTGTTTTTGTGTAAAAGGTGAGATTTTTATCTCACATCTATGTCTATATCTATCTTTGTGGTTAGGTATGAATTCCTAACATCTATTCATGATCATTTGCTTTTGATTTGAATTGATTTGGTGATTTACTAATTTTTGGATTCGAAGTCCAATTTTGTGAAAATCCTACTAAGGATGTTTGGTTATGTTGTTTGGGATGCATCGAAGAGCCTATAAGGTCGGGTAGTCGCTTGGCATAAATCTTTAGTCGTCGTTGCTTGCTCGATTGCTCCCGAAATCATTTTGTTCATCATGGCCTAGGCAAATTGTTGCCCTTACCAGGTGTTCAGACGTCTGGATACCAATGCCAGACGTCTGGTTTTGCCTCCTGGAGAAAATTATACGCGGCTGAGAAAAATAAAAAAGGTCAGAAACCAATCCCAGAAGTTTGATTCTTAAATCCAGACGTCTGGACGGTTTCAGACGTCTGGTTTGCCAAACCAAACGTCCGGCTGGTTTTCTGGAATATTTCTAGAAACCAAAACCAGATGTCTGGATCAACCCCTCAGACGTCTGGATCTGTGCATATCTGCCTATTTGCCTAATTTTCACTAAAACTCTAATGTTAATCGATTTTTGTTCGATCCGACTAGTTGTTATCACTATTGTCGACTTTGATGACTTCTTCCTTTGGATTTTTAGGAATATCCATTTCGATGGGTTTGATATCGATTTCATTGGGTTTAATTCACGTCTTCACATTTGAATTTTTGGTGATTGATTGTTTATACAATCATTTATGTGGCTTGTCACTTTAAAATGCAAAGGTTTCAATACTAGTAGTAAATATTCAAATCCTTTCACAAAGACGATTTCAACTCTATTTTTGATACAAAGTTCGCTTTTAAGACCGTTTTTAATCTATTAGTATATACAAACCTTTACTTCATTCGTTTGAGAAATCTAATTAAACGGCTTTGTAAAACAAGTGGTATGAAACACTTGCGTTTACTTCGTCAGTTAATTTTTGGACTTGTTCGATTGAAACTCTTGTGACAATTTGTGAGTGGGAATCTACAATTTGTTCGTAATTATTTAAGTTAAGCCAGTGGTTATGGGACATGAAGTTGAACTCATTTATTTGCTAGCTTCGTGTAATTGACACTTCTTGATGATCGATGCTGATCATTTTGTGGTTTAGACTAGCAATGTACGATGTCTCTTTGTCTGCGAGGGAGACTAAACCCCATTTCTATGGAGCTTCGGCTCAAAAATTGGTGGGGTAGCGACCCATGGTCTTCGGGCCATTTGTGGAGCCTCGGCTCAAAATTAATGGTTAGCAACCATGGAATAGTGTTCCGTTTATTGATACACGTGCTGGCGAGTTTTCATGCTCCCGTTTTGTGATAGGCCTCCCCCTCTTGTGGTTTCTGGATTTCTAAATGATGATTTCTAGAATTTGTGTCTTACCAATTTTAGTGATTTACATTGATGAGTTTATCAATATTTGTGCATTGGTGAATTTCTGTTTCAACAACTTTTACGATTGGCATTGAGATGAATGCCAATATTTGTGACTTGGCGAATAAAAATAAAGAATATGGTTTTCTTTTTGATTTGTGAGAAGATTCTTGTGATATTGATTAATCTCTGGTTGATTTTCAAATGCATACTTATCACAGTATGGCATTATTGTTATCATACGTTTTTGTCATATCTCTTATTCTATGTCATTTTTATCTGATATTTATAGCTAGACTGATCCATTTATCATTTTCTTATTAAATAATACTCGAGTCAGACCGAGATGTTACAGGTGCTTCTGCTTGACTCCTTATATGGGATCATCATTATCTGACTTTTGTCTAACTACATTAGATTGGTAGTTTTTGTTGTTATACATTCGAGATAGAGACTCCTTGATGTATATATACTCTTTGATGTAGCACTTGTATCTATGATTTTGTGATATTGTTGATCTTATCTGACCACTACTCTGATGTACACTTATATGTGTTATATTCATATATGTTTCCTCCTTTGTGATATGAATATCTGTGACTGATTTATGTTATGTGTATTTCTATATTCGTTTTCGAAGACCACGTAGCCACTGTGTAGTAGCTTTGAGTTTGTATCGATACGTCGGATTTCCTCTTGAAATGAAATGCATGTTTTACTATCTGACATATCGGTGCTCGCACAAAGCAAACACGGATGGTCACTTCTCAACAGCCTTATTCTTCATGCTAGTTGACGGTATTACTCCGTAGTGTCCTTGGCTAGCGTGAGTATAGAGGTGGGGCATCACACATATTTCCTATACACATCATATGCATCAAAGTATTATATTTGAAATATATATATAATAATATACAAAAAAATGAATGCTTCCATTTTTCTTTAAATGTACAAACATAATGGTAATGTTTATTAATAAACTAACTTAAAATGGAAAGGATCATATAAAATTATACTACCATGCAACTTAGCAAGGAATTAAGTTTTATTGGTTCCATTTAATTTTAATTTAAAATAATTAGAGAATTAAATATAATTGATTATCTTTATTATTCTATTAAAACTAAATACCTATATGAGCTCTCTCATTGCTTCATGCCTTTTCCACTTTTCATTCCTTCCTTTTTACCACCTGTCAAAGCTTGAATATTTCCACATATCTATTATTTTCCTTTTTGTTAATAGACTGGGAAAACACAATCCACTTTTTCTAATACGTATTCACCAAATTCAAATGAACACTTCTTCTCGTAGTCTTACTAACTCTTCATTTTCTCCTTCTTATTCCTTCACTATTGTTTGCACCAAAATTGGTCACAACACTCTTCGGGAGTCTTTGAAGAGATAATAATGAAGAATATAAATTGAAAATGAGGATTATCTAACAAAAACTCCAAACAACAGTAATGTAAATGCGTAGACAAGCGATTTATAGTGGTTCGGTGTGTTGCCTACGTCCACTGTGAAGTTTTTGATGTTTTATTGATTTTCTTTCAATGATTACAAGTGGTTACAACAATCAACAGTAAGTTACAACTGGAAATTCAAAATTGACAGTAAGAATATGGTATAGATCTCAATCCGGCAGAGTCTCGGCGCTTCAGAGTACGAAAATCCTTCTTCTGTAGGCTCTGGGGCTCTATTTATAAGCATATGAGGCTGAGACTTCGCTCAAACTTCGGGAGATTCGCTTCGGCACGTGAGGGGGCCCACACGACCAATTCCAGGAAGTTTCGAGTCGATTTGCAATCGATACGAAGCCATTCCGTATCGATCAAGATGATGTCCAATCGAGCTGAAATTTGGTGTGAGTGTTCCTTGTCTCGTGTGCAATCTCCTGCGAAAATTTTATGGCATTTGGATCGGTAGATTATGAGATATAGTCGATACGAAATGGAATTCCGTAGAGGCTGTTTGGTTCGAATCGATTCGTTCAAATCGATTGCTTCGAATCGATGGTGGCACGTGTCTGAATGATGACGTGGAGCGCAAACTTCACCTCGATCCGGTCTTTACTCCGTGTTGACCGCGTCGACTCCATATATCTCGGCTTGTTCGTTTCGAGGGATGACACGTTACCTAGGCTTGTTGGCTCGATGGATACGAATTGGGGGATGAATGATCGATACAAAGCTAGAACGCTCGATGGATACGAAAACATCCCCGTTGATGGATACGAAGCTGATGCTAGGCGATCATTGTGATGTGGTCCACCTGCTGATGGTTTCGAACTAGGAGGCAGTGATCGGTTTAAAATAGACAAGTGTTGATGGATACGAATAAGAAGTCGCTTGATGGATACGAAGAGATGCTTCTGTGATGGATGCGAAGAAGATATTGGCCGATCGTTACGAAGCGCATCGTTTGCTGATAGGTACGAAGTCCATCGATATGAACTCGATGGATTCGAACACGGACAATCCCGATCGATATGAATTCATGGGAGTTGACCGATACGAAGTAGGTTATCTGTCGATGGATTCGAAGTAGAGAGATGCCAATGGATTCGAATAAGGAGGAGCCGATGGACTCTAATGAGACCGAGTCGAACCGAGGCACTTCGATGGATTCGAGTGAGACCGAGTTGAACCAAGGCACTTTGATGTATTCGAACTTGATCGATACGAACGTGATCGATTCGAACCGGAGTTCGATGATGGATACGAAATCTGGGCCGTTTCCTCTAGATTGAATCGATCATAACGTGAGCATACGAACTCGGATTGACTTGAAATTTGGAATGCAGGCTTTCATGGCTTTGCTTGTCATGTCCTAACAATTGTAGCTCAATCTGGACTCGGACAAAATTCATCGATATCCATAGCGGAGCAATGTAAAACCAATCTTTGAGGTGAGGTGTCTTTTGTTTTCGATCGATCTTTTGGTATCACGGCTTTTCCAAAAAGCGGGATAACATTTGCCCCCCAAAGTACGTCTTGTGGAAACATGGCGTACTTTGAAAAGCTGTAGTCTTCACTCTGAACAGTCCTTGTTCTTTTTGTCGAAGGTTGTAACCTTGCGTTGATATAACTGATTGCTGTATGATAGTGCTTAGCTGTTTGTCGTCATAATCTTAATGAGATGAGTATTCGACCCCTGTGAATGTTGAAAACCGAATATTAGTCCAACATATATGCATATAAGTTAACTTGGCTCGAACGTGTTCACGAGTCGCTGTCAGTTTAGTTTGTTATCGAATTTCGTATGGATTCTCCCCTGAACCAATTTGAAATTCGAGTTGAAACAACGCTTGATAGTTGTATTGGACTACCCTCTTGCATCGATCCTCTCCTGAATCGATGTGAAATTTGAGTTGTAACAACGTTTGTCAGTTGTTTTAGGAAGTTCCTTCGTATCGATCCTCTCCTGAATCGATATAGAAGGTTGAAAGATTGACTTTGTATCGGTAAATGGAGAATACGGTGGATGCGAAATGTACATTCGCATTGATGCTAATGACTCCAACAGGTCTTTGTTGTGTTGTCCGTAACGATGCTAATGTTTATATACTGAAAGATACGAAATAGCTGTTCGTATCGATGGGCAGTGCACAATTTATGATGGATACGAAATCTCTGTTCGTATCGATGTGCAGTGGACGGAGTTGTGAACTTGTTGATGCGAACATGGACTTTGAGTCGATGCTTTCACTGTCCACTTTGAACCGATGGGAACCTTTGGTCAGATGGAAAGGTAACGAACGAATCGATATGGGGTCTTGCGTTCGAACCGATGAAGGCAGTGATATTTCTCCTTGGATTTCGCATCGATCCTTGGAATATTCTAATGGAGGTGATGTAATTCGTACCAGTTATGAAGGAGGCGTATCACATCGACACGAAATGATAGATACGAAATATACGTAATTGGTCGTTTCGAAGTCCTCAGCTTTTGGTCGATATGAATTTTACCTTTATGTTCGATACGAAGAGTATCGATTCGAACGTGAGCAATGTGAAACTGAGGGCTTCCTGATCGGTACGAACTAGGCAATCAAGGATCGATTTGAAATCATCTTTCTTTAATCGATATGAATTCGTACTTGTCAATCAATTCGAAGCGCGCCCCCGAGATCGATACGAACACGTATCCTGATGGATTTGAACAAGCTTTTGATGGTCGATTCGAATCCATGCCATGATGGATACGAAAGTTTGAACTCTCGATAGCATGACTTCGACGAGCTTCATTCTTGCATATCTGGACTTGATAGTTAAACTGCAAACTTGATTACTTTTCAAGGTTTGTCGATAGAACCGTAACAACTTTAATTTGGATCGATTGCCAACATTTTAATAGTACGGTTGTGATGATTAGCGATGATGGTCATTATAGCTAGACTTCGAAGCTTTGTCGTTTGCATATTTTCTTTCATAGGCTATGTATAGATGCAGGCTCGACCCCCTGCTAGTAGGAATTTTTGGAATAACTTGTACATGAATCTTCACATACAGTTAGTTGAAATGATATTTAGTCTCTTTGCTTCGACTCTGATTTCTTTTGTGCTTAAGTATTTGCAGTATTTGGCTTTCAGTCCAGTATACTTGTGGTGTTTCTATCTTCAAGTTGAGTTCGTTTTATTGGCCAAGCTTGAAAATCTTTATCACATGTCATAATCGATGAGTGGGTTGAATTTTGGACATTGTATCGCTTCGGTTAATGGTTAACACTTAAGCTTTCTGCCCCCCAGTTTTTGGGAACAACATTTGTATTTCGGTGGTCGATCGCACCTATTGCAAATCTTGAGCACATGTCCACACTCCGGGAACCTAGGATAATCTGTGATCGATAATCTGGTTCGCACTCTGGGAATTCAAGAATTATCGATGTTTGTAATAAAGTTCGCACTCCAGGAACTTTGACTTGGTATTTGTACTCCAATTCACACTCTAGGAATTTGGAGTCGACATTTGTATTTTGGTTCGCGCTCCGTGAACCTAGAATTGATGTTTATACTCCACTTCACGCTTTGGGAATTTGGAGTTGACATTTGTATTTTTCGGTTCGCCCTCCAGGAACCTGGAATTGATGTTAATGCTCCGATTCACACTCTGGGAACTTGGAGTCAGCATGTATGTTTGGGTTCGTGCTCCGGGAACCTGGAATTGATGTTTATCCTCCAATTCACGCTCTGGGAACTTGGAGCTAGCATTGACGTTTCGGTTCGTGCTCCAGGAACCTGGAATTAATGTTTGTACTCCGACTCGCGCTGTGGGAATCTGGAGTTAGCATGTACTTTTTGGATCGCACTCCGGGAACTTGGAATTGATGTATACCCTCCAATTCACGCTCTAGGAACTTGGAGTTAGCATTTATGTTTCCGTTCACACTCCGAGAACCTGGAATTGATGTTTGTTCTCCGACTCGCGCTCTGCGAATCTGGAGTTAGCATTTGTATTTTGGTTCGCACTCCGGGAACCTAGAATTGATGTTTATACTCCGACTCGCGCTCTGGGAATATGGAGTTAGCCGATAGATGGTCAGTCACATCTATTTGGGCTTTTTAGGAGTCCGTTCACACTCTGGGAACGATGGATTTGATGTTTATACTCCAATTCACGCTCCGGGAACTTGGAGTGTTTCACACTCTGGGAACGATGGATTTGATGTTTATACTCCGATTCACGCTCTGGGAACTTGGAGTCTATTCACACTCTGGGAACGATGGATTTGATGTTTATACTCCAATTCACGCTCTGGGAACTTGGAGTCCGTTCACACTCTGGGAATGATGGATTTGATGTTTATACTCCATTCACGCTTTGGAAACTTGGAGTCCGTTCACACTCTGGGAACGATGGATTTGATGTTTATACTCCATTCACGCTTTGGAAACTTGGAGCCCGTTCACACTCTGGGAACGATGGATTTGATGTTTATACTCCAATTCACGCTCTGGGAACTTGGAGTCCGTTCACACTCTGGGAACGATGGATTTGATGTTTATACTCCAATTCACGCTCTGATAACTTGGAGTCCGTTCACACTCTGGGAACGATGGATTTGATGTTTATACTCCAATTCACGCTCTGGGAACTTGGAGTCCGTTCACACTCTGGGAACGATGGATTTGATGTTTACACTCCAATTCGCACTCTAGGAAAGTGGAGTTAGTGTTTATACTCCGGTTCGCACTCTGGGAACCTAGAGTTGATGTTTATACTCTGATTCACACTCTGGGAAGCTTGAGTTGATTGCAGGACTGTCGTGTGTCGGTACAGTTCAGCCTTTGATGCGATGGCTTGCCCCCGAGCTGAGGGTTTCACTTAGCAAATGATCGGTGGGATATCGATTACTTTCCACTTATCTGCCATCAACGAAGGATGAGATTTAGTTTATGGATGGTTGAATCGCATCTGCGTTCATTTGGATCCCGCTTCTGCCAAGTATAAGGAGTAAGATCAGTGTTCTGGCAAGCTTTGAGCTTGAGCAGAGGAGAGGATGGCTGAACTACATCCGCTTTGAGTTGTGCATTTCTCCCTTAAGTTGGGGGCAAGAGTTGGAGAGCAGACGGTCGAGTCACATCCACTTTATGCTTTGCGCTCTTCCGGTCGAGTTGAGGAAGAGAGTTGGAATGATGGCTCATGATGGTTAGTGGATAAGCAGTCAGTTGTTGATGACTATAATTTGAGGGTTGGCCCTCTGATGAAGTCGGTTTAGGGCACGACTGTTTTGTCGAATCGCCTATGCAAATTGGAGAGTGCATTGCCAGGAAATATAACTCCGAGTCTTTCTCAATTCTCCTAGTTAAATTGCATAGGCATATGAGTGGATGGTCGGTTGCATCCACTTTGTACTGGAGTCCTGACTTTGTCATTCTGTTCTGCTTTGATGTCCTGACCCCAAATCAGATGCAAATAGCAGACGATCGAGTGGTTGAATCATGTTTGTCATGATGATACCTCAATGATTTGTTCATAGCCCACGGAGGTTGTTTTGCACCTAACCTTAAGTACTCGGTTACCTGCATCATTTGCAAGTAGTTTAGTTTGTGTCGATTATATTTTGCAACACAAACGAAATAGAAATAATTCAAAAGAGATCGGATTAAATCTCCATGATAAGTAAAGCAACGTTATATGCTTGGTATTGCACTTCAGTCCGGCCCTTCTCTGTTGGAAGTCTAATGCAAGTGGCTCAGTTTGACCAAAGTTCGTGATCGATAGGGATCAGGGATTCCCGGCCCTTCATTTTATAGGGCTCGAAAATATTGTTAGAGTTATCCTTTCCGAGGCAGCCTTATGGTGTTGGCATTCACGGTGGCCATCTGAAGAAGAGGAGCTTCCCGATTTAGAATATGGAGTAGGTTTCCTCCTTATCTTCGACACCGATCCTTCATTTAGTTCACCAACTCTATATTAGATACGATGTGCTGGCATAGTTGTTGGTGGCTATCCGCCAGTTCTCTTATCAAACTGATCGACTGCCTTCTTTGTGGAATAGGGGAGACATCTGCATTTGATGGCATTCATCATTCTTCGTGTAATCCATGCACCATTCTCCCTTCATGAGATAGTGCCAGAGGTCGAATTTCCATAGTACATTGACATAGTCAGCATGCTGAATTTTTGCTAGAAATTTTGCATGTAGGATGATTTCAATGAATGGGTCCTGACTGGGAAAGATACTAAAATCAACATTATCAAGTTCATTTTAAGGCTACAGGGTCTCGTAACACTAGGGAATGATGTATGCCCGATTTCCCAATGTTCGAGTGGTTGGTAATGTCGATTGGAGGGCGAATAGATTAAGACGGGCTCATATATTGGTGATTATTTCTAATTTTCACCAGGAAGGAGGCCCGTATAAGATAGCAAGAAAGTCCTCTTAGGTTTGTATGTCATTCTTTTAGTCATATGGAAGTGGAATGATTAAGATGCGAGCATACGAAGATGGTTCGGTAGTGACCAGCTATGTTTTGAGTTGGCAGAGTAGACAGGGTAGAGTAGTTGCCATATTAGACATCGTATCATAGTTGTCAATTCAAGAGTTTTAAAAGCTGGTCAACTGGATGAAAACGCAGTCCACGTTAGAAGCATGATACATTAATCAACTTTGGTTCTTGGCACATTAGCTAGGTTCTCCAGCCTCTGGGAGCACCAGTTGAGTAGTATTTCTTTATCCATTCCTTGATTGCAATTCAACAATTGCTGCTATAATCCCCTACGAAAAGTGGACAATCAGATCGATATGAAATGCATGCGATTGGATCGATACGAAGTGTATATGAGGATCGATACGAAATGCACGCTGCAGGATCGATACGAAGTGGTATATGAACATTGATACGAAATGCATGCTGCAGGATCTATACGAAGTGGTATATGAGTATCGATACGAAATGCATGCTGCAGGATCGATACGAAGTGGTATATGAATATCGATACGAAATGCATGCTGTAGGATCGTAACGAAAGTTGATCGATACGAATGGTGATCGGTACGAAAGGTGATCGATACGAAAATCACCATATCTTCTGGATATGAAAACCTGGATACGAAAATGGCCATATCTTCTGGATTCCAAAACATGGATACAAAAATGACCATTTCTTCTGGATACGAAAACATGGGTATGTAATTCATCATATTTTCATGGATACGAAAATATGGATACGAAATGCAACATATTTTCTGGGTTCGAAAATATACGCACGAAAACCATCATATTTTCATGGATACGAAAATATGGGTGTGAAATCCATGATGAACGTAGTTCTTCTTAGATCTAGAGCAATCTGAATAGAATAGACGGAACCAATGAACGATAGATCTGGATCTCCTCCTTAGATTTTTGCAATCCAACGATGGTAGTAGATCCATAGAGCAGGAGAAAATCTAGGTTTTCTCAGTGAAAGCACCAAAATTGGTCACAACACTCTTCCGGAGTCTTTGAAGAGATAATAATGAAGAATATAAATTGAAAATGAGGATTATCTAACAAAAACTCCAAACAACAGTAATGTAAATGCGTAGACAAGCGATTTATAGTGGTTCGGCGTGTTGCCTATGTCCACTGTGAAGTTTTTTGATGTTTTATTGATTCTCTTTCAATGATTACAAGTGGTTACAGCAATCAACAGCAAGTTACAACTGGAAATTCGAAATTGACAGTAAGAATATGGTGTAGATCTCAATCCGGCAGAGTCTCGGTGCTTCAGAATCCGAAGATCTTTCTTCTGTAGGCTCTGGGGCTCTATTTATAGGCATAGGAGGCTGAGACTTCGCTCAAACTTTGGGAGATTCGCTCTGGCACGTGAGGTGGCCCACACGACCAATTCCAGAAAGTTTCGAGTCGATTTGCGATCGATACGAAGTCATTTCGTATCGATCAAGATGATGTCCAATCGAGCTAAAATTTGGTGCGAGCGTTCCTTGTCTCATGTGCAATCTCCTGTGAAAATTTCATGGCATTTGGATCGGTAGATTATGAGATATAGTCGATACGAAATGGAATTCCGTAGAGGCTGTTTGGTTCGAAACGACTCGGTCGAATGATTGCTTCGAACCGGTGGTGCACGCGTCTGAATGATGACGTGGAGCGCAAACTTCGCCTCGATCCGGTCTTTACTCCGAGTTGACCGCGTTGACTCCATATATCTTGGCTTGTTCGTTTCGAGGGATGACACGTTACCTAGGCTTGTTGGCTCGATGGATACGAATTGGGGGATGAATGATCGATACGAAGCTAGAACGCTCGATGGATACGAAAACATCCTCGTTGATGGATACGAAGCTGATGCTAGGCGATCATTGTGATGTGGTCCATCTGCTAATGGTTTCGAACTAGGAGACGGTGATCGGTTTGAAATAGACAAGTGTTGATGGATACGAACAAGAAGTCGCTTGATGGATACGAAGAGATGCTTCTATGATGGATGCGAAGAAGATACTAGCCGATCGTTACGAAGTGCATCGTTTGCTGATGGGTACGAAGTCCATCGATATGAACTCGATGGATTCGAACACGGCCAATCCTGATCGATACGAATTCATGGGAGTTGACCGATACAAAGTAGGGAGATACCAATGGATTCGAATAAGGAGGAGCCGATGGACTCGAATGAGACCGAGTCGAACCGAGGCACTTCGATGGATTCGAATGAGACCGAGTCGAACCGAGGCACTTCGATGGATTCAAACTTTATCGATACAAACGTGATCGATTCGAATCGGAGTTCGATGATGGATACGAAATCTGGGTCGTTTCCTCTAGATTGAATCGATCATAACGTGAGCATATGAACTCGGATTGACTTGAAATTTGGAATGCATGCCTTCATGGCTTTGCTTGTCATGTCCTAACAATTGTAGCTCAATCTAGACTCGGACAAAATTCATCGATATCCATAGCGAAACAATGTATAACCAATCTTTGAGGTGAGCAGTCTTTTGTTTTCAATCGATCTTTTGGTATCACGGCTTTGCCAAAAAGCGGGATAACAACTATAGTTTTTGCCTCCATGTATGTCATCCCATTTTCCAATCCATTTAGTCTAAAACAGCAATTATTTTCCCTTTTAGTGCCTGCATTGAACTCCATTTTCAAACCACTAATTATTATGATACCATATACATCTTAAAAATCCAATACTATATTCTTCATCCCGTCTTCTGGATTACAAGGGAAAAAACCAAGCCACTCTTTTTCCCTCTCATTTGATTTGTAATGATATGTTTGTTTTAAACCTTTTGTTCTGAATCTACAATTGCTTGTTGAACATATTTTCTTTTTAATGACATACCTTAATTGAAGTTTCTATATTTTTGGTTGTTATTATTCCATTAATTTCCATTCTTTAGTGCCAAGAATCCACCTCCAACACTAAGAAAAGGGAAGTTGAAAGTTAATAAAAGGTTTGGGTGATATGAATCAAATACACACAATTTTATATCTGGATAATGGAGCATTGGTTTTGCTAATAGTTTGTGTAATTTTCTCTTCCTAAATATTGTTTTAATTTTACTAAACTTATGATCTCTAACTATTAAATTATATAGAGGATGGCTTCAGTATTTTTTCTTTATTTCCATTTGTGGTTGATAGAAATTTGAAAATTGTTGCCTCCAACTCCTTTGATTTCTACTCGTAGGTCATGATTCACGATTTTCCTTTATATTGTAAATGTTGTTTACATGTTTGTTGAATTTCACCGTGTCTAGTTTAGAAATATTTCATTTTAGTTTAAAAATATGAAATGTTAATTACAATTTTTATAAGGCATACCATTCATTACAAAAACCAAATTAAACGGGTGTTATTTGATTCAGCAATGTTGATTTTATATGTGTTACACCTTTCAAAATGATGTGGTATGATCGATAGCTTCTAATTATGATGTTTATATCTAATGCATTAACCCACTTTTTAGGAAAACATATTTCAATTAGACTTAGAAGATCAAAACGAAGACGGAATGATTCACAGACTTGTAAAAATAATTAAGAGAGGTATAAAAACAATCGGGAGAAGTTTCACCAAAAATTGGACTATGTCCTTAACTCGACACCGAGTCAAGGATTCAACGAGCTAAGGATTCGACGAGTTAAGGATTCGATAAGTTAAGGATTTTCATGAGTTAAAGGATTTCGGTTCGCTAGAATAAACTCAAGGATAATGGACTTAGAACATATCGACTAAGGCATAGAAGAGAGAAGTTGAAGTCAGAAGAGAGTTAGCATTCAACTCCTTAACTTGGCACCGAGTTAAGACCTTAACTCGGTACGGAGTTAAGGAATTAATTCGGATATCCACAAATTTTTCTGTGTAAGCATGGGATGAGTTTTGGACTTGGTTGATAGCAAGCTTCTGGCTTAATACACCTCTACCTCTATAAATAAAAACCTACCTGCATCTAGAAAAGGTCATTTCTCCCTGCTTATTCCACTTCACTCTAGATCTGAGCTCTTTGCCATTGGAGACTTCTTCCTCTTCCTCTCCTCTAACTTCTCCTCAATTAAAGTCACCAAGGAAACAATTATTTGATGCACTAGGACTTAGGTTAGCAAATTATTAGTACTAATGACTCACAAACAACCTAAAAACCCTATTATAAATCTGAGATCCACTTGATTATGGTTAAATCTAAGAAAATAAGTTGTAATCTAAAGAGAACAACTAATAAAAGAGATGAAAATGAACGTAAGGCTGGAGATTACAGTGAACCACCACAAAAACTTCTATGTTTTTGTCAACTTTCTGCGTTTTCTTTTATTTTAATCTGAACCAATGGTTTCATCCAATATTTGTGTATATATCCAATTTTTGGGTTAACAAAATGCTAGATACGGACATATGCTTACTAATTGGCAAATTAGCTTAACAATTTAACAATACACAATACTTGTTACATTGTCATTCTTTTCTGAATTTACAAAAATATCGTTATTTCAATGTCGTGTCTTTTTTCTGATAATTTAGGGAAATTTATGCAAGGATTGGTTGCAAAAGCATTAAAACAATCCAATTGTAAATTATTGGCTATAAAAAAGGTACCTCAAGTAGTAGAAAATGTATAATGTTAACCTTATTCCCTTCTAATAGATATTATGTAAAGAAAGAAAAAAAATCTCGATCCTTTTTGGAGTTAATTCCATTGGCTTAATTTCGATAACAATTTATATCATGGGTGGAACAATTGTTTCTTATATTGGCTGTATTTTGGTTGAGGTAACAAATTATTTGATAAAACGATATTGAATGTCAAGAGGGTATTTAGTATTGATGCTTCTTTTATGTTGTTAGGAATACTTACCAATTAAGGATCCAACCATATTTAGTGTGCAATTGTACATGAAAAGTTTATTTTATTGTTTATAATGTGTTTACCGTAGTATCATAGTTACATGATATATGTTACTATATAAGTAATATACAATAGAAAAAATGCAAGCAGAACAACAATGAACCTCGGGAAATGTCAAAGGATCTAAAGTGCAAACATGAGGCAGTAGGGAGTTTTCTGGAAGTTAAGTCCTCGGTTTGGGAGGATAGGGGAAACGCTGAGCCCCACAACCCGATATACACTATAAGATGAAGATATTGAGTGTAATATCAAAGCATCACCAACATCGCCTATCTAGTCATCATCAGATGATAGTGATATCGTGAAATCCCATAATAACTTTTCATCTTATTCATTCAACTCAAATATTAATTTATGTAATAAATTAACTAATAATTTTAAATAGGACAATAGCAAGAGCATCAAATAGAGGTTTTGGGGACGATAATTGTTTTTCATGTTGATAGCTTCAACTAAATTGATGAAAGTGAAGTAGATATGACCAATAGTTACGTCAGAAGTGTAAGTCGGTCACAAAAGAGCTCCTAGTCAAAAAGAACCCAAAATATGAGCAGCAAAGTGAAAACAAGTGGAGATGAAAGGTGCTAATTTTGGAGGCTATGAGTTAAGAAGTCAACATAAGGTAAATAAATCACTCTACTAAGATGGAATGTTAGGTATTTTGTAGCGACTCATAATTTCGAACATTTCATCTTTGAATATCATAACGATTTGAAATATAGTTAACGTGATTTTATTAACTTGTTAAACATCTTTTAATTAATAAATAACGATAAGAAACTTATTTTTGAAATTTATTTACGAAAACAAATACTTGAAGATATATCGATAACAAGACCGAAAATTGGTTTATCGGTAAACAAAGTTTTATTTGATATAAGTTATTTGAACTCTTTTGTACTTATCTAATGATCATATAAAAAAGTTAGCCTTTAGTTAATATACTTTTCTTCATAGAGTAATTGGAATCTTCTAGAAGCTTCTAAAAGATAATAGATATTTGTATGTAAAGGGTAGTTTGGTCATTTACTAAGAAATGAGGTGGAAAGGTGAAGTGATGTAGCATGTGAAGAGGTAAGCTTTCCATGAAAAACTAAAAGGGATGGTAGCAAGAATAACGAGCACCATTTTAAGGGACTCCATATAGAATAAAATTGTTATGGATTACTAAAACATATCTAATACACCTTGTTAATTACAAATTACAATGAATTAATAAACATTCAGTTTTCTAGATATGAAAAAAATACATTATTCAATATGTAAAATTTGATTGTGAAGTACCAAAAATAGTAAGAAACTCGACATAGGCATCCCGAAAATAAAAGAAAAACTCTGGCAATAATGTATTCAATCTGGGTAATGGCATGAGGAGTAATTTTTTATATAAGAGGATCCCATTTTCTTGTGCTCTCCCTTAACATTTATCAACTTACTACTATATGTTGACTAACTTAGCAATTGCGTTTGTATCACAAATTTGAACAACAAAACGCACCAAAGTTTTCGATATATAACAAGGATTTTGATTAGAAGAAGATATAGCAATGTATAATTCCACTTAATCATTTTCTACACAAAGTACTTTGAATTAGCATAAGATATATCAATTTATTAATGTTGATTATTTGAAAATAATGGTCTTTATTGTCATAATAATTCTTGTAAATAATTATACTCCTGAGCTGGTTCACGATGGAAGCTTATGTGCACAGACATGAGCATTACGGAACGCGCTTCGTGTGTGATAATGACGCACGCTTCACGCATGAATTGGTTTTTACAAACTATATGTGTTTAACACATTCAAGTGAATTATTCATACAAAATTTAGCTATGTTTTTGCACTGAAATCATATGTAGTCAGTTTAAATTTTTATTTCTAAGCCGCAACATCTAATTTTTAGTTAGTTTGAATTTCTATTTTTATTATTAACTAATAAAGAATGAAGTTGTAAAAGAAATTTTTCGTTAGGTCATATTTTTGATATATATTAAGATTTGAAATTATTCATATAATAACATTTGAATTTGTAAAGAAATTTTACTGTTTGATCCTATTTATAATTGATTAGATTTGAAAATATTTGTAAATGAACGTTAGAAATTTGTAAAAGAAGTTTATTTATTAGATCCTATTTTTAAGTAATATTAGGATTTGATAATATCTACGGATGAGCATTTTGGTAGTTCACGTCGACACTAAAAAAGTGTGACACCAAAGGTATTACAACTATAATTATATATATATATATATATATGTGTGTATTTGAACCATACTCCAAAACCTGACGTACTCGTAAGCTCTTAAGGAGAATTAAATTATGTTATCTTCTTCAAATCATGACATTTATAGCCCCTGGACAATGTTTTTTGCAAGAAATGCATGCAAAGCAGGACTCGAACCTATGTCTATTACCAAACTAAGCCAGTCTATGATTAACATTTTGTGTATGATTTGATGCATTAGTATTTGCTTTGGGCAGCTGAAAGAATGTTGACATGTGCGATCGCTATAGCTAAGAGTGCAAAAAATGTTGAAGTGCATAATGTACCCAGATATATCTCTGTGTGTATTATATCTTTTTTTCCTTCAATGTTTATTATTTTAAAAATATCAATTATGTAATCATGTGATCATATCGGCCTCTTTGTTTCCTAATCCAAATGATTACTCTACTTAGTTATCTTTCTTCTTTTATTCAACATTCATTTAGGGTACGTTCTTGATGAATGATAACGGGGAATTTGTGTGCGAAATTTGAATAAGGTATTTGAATGGAGAAGCTGGTTGAACGGGAAATGCATTTGGCTGCACATGTGGTATTTGAGTGGAGAATATGAGCAGAGTATTTGAAATCAATATTTTAAAACAAAATCGATTTATATTTAAATAATTAATTATTTGTTTTTTAACGAATAATATGTTTCAATAATTTACAAAATAAATAAATAATAAAATTATAAATTGCTCAGATTATGTTCTAACCAACGTTAAAATGCAGAGCACTTTGATATGATCGCAACGCAAAAAACTATGTATTAAACGGATCTCACTTGCGTAATAAGTAATTTTAGAAATTTATAAAAATTTAATTTTAATATAGTTAAAAATGTATTAAAACAAACGCACCAAAATTTTAATTTCATCCCAACTGGACATTTGCCCCGTTTCTATCCCTCATGCATTGCAGCATCATGAATGATAACTGGCAAATTTAATTGCCAAGTGCACCCTAAGTACTGTTCGCAGCTTTATTTTGCCCTGCTTATGTCTTCAATGCGTTCAACGCATCTGACGCGTCTACGGACCATTCCGTCCAATCGGACCATTAAAACGAATAAAGAAAAAATGTGCATTGGCGTCGGACGTGTAATGTGTTTGATACCAACTGCCTTTAATTTATGTTCTCCACCTCATCCTTCTCTTCAAATACTCTACACAAATACCTTATTTACATCTCCAATCCATTCCATGTTCAAGGAACTTCCCTACTCAAATTACCCGCTCAAATACCCTGTTACCATTCGTCGAGAATGCACCCTTGGAAATTTTAACAGCCTCAATAAATAAGAGTGTTACCCAAACTTTTTGAGAAACAAAATGTTTTTATTTTGATTTTATAAAGAAAATATGATCAATTATGGATTAACAAGTATTATTCAAACAACTTTTTGAGTTCTAAAATAAGTTATCTTAAACCAAATAAAAATTTACAGCGATTTAAATTTTTATCGATAATTATAATTTATTATTGGGTTCTTTCCTATAGGTCTAGACGTAAATGTTGGGATATTTGTAATCCAAGTTGGAAAATAGTTGACTATTCAAAATCATGTTTTTAGTTACTCCCTATTTCAATGCAATTTGTTTTCTTTTATATTTGAAAATAAGATGGAAAATAAAGAGATATTTGGAGGATTTATCATATATGTGATATGAGAAAAATAAGAGGTAACAAGCCTTTGAGAGGCTATAAGTAATCCCATATTCTTTTATATTAAAAACATACAAGAATACTATAAATTCTAGCCTCTATTGAGAGTTAGTTGGAGCCTATAACGTAGCTTTATAAGTCAAGCTAGGAAGTGGTATGTAATGTATGAATTCACCTGTTCGTTGTTTACACTACTTATTTCCATAATATAAATATGATTGTACGTAAATGTTGAATAGAATACAAAGGGTTTAAACTATAAGTTTTGTTTCTTAAAATAGGGACACGAATTCTATTATATTAATATTAATATAAAATAAGTTTGGTATTTGATTCTATTTTATTAATGCAAGTCTATTGTTTAGCTAACGATATTAGATATTTTGCAAGTTATTAAATGGAGTTAAAACTTGTATAAATTTGGAAGGTTTGATATTTAAATTAATTTGTATCGGATGCAAAAATCTACGCATGCTTAAGAATACTTAGTTAGCCTAAATTATTTACGTATAAATATATTAGCATACAAATATATTATTAATGTACAATTAATATCGTGTTAATTGTATTTTATAGAATAAATAGGTTAGTAGTTTGCATTAAACCCCATAGGAAGAAAGTAACATAATTATAGAAATTAATCCGTAACTAAAGGTAGAATAAGGAATTTTCCTCATATGTCCTTGATGCAAACGCAATGAGGTATATATATGGTAGAATATTAATGGAGTGGAATTATGACTAAGTTATAGGGATACGAGGTCATTCAAAAGTATACAGAAGTTTGTCCAGCTAATATGGCTACCAACAGTGTGACTTTGAGACTGATGTGAGACATTACCTATAATAAAAATCGATGAAAGACACTGGATTAGTCCTAATTTTATAAGGTAAATCTATCCAGCCAATTTAGCTACCAGCACCTATAAATAGTCGGACTAATATGGAACATCATAGTTTGGATTATGGTTCATAAGATGTAGGACCTGCTTTGGGTAGGGGGTAGTAAGTGTCTGCTGTAGGATCTGCCTCCCTCCTACTTAAGCTCGAGACTATCATTTAAGTGCGGTAGTAGGGAACCCGGGAGGGGTCCGCTTTTGGATCGAGACATTAAGTGGCTATTGTCGGATTTGCCTCTTCCTATAAAGAAGTATTAAGTGCATGATGAGATTTCACGCAATGTCAGTTAGAAAGTACCAAAGAGGGGTCTACTTTGGGTTCAATATTAAATGATGGGGATCTGCCTAGGATATATATATATATATATATACATATATATATATATATATTAAATGTTCAAATTATGCCTAATTCCCTTTAAAGAGGTATAAGTGGCTCGGATACTTACTCTCACACTTTTTGGACATGATTAACTAATGTTGCATGGGACTGGAGAGGGCCTCTGGCCTACATTTGAAGATATGTTATGTTGTTAGACTAGAAAGGCCCTCAGGCTTACAATTAGAGGTATTATATGTAGGATATAGCATTGGATGCATAAAACTTATTTCTTATCTAAATGATACTGCCCAAATATGCTTACTGTAAGATTGAGATTTTCAGTCATCGGACATTATTCTTTGAAACCCTCCTCATTACAACACATAGGTTAGGAGAGACGGTGATGATTAAGAAGGTGAAAGCAAAGGAGAAGTGTTGTATTAATTTATCTATCTATTTATGTTTTTGATATATTTTAAGGTATCCAATTTTAGAACCGTTATTTTAGGATATTGTATTTTTAATATTTGAGATGATATGTAGTATTTTTGATATTTTAATTTCTATGAAATAAGCACTTATTTCTGATATTGCATTTTATATTTTCCACTGTGAGATTCTGATAGCGTGCATAAATAGATTTGCATATTGTTTATTGTATCAATTGTACCAACCAACAACCAGCTTTGGAATGATTCTAAGGTTTGATGGGCTTTTATTCGATTGAAAATTAAGCCTGTTTCTAGGTGGGTTTTTACATTTGATATCAGAGCTTAGTTACTCGATCAATGGGGATAGATAGACATAAGAGCGTGTATTATTATTTTTGAAAATAATTTTAAAAACCCTACTATATACATAGAGTGTGTGCGCATGTGTGTACAGAGACCCACACACATAACTTATTCGATCATACGCAATCACGCTAGGCAAACCTTTTATTCAGCAAATTATATTATCTTAGAAAGTTGTAACTAAAGCTCCAACCTATAAATAGTTGATTATGGTTGAAAATCATTTCCTTAAGGCTCAGAACCCCTCCACCTAGGAAATACTCATGATTAGGGGGATGCTAGAATGATTCAAGCAATATCCGAGGCATATTAAGCAAGTTCCCATTCCTAAACAAGCTGCACCAGCTACACCCATTGCTCCATCCATTAAAGTAGCACCTTTCCCATTAGACTTTCAAAATATGGGAGGATGGGTGTATATGAGAGCTGAAATTTTGTGGAAATGAAGGCTTGGATTAATGACTATGAACGAATATTTAAGAATTTGGATGGGTAAACTAGATCAAGAGGACGATGGCTGCATGACTTTTGAAATGGAAGGTGCTACATAGGTAGACTATAGTGGCTTAGGAGAATGCTTGGGAAGGAATCACTTAAGCTAAATTCTGAACTTTTTTTGAGTCACGATTCATGTCTAGAGGTGAAGTAGATTTGCAATTGAAATGTTTATACAATTTAAAGTAGGGAGAATCCAGTTAAAGGAGTGTATCAGTAAGTTCATGGAATTGGCTAAGTTTGGATTGAGCTTGATTGGCACCCTATGAAGAAGGATATAAAGTTTGTGAAAGGCCTAAGTTCCTCACTTTTGGAGCTGCTTTTGACCCAAGTACCTGCGATACCACTTATGAGATGATAGTTAAAATTGCTCTACTGCAGACTGCTAGAATTGAAGGGAAGTAGAAGGTGGGATCGGTGCAAAATCAAGCTGGAGCTAAAAAGAGAGGATTTTAGGATGCCAAGAAGGCCAAGAGGAAGATTAAGAAGGGAAGTATAACATGCCGTAGATGTCAGAAAAAGAGACATTTTGCTAAAAATTACAAGGCGAGCTTGATGTGGGAAGAGTTTAAAGGAAAATGCTACCGTTACCATGAGGATAGACACTACAAGAATTAGTGGCTAAAGCAAGCTAAGGAGAGGCAAAGTGGGAAAGCTTATGCCATTGAGGTTGTACCTATCTCAAGTAGACCTCCCCAAAGAGATTAAGGAAAATATGAAATGGAAAGTACAACTGTTATGGGAATACTATTCGTACCTTTTTGAGTTGGGAGCATCACATTCATTCATATCTAGAAATATCGTTAACCCCTTATGTCCAAAGACCTATGTTGTTACCTACCCAATAATCGTATTGAATCCTATTGAAGGGACGACGCACTTTACTTTAATTTGTAAAGACCTAGTTATAGATATATGTAACATCGATTTTATATGTAACATGTATGTATTTGATTTTGACGGGTATGGACTTATCTTAGGAATGGATTGATTTTCTTACCGTGGGGTTTTCTTAGATTGTTATAGGAGGATTGTATGGTGAACTGGTTATAAGGGGCGAGATATAGATGTTCATTGTACACCAAAAAACTTATTCGAGTTAAGCTATTTATATTCGTTAAGCCAATTACAAGATGGGCTCTCGTTCGTACCCGTAGTTCGAGAATTTCCTAACGTTATTGAGGAAGTCTCGACTCTCATGACCCAAAGGGAGATAGAATTTATGATTGATTAATAGAAAGATGCTAGACCTGTCACTCTACCATTAAGGCACATGGCCCCCAATGAAAGGTGAGAGTTAGGTAAGAAAATCTTGGAGCTTTGCAGAAGGAATTTATTTGCCAAAGTATTTTATAATGGGAAGCCCCAATTGTCATTACCACTAAGCAGACGGCTCTTCAAGGCTACACATTGATTATAGAGAACTTAACAAGTTAATCAAGAAGAATAAGTATCCTTTGCCTATGATAGATTATTTATTTGGCCAACTTATTGGAGCCAAAATCTTTTCTCAGCTCGAATTAGCCACTGGATTCCATCAGTTTAGGATAGCTAAGGATAAAAGGTTGAAGAGTGGTTTCCGCACTTGGAGCGGGCTGTATGAATGTGAAGTAATTCCTATTGGGTTGACAAGTGCCCCTGTGTACTTTGTAGATTTGGTGAGTGGAGCCTTTTGGAGGCAGTTAAACAAGTTCGTTGCAGTGTTCGTAGACGATACTCTTGTAACACCCTATAAAAACAACCCTATTTAAATAAATAAATTAAGAGGAAGTCAATTAATTAAGATTAAAATAAAAACAGAAATCTTGTAAAATTTGGAATATGACCATGAAAGTTATACTGTTGTGCTTGTGGTGAAATTTTGATTTGTTTTCATATATAGAATGCTGAAAACGAAGCTCAAGTGAAGAAGTTAAGAGCGTTTGAAGTTTTCAGATTTAAATTAATTTAATTTGAATTCTATTAATAAGTATTTAAATCTTGGGTTTGAATTTCAAAAATTAATAGTGGGTTTAGTTGGAGGTTAAGTAAATGTTAAGTTAATCAATTAACATTAATTTGGAAATAAAATTAATTAAGAGCAACGGCTCAAAATTTCCTAAAATAAAGGGCAAGAGGTCGACCTGTTGACTTTAAGAGCTCGACCCATTGACCTTAAGAGGTCAACCCCTAGGGATCGACCGCTTGAAAGGAAGAGGTTGACCGCTTGGTTGTGGCAGTGGATGAGTTTCATGCTATTAAACGTTTTAGATTTATCTGTTTTTCATCTAATGCGACCCTACATTTCTAGTGCATTTCAACTCTTATAAATAAGACCCTATCCTCTCCGCTTTTTATTCATAAGTATTTGAAAAATACCTAGAACCTTTGCCGTTTTCTCTCTTCGGTTAGATTTAGAAATTCAGTTAGAAATTCAGGTAAGACTTCTAATCCTTCAGTATTATTTTTTCTTTTCCTACAATCTCTCCGAATCTTACAAAATTATATATATATATATCCTTTACTATATGTATATAAATATATCAAAAGAAGGAGATCTGAAAAAGTGTTATCTTGGCATTGGAAATCCATGTAAGAGAAGCTAAAGATAATCTATGAGTGGAAACCTTATAATTTTTATTTCAGCAAATAATTAGTGCATATATATGGATTTGAATATACCTTAGGGATTTTGGGATTAAGAAAATATGATAGATAAAATCCCTGAAAATTCCTTTTTATTTTGAAACGTTAATTCTAGATGGAAATTCTCAATTATTTATGTTAATTTGATGGGATTTTTACTGATTTGCAATTTCTGATAATTTCATAATCTACTCCACTTCTCCTTCTTCTTTGGTTCAAATTATGAGTTTTCAGAGAAAAAAGGGTTTATTGTATGAATTCTATTCATAGTTTACTCCAATTATTCTACACAAAATTCCTTCATTATTTCTATGTAAAAAAGGAGTTGAATAGAATATGAAGTTAGGATTGTAATTCTTATTGTTTAGGATATTCCATTAAATTAATGTAATAAATTGGGTTTTTATTTTTACAAGTCTATGTATTGCAGTTTTGGATATAAATATTTGATCCCTTTTTATAGATATTGAAATCTTGGGAATTTGAAGGAAAAGAACTTGTGTTAGTATTATGGTTAAAAGAACTGACATTTAATGTTGGTTTAGGGAATATAAACCACACGTTATAATTTATTTAGGCATGTGTGTGTATATATATTTCTATAGCATAATAAACGTATAATCATGGTGTACAATTACATAGTTAACTAGGTAGTAGTCGTCATTAATTTCCACCTTTAGGAAAGTAACTGATATTTTGAGGCGCAAAACGGAAGATTTCTTATAAGGCCTTATTTATGAAATGGTGAGATGAGTATTATAGATATGGAGAATATGTGAATTATGGCTAAGTCACAGGGATGCGAGGTCAGTAGAGTTGCATGACAGAAGTCTGTCCTTCACTTTGAGGCGACCAATAGCTTTGTATACTTCCTATTGATGTGAGTTATCTCCTATGATAAATATTTGTGATGCGTGAGTTTTTTTCTAAATTCTATATGGTAAATATTCCCAACTATCTGGCTACAGGTTTCTACTAATAGTCGGACTAATGTGAGAGGTCATGATGAGTATAGGTCATAATATGAAAGCCATGCTACAAGGTCTTGAGGTAGTTAGTGGTTGTTTGAGGGTCTCTCTCTTTTCCCAAAATTAAATATTAAATGGTTAAGGGGCTAGTTATTAGGGACGTTAGGTGGTATCACAAGAGGGATCCACTTCTCGATCGGGTATTAAGTGACTAATAGAGGATCCACCTTTTCATAAAGAAGTATTAAGTGGCTTAAGAGATTCCATATGATGTCAGCTAGATAGTTACCACCAAGGGGTCCCCTTGGAAATGGATATTAAATGATGGGGTTATCCTCAATTCGGGTCTTAAATGGCCAGAGTAAGCCTATTTTCCAATGAAAGGTATTAAATGGCTTGGGAACTATCTCTCGCATTATTAGACATTTATGACATGGGATTTGGGTTATGGGATCTAGAAACCTGCTTCAAGAATAGAAGATATTAAGTGGTTGATTATGGACCACCTTCTTTCCTTATAATAAGTATTAATGGTTTCATATATGCTAGACATATTCTTATTTTGAAATGTACTACTCAAGTATTGAAAAGGTAAGACTCGAGGTTTTTATTCATCAGACATTTATTGTTTCGAATCCCTTCTCATTACAATATAGGTTAGAGAAGGAGTTAATGAAGTTTGAAGATGGCGAGAGTGGAACTTGTGGCTGTTACTATCTATCTTTTTTATATAATTTTCTATTATACCCATAAAATGTACTTTTGAACAAAATGTTGTAACGGTTGTTATGTACTATAACATTTGAAATGATTTCAAATAAATAAGAAATATTATTATTACTATATTTTATTCCTTCCGTTATGAGTTATGAAAGAATATATCGGCAGCTCTGTACAGTTTTTCTTTTTACCAACCAACAATCGGCTTTGGAATGGCCCTAAGTTTCAGTGGACCTTTTCTGGGTCAGAATTTAGGTCTATTTTAGGGCGGGTTGTTACAACTCTAGTATTCTCTAAAAGTGAAGGTGGACATGAAAACCACTTAAGGATGTGCTAGGAATCTTGAGAAAGAACCAGCTAAAAGCTAAATTCTCAAAATGTTACTTTTAGAAGAAGGAGGTGAGATTTCTTGGCCATATTATTTCCATGAAGGGATTGTCTGTCGGTCCTGCAAATGTGTAAGCTATTCAAGGATTGAAAATTCTGAAGAATGCCACAGAAATTAGGAGTTTTCTTGGGCTTGTGTGTTACTATAGGAAGTTCATCAAGGACTTTGCCAAGATAGTAGTCCCACTAACTTGCTTAACCAAGAAAAATCTAGTCTTTACATAGGATAAGAAATGCATGGAGACATTCAAGAAGCTAAAGGAGCTCTTGACTAGTGCGCTAGTACTCACTATTTCGGATAGGGAAAAGTCTTTCACTACTTAAAATGATGCTTGTGGTAGAGGATTAGGAACTGTTCTTATGCAAGAAGGTATACTGATAGCCTATGCAAGTAGGCAGTTGAAGGACCATGAGAAGAGATACCTAACTCGTGACTTGGAGTTAGTTGCTATCGTCTTTGCTTTGAAGATTTGGAGGCACTATCTATTAGGAGAAATGTTTGAATTATTCACTGGTCACAAATCCCTTGAAAACCTATTTTCCAAAAAGATTTGAATATTAGACAACAGAGGTGGACAAAGTACATAACATCATATGATTTTGAGATATAATATGCACTCGAAAAAGGGAATATTGTCATCGATGCCTTAGTTGGAGGAATGCTACTCTAGGTGTTATTATGTGTGGAGGCATTTGGAGTTTCTCTCGAATTTTAATTTTCAACTGCCATTAGAACCCACTCTAGGCTATTTGGCAGCAATATAGGTCAGTCTAGCTTTAGCGGACCGCGACAGGTGTGAGAAGAAGAAAGATCGGGCGATAATAGGCATTTTGAACAAGTTAAGTAGAGGGGTATGTTTTCCATGAAGTGTTTGGTGTGCAGTAGACGAAAGATGATATTTGAGAAGAGATGGACGCCTCTATGTTCCCATGTTGGAGGATGTTTTATAGGAATTTTTGGCTTTGAGTCACCATTCTAGGATGATAATTCACCTTGGTAGGGATAGAATGTATAAGGATATGAAACGAATTTTCTATTGGCCAAGGATGAAAAAGAGGGTGGCGAGATTTGTCTTTAGGTATTCGACATGCCAAAAGATAAAGGTGGAATGAAGGAAGCCCAGAGGACTGTTGTTTCCGCTAGAAGTACTAACTTGAAAATGGGAACACATATCGATAGACTTTATAGATAGGTTGCCTAAAGGTCAAAGAGACAATGAAACTGTTTAGGTTATATTGAATAGACTCACTAAAAGTGCCATAATAGGACCATGACATCCCTTGTGCAAATTTATATGAAGGAAGTGGTATGACCACATGAAATTCTAGTTTGCATTGTTAGTGATAGGAACCCCTTATTCACTAGCAAATTTTGGAGGAGTTTGTAGTTAGCTTTAAGAACAACGTTGAATCTTAGCACCGCTTACCACCCATAGACCAACAATTAGACTGAAAGGGTGAACATAATTTTGAAAGATTTGTCGAGAGCTAGCATCATGGATTTGGAGTACATTGGGAGAAACACTTAAGTTCGCATACAATAATAGTTACCAAGTGATGATTGGCATGGCACCCTTTGAAGTGTTATATGCAGTGAATGAAGGTTGCACTGCGCCGTTAGAAGATGTAACGTCCCGCCTTTCCGCACGCTTTAAACCGACGATAAACCACACACGTCAGAATTAAACCATACAGAAGGGCGGATTGTTATGGGGTTGATAAGAAAAAGAAGGAAGAAATAAAACAAAACAGAATTTTGTAGCGGAACGATAAAATATAATAATCAAATATATAGTTCATGAAGTTGTTATATAAAATATTCGATTATACTTATACAATACATATCAGAGTTACACATACCATAGAATGATAATTAATGCAGCGGAACAGATGTGATGCAGTGGACTAATATAATATATAATTGTAATAAAATCTTCGTCTTCGTCCTCCAGAAGTAAGGTCTTCAAATCCTGAAATGCTCAGGCTGACCCAAGCGAATTGAAAAGACAAAACACTCGAGTCAGAACTAAAAGATCTTATGTAAGTTAAATCAACGGTCAAATATGAGTGGAGCGGCGTCAGAGATGTTTACGGAATTTGACATCTCCTATCCAGTGTCAAACGTCAGTGTAGTAACTTAAGAGATGCTCGAGATTCACATCTCCTAATGATCCATTAAACAATTTACTATGTAGTAATATTTCGCTATTATAATAACATCTATAGTAAAATAAACATACTTTTAAATAGCGTTAAGGAGTGACCCAATATTCCTCGTAAACACAATAATAGTCCCAGTAGTCCATCCAATATCATAGTCCCTCCTGATCGGGAAGCCACTAGAGGATACCACACGGGCTACGGGAGAAAACCAAACTCATACAAGGCGTGATAGGGTAGGGGACACGGCACAACTAGGCAATGCCACGGTAGATATGTCAATTGCTATCCGGGCTGGTGGTAACGCGTAGCGCGCAGCTACCTCCCACCTCGAGCCACACAGTAATGGAAATCCTACAATAATTCAGCGTTACGGATCCGATGAAACTGGTTTCGTCGAAATCCGAGTCAGCGGCCAAAATGGCTGTTTTTACAGTTAATTAAATAAATTAATATTAAATAAATTAAAATTAAATAAATTAAATCACTATTCAAATTCTATAATTGACCAATTTTACCCCTTCATATTTTCTTAATCATTTACACTAATTTAAACAAATTTATATGCCAATTTAGAGTTGATAAATTTATCAATTCCAGTATTGACCTATATTTCATTAAATTCAGAAATTATAAATTTAATTTCCAATAATTCCATTAAATTGACTTTCACTCTATTATTTAATCTATTAGTATCAAATAGATGAGATTAACATTGGATTCATACTTCATTACATAAATAGCTTCAATTTCATCTAAATTAAATTTTACGTAATATTTAAAATTTTAATTTCATTTAATTGCAATTAATCCTATTAAATCCCAGTATATTGATAAAACTTTATTTCCCTTCCTTATAATACAACAAATTATCCAATATGAATAACCTTAACATTATTTACAAATATTACCCTAATTAACATTAACGTAATATTAAATTAAAATCATTGTAACTCACTTCCAATTTTAAATTACAAGCTACATAAATAGGTAACATCCAATAATCGTTACGCTAATTTTTAGTCACATTAATAAGCTTTTATTACTCACAAATCAAAGTTCCCATTTATTTTCATTAATTGGACTTTCATTCAATTCATTAACTATTAACTTTAATTAGCATTGTCTATATCCTGTCACATTAATATTTCCCTATTAATCCACCTTATTACATTTAAAATTAACAATCTTGGTTTCCAATGCTTGCTTTATTATCAAATAACAACTATTATAATTACTCCCTAGTATTAACCCTATCATCTACAATTTATTACGTATTATTCTGTCAATTGATATAATTTTGAATCTATTTAAATTCATTAATTAATTCAATGCTTACATTTGTTTTCATTATTAAATTTGTAGCTAAGTATAACATCTACATTGTTTCCATCGATTTGAATTAAATTCTCATCTTTATACTCTGCCTGTTATTGCTCTATAACTAGTTACTATTGTTTACCTTTCAATTACTTGCAATATTCTCATTCCCATTATTGTAACCTTTATTTATATTCATTAAAATTTGATTTCAATTCCAATTCAATCAACAATTTCAACATGCACTTATAATAATTGTATACAAGGCAAGGTTACGCTTAAGTTTCTTATACTTCAACCAATCGTCATATTATGAATGGAGTTAACATTAATTTCAAATATTATCTTAATTTATATTAACATAATAATTAATTACCTTTATTTGTAATAACCATTTATCACCAATATACTCTTTAAAAATACTTGTACGGTTATTCTTTACAACAATTACCCTCTATCCTATTATTTCACACATTAATACAATAATTCCATTTTTTTTATTATATTCCATTTATAACTAAGTCACAACTTTTAAATTATTTTATTTAATTGGAATGTTCATTCAAATTCATAAATTATTAACTTGCATTAACATATTTCCTTAATTTACGTTCAGTTACAATTAAGCAATATATTATTGCATTGGTTAATTCAACAGTTACTTTTATTTACTCATTTTCTATTTTATAACCAAATGTAATAATTTATACTATTCATTAATGGGATTTCACTTCAATTGTCAAAATTTAATTTTTACAACCATTGCTACAAATCATTCTTAACACTTACTTCAATATAAGTTATACTTTTTTTTATTTCTTCCTAAATTTAATTACAAAGTCTAATTAAATTAACCAATTTATTTGTCAAAATTTACGGGTAGTTCACTCTTACCCACTCAAAACTTTTCGTCCCCGGAAAGGAAAAAGAAGGGAAAGGAAAGAATTAAGGAAATAATATATCCTATTTAAAATATTAAATCTATAAAAATTAATTTACAAAATCAATTAATTTAAACAAAATATACCAATTTATAAACATTAAATCCTTTTATCCTTAAATTAATAAAGTTTGGAAAACGTTTTCAAAATATTTTCTAAGTCCAAAATTTACGGAAAATTTTGGCAGAGTCTCCTTTGTACGGGGAGGCTCGGGAGAAAATATAATATCAAAATAACAATATACAACATAATTTTTTTAAATGATATATATTCCAACCTGAAAAAATAATATAATAACATTATAAACCGTAATCCGAAAACGTACCTATTTGTCAGGCAATAACGCTTAAATTATGAAACCAGTAGCAGTAGCAATTGCTTACATAACCTGTATTTCATTTATATAATCCAAAAAAAGAGTTAATAATTATATAAAATGAAATATTCAAGGTTCTTTTCAACCACAACCAACAAATAAAACAACATTCACTTGCAACAAGGCATACAACCACCATATGAAGCCAAATAAAATCAACCATCCATAGCAAACAAACAAATAGTTGTTCGGGTTTAAAAACCTTAAATTGTATAGAATGAAAAATAAATTATTAAGCGCACCATTTACTCAACAGTCTTAGATGAAACTAAATAGATTATTCCCATATCCAAACAAATTTAAAGTATCCTAGCCCAAACAACCTTAAGCCAAAATAAACAACAACAAATTTCAAATAATAATCAAGCTCATTCTTATAAATTTCATTTATTATTTTAGTGCTTACCTTTCTATTATATTTAATTTTAGTAACATTTCAATTACAACTTAAGTTTATAACTCTGTAACATCAATTCTTATAAATAAAAGCAATTTATTGAACACTTTCATTACATACTTTTACTTGTATAATTTCCATTACATTTTCTTATTTAACGTTTCAACTTTTAATATTGATAAGTTATATATATGCTTTTAAAGAATGTAATTGGAAGTTATACAAGTTTATTCTATTTCCTTTAATTAATTTAATGTTCAATAATAATATCTTTTGTCTTATAGGTTACACATTTCGATTTCTTTTAATTTCCTTTATAACCTAGCATTAAATCTTCTTATTTATCAATGGTTACAAATACTCATCTTAAACTCAAGATGTTTTACTTACTATCCATCTTTTCTACTATTTAGTTATAAATAACTTTAAACATTAGCTTAACTCTTATTTTAATTAGAGGTTCCAATTATTAATTAGTTACTTTCCATTTCACTACAATAATTGAACTTTTAATTAATGGAAACTTAAGACTAAATACCAGGTTTAATTTCATATCATTTTAAAATAATAGAAAAACGTATTTATACATCCAATTATATTTAAAACAATTAAAAATTTATATTTGTTTATCAAAAATAAATCTACAGTAGAACTACTACAGTGGCCTTTTCACTTTGAAACTCAAAAATGAATGTCGATGATGCGTGCACTCATCACCGAAATTATTTTCCAGCGACAAAGAGGGGAGTACAGGACTTATACTTTCCAAAGTTTCTTTTTAAAACATTTCTTTCAAATTATATTGAAATACTTATATCAGAAAATACTTCTAATAATATTATTATTATATTCCAAAATCATTCAAAAGAAATTTTCAAAACCCCGGAACTCAAGTTCTAAATTTCCAAATTTCATTTATTTTATTTTCAATCTTATTTGAACTATTATTTATAAATTTCATTACCTAACAACCAATATATTGCAACCAAATATATATCATTTATTAAAATTTATTTAATATATATATATATATATAGAAAATATAATAGGAAAAATTTATTTCATTCACCTATATTGAAAACAAATATTATGTCGGTCTGTCCTATTCAGTGTTTAGAAATCTCTGTTGACATCATAGCGTCCCATGCATTAACCAGAATTTATAAATACAAAATGGAACAAATTAACACAATATTAAAATCTTTTTATAATACTAACAAATACATTCTCTCATATATATACACTCAGCGACTCATCATAGGGTATTACTACCCTATTAATAAAGAGTCAGACCCCACAAAGCTAAGGTTTATCGCTAAACCAAAGCTCTGATACCAGATGTAACGTCCCGCCTTTCCGCACGCTTTAAACCGACGATAAACCACACACATCAGACTAAACTATACAAAAGGGCGGATTGTTATGGGGTAAATAAGAAAAAGAAGAAAGAAATAAAATAAAATAGAATCTTGCAACGGAACGATAAAATATAATAATCAAATATATAGTTCATGAAGCTATTATACAAAATTTTCGATTATACTTATACAATACATATCAGAGTTACACATACCATAGAATGATAATTAATGCAGCGGAACAGATGTGATGCAGTGGACTAATATAATATATAATAGTAATAAAATCTTCGCCTTCGTCCTCCAGAAGTAAGGTCTTTAAATCCTGAAATGCTCAGGCTGACCCAAGCGAATTAAAAAGACAAAACACTCGAGTCAGAACTAAAAGATCTTATGTAAGTTAAATCAACGGTAAAATATGAGTGGAACGACGTCAAAGATGTTTACGAGATTTGACATCTCCTATCCAGTGTCAAATGTGAGTGCAGTAACTTAAGAGATGCTTGGGATTCACATCTCTTAAGGATCCGTTAAACTATTTACTATGTTGTAATATTTCGCTATTATAATAATGTCTATAGTAAAATAAACATACTTTTAAATAGCGTTAAGGAGTGACCCAATATTCCCCTTAAACATAATAATAGTCTCAGTAGTCCATCCAATATCATAGTCCCTCCTGATCGGGAAGCCACTAGAGGATACCACACGGGCTACGGGAGAAAACCAAACTCATACAAGGCGCGATAGGGTTGGTGACACGGCACAACTAGGCAATGCCAGGGTAGATATGCCAATTGCTATCCGGGCTGGTGGTAACGCGTAGCGCGCAGCTACCGCCCACCTCGAGCCACACCCCCAAATAAAAAAAATCAAAAGTGGCCACCGAATCAATCCAAAAGTCAAAGTATAATATCGAAGGGATGTGTCAGATCAAAGGTGCTACCTCATTGGCCCGAGAATCGCTCCTATTTTAGCCACCTTATGCCAACTCACGGGAGTCGGCTCCACGTATTTACCTCAAAGGAAATGCCGCCGCCATCCTACTTCATTCTGGAATCTACACCGCGTACACGGTTATCAAAGTGGTTTTCGGAGTTGGCAGAGAGTATGACAACTTTCGATCCCGGTCTCTTTAACAACCAAACGTTATTATAACACCGCGGTCATTTCAAAATAACTTATACTTTAAAACCAAAATATAATATCCATTTCAAAACCATGTAAAACGAGATCATTTCTGTTTTAAAACCCCAAATCAATATGACATCATTTTTGTTTCAAATATATCCTTTTCCGAAATCATAGCACTTTCAAATCTATATACCTTGAAACCCATAGCTTTGAAACATAACTTCTCATACTTAATTGGTTTAAATATTAAATTACTTTATAAAATAAAATAGCTTCTTTAATTTCATAAATAAATTCCAAATACCAATTTGAACCTCCAAATAAACCATTTCAATTCATATATTTCAAAGCTTTAAATATTCCACCATTTCAAAACTAGTTCTTTGATAATTCCATATATATCAAATTCAATTACTATTTTTAGATTTGAAATGTTTACTTAATAAATCCAATATAATTTAAGCAAAACTTTTAAATTCAAACAAATGGGTATTCTTTCAATTTATTTAACTTGATATATTCATTTATCTCAACTTTATATTCATTTTAATCAGTTTAAACCAAATCAAGTTATAAGAATCATCCCCTTTAAAATCTCAATTTTATTTAGATTTCAAAACAAATTTATTCGAGTAAAATTCTTTAATAATTCAATTCAAACCAATTTCATATTTATCTTCCAACTTAAATATTTTTATTTAAGTCATTAAAACTCTATATATACAATATCTTAACTGGTACTTAACCATATAATATAAATAATCAACTTCATTATTAACTTATTTTTTCATTAAACAAATTTATACATAGTTTAACTTCAAGAATTTAACTATATATATATAATAATATTTATATAATATCAAAACTTATATTTATTAAACCGTATATTCCTTTCCAAAACCATAGATAATCATTTAAAATATTTTTATACATAGACCACGGTGTCTGTATAAAATTTTCTATCATGTGGTCAAATGATACGGATATTTATCATTTCAATCCATAATTTAAAACAAAAATGCGGTTATATATCATTTCAAACCGCAATCGCAAATGAAAAAAAAATGTATAACAACTTGCAGTTTATATTAATATAATACAACATCCATTCATCCATCACAAAATCATACATCCATTACAATCATCATCCAAAACAACCAATCAGTATCAATATATAACTGATAATACATAACAGGAAATTAATAGGCAGTTATATTCAATAATAAATTAAATAACGGTTAAATTTTAAATAAATGCAGTTAACTGAGATGATGATTAAAATATACAAAACAGTCATAAATAAATTCATAATCACAACCTAAATTAAATTTAACGAACATAAGAAATTTAGAAGTTGTGAGTGGGTTAAAACACTCACCTTTTGAATTTAAATTGAATTTAAATCCAATTTAAACCCAAAAATTGGACAGTCTTAGAATTCGTCCAAACAAGCATCAAAGTGTCCGGAATTTCAATACGAGCTTAACAAAGAAAATTGCGTATAAATCGGATATCGTATGCAATAGATATGGAATTAAAGGCATTATCATGAAATAATCATTAATTAATTAAATTTCATCCTTAATTACCTAATTAGAAGACTAATCCATCTTCCCCCTCAACACTATCTGTACACGCACCACGAACCGTACATACTTCAAATCCAAAAGCCATTGATTTCTCCTCCAATTTTAAATGAAAATGGCATCCGTCTTCGCCAACGCACCCGACTTCGATTTCTCCACGATCTGCACACCACCACCTCGCCTCCGTCGAGCCCAAACAAAGCGCGACCCACGATCTGGCCTTACAGAGCCACGAAAACGACCCTCGAGAGATAGCCGGAGATGCCCAAAATGTCGACAATGGTGCTTCTCGGCATGAAAAGATTTATGACATGCACGATTTTGACCAAAACCCCTTCGATTCCCGACAACACCAAATCCTAGTTGGCCATGGAAACCTAGCCTCAACCAGGTGTAACTCAATGCCCCATTATCCACATGGAATTCAAGATCTCTTCGACGGGAGTCGGATGGAACCAGTTTGAGAATTTTTAGTTGAGTAAATCAGGAGATTTTGATTTTTGAAATTTGAAATTGGAATTTGGAATAGGTTTGGCAAATAGATTTTTTTTTTGATTTTTTTTCCTCGCCATTGAAGGAGAAGGAGAAATAGACAAATGTGATTTGTACGTAGTGATAAATGAAATAAGAAATGACCTAGGGTTTATGACGAGATATTTATGGTAGGTTAGAAAATAGAAATAATGGATCGGATTTTAATTTGGGTTTGAACGATAAATGATCCGAAAAGCCCGTTCTGCCTCCGGAAAGAAAATGGGCCAATCCATATATCAAAATAGATGTTTTAAAATATTTTAAACGCAATGGAACGAGTTTCAAGTTCAAATTTCATCGTATGAAGAAGTTATGCTAAAATCAATTTATTTCAAATTGATTTAAATTGATTTCAATTTCATTTATTTCAAGGCGTTTCGAGTCTGTATGATCAACCGACAAGTCTGATCGCTGTGAAACTGGAAAGCCTACAATAATTCAACGTTACGATCCGATGAAACTGGTTTCGTCGAAATCCGAGTCAGTGGCCAAAATGACTATTTTTACAGTTAATTAAATAAATTAATATTAAATAAATTAAATCACTATTTAAATTCAAATTCTGTAATTGACCAATTTTACCCCTTCATATTTTCTTAATCATTTACACTAATTTAAACAAATTTATATGCCAACTTAGAGTTGATAAATTTATTAATTCCAGCATTAACCTCAATTTCATTAAATTCAGAAATTATAAATTTAATTTCCAATAATTCCATTAAATTGACTTTCACTCTATTATTCAATCTATTAGTATCAAATAGATGAGATTAACATTGGGTTTATACTTCATTACATAAATATCTTCAGTTTCATCTAAATTAAATTTTACGTAATATTTAAATTTTTAATTTCATTTAATTGCAATTTATCCTATTAAATCTCAATATATTGGTAAACCTTTATTTCCATTCCTTATAATACAACAAATTGTCCAATATGAATAACCTTAACATTATTTACAAATATTACCTTAATTAACATTAACGTAATATTAAATTAAAATCATTGTAACTGATTTCCAATTTTAAATTACAAGCTACATAAATAGGTAACATACAATAATCGTTACGCTAACTTTTAGTCACACTAATAAGCTTTTATTACTCATAAATCAAAGTTCCCATTTGTTTCATTAATTGGCCTTTCATTTAATTCATTAATTATTAACTTTAATTAGCATTGTATATATCTTGTCACATTAATATTTTCCAATCAATCCACTTTATTACATTTAAAATTAATAATCTTGGTTTCCAATGCTTACTTTATTATTAAACAACAACTATTATAATTACTCTTTAGTATTAACCTATCATCTACAATTTATTACGTATTATTCTGTCAATTGATATAATTTTGAATATATTTAAATTAATTAATTAATTCAATGCTTACATTTGTTTTCATTATTAAATTTGTAGCCAAGTATAACATCTACATTATTTCCATTGATTTGAATTAAATTCTCATCTTTATACTCTGCCTATTATTGCTCTATAAACTAGTTACTATTGTTTCCTTTCAATTACTTGCAATATTCTCATTCCCATTATTGTAACCTTTATTTATATTCATTAAAATTTGATTCCAATTCCAATTCAATCAACAATTTCAACATGCACCCATAATAATTGTTTACAAGCCAAGGTTACGCTTAAGTTTTTTATACTTCAACTAGTTATCATATTATGAATGGAATTAACATTATTTTCAAATATTATTTTAATTTACATTAACATAATAATTAATTACTTTTATTTGTAATAACCATTTATCACCAATATACTCCTTAAAAATACTTGTATGGTTATTCTCTACAACAATTACCCTCTGTCCTATTATTTCACATATTAATACAATAATTCCATTTGTTTTTATTATATTCCATTTATAACTAAGTCACAACTTTTAAATTATTTTATTTAATTGGAATGTTCATTCAAATTAATAAATTATTAATTTGCATTAACATATTTCCTTAATTTACGCTTAGTTACTATTAAGCAATATATTATTGCATCGGTTAATTCAACAGTTACTTTTATTTACTGATTTTCTATTTTATAACCAAATGTAACAATTTACACCACTCATTAATGGGATTTCACTTCAATTTTCTAAATTTAAATTTTATAACCATTGCTACAAATCATTCTTAACATTTACTTCAATATAAGTTGTACATTTTTTTTATTTCTTCCTAAATTTAATTACAAAGTCTAATTAAATAAACCAATTTATTTATCAAAATTTACGGGTCGTTACAGAAGTCCTATGCTGACAAGCGAAGGAAAGAATTTGAGTTTGAGGTAGAAGACATAGTGTTCGTTAATATTTCTCCTCTTAGGAAATTCATAAGGTTTAACATATCGAGGAAGTTGGCACCGAGATTTGTTGTGCTTTTCCCAATTTTAAAAAGGGTGTGCAGTAACTTGCATATCGAGTAGAGCTCACGGATAAGTTGCTAGGAGTCTATGACTTCTTTCAAGTTTTGCACTTGAGGAAATGCCTTCACGACACCGCCACCATAATAGAGCCTAATCAGTTAGTAGATATTAAGATGGAGCTGATAGCACCTCGTTCCATTGCACGCAAGGTGGAGCATCGAACTTGGAAGCCCTGCAATAAAGAAATTAAAAGTATATTCGGGAGATAATTGACGAAAAGGACATGGGAGACTGACGAGAGGATGAAGGTGTCTCATTCTGAGCTTTTCTTTGGTAAACTTTTTCCCCAAAATTTATATTTTTGGTTGCATCCTGATTATTAGGTTAGATGGTAGTGGATGATTATCGCACTTTTTACTATTATTTTTGCAATCATGTTGAATTTTATGCATATTTAGGATGCTTGCATACATGCCTTATGCCATGATCTTGCATTCATGCTATGGCTAAACTCACCTATTATATGTTGCATTCGTAATCACTTTGAGCGGATGATTATTTAGATAACTTGGTTGTAGAGTGCACATTACACCATCCATTTCTTAAGGATTTCGGGGATAACATCCTTTTTAAGAGTGGAGAATGTAGCACCCTATAAAAATTAATAAGAAATTAATAACAAGGCTAAAAATGAAAATTTTGAAAATGTCAGAATTTGGTAACGAAAGTTAACCATTGTGTTTGTCATGATTTTCTAGTCAACTTTCATATATAAAGTTTTGCGATCAAACTTCAAATGAAAAGGTTAACAACATTTGAAGTTTTCGAATTTAAAATAATTCAAATGAATTCAAATTTTGAAATTAAATAACGTTAACATTGTATTAAAGACGGATAATGACTAATTTAATGTTATGAAAATATAATGGTAGAGGATTAAAGAAGGAATAAATAAATGAATTAAATATACAATTAATATTCACCATTTATAACAGACCGGTCGACTGCTAGGGAGAAGCGGTCGATCAGTGAAGTGAAGGCGGCTAGGGCTTTGTTTGGCACGAATAGCCCAAATTTTATTATTTTAAATTGACTAAATCCTATGGTCCAGATACCTTCTAACCACTATAAATAAGAGGCCTCAATTTTATTCACAAAAATATTTAGAATGCTGGTAGAGCTCTATCTGTCGTCTTCTCCAATTATATTCAAGAGTTCAATTCAAAGGGAAAGGCAATAGGTTTATATAAATATACGTTTTCTATTTTATTCTTTCTCAATCTATGAATTTTGAATCTAACAGAAAATCATATTATTGTACATTGCAAAGAGATGAAATCGAAAGGAGCAATCAGGAAAAGAAGGAATCAAATTCAAAAGGAAGTTAGAAACCATCCACTAGCGAAAATCTTAGTTTTTCACATTTTTAGTATGTGTATAGTAAAATTTGGACTTAGTTTATGCCTTGAGGAATTTTGTACATGAAAATCCTAAAACTAAAACTCCAAGATTCTCCTAAAACGATATGTAAAGTCTTATGTTTATTGGAATCTCAATTGTTTTATATATTATAAAATAGTAAAATTTGTTTTGCTATTGCGACTCGAGTATTATATATTTTATTCCATTTCCAACTTTACAAAAAAAGAATAAGTTAGTAAATATTGTGTAAATACGAATTCACCTATTCATAGTTTGCATTGTCTATTTTATAATTTACATATGATTCTATGTGTAAAAGTTGAATAGAATATAAAGGGTTCAAATTACAAGTTTTATTTTTTGAAATAGTGGTACCGATTCTACTGTATTAATATAAAATAAGTTTGGCATTTGATTCTATTTTGTTAATGTAAGTCAATTGTATGGATAAAAATATTACCCATTTTTTTAAATTATTGAATGGAGATAGAATGTATAAATTTGGAAGTTTTAACATTTAAATTGATTAGTATAGGATGTGAAAATCTTCGTACGCTTAGGAATATTTAGTTGGTGTATAAATATATAATTTACGTGTAATCAATAATGTATTAGTCATATCATATAGAATAAATAGGTTAGTAATTAACATTAAACCCCATAGGATAAAGTAAGGATAATTATGGAAATTAATCCATAATTGAAGGTGGAATAAGAAGTTTTCCTTATATGGCCTTTATATGAACTATAATGATATATATATATATATATATATATATATATATATATATGGTTGTACGTTAACGGAATGGAATTATGACTAAGTCATGGAGTTGCAAGATAAGTCAAAAGCATATAGAAGTTCCCCCCGTTAATCTAGTTGTCGGTAGTGTGACTTGGGACTAAAGTGAGACATCATCTAAATAAGTAATCATGAGGACACGAGGTTAGTCACAATTTTATAGGGTAAGTCTGCCCTGCTAACTCGGCTACTAGCACCCACGAATAGTTGGACTAATATGAGATGTCATAGTTTGGGTTACGGGTCATAAGACGTAGGACTTGCTTCTAAATATGGGGTATTATGTGGCTGTTGTGGGGTTCTCCTCCCTCCGACTAAATAATTTTTAAATGATCGAGATTTTCATTTAGGTGCACTAGTAGGGAACCTTGGGAAAAGTCTGCTTCAGGGTCGAGGTATTAAGGAGCTATTATAGGGTCCGCCTCTTCCCATAAAGAAGTATTAAGTGGCTGATGTTATTTCATGCTATTTCAGTTCGGAAGTACCAAAGAGCGGTCCACCTTGGGTTAGGTAAAATGACGATGATCTGCCTAGGATATATGTGTTAAATAATCAAAGTCTGCCTAGTTCCCTTTAAAGAGGTATTAAGTGGTCAGGTATTTTCTTTAACATTTTAAGGGTATGATTGGTGGTAGTTATATGGGACTGGAAAGGGTCTTTGGCATGTAGTTGAAGGTACGTTATCGAGTTAGACTGGAAAGGCCTTCGAGCTTATAGTTGGAGTTATTCTATACAAGATATAGTATATGGTGCATCAAATATTTCTTATCTAAATGATACTGACTACATATCATTTACTAGACATTATTGTTCTTACCTCCTCCTCATTACAACACACAAGTTAGGTGTGATGATGCTGATTGAGGAGATAAAGGCTGAGGTGAAGTCTTGTGGTAGTTTACTGTCTATTTATGTTTTTTTATATATTTTGATGTACCTAGTTTCAAACATGTTTTTTTTGGGATATCGTATTTTCGATATTTTAGATGATTTGTTATATTTTGGGGATTTGAACTTTTATAAAATGGATACTTATTTTTGATGTAATAATCCACCTAGAAACGAGCCTAATTTTTTATCAAACAAATGCTCCATCGAACCTTAGACCCATTCCAATGCTAGCCGCTGGTAGAGTAAGTACCCATCTCATAGCAGAAAGGACAAAATAATATCATAAATAAGTACTCATTTCATAAAAATTCAAATATCAGAAATATAGCATATCATCTTAAATATCCAAAATACAATATCCCAAAATAACAACATGTCTAAAACTAGTGCTTGAAAGTATATCAAAAACATAAATAGACAGATAACTCCCTATATTTTTTATTAGATAAATTTTACCAATCAACAGCCAGCTTTGGAATGGACCTAAGGTTTGATGGGATTTTATTCGGTCGAAAATTAGGCCTGTTTCAAGGTACGTTGTTACAATATGTCTCATTTTTTGGAAAGTGGAATCTTTTAGCCCGAAACTAATTTTATTAATATATTTAAATCATAAATTTATCGATTAATTTTCAAATTAGTAAAATAAATAAATTTCAATTTCAATGTTTTAAATTATATATGTGTACGTAATAAAATATATTAGGGGTGGACCTAATATGTTTTGTATAAACTAAACTTATATTCAATAGACATATTTGAATTAATTTGTATATTAATAAAACACACACACATACACACATCGAAAATATAAATAAATATACATATGCATGTATGTCAGTTTATATTTAGTTATTAATATATATATATATATGTATGTATATGTATGTATATATTTATTATATGTGTGTATGTATAGTTATGAGTGTATATATATAACTATGTGTGATATGAAAAACAACATATATTACATTTTTTATTATATATATTTATCATGTGATTATAAATCCTAATAATTACATATGTATATACTTATATATGTAATTTTATCTATAAGTACAACAATAATATGTATCGATAAGCTCATAAGTATTATATATTATGTATGGACATATGTATACAAATATTACTATTAAAAATAAATTTAAACAAAATAAATTTTAATTCACACATCTCTTACTATATTAAATTAACATTAAATATGATTTAATGTAATAAAATTTATAAATACATAAGTAAAAACCTAGCACAATAATTTATAAAGGACTTTATTGGAATTTGTTTCAAAAATTTTGCTGCCCAATGCACCTGATCCAATAATAGAATCAGAGTCCATGTTGTGTTTTAAATAAAGAACTAGGTAATGGATAAGGAATGCTAATGAAAATTTGCATTGGATATATGTCTAAGGAAAATAAATCATGAATGAATGTTACATAATAAAGAACGGACTGAAAATATCCCTACTCCTTCAGCGCTTAACTTACCCATTTGTTGGTCTAAGTTTAGGGGTATGACTAAGTGTAAGGTTCAAAATATTTGGACCTTAGGTTGATTCAAATAACATATTTTTATAATTACATGTTTATTAAGGTTACAGGTATAATAATTTATAATCGCTTTTACATTAACATTAGTTACAAAGGTTATAATAAAATAAAAGGTTTCAGAATTGTATGAAACTTACAAGTAATAATTCATGTAAGCTACATGTTAGCACCAAAAAATAGCACAAACACCCAAGAGAATTGTAGTAGAGGAATAAATAAAGAATATTAAATGTAAATAGAGAGAATATAACAATAAAGTAATAAGAAATGAGCAAATAATAGAGATACGACAATTTATAGTGGTTCGACATTGTTTGTCCAGGTCCACTTTGAAGAGATGGCTTTATTAATCACTTTCTAAACTGAGTACAATAGCGATCTGATTAGAATCCTTAGTTACAAAAGAGTGTAAAGCAACAACAACGTAAAGATATTAAAAATAAATAATCAAGCTTGTATTCATAGAGGAAAACGGTTAAACATCTCCCTAAAAATTTAGCAAAAAAATCTCTAGAGCCATAGGGTCCACCGGATGGATTGCACGGCCTAAATCTCTAAAAATAGGGATCTCGGCCAATCCCTATGATTGTTGATTTTGGGGGACGATCCCAATGGGTGCTTCTCCATATTTTATTATGCTTAACCTCTAAGTTTCATGTCAGTTGGACTTAAAGATGTTGAGTTATTGATCGATTATTTCTGCGATGTATTTTGTAGTCTGATTCTGACCATCCCTATGGAGGGAAGAGGGTCAATCCCTCTTACTTGTTCCTTCAGAGGTTCGATCCCTAAAGTGGACTCTTTAGGATCCCCTCTTCTTATTCCCAAAGTTTCATGTATATTGGACTTCTGGATTTCAAGATATCAATTATTTTCCATTGAGTTACACTTGTTTAGCTGAAATAATCTGATCCCTTGTGTTTGGAGGGATCATACCCGATCCATTTTCTAGATTAGACTATATTCAATACTTAGAGCATTTTGTATAGCATATCCCTTGATTTCGTTTCGATCATGGCTACATATTATAATCCGTACTTGATTTCTAGACCCCATAATCATTTGTCTATGCTTACTGGCCTTGATGATAGTGGAGTCTAACTTGTCTAGTCAGTTCGAATATAGCTAGGTCAAAATGATCGACAACACTTGCTATCCTTCCTTTGAATTATTTTCCCAAAGTGTCGTATATCTTTTTGATCTTCATGACTTAGTTGATTTCAAATAGTATAAATTCAGGATTGTATTCCATCATTTGCTATCTGCATTTGGTTTTACAGTGCTAGTAAACTTTGGCTACCTGACTCAATTTCGTCTTTGAAAGCTTCTGATGAGAATTCAATTTCTATCAATTTCAAAATTTGAATTTTTAGAGTATACACGTGCACTTTCATGTACATGTTCTTGTCATTAGCTTCCACATGTGTTTGCATGCTCCTGGGCCGTTGCCAATTTCATTGAATTGGATGTAATTTCATTGCATTTACAATTATTTATCTGTTATATATATTTTTCAAAATATGGATCGGAATTCTTCTGGAAGATCCCTTTCTCTCCCATCTTTTTTTATATATTCATTGAGATCGGCTTAAATCCTAAAATCCAGGGATCGAATCCGATCCCTTTTTATGTTGGGGACTTAATCTTTTTATCTTTGTGGAGAAAAGGAAGGTGGGTCGATCCCTTAAGCCCCATATATAAACTATTTCCTTTCTTCAATTCTTCCACATTATTCCAATTGCTTTCATTTTTATTTCCTCCAAGCTTGCCTCTGAACCCTCTCCTTCCACTTTGCCTCTGATCCTTCTACTTCAAATCAATCACCTTCTCCATCTTTTGATTTGCCATCCTCTCCTACTTTGGACCACCACTCCGCCTTTGGTTTGAATCGAAATCCAACATCTTCCCTCGAGTAACAATCATATTTCAAACATTTAGGTAGGTTTTAAATTTGATTTTAACTTTGATTCATGATAATATGATGGGTTCGGTCGTGCTGCTTATTTCTAGCATGGGTTAAATTAGTAGGATATGAGATGGATGGTTGCGTTATAGGGTTCGATGAGGAGAAGCTAAGGAGTGAGGGATCGTATTGATGGTTTAAAAGGGGAAGGAAGGGATTAGTGGTTTTGAACTCAGTAGGGATTAGAGAAAATGTTGGAGTTAAAGCCTGGAGAGATTGGTTGTTCACGGAGCATGGAGGGTTCGATTGCGTATCGATTTGTAGGGATCGGTCCATAAATGGGATGGAGTGTTTGGATAAGGGATAGGTCATGTTGGCTCTATCGGAGGTATCGGCTATATTGAATAAAGGGATCGGTTATTGGGACTTACCCAATTTTCGGCCTTTGAATCGAGCTTGAACAATTGAACAAACTAATCCGTATAAACTTGTATGGACAATCAGAACTAATTCTATCTTAATGAACTTGAACATATGACTATAATGGACAATATGACTTATATATCCATATTTGAATTTGAATGACTAAGTTTCTAGGACTTGAGTATGAATTAAAACTTCGCATATGGACTTCAATAATTAACTTCACACTTCGATATGTCGATCCTAAACTTACACAGCCGATCAATTTTAATGCCAGTTGAGATGGTTGGCAATGATGGTCGGTCTGGTCAGAATCTAAAGTCTTTTCACTATTTTGCTTTTAATTCTGAATTGTTTATCTCCACACTACATGGCACTGCATCACACTAGTTTACACTTAGCATGGAGGGATAGGTAAATTTTCCTAACCTTAATTATTATCTACTGAATTTAGTTGATATGCGCTCTAGACATTCAGGGCGTGTAGCTACAATTTCTTCTGGACAACCTTCATAGCACATCAATCCAGGTGCCAAGTCGAGTTCTGTGACTATATCTGGTAAACTTTCTCCTGAACACCAAACTGAGCATCCAGAGAGTTACGGTCTGTTGGTTGACCTTTTCTCTGACGTTTCCATCTTTTCGGTGGAAGAGATAAATCTGGCCCCTGACATTTTAGAGTGTGTTGTATTTCTAGATAACTAGGTGGATTCCCAGGCCTCCAAAATTGTGAGGCCGCTCTCCGTAGGCTATGCTCTAAAAATAGGATCCCGTTTAGGGATGTTCTAGTCCCTTTAGGGATTGACAGGGCTCACTTGCCCCTAGAGGAGTATACGATTTGTAATAAATTTATGTGTTGGGTCGGTTGTATACCGCCCTTCAAATCATCCATAAAAGAGATGCTACATTATTTGGGTATAGCTTTTGCTTAGTTGCGTCTGAACAGCTACGCTTTCCTATATGGTATCTTCTTGTTATTTATGGGTGTTCAGTTCCATCCGTCATCTTCTAAAGACATCTGGTTCATCTACAATTTTATGCGATGGACGAGCAGCCTTTCTTATACTTTCCTTGAGTCTGTTCCCAACTGTCAAGTTCATATGCGTGTTTGGAACAAGCTTACTATCTTTAAGCATGAATAGTTCTACGTTCTTTGTCTGTCCAGCTTCGTAAGGCGATGGTTGGAAAAACGTAAGTGTTGCCTTTACTTTATTTTCAAATTCTTAAGTCCAATTTGTATCCTAAACTAAAAATACTTTAAATTTTTGCAGGTGTCCATCCATGACCCTAAGGCGCTTATTCAAGGTGGTCTCTATGATCCACGCTACCTCAATCAAAGATCGAGACATTAGATCAGTCGTAACTGTCAAATGTTTATCTCTTTTTTGGGTCGCTAGAAGAAGGTCATAGCATCGGGCATCCATGAAGTGTTGCACTGCGAAGAAATGTGGTCGAATAGGAAGGTGACACTGATAGCCTTGTCGTTCCCCCAATCGAGGAGGCGCAGTATGATGCCGAAGAAGGAGAAGTCAGAGGTGATGAAGCCAACAAGCCTAGGAACAATGGTGTAGGTGCGGGTAATGCACCTGTGGTTGAATCATCAAACAGCGCACAATCTCATGCACCGAAAAGAAAAAGGAAAAAGCTCTCATACAAACTCTATAGGGGAAAGACTGCTAAGAAGCCCAAGTTCACTATCATCTCCGTTAAGAAGAATCTTCCTCTTAGCCTTTAGAAAGTTCGATGTAAGGATTCTTAAGTCTAAAAATTCAAGACGACATTGAGACTTTTGACTTTCCCAACATTAGTGTTGGGGAGCTGGTCCATCAACGGGACACCAGGACATTCACAATCACATGCACTTCATTGCAAGATTATTGTCTACCTTTTATTTGATTGAATGTTTTTTTTTTGGTTTATAGGTGATATGCCCCATTCTTGTACATTTGATTGATTGAGAGGCTCCACAACACATTATGGATCTAGTCGTTGTTCAGACTCAGGCAGGTGCTAAGAAAGAGGTGATAGCCAGGAAAAGAGGCATCGTTTAAGGGAATCTTCATCCTCTAAGCATAAGTCAAAACCTCAATCATCTCATCACCAAGAATTTAACCCAATCCTTCTGTATATAATGGCCTAATCCTTCTTTATACAGTGGCAATTAGACCTCTTCTCATGTTCCTCAGACATCTATGCCACCCGAGCATCATTCGGGTTCATCTGGTTTCCGACAGCCTCGCAATCGCTGGTCGAGCAAATTTCTTATTATTAGATCTGATCCAGCTTTAACTACTACAACTCCTGAGGCCTCTACGGTAGAGCAAATGGCCAAATTTAAGATCAAATTTCCAAAAATATGCTTTAATGGACTAAAGTTTCTTCTTTCTATCGACATAATTCGAGGAAATATTAAAGCGAGTTCGCTTGCATGCATCAATGAGTTTTTGTGTAGCATGAAGCATTCTAGCACTTAGTTGAGAAAATCTTTGAGGTGTCCATTGAAAGGCAACATGAAATCGATTTCCTTAAGCTGGAGGTGGTCCATAATAAAGATATAATTAAGCACCAAGATGATTAGATCATAGAGTTGAACCACAAGCTTAGCCACGATAGAGAAAAGTGCCAAAGAAACATCTGAAGTGGTTAACCATCTGGAAATGGTTTAGAAAAAAGAGCTGGATGCCCTTAGCCATTGAGGTGTGCTTGCTTTGGAGAAGGATACATTGCAAAAATAGAAAAACACTAGTCTTTCACATTGAGGAACTCGAAGAGCTTCTTAATAAAGAGAAGGAAGAAAAATTGAGGCTCAAGAGGAGTCTCAAAAGTATTATAAAGAGGCCATCGAGGCTCGGGAGCTGAAAATTAAACTTGATAAGCAGCTCGCTCAAATCAAATCCCTCAAGGAAGAGGCAAGGGAAGCTAGTCGTAATGAAGTTAGAGGACATATTAAAGCATGGTTGGATGATGCTAAAGAGGCTGGCAAAATGAGATTAAGGACATGTTTGATCCTTTTGTTGTCGAATACAACGTCAAGGTTCTAATCAACCGTGACTTAAAGTTTTCTTGGAGAGGGCCATCTTGAATCACTTGTTGAGGGTTGGGAATATATTGTTGAAATGAGGAAAAAAGCCCTTGGCGAAGCAGATTTGGATGAGGAAAAATTGGTGCAAGAGATCCTTCATGGGAATGAACCTTTAGATCTTGCCGCTACAAGGCTCCCATATTTTGATATTTTGGCACCTTTTGTCAAAGGAAAAGACATCGCTAAAGCTTCAGGGTTTGATCCCAAAGATTCCTCTTTACTTCAACCAGTCGATGCATCGGTTTCTCTTTGCCCAAGACAAGACCCATGCTATGATCTGTATAGACCCGGATGTAAATCAAACTTCCTGACTCTTATTCAATAAGGGAGCACTCTGGCAACAACCAAAAGTCATCCAAATGCAGGTACCCTGCTCTATTCTCCATTACTTGAGAGGTTTTGTGCTTCATGCTTAATAGTTTTGGGCTTATTTGCTTTTCGCACGAATCTGCAGATCTTTCAGCTCCCAGTTAAAATCCAAGAAGTGGTGTCACTGAACCGACACTTACTAAAATTCCAGCGGCTACTGAAATTCCAAGGCTCGATGCTCAAGTTATTGGAGCTCTTGCTAATGAAAGGGCCAATGATCGGCTACATAATGAATCTGATGATGTTATGATCACGGATGACACATTGATGAGCTCAGCTTGATAGAGCACATCGAGAGGGAGAAGTTGCTAAAAAAGAAAGCCAAAATCAAGATTTTTGATGTTGATGTCGTTGTTCCAAACCTCATCCTGCTACAGTTCATTCCACCAGATGGGTCGGCTCCTGAAGGAGTCCCTTCAACATTTGAAAGTGCTACTACCAAAGGTGGTAAAAGCAGTGGTAAGGGATCCAAGAGAGGAACAGGCGAAGGCTCGAATAGGTCCACTCCCAAGAAACACAAGAGGGAGAAGAAGTGAAAGAAGTAGCCATCATATTGGCTTAGTTTGTACATAGCATACATAGTTTTTTCTTTTGATTAGCCGTGCTCGTGCAAGTATGGCCTTTGCTTTTGGATTAACTTGTACTATGATTTCAAATTTTAATGTGTAAATAAAAGTTCTTTATTTTCTATCGAACTCTTATGTGAACTTGTTTAAGTAGTCAAGCTATTACGTTTTCATTTAATGTACTTAAAATTCATTGCTCGTTGATTTGGAAAATCATTTGTTGATTTTACTCAAGGCCTCCATGTGGTTGTGGTCTCAAGTTGTACCAAACAGTGGGTTCAAGCCCTTGTACTATGCTGTCGAATTCAAGGCCTAAGTAATTACACTCCCGCCCCCGGTCTCGAGTTTGAGGAGTTGGATGGTGGATGGTTGAATTCCATCCCTAGCGAATTTATACTCCTTTCGTCAATTTCTGGTCAGAGTTTATGGAATAGTGAGTGGTGGAACTACACTCATCTATTTTTTTATACTCATATCCATACTCTACGAGTAAAATTTGGTTGGTGGGTGGTCGAACCACACCCAATTCATGTTTATACTCTAGTCTACACTCTGGGGACTAAGATTTATTTCGAAAAATAGTCAAACCATACTTTCCATAATTGATTAATTTGCCTCCATGCCCGAGGTTTAACTTGGAGAGTGATCGATCATGTTACGATCGCTTTTTGATTCATGCCTATCCCATCGCTTGGTGGGATTAATTTGGTTATCGAATGATCTAGTTACATCCATTTCTCGTTAGGTACTAACCCATCGGATTATTGGCGAGAATCATTGAATTTACGGTCAAACCACACTCATTTTGTTTAGTTCAATCGTGAATTTATGATCGGTTGGCTCCTAACTCTAAGACCTAGTCGGACATATCAATATTAGTTATTCGGGTATCATAACTAATATGTAGTACTATGGAAACCACAGATATGAAGGAAATTTCGAACTTTAGTTATCAAATGGAAAGAAATGATATTATATCTAAAAAATCTAATGCTAAAGCAAATCCAAAAATTAAATACAACTGAATGAAAAAGAATAAACTAAGTGCAATAGTGTTGTAAATGCTCGCTATCCTATGCCTTGTTAGTATCAATGTTGCTAGATTGAAAGTTCCATCTTCGAGCCTCTGTTCAATGATGTGCATTCCTACCTAAGTAGGATTCATGTGTGACGGGATAGGAAAAACCCGTTTCTCGGCGAGATCACTGATTTCAAACGTCCTAGGTCGGACTTTAATGGTGTAGTATCAAGCGACTCGGTGTCGATGTGCAGCTGCCCTCAAATCAGCTTCTTTGCGCTTCTCATTTGTCAAGTCTAAATATTCTAAGAGGAGATCTCTTTTCGTTTTGGGGTCATAGGAGATCACTTAATGAGAAAGGACTTCAAATTCAACAAGAGTGACAACTTCGGAGCCGTAAGCAAAGATGAATAGACTATGGCCAATTATAGACTTGTGGGTGGTTCTTTAAGCCCATAATGCTGTTGGGAGTTCATCAACCCACTTGCACTTATCTTTTTCCAAATGTTTTTTCAAAATGAACTTTATGATTTTTTTCGTAGCTTCAACTTGTCCATTTGCTTAAGAATGAGCAACTGCCACAAATCTCTTTTCAATGTGATGCTGACGGTAGAAGTTTTTGAACTCGACATTGTCGAATTGGGTTCCATTATCGGCTACGATGGTTTGTGGAAGGCTAAAACAACAAATGATGTTACAAACAATGAAGTTTATTATATTCTTCGTCAAGATTGTGGTTAAATGTTCTGCTTCGGCCCATTGGTGAAGCAATAAATTGTTACGATGACGTACTTCATACCACCTTCATAAATCGTTAAGGAACCGATAATATCTATGCCCATATGGAAAACGGTCATGGACTGACCATTTGTGTAATTTTCATCAGTAAAGCTCTTGGAACTTTTGCATACATCTGGCACTTACTGCATTGCTTTGCGTAATTAGTAGCATCTTGGTTGACAGTTGGCTAGTGACACCCGTAATGGAGTATATTTTCTTTGTTAAGGCTTGCTCCTCAGTATGATTTCTACATTCTCCTTCATGAATTTCCCTTAGGACTCGTTTTATTTCGTCATGAGCGATGCATTAGAGCAAGGGAAAGGAAAAACCCTTTTTATACATGACTCCTTCCTAAATGATATATCGTGAAGCTTTGCAGAAGATTTTTCGCCTTTCATTCCTCCGTTCGGGAAGGACTCCTTATAGCAAACAATTTATAATCGGAGTCATCCACGACTCCTTATCAGGCTCCGTTTCTAGTACCCGTTCGATTTCCATCTGGTTTATGCTTAGAGCGACTCATACTTCAACTAGAACTAAGCCTATTTGTTGTGCATTCTCGGTGCTAGCAGACTTTGCCAATGAGTCGGCTTCTTTATTTTCATCTCGGGAATGTGTATGATGTCATAATACTCAAAGTCTGTCAATAGCTTTTGAAATCAGATAAGGTACGAAGCGAGTCGTTGTCCTTTAGCCTGGTAATCTCCCTTAACTTGGTATACCAGCAACTGGGGATCGAAAAAGATTTCAAGAGATTTTATTCCTAGTTCTCTGGCAAGTTTGAGTCTAGCAGTCGGAGCATCATACTCGGTTCTGTTATCATTGCAGAGAAGTCAAGCTTCAAAGTGCAATAAATTGATCGATCCTCTAGAGTTACTAGTATGACTCTGACTCTAGAACAATGACAGTTGAAGGGTCGATCCGTATAAATTTTCCATCGGATGGTACGGGCTTCAATGCTCTATGGGAGATCTTCCTGTGCAGTGAACTCAGCTATTAAGTTTGCCAATGCCCATCCATGGATGGCTCTCCGAGGGAGATAGGTAATGCCAAATTGGCTCGGCTTGATGTTCCACTTGAGTAACCTTCCAGACATCTTAGGTTGTTGTACGACCTATCGTAATGGTTGGTTGCTTTAGATGTTGATATGATGAGCCTAAAAATAGGGGAGAAGCCTTCGTGATGCAATCAGCAAGTAGTATGATAATTTTTCCATCTTCGAATAGTTACTTTTAGCTTGGATTAATCACTTGATAACATAATAGATCAATTTTTGGATTCGACTCTCCTCGCGAAGCAGCGCGACACTTATAGCATGTACCGACACAGCCAAGTAGATATACAAGTCTTTGTGATCCACTGGCTTTGACAAGATGGGAGATCTCTCTAAGTGGTCGGCCAAAGCTTGAAATGCAACTTTACACTCCTGTATCCATTCAAAGTTCCTCTTCCCTCTTCTTATCAGGTCGAAGAAAGGAATACATTTATTAGTGGCATTGGAAATTAATCGGCTTAGGGAGGCAACCTTCCCACTTAGGCTCTATACTTGGTTGATGGTCTTAGCGCTTGGATGTTGCGAATTGCTCGAATTTTCCCTAGATTAGCTTAGATTCCATGAGCATTGACAATGAAACTTAAGAATTTTGCTGATGCGATGCCAAAGGAACATTGTAGAGTATTGATTTTCATTTTATAATATCAAAGGATATCGAGCATTTCTGCTAAGTCTCTAATATGGTTGCTTCATCGTCGTGACTTCACAAGCATATCATCCACATATACCTTCATTATCTTTCCAATTCGATATTTAAGCATTCGGTTAACTAGCGTTGATAGGCCGCTCCAACATTCTTTAACCCTAACGGCATTACCATATAGTAGTACAATCCAATGTCGGCAATATAGTTGGTGTGCTCTTGATCGCGTATGTGCATCAGGATTTGATTATACCCATAGTATTCATCCATGAAAGGTAGTAACTCATGTCCTATGATTGAGTCTACTTTTTGATTGATCCTCGAAAGGGGAAAGTTGTCTTTAGGGCATGCCTTATTTAGGTTCGAGTAGTCAATAATTGTCTACCGTTTTCCATTTATTTGTCTCATAAGTACAGGATTAGATACCCATTATGGGTAGTGGGCATCGCGAATAAACTCATTGCTTTTGAGTCTATCCACCTCCTCTTCAAGTGCTGCAGATCTCTCTGGATCCATGCCGCACCTTTTCTTTTTAACCGGGACATGCTTCGAGTCAATATTTAATGCGTGGCTCACAAGGGAAGGCGAGATTCCACACATGTCATAATGGTCCAAGCGAACATATCAAGGTTCGCTTGGAGAAAAAGCAACAAGTTCCTTCATCATTGGAGGGCTGAGTCATGATCCAATCTTTAGGTCCCGTGACTGGTCGTCGTGGCTGACCGTAATGTCGATCGTTAGCTCAACCAGTGCAGGCTTGGTCTCTTTGGGCTCCTCCTAATCATTCCTCCAATATATGTCTTTATAGAACCGACTGTGGTGCCCAAGCCGAGGCTTAGGTGTTGGTTATCAATCTTCGGTGGCTTGGATGCGGAGAGACTTGTCCACACCCTTACCTTTCTACTTCCACTAAGCATCCCTTAACCCAGCCATATAGCAGGAAAGTCAGGTCGGCTGATCTCCATGTATAACTCCTACTCCATTTTCGATTGGGAACTTCAAAGTCAAACACCATGGAACAAGAACTGCCTAGAAGTTAGCTAGGGTCGGTCGCCCAAAAAGCATTGTATGGAGATTCAACATCCAAAATAATAAATGGCAATATTCGCACTCTGTTATGATCGTCTTCTCCCAACTCTGCAGGAAATTCAACATAACCAACAGGTTTGGTCACAGCATCATTAAAGCTATGAATGCGAACTTTAGACGGTTTCAATTCCTTAACTTCCACCATTACCTAATCATAAGCCTTTTTAAAAATTATATTCACGGAACTACCACCGTCAATCAAGATCTTCCTCACTAAGGCTAGACCAATCATGGTCGAGATGACCATTAGGTTAACCGTCGGTGCCTCTACCTTATCTACATCTCTGTTTCTAAATACAATGTCATTTTCCATTGTAAGCTGCTATTTGGTTGGATCCCCATCTTCTGTATTTGAACAATACTCAAAATTCATATGCTTGATTGTGCTAGCATAGCGCTCCATCTTGTGCCAACTCTTATCAGTTGGATGTGGTCCTCAACCTACTACACTGATATGATCTTTACCAGTTCACGCGGGCTCCTCAGCCCTGTGCAGCACTTGTCCTTGATTGGGATCAGATGTCCCCTACCCATATCCTGGAGGGCTTTAACAAACTGCTGCGGTTTTCTTTCCCGAATCAGTTTCTCGACAACAACCCAGAGATACCTACATTTGTTAGTGTTGTGGCAATAACATTCATGGAAACGATAATATTTTCCAGTTTGTTTTTGTATCTTCGTCAATTCATTTAGAGGTGGCTTCCTATACTGCATGGAATTGCATGAAGACAAGTAGGCATTCTCTATAAATATATTAAGTGGTGTGTAGGTATCATAAATTGGAATAATATACTTCCCTCTTCTAGAATATTTATTTCGTTTGCATTTTTTGTCACCAGCTTTCTTTTGCTGATTTGTTTTATTTTGGACATTTACTTGAACTTTTCCAAAACTCTCCCTGGGCTGTTTCGCTGCAATGTTACTCTACACTCCCCTTCTACTCGATCACATAACATTATTCTTCCTAAAGCATCTAGCTTCCTCTTTCCTCAAATATCGAGTTGCTTTTGCGTAGAAACGCTCCAATGTCGCGGGTGGTTTTCCAGCTAAACAATCGCTAAAGTCATATTCTGGGTCAATCCATCTTGTTACCACCACCAATATTCAATGGTCATTCAGATTACTCTATGATGGCTGGATGAAATCTCTCCAAGTAGTCTTTCAGTGATTCTTCCAGAGCTTGGATCACACTTGATAGGGACATTACATCTTTGGGGCAAGTCGCGTGCATAAGGAACTACTCCACAAATTTTGTTGGTAAATCATCAAATATAGAGATTGATCTTTCGGGAAATCTCGTCAACCACATCGTTGCGATGCTAGAAAGAGTGATGGGAAAACATCTGATTTTACGGCATCATCAACTTGTGCGGAGTACATTAGCCATTCATATCTTATGATGTGCTGCCTGGAGTTGATTTTTCCTTTATAGGTAGGCATCAACGGCATGCTAAATCTCCTTGGATATTCCATGTGTTAAATATTGTCTATGAATGGGGTATGGCTTCTTGAGATCCCTTAATCATCATTGTTCAAATCTTGGTTGTCCCTTACTAGCTGTTTGATCATAGCCATCAAGTCTGGTGTTTGGGTAGTTGGAGCCAAGCAGTAGTCATGCTCTACCTCACGTACATGGTCCAGTTGATGCCTACGAGCTGTTTAATGCCTTCTTGGCTCAACATCCTCTTGACATGTGTTCACGTCATCATCATTCTAAAGAGGTAAGTAATCTGCATTAACTTGAACTCCAGTTTAAGTTCCATCAGCAAAAGTAAGGCTCCTCCCCTAGAGGAGCGATCGGCCTCGGTCCCTATAGAGGGATCGGGTCCAAATGTTCCTGGCTGCTAGGTATTGTTGCATGTTGATATCTAGATGCTTCTCTGTAATATCCATCGATTCTACTACATTTATGCCTGTGATGGTTATTTGATGAAGTTGAACTTTCCGATACAGAATAGGGAGTTAGCTCTCTCTTAGTTTTCCCACGTAGTTGATCCTTGAGTTGATTCATTAGATCGATATTGGCTTGAATCTACTGGTTCAACTGTCGGTGGCTATCTATAAGCTCTCTTATCAGATTCTGGAAATCAGCTTTTGTGATGGAATTTAATAGATTCTGGATATCAAATGGATTTGCACATTGGCATCCACTGGTAGATTATTCTGGCCTCCTTGATGGATGCTGGCTTTCTCGTTTTCTTCTACGTTTTGAGAAGTGGGTCTAGTGTTACTAACCATTTTTGATAGTTTTCCTTAGAATTTTCCAAGTCTAAATAGAACTAACAAACTATGCAAAGATAATTATGGATCTCTTTCTTGGATTTGCGCAATTCTATGATAGCAAAGGGGTCCAAATGAAGCCAAGAATCTTGGCTTTCGATGAAATCACCAAAATGTTAGCATCAAAAATTGGCGCAAGCACCCACGAGATTTATAGTAGAGGAATGAATGAAGAATATTAAATGTAAACGGAGAGAGTATAACAATAAAGCAATAAGAAATGAGCACATAACAGAGACACAACAATTTAAAGTGGTTCGACGTTGTTCGCGTATGTCCACTTTGAAGAGATAGCTTTATTAATCACTTTGTAAGCCGAGTACAGTTAAGGTCAGATTAGAATCCTTAGTTACAAAAGAGTACAAAGCAACAAGTTGCATAAAAATACCGAAAATGTGAAATCAAGCCTGCATTTATCGAGGAAGATGCTGAAATATCTCCTTTAAAAATTAGGCGAAAGGATCTCCAAAGCCATTGGGGCCCACAAAGGGATCGCATGTCCCAAATCCCAAAAAATAGGGATTAGGGCCAATCCTTATGATTGGTAATTTTTAAGGTGCGATCCATATGCGAGCTTCTCCATGTTGTATTATGCTTGCCTCCAATTATGTCAATTGGACTTGTAGATGTTGAGTTATTGATCGATCATTGCTGCAATGCATCGTGTACTCTGATTCTTACTAATCCCTATGAAGGGTAGAGGGCCGATCCCCTTTACTTGTTTCTTTAGGGGTGCAATCCCTAAGGTGGAACCCCTAGGGTCCCCTCTTCTTCTTCCTAAAGTTTCATTTGTATTGGAGTTTTGGATTTCAAGATATCGATTATTTTTCATCGAGTTGCACTTGTTTAGCTAAAATAATCCGATCCATTTCTAGAATTTTGTTCATGGTCATCGGGTTAAGACTAATGTCTATGAAAGAATGTACCGATGTGTTAGCGGGTGATGTTAAGAATAGCCAAAGTTTAGGCATCGGCTTATAGATGATGTCTATATGTGCATACGAAATCGGTTTTAAACTAATTAGCAATATAAATCAGTTTAGCTACACATTGCTTATTCTATTAGACATATTGTTATTGAATATCATATATATATCGATTTGTTATAATTATAATAAATTTTAAAATTGTAATTTGTGTGGTAGTTTGTTTAAGCACATTATATAATACTCAATAATGTTAAAGATGGATATATATAAAACAAACAATAATGTAAACATATAATATTTTATAGTACAAATTTAATACATAATACATACTGTTAAACATTCATACTCATAGACTACACCTCATATTCATAAACATTAAATGCACACATTTCCCCCATCATGTTCACAATAACACATGCAACTTCTATCCCAATTTCATCAAGATCCTCTTTGATACATGTCAAGCGAATCCTTGAAATAAGAGGCCACTACAAAAATAAGGAATGTGATATTAGAACACATTTTATTGTATGTTAGCAAGAAACAACATTGTACATGTTTACATACCACAAAGAATTGATTTTGTTCACACACCTATATAGACTTCAAAAACAATGGGAACACTTGCATAACATTCATTGTTTGCATGCAATATATAGACAAACTACAACATCTTTCCTATATCACTCACTTGCTCCGAAATTAGTCGAGAAATACCAAAACATTTGCACTAGCAACTGCATCACAAAGCTAACGCATTTCTACACACATCATTCTAAGTAAAAAGACAAGCAGGCCAAAATGAAGGTCTACTGACTGCATTAAGTTGGAACTGTATGAAAAGAAAGTGAAAAAAAACTAATTTGGATATTCAAACACATGCTTCAAAATAGAAAACTAAGGAGTTTTAGCTAACGGAAGGTCATGAGTGCTCTAATTTTTTTTTTTTATAGAAATCTTCCAAAGGAGAAATCAAATGATCATCATAACATCATTTTAGGTGATGGGACTAAATAAAATTCAAAAGAGGAGTTAGAATTGAATATTACACAATATTTCAACAATTTATTTAACATTGGTTCTGCATATACTGAATTTCCTAATATAACTTGCAAGGAAACTATTAATGCAAAGGGTAGAAGCTATTTGATAAGTAGATTGATGCAGAAGGAGCTGAAAGGAATAGTATTTAACCTGGATGGTCTGAGTGCATAATCCTTCATATTACATTGGGATTGACATCAAGGACTCCCTACATAAAGTTATTCAATAAGTGATAGACAACAGTAAAATCCTAAAAGAAATTAACCACACATTTCTCACCATGATCCCTAAAGTAAGTAGGTTGAGAAAAATAGAAGAGTATACGCTGATAGTATATTGTAACATAATATATAAAATCATTACAAATATAGTATATAGTAGGATAAAATATGTACTACCTGATCTGATATCCGAAAGCCAAAGCGTGTTCATCCATGGAAGGTACATCTCATAAAACTCAATGCTTTCCCATGAACTAGTGAGAAGCTTTACTTATAAAGGATTTAATAAACTATGAATGAAAGATTAATGTAGATTTAATAGCACAAGAGACCAATGGTGCATACTTTTTGTAAATCTACATCAATTGCACTATTAATCACTTGATATGGTAAATCTACATAAAAATCTTTTGAAACTCTTCCATAATGAAGTAATGCAATAAAGGACTTGGACAAACATGTTCTTCGGGGAACTATTTTATCTCTGCAATCAAATTAGAAAAGTAAGTATCAAATACTATGTACAATAGGCATGTATAAGGTGATGCAATTAATAGCCATAATATTACCAAAGTAAGTATCAAATGGAATAAATGGACTTGGCATGTACAAGGCGATGTATAAGAAATCATGACCCAAATTGGATATTAATAAAGTAAACTTTGGATTCCAACCCTTACCCAAAAATTTACGGGCCCGAACACAAGGAAAACAAGCTTGCATTGTTTACTTTAACATGAATAAAGATATACCAACCATTTCTTTCTTTATATAATGCAATGTTGCTAGCACATCATTTATATTCACAACTGCATGCTTGGACTGATGAATAAAAACATCAATGAGTTAAAATAACATAAGGCATACAAAGACAGATTGTAACAAGTAAATTGTAGCTTCATTAAATTGTACATAATCAACATCAATGAAATAACATATGTTGGACATTAATTCTGTATTAACAAACCATTAAAGTATAAGTAACATTTCTCACCTCATCGGTTGCCCACCAAGGCTCATAATTCTGAGTTTCTCTCCACTCAACAACATAATCAGAATTCTTAAGATCCGTCTTATGCATTAAAAAAATGAATATTAGAGCCCTAGATTAGTCTACAAAATCAATTTGTGTAGAATTAGTAGAATTTCTCCTAAGAAAAATTGAACTTGGTTTGGAAAAACTAGAACTAAAAGAATATTTGGCGAAGTCATGACTGAGCTGGACGTGGATGAATTAAAATCAGGCATACTGCTGTGTCTTCTCGTTAGCTGAATTGAAAGCGAGATGCTCAAATAGGACTTAGATATTGAAATTGAATTTAGGGATTAGGTATTAAGAATACTGAAATTTACTCGAATTGAAATCGAGAAGCCAAAATTGAATGGGGGATTAAGTGTTCTCCTTAGCTAAATTAGAGCAAACGTGAATGAATTTTGGAGCACGAACATGAAAGAATTTTGGAAGGGAAAGAGGGAAATGAAAATTGGTTTCCTACAACTAGTCAAATTTTATGGTTTTTGGATAATGAAAAAAAGGGATTTCGATGACATGGTAGAAGATGGTTGGCAGGTTGCTATGCATGCAGATCATGAGAAGTGGATGATTAGATAGAGCTACATGGAGGCTTGTAGAATGGATGGAAGCAGATCGTGAGATGCAAATGTTTAAAAAAAATTGTCCCAATTTTTTTGATACGAATTTGTAAAAAAATGTTGCCCCCTATATACGAGATGTATGACTTAATTTACATATAATTATTGATAAATGGCATTTTATCTATCTTCCACACCACATCGCACCTTGTATACGAGATGTGAGACTTAATTTAAATATAATTATAGATAAATTGCATTATGTCTATCTTAATTATTGATAGGGGTTTGTTGCTCAAATTCCCATGTTTTTAACTAATTTTAATAAAATAAAATTTGTACACGAATAGTACTATCTGCGATGGTTGTTCTCACAAACGATGGAATTTGGGTGTATATTGTGTTTTCTGTCAAAATATTTACACTTAGTTTTCCCGAGTTTTCTTACAAATTTGGAATTTATATTTTAATATTGCCCCAAAAATCAATGTAAAAGAACGATATTATAAAGATAATAAAAAATTTAACATCGCCCTGTAAATCAATGTGATGTGTGTTTTTTATACAACATCGATAATAAACATAACGATGCTATAAAGGTTTTTTACATCATGTGTTTTTCTACCTGATGTAAAAGATGCAATGCTTATGAACAAAATTCTAGTAACGGTCCCTTTGGTTGAGGGGGATCATACTTGATCCCTTTTCTAGATTAGACTGTATTCCATACTTAGTACATTTTGTATAGCATATCTCTTGATTCCATTCGACTACAACTTCACATTCATCCGTACTGATTTCTGGACTCCAAAATCATCACTTTGGGCTTAGTGGCCTTGATGGCAGTCAAGTCTAACTTGTTTAGTCAGTTTAGATATAGTTGGGTGAAAATGTCGGATAACACTACTATTAGTTGTAATATTAATTAAATTGTTAACTAATAATATTTATGTAATATAATATTTAATATTAAAATTATCAAAGTTATAATGAATTAAGAGAGTCATGTATAATGTAATATAAGTAAAAAAATGATTTTGAAAGTTAAAATCAGTTAAAACACAAATAAATGTACGGGAGTATGCACACTATGCGATAGCATATGATGAATACTCATACCCGTTAAATCATCGATATCACATAATATAAAATATTTGAAATTATGAATCCCAAATGTTATAGCTTTCTATTATTTACATTATGTATAATAATTATTTTTACTTCAGCACACTCAAGCCTTGCATAATATCTTTAGTAATAATTTCTAACTTCTGTAGATTGATGAAGACATTTTGAGGATACCATCAGTTATAAAATTAATCTTTATGCAATCACAAAATGGTGGGTATGAGTGATTAGTACACGATTTGTCGAGCATACTCAAGGTTGTAAAGATAATTAGAAGCTATGCTAAAAGAAGTTAGGAATTATATAGTGATATGATCAATGATGTCTACTTCACCATTAAAATGATCATAGCTTGTTGAGCATACTCCAGCTTGTGATAACATGACAAATGGATCTTGTAATGACCCTTAAATCAATCATTTCGAATTTGAATATTTAAAATATTTTAAAATATTTAAATAAAAGATTTTTATAACTCAAACAAACTAATTTTAAGTAATAACTAATGATGGTGATGTTGTTTTAACTTTGGTTTACAAAAATAATTAGTTCGAAGAAAAATAGTAAATGCGACCTAAAATCAGTTTTTGAATTTTTGACTTTTCGTTGTACAAAAATTGTCGAAAAAGTTGTAAATACTGAAGTATACATTTGCAGATTCACATACTAAATAACATAAGTATGGTGTCAAATAATATGGTGAAAATGTGTTTACTTAAGTAAATATAAGAAGATGTGAGATATTTCTAAAAATTTAAATAAAATAAATTAAGAATGAATTGTCACATTTTCACTTACACGTCATGTACAAAGAAGTGCTTAACATAGTGGACAATAGGGCATTTTCTTGCTTGTGTGTTGGTTAAGGTAGGAGGATAGAGTGATGATGTGGAGCTATCTGAGTAGAGGCTAGTGTACTGAAGGAATTTCTAATAATTTGGTTATTTCACATTTTATAAAAGCAAAATTCTATTTTCTCACTCTCATTTTTCATTTCCACTTCTTATTTTCAAAACTTATTCTCTTTTCCAAAGCCCTTTAATGGCTTTAAAAAATTCTAAAGTTTAAAAATCACTTCTTTTTCCCTTGAGCAAAATTGTTAAAACCCTTTGCTTTCCTCTCTTCCCTCATGTACTCCACGACAAGACCTAACATCAACCAAAACAACCATTGCTGAGCCTATATAGTACATGGATAAACCCATATAGCCCATTTAGGCTCCAAAACACAAACTTTTAGAAACAAAAACAAAGATTGGGTGTTAGTACGAGGCATAGAGTTAGTTTGACTTAGTTTGGATACATTTTGGTGAGCAAAATATCACCTTTATAATTAAAGTTTTGACCTTAAGTATTGTTATGAAAATATATATTATTTCCTTATGTTTTTATGTGTTAAAAGTGAAGTGTTGGATTTATTGGCATGGTGATCACTGTAAATAGTTGACATCTTGGTGTTTAGTAAGTAACTTGAAATTAGTTGGAAAATGGTTGAAGTAAATAATATAGTAATGCTCTCTACATGATGTATAGTTGTTACTTGCCTTTGTGTTTATCCTTATACTTAGGTTATGTGATGTTTGGTGGAATAAGTGACATATGGAAAGTGTTCATAAAAGTGTCCATATAGCGGTTATCGCAATATCGACACTTTGAAAAATGTTATCCCCTTTGAAATCATTTAGTTTAAACATGTGCTTGGATTTTACAAAGTTAATTAATGGTTCTAAAATGGAATTTAAAATTTTAATTAATCATTTTAAATAATGAATTATGAATTAATTGTTCATTTTGAATATTGATGATTAAGGTTAAATTATTTAAACAATGATAGGTTTAAAGTTAATTAATCATTTTATTAATTTAAAAATTAGTTAATCATTTTCACTAAAGATGTTTCAGGTTAGTTAACCATTTAATTAATAATGTATTAAATTTAATTAATCATATTATTGATGATGTTTAAGATTAATAAATCACTTTAGCAAAAATGCTTTAAAATTAATTAAACATTTTAATAATGATGTTTTAAAAGTAATTAACATTTTAATAATGATGCTTCAAAAATTAATTAATCATTTTAATAATGATGTATAAAGTTAATTAATCATTTAAAAAGAATGATTAAAGTTAATTAATCATTTTAAATAGTGTTGTTTGAAGTAATTAATCAGGATTAAAGTTAACTAATTATTTTAAATAAAGACGGTTGAAGTAATTAATAATTGATTAAAGTTGATTTATCATTCTAAATGATGATACTGAAGAAAATAATTGGTTTCTAAAATTAATTAATCATATTAATAAAGTCGTTTAAACTTAATATTGTAATCTGAAATCCTAGCACAAGTTCGGTTTTAAAGATAATGTTTGATTCTGCTACGGAAAAGATAAGAAATTTTATTTTTTCGTAATCTGATATCACTTATAAGGAAAGAATTTAGTTCTCTTGGCACTAAACGTCGAGGTATTGAAACTTGTCACTATTTCGAAAGTAACAAATGTCAATAAGGAAATGCCTAGAGATAACACTACCTTCACTTGTCCAACTTCACTTTTAACCAATAAATGGTACAAGTTTGAAATCGATGAGTAGTGGTGGGAATAAGAGAATTACCATCCATATATGATTATTTTCAACTATTCTCGATAATTGATTTATTGGCCATCGATTCAGTTTTTGCCTTTGTGCATCACCAATTTAGGACGATTTGTTTCTCATTTGAGTGTTGTTATCCTTTGTCGAAAATGACTAAAACCAAAGCGCGAATGGAGGACAAGCTATGTGAGATTGCGTCTATTAGGGTATTATCAAAAGGGATGTCAATGAATACCGGAAAAATTCGAAATTCGTCTGCATTCATATCCGCATCCGCATCCAAAAAGCGGATAAATATCTGATATCCAAAAAATGGATGTAGACGAAAATAGAAGACATCAGCATCGGAAAATTATCGTTGGGTTTTTGTCCAGATTATAGTTCAAATTATGTGTTTTTCAGTGCAACTAAAGATATTTGTTTATTATTTTATCAAGTTAGTGGTTTATATTATATGCACTTAATGCTTATTACCCGCTTAAAACTATTTACTATCATCATATTTGTAACTTTATAGAACTTTTACAGTCAATGGGATTGAAAAATATTTATGTCAAACTAAAATTTTCTTTTTATAATTCTTGATTTATCGGTCGTTAGCGGATAGGATAATTATTCGATATTCGTCCGTACCTATGGAAGTGGATTTTCGATATCTAGAAATGATTTCGGATGTGGATTCAGATAAGGCACTATTCGCATCCGAAAACATCCGTTGACAGGCTCAATTATCACATTCCTTCTAGAATGGGATCGGTTATATGCGTAATGAGATGTGATATACTCAGATACTCGGTAAGATTGGCGAGGTTCGACTTGGAGTTCCCGAGAGAGTCATAAAGTATACGACTCTCTCGAGTATGTATTCTAGAGGTATAATTTCGGTAAGGGGGCACACTCTCCTAGTCATTTGCTGAAATGTTTCGTTCTTCTTTCCTTTGATTTCAAATTTTTAAATCTACCTCTTTCTTAATTGGATTGGGAAGTTTACTGAGCACTTTGCGTTGTTTAATTAATCGTATCCCTTGTTGTGATAGGATGTTATTATGACGGGATACCGGTTCCGTAAATGGTAGCATAATCTCACATATTGGGTTTATTTCCACCCTACCAGACTTATTATTTGAACCTAGTTAATTATTTTCCCTGAAATCTTAGGTACTCAATTATATTTAAGTAGTCCGAGAGTAGGGAATTCTTTGGGCTCTTAGAAGATGATGCTAGGTGAGTAGGAGGCACCGTATCTATTTAGTTATCTATTTCCATAGTAATGTTTATCTCTGTATGTGTATTTTGGATCAGCATTTATAAAGGCAGGGTGCATAACTACCTAGGATGATAGTTGTAGTACTTTCTTGTAACTTTGCTAACTCCATGTTAAAGAGTAACTCTATGTCTTGTATTATTGTTGTATTATATTTAACTATTCCATTCTGATATTTTCTGTTCTATTCTGTTTAGTTCTTTATTTTACCTTATGACAACTCTTCTTTCGGATGCTTAGGCAATGACATACGAATACTAACGATGTGTTTAGTGTCACTCTCAGGGGTCAGAAAGGTAGTCGTCATATTTGGTATAAGAGCTTTGGTTGAGCAAAAACTTAGCCTAATTGGGATACAACTCATTAGAGATAGGGTAAATGATGTCATAGAATGAGTTAATCAAGAGAGAACATATTTGCAAATTTTATAGTAATAATATCTATCCTTTAAAGTCTTGTGCTAGATCCTTTGGTGTTATAATCCTTAAAACTATTTTTAATCCTATTCTTTTGTTCGAAAGATACCTGCTATCTATCCAAGCAATAGAAGATGAATAGAGGAAGAGGAGGAAGGGGTGGATTTGGATCTAGCACGGCTACTAATGGTAGGGCGGCTAAATATGGGTCAACTATAAGTCCAATAGAGGAAGTAGTAGCGCAATTTCAGTCCCCAATGAACTTTGCGACCTTGTGCAAGAATTACACAACTTTGGTTGGAAAACCATATTATGGAACCGAGGATATTCTTGGAGTGCAAACTTGGCTTAGAACTTGCAAAAGGATATTTGGAGACCTTAGGTTGGAAGATGCATAGAAACGTCTATTGGCATCATAACGACTTCAAAAGTCAACGATGGATTGGTGGGATTCTGTTATGGCTGATATTCAGGAGTTCTCTTGGATACAGTTTAGGGAAGGCTTTGAAGCGCAGTTTATCTAAAAGCCGGAAGGATAGAGTTGTTTAGGAGTTTCCTAGATTTGGAGCAAGGTGATATGATGGTGGCACATTATAAGTACAAGTTTAATGCATTATCCTATTTTGAACGTGGATTGATAGACACACCGCTCTAGAAGAACAAAATGTCTACGAATGGAATGCGGCCAGAGTTCCATCAGGAAATGACTAATCATATCAATGGTACATTAACCAAACTAATATGTATGGCTTTAAGGTTTGAAGCTCTCGATATTGAGGAAGGAGTCCAGATGGGTGTAGTGTCAACAATCAATGCCAAGCCTTTATCAGTGATACTAGTCGGAGGCAGGCCGAATTTCAAGTGCTAGGGAAAGAAGCAGTGGTCAAGAAAGAAACCCGGAGTTGGAGCTCCATTATAGAAGAAGCAGCATGACTTGACTAATTGTTACAAATGCAACAAGATGGACCACTTTGCAAATCATTGCCTAGGCCACACTAGTGGACCAATTTGCTTCAATTGTGATAAGCAAGGACATAAGAAGAATGAGTGCCCTTTTTCGAAAAAGCGGATGCAAGGACAAGCTTTTTATATTAAGGAGATACCATCCACTTTGTCAAGATAGAAGGAAAAGCAGATTTAGAAAGGTAAACTATCCATCCATGATCTTCCTATTAGGATGTTATTCAATAAAGTTGATTCTCATAATTTTATTTCGTATGACCCAATGAACAAGCTAAACCTCAAAAACATGAGTCTAAATAATCCCCCTTGTGTGTCAAACCCAATTAGGGATCTGACAAACCTTGACACTATGTGTTTACATTTACTTGTTTCCCGACGAAATTATTTCTTTCCCTTTGATTTGTTGGTCTTGGGTTCATGGGTTTTGGAGTGTTGTTGGGTATGGATTAGTTATATGAGTTCAGAGCAATCTTGGATTGTGATAGAAGGATTGTAAGAGTTAGAGATTTTGTAGATATTGGGGTATATCTATGTTGTGAAGCGCCAAGTAAATTGATGAGTAGCTTTCTAAATTCGCTCAAAGTAGCTAAGGAGGAGCTTAGGGATATACCGGTTGTTCGAGACTTCATGGGTATTTTTGATGAAGTGCAAGGTTTACCTCCTTACCATGAAGTGGAGTTCCACATTGTTTTGATTTCAGGAACCTGACCTATTGTGCAACCCCCTAGAAGGTTGGATTTGAAAGAGAAGAGACAGCTGGAAAGCCAAATATCGACTTATGGTAGAAGGGATTGATTAGATATAGTACCTCAAGTTGGGGATCACTAGTCCTCTTTTTATACAAAGGAGGATGGTTCTTTAAGGTTATGTGTAGATTGCCAAGAGTTGAATAAAAGGGCTATCAAGAATAAATTCCTTTTAACAAGGATCGATGATGTGTTCGATCAACTCTACAGTGCTAGAATATTTTCACAATCGAATCTTGCCACCGGTTTTCACCAATTAAGGGTAGCAAAGGAGAGTATGCCCTTAACATATTTCAAGACTCTAGATGTTTCTATGAGTGTGCCGATTAGGATGACTAATCCACTTGCTTACTTTGTGGACCTGATGAATCAAGTGTTCTGAGATGTTCTTAATAAATTTCTTATCGTCTTCATTGATGACATTCTTGTCTATTCAAAAATGAAAGAGGAGTATAAGTACCATATCCTAATTGTATTTAATACCTTAAGGAGCCAGATGTTTAAGTTCGCTAAGTGCCATTTTTGAAAATCGGAAGTTAGGTTTTTAGAGCATGTTGTTTCCGGGAGAAGGCATATCAATTGATCCAGCTAAAGTTGTTGCAATTCAAGACTGGAAGAAGCCCAAAAATGCTATGGAAGTTAGAAGTTTCTTGTAATTGGCTGGATTTTACCATAGGTTCATCAAAGATTCTCGACAATTGCTTCTCGTCTAATGAAGTTAACTAAGAAAGATATTAAGTTCATGTGGATGCCTATGCATGATCAAGCATTTAATGAATTAAAGGAGAACTTGAGTAGCGCTCCCGTTTCGACCATTCCAGATTGGGGCGGAGGTTTAACGGTGTATATGGATGCTTGAAGTTCCAGTTTGGGAGCAAGTCTGATGTAGCATGGGAAGATTATTGCTAATGTGAGTTGACATCCGTAGCCACATGAGAAAATTATGCAACACATGATTTGGAACTTCTGTTTGTTGTCTTCACTCTAAAGATATGAAGGCACTATCTTTTGGGTGAAAAGTTCAAGTTACACATGGACCATAAATACTTAAAATATCTCTTTACCCAGAAATATTTGAATTTAAGGAAGCATAAATGGCTTGAGTTTCTCACTTCTTACGATCTATCGATTCTTTACACCATTGGGAAAGCAAATGCTGTTGCATATGCTTTGAGTAGAAATGTAACAATGGTTGCTAACTTAGAAGTAAAACTAGTGTTGATGGAATGGATTTTACTAGTCTAGAAGAAGACCTAATTTTGGCTCAACTCAAGAAGGATGTCCAAGAGGTATTATTTCTAGTTTAGAGATTGATCCGTGAGACATATTAAGAATCAATGGGCGTACACGTGTTTTGAATGTTAATGGGCTTAAGAGAGAAGTGTTAGTTGAATGTCACCGTTCAAAGTTATCTTTCCATCAGGAGTGACCAAGGTGTTCAAAGATATGAAGAGGGTATTATGGTGGAATGGGATGAAGAAAGATGTTTTGATCTTTTTGATTCAGTGTGCAAACGGCCGACAGATTAAGAGTGACCAACAAAAATCAGCTGGACTACTTCAGCCACTTGAGATCCTGAAGTGATATGGAACTATATCTCTATGGATCTTATTGATGGACCTCCTAGGTCAAGAAGAGGGAACGAAGGCATTTGGGTTATCGTCGATTGACTGACTAAGAGTGATCATTTCACTCCGGTTAAGCCAACTAAAGCTGCTAAAAGTCTGGCAAGTTTGTATGTGAAGGAGATTGTGAGGTTCCATGGAATTCCTTGTAGTTTGTAAGTGAGAGAGATTTGATATTCACCAGTAGATTCTGAAAGAGACTGCAAACTGCCTTAGGGACCAAGCCAAGTTTAAGTGTAGCTTACCATCCCTAAATAGATGGGTAGATGAAGAGTGTGAACTAGGTCTTGGAAGATTTGTTGCGAGCATGTATTCTCGACTTCAGAGGTTCTTGGGAGGATCATTTACCCTTAATCGAATTCACTTACTACAACAGCTATCGGGCAAGTATCGGCATGGCTCCTTTCGAAGCTCTTTATGGTCGTCCATGTCATTCTCCTTCATGTTGGGTTGATTCTGGTGATATAATTTTTCTTTGGCTAGACATGATCTTAGAATCAAGTAGGAAGGTAGCTGATATCAAAAAGAAGAAAAAGGAAGCGTAGGATTTGTAAAAGTGTTATATGGATCGAAGGTGCAGGTATCTTGAGTTCTTAAATGGGGATTTGGTGTTTGTGAAGGTCTCTCTGTCGAGAAGTGTTGTGAGGTTTGAAAAATCAGGGAAGCTAGTCTCTCGATATATTGGCCCTTCTCCCATACTGGACTAGATTGGCGGACTTACATATAAAGTGGAATTACCAGATAGACCATCGGATGTGCATAACATATTTTATGTATCTCATTTGCGTATGTATGTACACGATCCTTCAACGATAGTAGAACTGGCACAACAAAAGGATTTGGAAGTTCAGCCTAACCTAAGCATTTTTAGGCGGCCTATTTGTATCATCACTTGAGATATAAAGTGATTGAGGACAATGGATGTGAATCTTGTTAAGGTTCAATGGAGTGAGGATGATCGGGATTGTATTTGGAAAACCGAGGATTATATTTGGGATTCGTATCACAGATTGTTACCACAGTTGTTTGTATGTTATAATGTCTTTTAATATACTCAACAGTTGTGGTGGAGTCATTTTTTGTGCTTGTTTGATTAAATAATATCATTTGGGTTTCTTTTGGTATCTACTATGGTGAATGATAAATTTCGGGGAAGAAATTCCTCGTAAGGAGGGGAGGATGTAACGACCAGTAGTTTAATCACTTTAAATTTGAATATTTAAAATTTTTAATAATGGATTTTTGTAACTCAAATAAACATATTTTAAGTAATAACTAATTGTGAGGATTTTTTTACATTTGGTTTACAAAAATAATTAGTTTGAAGAAATATAAAATGTGACCAGAAATCATTTTACAAATTTTTGACTTTTCGCAATCTAAAAATTATCAAAAATGCTGTAAATACTCAAGTATACATTTACACATTCATATATTTAGTAACACAAGTATGGATAAGTTAAATAATATGGTAAAAATGTGTGTACTTAAGTAAATATATGAAGATATGATATCTTTTCAAAATTTAAGTAAAAATAAATTAAGAATGAAATGTCACATTTCCATTTACACGTTATGGTACAAAGAAGTTTTAACATGGTGGACAATAAAGGGGCTTTTTTTGCTAGCGTGTTGTTAAGGAAGGAGGGGAGAAGTGATGACGTGGAGTTATTTGAGTGGTTGGTAGTGTACTAAAGGACTTTTTAGCAATTTGGTTATTTTACATTTTATAAGCAAATTTTCTATTTTCTCTCTCTCACTTTTTATTTCAACTTCTTATTTTCAAAACTCGTCCTCTTTCCCTAAGCTCTTTAGTAGCTTTCAAAAAATTATAAAGTTAAAAAATCACTTCTTTTTATCTTTTACTCTTAAGAAAAATTGTTAAAACTTTTTTTATGCTCTTTACACCTCATGAACTCCACAATAAGAACCAATACTATCCAAAACATCCATGGTCGAGCCTCTATAGTCCATGGCTGAATCCATCGATCCCATTTAGGCTCCAAAAACCAAAAAAATTAGGAAGAAAAACAAAGATAGGGTCTTAGTACAAGGCATGGAGTTAGTTCGACTTGGTTTGGTTACATTTTGATGAGAAAAATCTTACCTTTATAATTAAATTTTTGACCTTTACCATTGTAATGAAAATATATGTCATTTCCTTATTTATTTTTTATGTGTTAAAAGTGTTTGATTTGTTGGTTTGGTGACCACTTGAAAAAGTTGACATCTTGGTGTTTAGTGAAGTAACTTGAAATTAGTCAAAAAAATGTTTAAGTCAATAATATTAGAATGCTCTCTACACGATGCATAGTTGTTACTTGCCTTTGTATTTGTGCTCACATTTATGTTATGTGATGTTTGATTGAATAAGTGACGTGGAAAGTGTTTATGAAAGTGTCTAAATAGCGACTATCGCTATATCGGCACTTTGAAAAATGTTACCCCTTTGATTTTGTTTAAACTTGTGACTGAATTTTACAGAGTTAATCAACTGTTCTAAGTAATATTTAAAAATTTAATTAATCATTTTAAATAATGATTTTTAAATTAATTAATTATTATAAATAATTATAATTAAGGTTAATTGATTATTCAAATAATGATGGGTTTAAAGTTAGTTAATCATTTTATCAATGACGTTAAAAATCAATTAATCATTTTAACTAATGATATTTAAAGTTAATTAATCATTTAATTACTTATGTATTAAAGTTAATTAAACATATTATTAATGATGTTTAGGATTAATTAATCACTCTAATAATAATGTTTTAAAATTAATTAATCATTTAAATAACTACGTTTTAAAATTTATCAATCATCTTAATAACGATGTTTAAAAATAACTAATCATTTTAGCAATGATTTTTAAAATTAATTAATTGTATAAAAAGGATGATTAAAGTTAATTAATCATTTTAAATAGTGTTATTTGAAGTAATTAATCAAGATTAAAGTTAATTTATTATTTTAAATAAAGATGATTAAAGTAATTAATCATTGATTAAAGTTGACTAATCATTTCAAATAATGATACTAAAGAAATTAACTTGTTTTTAAAGTTAATTAATCATTTTAATAGATTCATTTAAATTTAATATTTGTAATGTGAAATCCCAACACATGTTCAGTTTTAAAAGTAAAGTTTGATTCGGTTACGGAAAGGATAAGAAATTTTGATTTTCCATAATCCGGTATCACTTAGATAGAAAGAAATTTGTTATACTCTTGGCACTAAACATTGAGGTATGGAAACTTGTCACTATTTCAAAAGTTAATAATGTCGTCAAGCCAATGCTTAGAGGTAATATACCTTCACTTGTACGACTTTATTTTTGACCAAGAAATGGTATGAGTTTGAACTTTACAAGTAGTGGTGGGAATATGAGATTTACTATCCATATAAGATCATTTTTAATTATTTTCGGTGATTGATTTATTGGCCATCGTTTCAGCTTTTGCCTTTATGCATCGTCAATTTAAAACGATTTGTTGCTCGCTTGAGGGTTGTTATCATTTATCGGAAATAACTAAATCCAAAGCGTGGGTGGGGGCAAAGCTATGTGGGGTTGCTCCCATTAGGATATCATCACATCCACTATAGATTGGGATAAGTTATATGCACACTGAGATGTGATATACTCGGATACTCGAAAAGTTTGGTGGGGTCCGGCTTGGAGTTCTCAAGAGAGACAAAGTGTATGACTCTTTCGAGTATATATTCTAGCGGTATAGTTTTGGTGGGGGGCGCTCCCTCTTAGTTATTTTTTTGAAAATTTCCCTTTCCTTTCCTTTGATTCGAAAATTTTAAATCTACCTCCTTCTTAATTGTATCGAGAAATGTCTTGATAGCAACAAAATTTATATCATTAGAACCAAAAATATTTGTAACACCAATGAAATTATCATCCCAAGGCTTTGAGTTATCTCCCTCTTACTTTTCCCTCTTCGGTAACATGAAAAAAGCTGCTCCTTCTCCCTCCATTAACTCATGAGCTAGGGGGACGACAAGGGTTGAGGATGGATCCATCAGACTCATAGAAGGGAGAGAATCACATATATAGTGACAGCATTGGGGGCGGCGACGCTTAGTCGTGTGCGACTTTGTCATTCCATCAACTAAGGTTATAGATTTTAGGCGACTAAGGCGGAGATAGGCGTAATGGAGAGCATCGTTTCATCTCACTTGGCGGCACTCGCTTTTAGGCCACGACGCCTTGGACTCTAATCATGATTTGGGATTCGCAACTTTAGCTTGGCTTGAAGCGATCGATAGGTCATGATTTATAGGGTGGGGTTAGGGTCTACAAGCTGGTGTGCATCGCGAAGTACACACCTACATTGACTTGTTAGATTAGATGGAGTTGCGATTCGTTAAGGGAAGGTTGAGATAAAGAGGAGAGAAGTGTGCATATATGTGGTTGTGTTCATATCTGTCACTGTGCAGGATTTAGGGAAGGAACAAGTAACCAAGGGTAAATGAGGTGATTTAGTTAATTTATTAACTTAATTAATCTTGTTTCGTATTTAATTCATATCTCTTGCATGCAATGTCTAATCAAGATGCGGTCATCGCCATTGCACACGTATTGTGATTATCTACGACATAGTATAGCCTTCGACTAGATGCAGATGCTTGAGAATTTATGGCTTAGGCGAGTGGTACTATAACTCTAAATTTATATTTCAGTATAAATTCCTTTTAATTATACATTGAAAAATATTACTTAGTAAAGGTTGAAAATAAATATATATGAAGTTACTTCGCTATTTGATTGGTTTTGTTTGAGTAGATATTCGGGATAATTGATGAAAAATCCCGCTTATTTAAGTTTTGTTCTATTTGTATTGAATAGAGTTAGATAGCGATGGTATTATTTTATAGCATGACTATAAATTAAATAAACTCTGATTTGTCATTATATTGTGATAGAAACATTAATCTATATTTTATCACTAATTGAAGATAAGAGTATGATTTTTAAAATGGTTTAAAGGGCTTTAAAATGATTTATAAGCTAGTTCTATATTTTATAAAATAATGAAACGATTTATAAAATAATAGAAAAGAGATTTGATTTTCATTAAAATGATTTATTAGATAAAAATGAGATTTGACTTTTATTGAAATGATTTATTAAATAACATGAGATTTGATTATTTAATAATCGAATGGCCTATTTTAATGTGTGTATAAATATGAAGATATCCATATGTGTATAAAATCAAGTTATGAGCAATCTCATGTAGCCATAGCAACCACCGGATGTGCTAGGTTGCATGAGGGAATACCGGGTTGAGTAGTCAATTTGTTGAAGCTTGAAACATGATTTGTGAAACTTTAAATGTTTGTGTATACGTGTGTGCATATGCATACACGAGCAGGCATGTACACACATGTGGGAGCATAACATGAGGCGCGAAGGTTTATTGAGTTCGTTTGGCATGTTAGAGAAGGCCGGTTCGTTATATTCTCCATAGAACTCTACAAATGCAAAGAGTGGATTTTAATATCAAAATCGATTTTCAAATGCTTAAGAAATCACCTTTCAACGTGAACCAATGAACTCCGTTGTAGAGAAAGTAGACTACAGGATCTAGATGATTTAGTGGGTGAAGCAATGGAGAAGATGAAACTCGAATCGACGACGGTGGCCGACTAGGCTCACTGGCTTGCACTTATTGCCCAGGTATCACTAGTCTTATTCAATTAGTGTATGCCACCAGTCGGCTGGGAAGTTTCCCAGTCGACTAAAGGTTCACAAAACAAGGCAACAAGCACAGGCCAGTTGCAATTCAATCGAGGTTTCTCCTCGGATCTGGATGTAGAGTGACATGAGGCTTCGGCATGACTTTATGTTGACTTCAAGCTACTCAAGATAGTGGAATGCGAGATGAAGCTCAAGACTTGGATGAAAAATATAATATGTATGCGATCAATGATGATCGAATACGATATTAATATAGTGATTGATTACACGATCATGTTTAGGGAGTGTTTTAATTTAGTGGAGTCGGTCCGTACCTATTGGATTTGATTTTTAGGTGGATGCATTTCATGAATGGTATAGATCTTTTATTAGTGACCATATGTATGGATAAACAAGAATGAGATATCGGTCTTCCTTTGTTATAAGTTCATTTGATTGTGCAATGTTATATTTGGTATGTGCATATGTATATGGCATCTGTGTTCCTTCATGGCCCCATTAACGTATTATGCGAGACACGACCTTTGTTCTTTTTTTGATAAGAGACATGTACTTTTTATTTGTGAAATCCTTGATGTCCTAGTGGGGGATGATGAAAATCATCTACTATGGGGTCCTAGAACACTTAAGCTCACTATAAGGGGGCGATGGGATCCGAAAAGGTACTAGGTATTTAGAATAGATCATATAACGCTTATGCTCATTATAGGGGTACGGTGATTTTGTTTACTATTGGTACTAGGTTTCATATATATAGAGTAGATCATAACTTATGCTCATAATAAGGGTGTAGTGAGATCTACACTAGACTTGCAGCTCAGGGTGTATGGTATATGCTGATACTAACTTTATATTTCTTGAACCCTTGAAGGGAATCATTGGATCACGATAGATGTCCATTGTTGACTCCATCCATTGATTACGATGGGTATTTATTAGTTATCTTTCATTTGTTATATTGTATGTGCCATTAGTTGATTGTTGTTGTTACTGCTGGATTTACTATCATTTGTACTTCGCATTAGACTTACATTATGATCACCTTGCTTTTGGATGTTGGGTTACCTTTTTCATTGTATGATCGTTATGTTTCAGTCACAGAACATTAGTTGTGTTGACTTGTTGATTATAGGAGAAGAGTAGGTTATGGTATGATTTCCTATCTTTTGGATATGTTTACTTTCCTTATCTACAGACAGTTCGAATTACCCATAAGCCACTATTGTGGAGAGGATCGGCTTTGCCTTAGCAGTTCCCATTTATTTGTATATAGTTTTAATATACAGTATTTTGATACAATTCCCCTCATATTAGGCTTCACATCTGACTTGCATTTTGTCATTTTCTGCTTATGTCATGATAACTCTCGGGTACTCGATTGAATATTTTGAAAGTCAGGTGCTTTTAGGGATACAGTTTTAAGACAACTGGAGCATTCCATGGAGATGAGGTTAATACTTTATATACATTTGTTATTGCAGTAGCACATGGCATATGTTATTTGTATATGAGACTTATTGAATCAAATGTTCTATTCTGACTTTCTATATTGATATTTCCTTATCAGTTACTTCCGCTATTGCAGTCTGTTATGTATACGTTGTAATCCTGTTCTATTCATGTATATTCAGTATATTATATTTTATCATTCCACTATGAGTTTCTGTCGATATATCTTAGTATAATGTTTGTTTTAAATTTTCTTTCCAACAATCTGTCTTTTGTGGTGTTCGAAAGCTAGATGTTGTAATTGTATGCTGATTTCCAGGTACTATAAAGAGTAGGTTGTTACAGTTGGTATCAAAACCTAGACTCAACACTTAGGACCAAGTAGACCATTTTGAGTTAAACAATCTGGTAGAAGGAGATAAGTTAAGAAAGCGTACTTGTATTTTTCTACTACATAATATCGCATACAGTACTTGTTTTCTAGGCACTGATTTATTTTCCTATTAGTTGCTAGGTACCCTTGTTCCAACTATCATTATAAGCAGACAGGAGTTGGTAGTATGGGATGCCTGAATTGTTCAAGACTATTTTGCTACCGCATGAGAAACACTCATGAACATTCGTGCATTATGTGATGAAGGTGGCATAGCCCTAGGGGCTCCAATATTTCTAGCTCCACCAATTTTTAACTTCCAAAAATTGTGCTAGGATTACTTTAGCCCTTACAGAAAGTCATTTCAGAGTTCCAAGGCCGTGTTGTGACCCTAGCTAAGATACGTGTTTGTGATATGGCTCTCGCCAATATGGTTTGTGGGATATTCTCTTGTAGAGTATTGTCTTCTAGCATCTTAAAGAGGATGTTTTGGGTTAGTGGGATATTATAATAGAGGTAACCAACGAGGAAGCCATGCCTTCGATTGATTTTGAGCATTGCCTTGAGCCTTGGTTTATTTTTAAGATCGAGAGGGGCGTGCGATTTGAGTAATCAATCTGTTGGTGGCAAGGTAGCTTTTCAATCAAGGAGTATATTCACCAAATTGACCTTTTAGTTAAATTAATGACTGAGACGACTAGTACTCCATTAAATTAGGAAAGGAGTTTGCCTTGGGTCTTAAAACATCCACTAGGGATTCATCACTTGATTTTATCCCTGATAGGGGCCACTTTTTAAAGTCTCGTTTATTCTCCTCCGTGAAAATGCCCATGAGATACCGTTTGAAGTAGCAAAAGAGGAATGCAATTTGTTTAACAATGGAAATTCTATCGGTTTAGAAAACCATCGAAAAAATTATAATAAAATTTATACCGCAAGCACATGGCGTACTATCATAGTACGTGGTGAGTACGGGTCGATCCATAGAGAATAATGACTTTAAAAATCTATTCAATCAAATTAAACCAAAGTTGAAGTGTGTGATTAGCTAGAAAATGAGAAAAATGTTTAAAAAAATATGAGAAAAATATAAGAATAAATGACAAATTTAGAGATAATTCCACTCTCTCTGTCATATAGTACAACAAAACATGAAATTATTATCTCTCTTTTTTAGTGATTAGTAAGTTTAATTGATGTGCTTATCGTAAGTATGACCCGTTTGTGCTATTAATTAGCTCAACATAAGCCATCAAACTATAATACACCATTTGAACCACTTTTAGACTCTCATGAAAAATGACAACAAGTTGAAAGGAAAAACTATTTTAAGTATAATCTACTAACTATTTATTAGAAATATAGACCATCAAATTTCAATTTCAACATTCACTTCTTTTCCATAATCATGTTTAGATGAAGAGGCAATTTTTTGTTTGTGATTGTTTAAGCATAGCTTATTTGTTAGAACAACATAGACTATCAAATTCAACATAAAACAATAAATCACATCAACATTCATTCTTCCATTAAGCACGAAAAGAGAGAAATAATATCAAAATGTTGAAGCTACATGATTAGAGGCTTCATTACCCCTAAATTGAAGGGACTAACCTCTCATATTTATTATCAAAACAACAAATGTATCCATGAAAAAAAAATGAAAGCTAATGGAAAAAAGAACTATTCTACTTGCATAAAATAAAGAAATCTACATTACTGGCATGAATGGAAAATAAACAAGAGAAGAAAAGAGAAATATATTAAAGTTGCATAAAAATTGCATAAAAGAAATGGCTAAGTAACCATGAAAAGAGAATAAGAGCTTTGAGTTTTATTTTGAGCCTAAACTAAACTAAGAGAGACTAAAAGAAGAGGGTTACATGAAACATAAGGGGTATTTATACAAGTTAGAAACTCTAATGCATATTTTTGTGGAATGCCTAAAATGCCCTTATAGAAAGTGTAGTGGCCAAGTTATCATCAGCTTCAACATGAAGCTTTAATGGCCTTTTAGCATGTGCATTAGCTCCTAATTGAAAATCAAGGTAAGTGGGTGGGGTCCTCCATGTTCTTCACTTTGAATTATTTCCATTTTCATTCTTTTGTATCTTCTTTGTGCATGCGCATTCCTTCATGAAACGACTTGTAATTGAGTTTAAATTGCTACAAAGTAATATAGAAATTTCCAGTTAAATTTTCTCAATTTAATATATGCACAAAAATATCATTTTGCCCCTATATGAAGATAAATATGTGACAATTTAAAAATAATTTGAATTTGGTTTAAACAAGTTAAAATACCCGATATGATCATTTATTCAATTTAAATAGATTTAATATGGTGGTAAAAATATGCACATTTACGTGCACATCAAATACCCCCACACTTATCTTTTTATTCGTCCTCGAATAAAGAAAAACTAAGATAAATTCGTTTTCGTAGGGAGCACGATTGCATTGAGCGTATGCAACAAGCCATTAAACCTTTGAGTGTCTCTAGTAGGACGAGCGTTGTCTCGTGAAGGTTTTCAATGGATACTACCCAAAAATTCCAAATGCAAAGTGAAAAAAGTTTACAAAGTGCAAGATTTATTTACAAAGGGATGAATGCAAGTTTTTGAAAATATTTTCAAATGAAGGATTTACTTTCAAATTGACACGAATAAGTTAAATATAGGTTTTGGTTATTATTTTGAAATTTAAGTCTTTTACTCGTCAAAATTTCCAATAAAATCAAGTTATCATAACAAATAGACTATATTTTAACTCATTGTTTCAGTTGATAACAAAGTGTAACTATGAAATAGATTCTTAGTTGATTATCAAAGTTTATCAAAGTGGTATATTCGTTTCTTTTCAATAACAATTCAAGTCAAATAAGTTAAAAATAGTGCTAGGATTTCAATTACTTACTCTCTCTTGTATTTTTGAAAATTTTATTGATATTTACAATATTCACATATGCCTAACTCAGGTAAACTGTGGCCAGATATATTACCCATGCACTGCCTTGTGGACAGATGTGAGGAGAATACAGAGCGTGGCGAGTGAACACACAAGTGCGAACACTTATCGACTGTAGGTATTATTAATAAAAGAATTTTTATATACATACTCCTAGCTCGGATAAATCAAGGCCAAATGTTCTTATCATGCACCGTCTTTTGGGCTTACGTGAGAAAGGTACAGAGTATGGCGAGTGTACACACAAGTATGAACACCTGTCGACCGTTGGTGTTAATAGAAAATATTTACATATATACAAATATTTTTTGTTGAAAACGGAGTTTTGCAAAATCATCTTAGCACCATTTAACTTAGAAGACAAAAAAATTGTTGCATCCTTTTATTTGAATTCACCACTTTTTAAAACAAAGATCTTCAATTAGGATAGTTCATAATTAACACGTATGAATCTTTCTATACACTAGTTAAACCATTGTTATTTGTAATCAAACTTCATTTTTATTTTTGCTAAGATAAATAAATTTTCAAAAATTTCAATTTAATAAACCAAAACCATATATTTATCCTATAGTGTTTCTTTAAAAATAAATCAAAATGCTTAAAAAAAATTGTGTTTTAAAATTTTGATAATTTTTTTAGTTTTGGAATAAAAAAATGAAAAATTAATCATGAAAAATAAAAAAGAAGACGAGTCCCCCCCCCCACACACTTGATTTTGACTGTGTCCCCACAGTCAAACCAAGTGAAAGGAACGTTTATTATTATTTATATGAAAATGAAATGTATTTACACGGCATAAGAAAGTATATCGGTAAAAAGTAAATGAAATGGTCTTCCAAAGCCGATTCATTTGTCTCGTCAAGTACACGAGATGCAGTTGAAGCTTGAAAAACCAAACCTTCAAAGATTTTAAAGTTGAATGTTGATTTGGAAAAACGAATATCGTTTTACTGAAAACTGTACGAGTTGTTTTATTTTCGATGATTTTTGGGGTTGTAAAACAATTGATTGAAATTCAAGTTTATTTTCACCAAATTGAAATTCAAACATATCGTTGATAACATCTTTCGAATTATTGATTTCAAAATCAAAGTGGTGATCGACATCTTCCCCTTCAAAATTCAACAACGCATTGTCCAAAAGTCCAAAAAATTCATGTTCATTAAATTTGTCTTCCTTTGTTGGATTATCTAAAACTTCATTGCATATCTTAAGTTCAAAATCCAAAGTTGTTGTATTCAAATTTTCGAAATCGAGAAAAGGAAGATTGAATTTTAAATTTGGTTCCACACACTCAAAAGAATTGAAATCCAACTCAATTACCGTGTTTTCAACAACTTCATTAAGATTATTATTTTCAATTTCAAAAGTTGTTATTTGAAAATCATCGATTTGGGTAAAAGATGGATTATTATTTGACTCGTTATACGTTGAGATTAGATTTTGTTTATCATGTTGTTTCATATAAGTTTCAAACAAACGAAACTGTGTGATCATCGTAAATTTTGTTCATTTTCTCAACAGAATCCAATTTCTAATTATTAGCATGAGGATTTTCACTTTGAAGTTGAGAATAAAAGATTTTCAATCGTAACGTGGTTAAGATTATTTCCATTGCCAAATCGTTTGAAAAGTTGTTTCCATTTTCATTTTGAGTTTGAAATTCATTTTGGAGTTCGAAATTGAATTGGCATGGGTTATACTCGAAATCATTTGAATTTTGAAGTGAATTCAAATTTTGTTTATTTTGAAAATTTGGACTAGAGTTATCACACAAATAAGAATTACACAAATCATTTATCATTTGATTTTATTGTGTAGAGATTTCAAGTAGAGATGAAATGTAATTTTTGAGATTCGAGGGTTGGTCATCGTTTTGAAAATATTGTTGTTCAAAATTCAAATTGTTTAAAGAATACTTGTCGTTAAAATATTCATACGAATTTGAAGTGAAATCATGTGGATTATATTGATTTTCACAACTATTGTAAAATACAAGTGTGTGGGGAAACTCGGACATTTTCAAGAATGTTTCTGTTTTTTTTTTATAAAGGAAAAATATTTACAAATGGAATTTATTTTTCAAAATGGAAAATTGATTTTTATTTTGTTTTTTATTTTTCAACTTTTTTTGTTTTTGAAAATATTATATATATATATATATATATATTATTTTTGTTTTCTTAATTTTTTTTTAGATTTTTGAAATTTCAAAGGATTTAAAAATTTCAAAAGAAAAGGAGTATTTACAATTTTTTAGTTTTGGATTTTGAATTTGTTTTAAATATGCATGAACTATGCAACTATATGAATGCAAGGGTCTAATTACAAATTATTTATCCTAAGTTAATCCAAAATTGTATAATCACACTTTGTCTTAGATAAACAAGATAGTTTTCAGCCAGGTAACGGGCAGAAGTTATCGGTGCATCACAAATAACCGTACCAATGCAGCCGAGGATTTAAGTACATTCAGAGAAATAATTCAGTATAATATTTACGAACCACTGTAATATTTATAACTGATTATTGCTCTGTCGTGGCTTAGACACCAAGAATTTAAATTGTCGAAAGAGGACAAATTGTCAATATACAATTAAGTGTTGTTGATGTCTAACTATTATTAATCAAAATTTTAGGATGAAACGTAAAGCAGAAATTAAACATGCAAAACTAATTAAAAAAATAGATAAGGAAGCAAACGGTTTATTTTTTTGGCATGCAAAGCAAAGCAATCATTTTTGGCAGCGGTTCCTCTCCTTTAAATTTCTACTTCTACAACCTGAAATAAATAACAGGATATGTACAAAAAAAATTGTATAAGGATGGAATTTTAAAAAAAATGAAAAACAAAAGAAAACAAGTGGAAAAGAAAAAAAACGAAAACAACAAAAATTAAAACAAAACAAATGAAAATAAATTCAAACTTTTTTTTTTTACTAGGACGAAAAATAAAAACAAAAGCAAAATTTTATTGATTGGCCCTTGAAACAAAAGCAATGTTTTTTTTTTTTTTACAAGCAGTTGTAACCTGGAAATTGAACAAGATAAATGTGTGTGTATATACACACACAACGTTAAAACAACTCAAACTCAAACACAATTTAGTTATCCACTCTGAAACAACTCACTCAACACTCAAACAAACTCAGGCCCACAAAACAAGCCCACAGACAACTCCATGTATATATGTTTGTTAAAAATAAAATCACAGCTTAGTTATCCCCACAGTCTAGATCTTCTCTGAAACAAAAGACAACGAGCATTTTTTTTTTTTTTCCTGTCAAAATCAAACAAACCCAAAATCAATTGAATCTAAAAATCATGATGGCATTCAAAATCTATGCTCGAATTAAAGCTCGGTTCCTATTTGATCGCTGAGACGGGGAGATAGTGGAATTGCGTGCGATAGGCGGTTGAAGGTTGTGGTGAGCTATTCGAGGTGTTTGGATGCTGTTGCGTGGAAGCGACAGCGGTGGTGATTTGTAGAGAAAAAGTTGTGTAGAGATAGTTGAAGGTTGGTGAAATGGGGATTGTTATTGTGAATGCAGCAGTTTGTGGCTGTTGAAGTTGTTGGATATAGAGACAGGGGTAGTGAAGCAGTGTGTATGATATATGATGTCTATGTGCAGTATGTAGGATGTTCGGAGGTCGCGGCTGTGAACCGTGCACTAGGGTTTTTTGTTGAAGTTTATGGTTATTCTGTGGTGCACTATGATTGATGAGTTTTATACGAAGGTAGGGGAGTTTGTATGCTGTTTAGGGTTTATGGGCTGAAGGATGGTATGTATGCAAGTATGTAGTGTGGTGATTGTGTCAGAGAAGCAACGAGATGGCGAGGCAGTTGGAGGGGGGATGAGCAAGCAGTTTATAGATGAAAGCAAGTGGTAAGGCAAGTGTGGTTTGGTTAGGGGTGTATGCAGTTGGTTATGCTTGAGTGGTGATGAAGTTTTGGTCAGTGGTAGTGGTACACTGTGTAGGGCACTGTGGTGATTCGTGGTAAAGTAAATGAAGTGGTCAAGTGGAGAATGGGATGGTGCACCAAGATGGTGGTGACAGGACACTTGGCTGTGAAGGCAGAATTGCAGGCAGGATAAGTTTGATGTTGTATTTGTTTTGTGTACAGTGAAATGCTGAGGTGAGTAGTTATGTTTTTTTTTGGTGAAGTTTGTTGTGTGCCGAAGTGAAATGGTCACAGGGCAGTTGAATGGTGGAAGGTGTCGGTATTGCTGGCAGGGGTTGTAGTGGAATTGTATGAAGCAGTGTAGATGTTAATGGATAAGAAAATGAGGCAGGGAGCAAGCAGTTGGAAATGGTGATGAACTGTAGGTTGTTAAGGGGTTAGTATCGTGTGTTTGTTTGCAGTTGTTCAAAAGGCTCAGTTTGTTGTAGAGGGTGCATAGTCGTAAGGCAGAGGAGGGGAAGTGAAGTGGAAGTTTGCAAAATGTAGAAGGCAGTTTGAATGTGCTGCACGCAGTTTGTCTATGGTCAGTGGAGCAGCAACTTGTTTTTATGTTGTGGTTAAAGATGAAGATAGTGGAGGCGGTGGTGTTTTATGAACTTGAAGAGGATGATGGCGTGTTATAGCAGTTATCAAGCTGGCAGAAATGCTTGGATATGATGGTAATGCCGAAAGATGTTTGTGTTGTGGCTGGTTTTGGGTATGGTGGAGTGGTTTAGTAGTTTGGCGGAGGTTTATGTATGTAGGAGTGGAACAGTGGAAGTTGTATGTGATGTTGGTCGCAAGTTTAGGCAGTGAAGTATGGCTACTTGTTGAACTGTAGTTGTGGTAGAGTGGAGATGGAAGCAGTTATGGGTAATATGAGCACTGGCAGGTTGAATGACAGAGTAGTATGGCCAGATATTGTGACTGCTGTGGTGTAGAAGTGTGGTTGAGTTGTTGGTTGGAGCAGTGTACAGGAATCGTAACAGAGAAAGGTTGGGTAGAGTAAAAATTGTAACCAAAGTTTGTAAAATGAAAATTGGAGTTGTGTATGAAAAATTGTAAATGTAAAATGTGAAAAGCAATGGCAATGAATTTTTTTTCTTTTTCAATTGATGTTGTGTAATTTTTTTTTTAAATATGAAAATGCAACGCAAAAACAACTAGACAACTACAATAAGCACACAAACAAATGCAAACAATTTTTTTTTTCTTAAATGCAAACGCATACGAAAATCAAACTAAAAATAATTCGAAGAATATAAAATCAAAATCAAAACAATTCTCGGGCAATGACTCCAAAAACTTCTATAACGACGGATATTCTTTCGGTTTAGAAAACCGTCGAAAAATTTATAATAAAATTTATACTGCAAGCACACGACGTACTATCGTAGTACGTGGAGAGTACAGATCGATCCGTAGGGAATTGTGATTTTAAAAATCTATTCAGTCAAATTAAATCAAACTTAAAGAGTGTGATTATCCAGAAAATGAGAAAAATGTCAAACAGAAAGTGAGAAAAATATGAGAATAAATGACAATTTAGAGATAATTCTACTCTCTCTATCAAATAGTTCAACAGAACATGAAATTATTATCCCTCTTTTTTAGTCATTAGTAAGTTTAATTGATGTGCTTATCATAAGTATGACCCATTTGTGCTATTAATTAGCTCAACATAAGCCATCAAACTATAACACACCATTTAAACACTTTTAGACTCTCATGAAAAATGACAACAAGTTGAAAGGAAAATCAATTTTAAGTATGATCTATTAACTATTAATTAGAAATATAGACCATCAAATTTCAATTTCAACATTCACTTCTTTGCCATAATCATATTTAGACGAGGAGGTAATTTTTCATTTGTGATTGTTTAAGCATATCCTATTTGTTATGAACAACATAGACTATCAAATTCAATATAAAACAATAAATCACATCAACATTCATTCTTCCATTAAGTACAAAAAGAGAGAAATAATATCAAAATATTGAAGCCATATAATTAGAGGCTTCATTACCTCTAAATTGAAGGGATCAGCCTCTCATATTTGTAATCAAAACAACAAATGTAGCATGCAACATGAAACTAAAAAGAGGAAAATGAAAGCTAATGGAAAAGAGAACTATTCTACTTGCATAAAATAAAGAAATCTACACTACTAGCATGAAAGGAAAATAAACAAGAAAAGAAAAGAGAAATATATTAAAGTTGCATAAAAATTACATAAAAGAAATGACTAAGTAGCCATGAAAAGAGAAAGAGAGCTTTGATTTTTATTTTGAGCCTAAACTAAACTAAGTGAGACTAAGAGAAGAGGGTTACATGAAACATAAGAGGTATTTATACAAGTTAGAAATCTTAACGCATATTTTTGGTGAATGCCTAAAATGCCCTTGTAGGAAGTGTGGTGGCCAAGTTATCATCAGCTTCAATAAACCCCAAGCTAAATGTACATGAAGCTTTAATGCCCTTTTAGCATGTGCATTAGCTCTTAATTGAAAATCAAGGTAAGTGGGTGGGTCCTCCATGTTCTTCACTTTGAATTATTTCTATCTTCATTCTTTTGTATCTTCTTTGTGCATGCATATTCCTTCATAAAACCACTTATCATTGAGATTAAATTCCTATAAAATAATATAGAATTTCCAGTTAAATTTTTTGATTTAATATATGCACAAAATGACCATTTTGCCCCTGTATGAAGATGAATATGTGACAATTTGAAAATAATTTGAATTTGGTTTAAACAATCATTTATTTAATTTAAATATATTAAATATGGCGGTAAAAATATGCACATTTATGTGCACATCGCAACTGAAGCATGAAGACCAAGGTGTAGGGAAGGTTGAGGTAATGTGAAGAAGAAAGCTAGCCTAGTATGTCGCTGTTATGGAATATGGGGGCATTTCGCCACGAGATATTATCAAGAAAAACCTAATTTTTGATCTATTGGACCTATAAGGTCTGAAAGTGTATTAGATCCAATCTAATATAGTTTTAAATAAAATATTATTTTATTTAATTTGTACAAAAGACAGTTTTGATTCAATTTAAATTACATATATTATAACGAGCACAACAAATACGTTCATACGTGAATAATGCAAGTGCAATATAAAAACAATGTACATGTCAGTGTGTACGTTTATATGTGTTAGGATTTACACCGTAACGAATGCATTGACCCTTTGTATATATGCTTTTGTTGTCTATAGTTTTATTTTGAAAAATAAAAATTAATAAGAATATGTATACATAGTTTATAGATGTTGGGATTTACAATGCATTGTTAATGGTAGAAAATGTCAGAATACCATAAAATGAATCAGACTTAATGAAATAGAATATAAGAATAAAGTGAATTAACCAATATTTTTGCCAGCTGTTATATAGAGATATATATGCTGATATATGTAGGCATAGAATCCATGCAAATTGGACGGCTCTTTATCTGACTACGAACAATTCCTTAATCGATCCGGGCTCTCCAATTACAAAGATGAAATATAGTCAGCAATTAAGGGTCTTACAAGCAATAAAGCTCCAGGACCTAATGGCTCCTAATTCTTTTCTATCAAAAATTCAGGACCCTCATTAAAAAGGAATTATGCATCTTTTTGGGGAATTCCACTTTGGTTCTCTACAAATAGGTAGATTTAATCAGGAAGACGTGATTTTAATTCCCAAAAAGGAAAATTCTGAAGAACCATTTGATTTCAGATCCATTCTTTGATTATTTTTTCGGTTAAAATTATCACCAAAGTTAAAGCTAATAGACTAAAACATAAAAAAAGTAACTTAATTGATAAAACATAAATAGCCTTTATTCAAGGCAGATTCATCATGGATGGGGCACTACGATCCAAGAATTCATCACCTACTGCCACGAAGATAAAATTTTGTGCACTCTGTTCAACCTAGATTTCGCTAAAGCATTTGACTCAATCGATTAGAATTTCCTGCTCGATGTTCTTAAAGCCAGCATAATCATAGACGGATGGATCTACTAGATTAGCCTTATCCTGAAATTTATGTGTTCTCTATACTTGTGAATGACATAAACGGAAGCAAAATTCATTCGAAGAGAGGCTTTCGATAGGATGACCTTTTATCACCTCTTCTATTCGACCTTGCGGCTGATGTGGTCTATTGAGTTTCATCCCTTGCAATTAGAAATAACATCCTTCCTAGCATAAGGAACAAAATTAATTTAGATGGGGTTCGTTCTCTGCAATATACAGATGACATTCTTTTATTTTGTTCCCCACTTCCTCACCATATTGCTTCATTTAAACTTATCTTATATAATTTTGAACTCCTATCAGGCCTAAATGTTGATTTATATAAAAGCTCGGCCCTAGTGCTTAACGACGCTTCAAATAGCACGTCTGAAGTGGCCAATACTCTAACTTTAAAATCGCGAGATTTCCCTTTAACGCTTAGGTATAACACTTAATTGCTCAAAACTGAATAAGGAAGATTGGAACATTATCATTGATAAAACTAAAAATAGATCGCAGACTTGAAAAAGTTAAGTACCAATCCAGAGCCCTGATTTACTTCATATTATTCTCTATTCTGGTACTGGATGTTATATTATCAATTCCTCAACCAGATAATTAAAAAAGTAAATAGCATTAGAAGGAATTTTTACGGAATGAAGGAGAAATAGATCCAATTTGAGTTGTCTCATTAATTGGAGCTACGTTTGCAAACCTAGTACCCAAGGAGGCCTAGGTATATTAACTTAAAGGCTTCAAACACCTCTCTACCCTATAAATGGATTTGCAAATTTCAAGGAGATGAACCCTGTAGTTGGAAAGAAATTATCAATAACTTCTATTACAGTGGATCAAAAAATCTAAAATCACATAATAATAAAAAAATTATCTTTCTTCTAGAAAATAATTTCCAATTTATATTACATTTTTAAAATTGGAATTAAACACAACATTAATTTTAGAGATTAAACATCCTTCTAGAACGAGCCTTGGATATCTCCCATTGCATTAAAATCCAAACTATTTGGACTATTTTTGGCCTTTAACAATAAAAATGACCTTATCAAAGAAGTTTACAAACCTCAGGCATCCATCAAATGAAATATCTCATTTAACAAAATTTTAATAGGGAATGTACTTGGATGATACATAAAATTAATTAATATGATCCAAAACTATAACATCAGGGAGAATTCTGATCATCTGGTATGGCATTGGGTTAAAAAAGGAATCTATACCTCTAAATCGATGTATAATTTTTATCGGGAATAAAAGATTTTAGTTTTCAAAAGATCTAGTATGAAACTATCAATACCAATCTTTAAAGATGCCATCACCCATATAAAAACACCTCAAAAAATAAAACAAAGAATCAATACAAATTGATGAATCATACATATATAAAAATCAACATTTAAATCTCGAAAACATCCATAACATCAATATAAGTAGACAGTTAGAACCAAATGACACACGCTAATAGAAGATATAATCGATGACACATGCTTATTTAAATATAGTTGGCACCTATGATGTATAATCGATGACACATGTCTAGAATAGATAATTGGAAACCTATGCCAATGAATAGTAGTTGGAAACAAACGCAAAGAAAGATAATATGTGACACACGCCAAAGAAAGATACGAGGATTGATAATACACATGACACAGTCTTTTGTATAATCATAACTTATCATCTCTAGTAAGAGAATAAGCACTTGTCTATATCACAACACACCAGAACCAGATGCGAGAGTGACGTACAGACATACTCCAAGTGACTATACACGTAGTTGGTGAACATGTCACATATTCCCAACCAGCTCAAATCTTATAACCTTAGTTACCTCGACGGACATCGTGACACTTATCCACTGTATGTCATAAACACTCTGCATTGGTCATGATTATGTTTTCCCATTAATGGTAGCAGACAGCTGGCCTAGGTGACACAAGGGGATAAACATGGCCGACACACACGGCTCTACAATTGTCGAAACGTGGTTATATATTTTGTCGACGCACGACTAGAACGTTACCGACACACGACTAGAACGATGTCGATGCATGGCACTGAGGTGTCACACATCTGATGTAACAACCCGCATATTTTACGATTGTATATTTAAAGGTTTTATTTAAATATAGCATCGTTAGTCGCATTTAAGTTTGAAATGTCACTTCTCGCAAACAGTCGAATTAGGACTCAAGACCCCTTCCATCGAGTCCAAAATGGTGTTTGCGACCTTTTTGAGTATAAACATCGATATGTTTGGAGTTGAGTAGAATTTTGGTATTTTCATTAGGGCTTTGGGTTTGGGTTTGAGTTTCAGCCCACTAACCTAAAAATAACCAACTCCACTCCTCTTCATTCATTCCACTCCTCATTTCCTAACACTCTCAAGCTAGGATAATAATGGGGGAGAGAAGAGGAAATTAAAATTCCTAAGCCCTAACTCTCTTAAGAATTATCAATTTCAAGCTAGAAACCAAGGAGAAACTTAGGTAAGTATCCTCTTTATCTTCTCCATCTCAATCCTTCTTCAATTTTCAAAAATTCCTATAACCTAACTTAGGAAAAACTTCACCTTTGATAATAGATTAAAGATTCTAGAGGTGTTGTGGAAGAGAGATCAATCTTTGCTTGTTCTAGAGCTTCTCATTTGTTGTTTTGGGGTTAAAAGGTGAATTTTGAACTCACATCTATGTCTATATCTTTGATAGTTGTTAGGAGTAATTCCTAACATTTATTCCTTGTCCATTTGCCTTTGAATTGAATTGGTTTGATGACTATTTCAATTTTGGTGGTTTGAAGTCAAAAATATTTAAAATCCTATCTTTGATGTTTGAACATGTTTTTGAGGTGTATCGAAGAGCCTATAAGGCTTGGTTGCCGCTTGTCATAAATCCCTAGTCTCCGTTGCTCGTCCTCGCTTCCGATTAGGATTTTTGCCCTTCTTGGGGCTAGGCTGAAAAAACTGGAAATGAAAGTTTAGTCGACTGAACTGTAAGGTCAGTCAACTGAACCTGGGGACAGAAAATCATCTGGCCATGTATCAATCGACCGACCATACAGTCCAGTCACTTTTGTTGACTTTGATAATTTCTTTTTCGGATTTTTAGGAATATCCATTTTAATGGATTCTGTATTGATTTCTATGAATTTGATTCACGTCTTCGTATGTGAATTTTTGGTGATTGATTGTTTCTACAATCATTTTTGTGATTTTTCACTTGTAAATACAAAAGTTTCTATACTAGTAGTAAATATTCAAACTCTTTCACAAAGATGATTTCAACTCTATTTTTAATACAAAGCACGTTTATAAACCCGTTTTTCAACCTATTAGTATACACAAACCTTTACCCCATTCTTACGAGAAATCTAATTAAACGGCTTAGCAAAACAAGTGGTATGAAACACTTGCGTTTACTTCAGACCGTTTGTGGAGCTTCGGCTCAAAGGTATTCGAACTGTTTGTGGAGCTTCGGCTCAAAGGTCTTCGGGCCGTTTGTGGAGCTTCGGCTCAAATTTGATGGCTAGCGACCATGGAATAGCGTTCCGTTTGTGATACACGTGTTGGTGAGTTTTCGTGCTCCCGTTTGTGATATGCCTTTCCCTTTTTGTTATTTCTGGATTTCTAGTTGATGATTTCTTGAATTTGTGTTTCACCAATTTTATGATTTCCACTGATAAGTTTTGTCAATATTTGTGGTTTGGTGAATAAAATAAAGAATATGACATTCTTATTAGTGTTTGAGATTTTTTGAGATATTGTATGATTTTTGTTGTTATTTAATGTATACTTATCACAGTATGGCATTTTTGTTATCATACGTTTTTGTCATATCTGTTGTCCTATCTCATTTTATATGATATTTATAGCTAGACTGATCCGTTTATTATTTTCTTCTTAAATAATCCTCGATCAGATCGAGGTATTTCAGGTGCTTCTATTTGACTTCTTATCTGGGTCCGTCATCTGAGTTTTGGCTAACTACTTATCTTAGTAGTTTTTTTGTTTTATACATTCGAGATAGAGACTCCTTGATGTATACATATTCTTTTGTTTAGCACTTGTACCTATTCTTTTGTGATGTTGTGGATCTTACATGACCACTACTTTGATGTACACTTTTATGTGATATATTCATATCTGTTTCCGCCTTCGTGATATGAATATCTGTAACTGATTTATGTTATGTTTATTTTATATATGTTTTCGAAGACCGCATAGCCACTGTATAGTAGCTTTGAGTTTGTATCGATATGTCGAATTTCCTCATTAAAGGAAATGTGTGACCTTCTATCTGGCTTAACGAAACTCGCAAAAAGCAATTACACAGATGATCGCACCTCAACAGTCTTATTCTTCATGCTAGTCGACGGCATTACCCCGTAGTGTCCTTAGCTAGTGTGAGTATAGAGGTGGGGGCGTCACAGCTTGGTATCAGAGCCAAACTTTGGAACAATATGGAATAATTTAGCAAGGATCATTGTCCTAAGTCTTTCTTAAGATTTGTGCCTTAGAATTTATTCGAGTGTTAGGACCCGTTCTATCCTATTTTCTTTTGTGATGCCTTGTTTTATTAATCAAGTTTGTTTGATATTCATTTTAAGAATAATCTTTTTCCTCTTCTTTCTTTCTTTAAGAAGAAGAGATAGTTCGCAGTCCTAACGCTGGTCAATCCAGTAGTCCTTCTCTGGATGGCGTATTAGTGTCTGTCCAACAACTTTTGGATCTTGTAAAGAATCAAAGGTTTATCTGCGCTTTGAGTAAGAACCCCAAAAATATTTTACCTCTGAAACTAGAAGTTCCTTTCGATCAGCTTGTAGATATCGCTCTTCGACTATAAGATGCCAATAAAGGAAGTGATAGTGATGTTGTGGGTTCCAAAAAGAGCCTCAATAACAACAAGAAGAGGCGTATTAAGTTCAAAAACCATAATCCCGACAAGAAAGGGAAGCAGGCAACTTCGGTAGCAAAGATTCCTACCTCTAGTAGTAGACAATGCTATAATTGTGGTTCTAAGGACCATTATGCAAATAAGTGTCCAAAACCCTTTACTTGCCGCTATTGCAAAAGTTCGGGTCATCTTTTGTCTTCTTGTCCCAAACTTCAAAGTAGGAGAGAGGGAAATCTGAATGTTGCGCAAGCCTCTAGCAACCATTCTCTTGGTCATGATATTTTTCATTCAGTCCTTGATGGCATTATTTTATTTCATGATCTTCCTATTCGAGTTCTTTTTGATATGGGTGCATCTCATTCTTTTATATCAAAAGAACTTGTTGATACATTTTCTTTAAATATTTTGGGCTTGATGACTTCATTGAGAATTGCTAATCCGGTTAGTGGATCTATAACCCTCGGTTTATTTTGTGAAAACGTCGAGGTTATTTTATGTGGTTATGCTTTCCGAGTCGATTTGCATGTTATGTGCTACTTAGGTTTCAAAATTGATTTTTGGGAAAGGATTGACTTAATCATTATGAAGCCTATATCCTATGTCCCGAGAGAACTATCCATCTTCGACATTCTAAATCTATTAAGTAGGTTTTTAATTTTTCTTAATGATTTCGATTCCAATTCAATGGCATCATTTATTTCTTTAAACCCACATGATGAGGAAAATGTTATTTCTCTCATTCAAGTAGTTTGTGAATTTTACGGTATTTTTGAGCTTGTCTTAGGATTACCACCTAAGCGATCTACCGTGTGGTGCTAAGGTCTTTTCAGCTCGACCTTGCCACCGGTTTTCATCAGCTATGAGTTGCGGAGGGTAGCGTTCCACGTACCACATTCGGCACTCATTATGATTATTATAAATGACTTATGATGCCATTTGGTTTGTTCCGCTTATTTCATCCATCTTACGAATCAAGTATTCTACGAATATCTCGATGAGTATTCATTAATTATGGATGAAAACAGCAATTTAAAATTTGCAAATCTTTTTAATAAGATACATTTATAAATATAATTGGATTTTGTTCTTAAAATGAATAAAGAATATTCGTAAATTTTTTAAGAGACATGTCTATGGTACAAAAGATGATTCTTACCCATTGGGTGCTTTAAAAATTCTAGTCGATGCGCCTGATCAACGTTATCGATAGGAATCTCCTAAATGCTATGATGAGACAGTCAGACATGGTAAATTGACTTGTAAAAAAGTTTTTCTAAAAAAAATGATTACATAAAGCTAATTATAATTTTGAATGTCTTAGCTTTTCGAGAAAGAGGATCATTTAAGAGAACTCCTTTCCGATGCTCCTATTCTTATGATTCTCGAAGGAAACCAAGACTTCACTATTTGTACCGATGCCAGTCGTATTGGTTTGGGTGTCGTTCTTATGCAAGAAGGGAATGCGTTATCGCTTATGTTTCTAGAGAATTAAAGCTTCCCGAGACTAGATATGCCACTCATAATCAAGAGCTCGCGACCATTGTTTTCACTTTTATAATTTGGCATCATTATCTTTTGGGAGAGAAAATTGTTCTCTACACCGATCATAAATTTTTGAAGTATTTATTTTCTCAAAAGGAACTTAATTTCCGTCAACAATGTTGGCTCGAGTTCCTTGCATCTTATGATCTTGATATTCTTTATACTCCCGGAAAGGTAAATCTTGTTGCCAATGTCCTTAGTCGTAAGCAACAAGCGGTTGTTTCTATGATGATATCCGAATGGAATGATCTTGAGATTTCATCCACTTGTGAGATTTGAGATCGTGAATCCAATTCATGTTCATCTCTTGTTTTATGTAGCCTTATGGCTCATCCTTCTCTTTTAGACCGCATTCTTAATGCTCAAAGGCATGATCCTGAATTGGCTCATCTTAGCCGAAGTTGTCGGGATAGTAATATTGATGGTTTAAAAGACTTCAGAATCGATTCTCGTGGTGGAATTCGAAAATTTGGTAGACTTATCGTGCCAAATATTAGTGATCATCGTAAAGACATTTTAGACGATTCTCATCGTTCTAAATTTACCGTTCATCTCGGTAGTAGTAAAATGTACGCGGACATGAAGCGACTTTATTATTGGGATGGAATGAAATCTGATATTGCTAACTTTGTTAAGTGTTGCATGACTTGCCAACTCATAAAGGCCGAGCATCAAAGGCCCAATGGGTTATTGCAACCTCTAGATATTCCTGTTTGGATATGGGATCAAGTCTCCATGGAGTTTGTTTACGGTCTTCCCCGTTCTCGTTCGGGTCATGACAGTTTATGGATGATTGTAGATAGGCTTACAAAATCCTCCCATTTTATTTCCGTTCGGTTTAATCGGACTGTACCACTTTTAGCCAAACTTTATGTTAAAGAAATTGTTAAATTGCATGGAGTTTATACTTCTATTGTCAGCGATCATGATCCATTGTTTATTAGTGGATTTTGGAAGAGTCTTTAAAAAGCTTTGGGAACGAAGCTTAATTTTAGCATCGCTTATCATCCTCAATCCGATGGACAAACCGAGCGTGTGAATCAAACTCTTGAAGATCTTCTTCGTGCATGTGTCCTTGATTTTGATGGAAGTTGGGAAGATCTTATTTTTCTTGTAAAGTTTTCCTATAATAACAGTTTCCAATCTAGTATTGGTATGGCGCCTTTCAAGGCACTCTATGGAAGGCCATGCCGATCTCCTTCTTGTTCGCTTGAGGCCAGGGAGAAGCTGGTTTTAGGTTCATATTTTAGTCATGATTCCACAGAAAAGATTGACCTTATTCGTCATAGGATAAAAGAAGCTCAAAGTAGGCAAAAATCCTATGCCGATAATCGGAGAAAGAATTTGTAATTTTCTGTGGGAGATTTGGTGTTTATTCGTGTTTCACCTATGAAGGGTGTTGTGCGTTTCAACCGATCGGAAAAATTAGCACCTCGATATATTGGTCCATTTCCCATTACCGAACGCATTGGTTCTGTGGCTTATCGCCTTTCATTACCGGCTCAATTCTCTGCTATTCATGACGTTTCCCACGTCTCTCAACTACGGAAATGCCTTAGGGATTTCGGTTCTATTCTTGAGCCCGGTGTTATTGAAGAAATTAAAGTGTCGCCTAATTTGACTTATGAGCAACATCCTAGGTATCATTGCTACGGAGGCTAAACATCTTTGTAACAAAGATGTCCCTCTTGTGAAAGTTCAATGGTCCTCAAATCCTAAGGATTGTTCTTGGGAATCCAAAGAATTCATCGAGAGAACACATCCCGACTTACTCTCTCGAGCTCTATAAGGTGAACTTCTTATTTCAAATTTTCTTTTGTGTTGATACGATTTTATGGTTATTACTCTTTATTTTCTTCTTAAGTATTGCGAGGACATAATTTCGTTAAGGAGGGAAGTCTGTAACAACCCGCATATTTTACGATTGTATATTTAAATGTTTTATTTAAATATAGCATCGTTGATCGGATTTAATTCCAAAATGTCACTTCTCGCAAACAGTCGAATTAGGACTCGAGACCCCTTCCATTGAGTCCAAAATGACATTTGCGACCTTTTTGAGTATAAACATCAATATGTTTGGAGTTGAGTAGAATTTTGGTATTTTCATTTAGGGCTTTGAGTTTGGGTTTTAGCCCACTAACCTAACAAATAACCCAACTCCACTCCTCTTCATGCATTCCACTCCTCATTTCCTAACACTCTCAAGCTAAGGTAAAAATGGGGGAGAGAAGAGGAAATTAAAATTCCTAAGCCCTAATTCTCTTAGGAATTATCAACTTCAAGCTAGAAATCAAGGAGAAGCTTAAGTAAGCATCCTCTTCATCTTCTCCATCTCAATCTCTCTTCAATTTTTAGAAATTCCTATAACCTAACTTAGAAAAAACTTCACTTTTGATAATAGATTGAAGACTCTAGAGGTGTTATGGAAGAGAGATCAATCTTTGCTTGTTCTAGAACTTCTCATTTGTTGTTTTTGGGTTAAAAGGTGAGTTTTGAACTCACATCTATGTCTACATCTTTGATAGTAGTTAGATAATAATTCCTAACATCTATTCCTTGTCCATTTGCCTTTGAATTGAATTTGTTTGATGAATATTCCAATTTTGGTGTTTTGAAGTCAAGAATCTTTAGAATCCTATCTTTGATGTTTGAACATGTTTTTGGGGTGTATCGAAAAGCCTCTAAGGCTGGGTGGTCGCTTGGCATAAATCACTAGTCTCCATTGCTTGTCTGATCGCTTTTGGTTAGAATTTTCGCCCTTCTTGGGGCTAGGTTGAAAATATTGAAATAAAAGTTCAATCGACTGAATCGTAAGTTCAGTCAACTGAACTGTAAGGTTAGTCAACTGAACCTGGGGACAAAAAATTATCTGACCCTGTATCAGTCGACTGACCATACAGTAAAGTCGACTGAACCTGGAACTAGAAAACTTTCCTGAGCCAGTATCAGTCGATTGACCAATGTGTTTAGTCGACTGAACCCGGAAACCGAAAGTTTCTGGGTTCAGTATCAGTCAACTGACCACTGTGTTCAGTCGACTGAATCTGCTTATCTCAGCCAAATTGCCGTTTTGTGTGGATTTCCAATTTTTAATCGATTCTCGTTGATCCTACTAGTTTTTATCACTTTTATTGTCTTTGATAATTTCCCTTTCGGGGTTTTTAGGAATATCCATTTCTATGGATTCGGTATCGATTTCTATGAATTTGATTCACGTCTTCATATGTGAATTTTTGGTGATTGATTGTTTTTACAATCATTTGTGATTTTTCATTTTGAAATAAAAAGGTTTTTATACTAGTAGTAAATATTCACTCTTTCACAAAGATGATTTCAACTCTATTTTTAATACAAAGCTCGTTTATAAAACCGTTTTCCAACCTATTAGTATACACAAACCTTTACCCCATTCGTATGAGGAATCTAATTAAATGGCTTAGCAAAACAAGTGATATGAAACGCTTGCGCTTATTTCGTAGGTTAATTCTTGGACTTGTTCAATTGAAAATCTTGTGACAATCTTCGAATGGAAATCTACAATTTGTTCGTACATATTTAAGTTAAGCCAGTGGTTTTGGGACATGAAGATAAACTCATATATTTACTAGCTTAGTGTAATTTACACTTATTTTCGAGTGGAAGTCTACAATTTGTTCATTAAAAATTAAGTTAAGCCAGTGGTTATGCGACATGAAGCTAAACTCATTTATTTACTAGCTTAATGTAATTTACATTTGTTGATCTATGATGATCATTCGATGGAGTTTCGGCTCAATTTGATGGGGTAGCAACCCATGGTCTTCGGACCGTTTATGGAGCTTCGGCTCAAAGGTCTTCGAACCGTTTGTGGAGCTTCGGCTCAAAGGTCTTCGGACCGTTTGTGGAGATTCAGCTCAAATTTGATGGCTAGCGACCATGGAATAGCATTCCGTTTGTGATACACATGCTGGTGAGTTATCGTGCTTTCATTTGTGATAGGCCTTCCCCTTTTAGTGATTTCTGGACTTCTAGTTGATGATTTCTTGAATTTGTGTTTCACCAATTTTTATGATTTCCACTGATAAGTTTTGTCAATATTTGTGGTTTGGTGAATAAAATAAAGAATATGACATTCTTTTTAGCGTTTAAGATTTTTTGAGATATTGTATGACTTTTGTTGTTATTTAATGTATACTTGTCATAGTATGACATTTTTGTTATCATACTTTTTTGTCATATCTCATTTTATATGATATTTATAGCTAGACTGATCCGTTTATTATTTTCTTTTTAAATCATACTCGGGTCAGACTGAGGTATTTCAGGTGCTTCTACCTAATTTTTAATCAGGGTCTGTCATCTGACTTTTGGCTAACTACTTAGCTTAGTGTTTTTGTTTTGTTTTATACATTCAAGATAGAGACTCCTTGATGTATACTTTTTCTTTTTTTAGCACTTGTACCTATTCTATTGTGATGTTGTCGATCTTACATGACCAATACTTTGATGTACACTTTTATGTGATATATTCATATCTGTTTCCGTCTTCGTGATATGAATATATTTGACTGATTTATGTTATGTTTATTTTATATTTTTTTCCGAAGACTGCATAGCCACTATGTAGTAGCTTTGAGTTTATATCTGTAACGACCCTTGTAAATTCGATGTTTAAAATGAATATAATAAATAGGATTTTTAATTTAAATTTAGAAGGGAATAAAAATCTTAGTTATTTATATGAAAGAGTATGTGAAATTTGATGTACCAAGGGAAATTAGAATTTACAAATTTAACTATATATTGTAATTAATAGAAATAGTGGAAATTGTTGCATTGGATATAAGTTAGAATAAGTAAAGTAATGCAAGTATTGGATTTAACAATGAAATAAAATATTGATTATGGGTATTGAATGTAGATGGGTGAAATAAAGAAATGCAGGACAATAAATAATTTATTTAATACAATCCCTTTTATTTGTAAACTATTGTAAGGGTTAATTAATTATGAAAATTTGGAAATAGGTTCAAATTGTATGTTAGACAATCAAATTTCAATAATTAAAGTTAGTAATCAATGGATTAAATGGAATAATTAATTGGAGTCAAGATCTAAATTTGTATGTGAGCATTCATTGATATTGGGATATAAAAGGGTAGATTTATAGTATAAAATGTAGACATCACCTTTAAGATGATGGGTTTATAATTGATGCATAATAGGGAAATCAAATGAATATGTTTAATTGAATAACAATTAGCAATTAATGAATGAAGAGAAATTTTAAGGGCGTAACTGTTTTCGTTAAATTAATTTTGGTAACAAATTGTATTGAATATAGATTTAACGTAGTGTGATGTATTTAAGTAATAATTGGAGAATAATGTAAATTATATCCGTGAATGGTCAATTCAATTAAACAACAAGATTTTTAAATAAATAAACGTTTTTATTTAGGTTTCAATTTGTTAATTTATGAAGTTTAATGGGAAATCAATTGCAATAAATTGCCCTAATTTATGCAGTTAGAGGAGATTTAGATTTGCATTATAGATGGAAGTATAATCTAAATTGATAGGTAACAAACTTAAGAATAAAATTTAGAGCTAATAGGTGGCAAATTTATATAGTTGTTTATTTACGTAATGTGTACGTAAGCATTGGTAAACCGATTTCTATCGATCCAAATCTAACGATTTGTTAATATAGATTTAAGCATAGGAGCAGTATTTATTAATTGAATTGAAGTATTGCAAAATAAATGAAATTCAACGTTTAATATTACATTATTGTAAGTAAGATAATATGTGTAAGTATTGTTAAGGTTATTCATATTTGACAAATTTATTGAGTTATAAGGATTGATATATAAATTAATGTTAGTTTAGGATATCGTTACTTGGTGATTTATTATAGAGTAACGGGAGTGTGAACGTAAAATAATAAAAGCATAGATTTATGATAGGACATAATTTATGGTTTTGGGAATTTAAATCCAAAGATTTATTTATTTGAGGAAATAATACGTATTAAATCTCAACTTGATATAATCAATGCAAATTTAGTAATTAAAAATAAATTGCAAGTTGGTAATTTAGGATGTTTGTGAGTAGATTTGCAGGTAAGATAATTTTTAAAGTTTTACCCATTCATATAATTTATTTAAATATATATAAATCAAATGGCAACATTGTGCTAATAATAGTCGTAAGTGAATTTGAATGCTAAAGGGGTAACAATCGTTTTAGGTTAACCGTTTATTTAATATATTAACTCTAGACTGGTAATCGATTGAAAAAAATATATATTTTGTTTTGTTAATGTGACTTAGTTAATAAAGAGGAATTCATATGAAATGAAGCATGCATGAGAAATGCATTATAATTCAATGTTATGTTTACCCATTAAATGTATACTAGGTTAAGTATCAAATAGAGGGAAAGAAAAGTAAATATTGAATTGATTGATGAATAAGTATTCATTGGATAGAAATTTAATGTAAAGTGATATTAATTGTATAAAATCTATCTAAGATAATGAATTGCAATAAATTGTGGGTTGATAATAAGGTGTGATTGGAAATTTGATTTGTTATATTAAATGAATGGATTCAAATTTATTGGGAAAGGTAAATGGATATTTGGTAATAAATATAAACGGACTTCAATAGTGAATTTAGTTAATTTGAATATATAATAAATAATGATTTAATGGAAACCTATACTCTGTATATATCTATAATATTTGAGTGGAAATAATATATACTTACAAATGTGGGATTTAAAGTCTTACAACAATTATTAGGAGTGATATAATTAGTTCATTCAATTAAATTTGAAAACATTGCAATAGATGTAAATTAAGGGTTGTGTTAAATAAAGTAATAAATGGAAAATAACGTAAATGTCTTCGTAGTATGGTGATTTGTAATTATTACGTTAATTTAAATTATCGTTCAGCGCGTTTGTTTATCAGATCCATCTACTCTAATTCTAATCTATCTATATAAACCCAATTATAAACCCTAGTCTCCATCTATTCTGTTTTATTTGTGCGTTCATTTTCTTCAATTCTTTCTCTTCCTAAATGGATGCAAATTTCAGATCCAATTCTATTAAAAAATCAAAAAAAAAATTCAAAGTTCTCAGAAAAAAGAAAAAAAATTTGTGTTGTAGTTTTCATCTACGGATCTAAGCGCAGTCTCTGTTTTTGCAATAGTCGCTTGAGACAGCTAGAAATCACGGTCAAACGTGTAAAATTCGAAACCCAAAAGGTTGAATTGGGGCTTTTTGATTTCTTCATCTATTTGCGAAATTGGAACATGGGTTTGGTGAGATTAGTCACTAGGAGTGCGCAGGAAACGCTGACGTGGCAAGTGGTAATAGGTAGGTTTATTTTGTTTGAATTTAATTTAATTTTGATTTTTCAAACGCGTTAATACATTTAACTTCCACATACGAACTCCGCTTCACGCGCGATTTTTTTTGTTAGGATCGTAACTAAATTCCAGATCTTTTGATGCTGGTTTGGATAGATTTGGAGACCGTCGAATTTTTGGGTTTAAATCGGATTTTAATTCGATTTAAATTCAAAAGGTGAGTGTTTTAACCCACTCACAATTTCTAAAATTTCTTGTGTTTGTTAAATTAATTTTAGATATGGGTAGAAATTTTTTTATGACTGTTTGGCATGTTTTATTCACTATTTCTGTTTAAACGCATTTATTTAATATAACTGTAAATTTATTTATTTATTGCATATAAATTTGACAGTTAGAATTTATTTATTTCATATTAACTGCCAGGCATAGTCATGTTAAATTTTATTTCATATTAACTGCCAGTTAAGTTTACGTTTATTTTTGCATATAAACTGCCAATTAACAGTTATTAAATTTATTTTGAGTATAAACTGATAATTGATACCATTATTTATCATCTGTTATATATTGATGATTGTTTGAAATTGGATGATGACTGCGATAAATGGATGTATGATTTAATGGATGAATGGATGATTTATTTTATTAATTGCAAGTTTCTATGCATTTCATTCATTCGGGATTGCGGTTTGAAATGATATACAACCGCATTTTATTTTAAATTGCGGATTGAAATGATAAACATCCGTATCACTTGACCATAGGGTAGAAAATTTTATACAGGCACCGTGGTATATATATAAAATATATTTTGGAATGTTTTTATGGTTTTGTAAAGCTATATATATATATATATATATATATATGGTTTATGGGATATTGAATTAGTAATATATACAGGCACCGTGGTATATATATATATACGCCTCCCATCTCCTTTATTTTCACGATACTTCTTCATTCGCCCAGTAATCAAAATAGAGAAAAAAATAAATAATGGCCGCTCCTTTCCGTTAAGTCGCGAAACCATCCCCTCCTATATTTTAATTTATCAAGTCTTCTTCGTTCCTCTCTTCTTCTTTGAAAACCGAATTCAACAGTATAAAAAAAACCTAAATCGAATTTCAGTGGAGGCCGCGTGCGTGGAGGGGAGTCGCGATTCTCGAGCTCGGAGACGTGGGGATTGGCGTGTTCGCCTGTGAAGGTAGGGGTTACTGGGGCTAGGAATTGGGGAGTCGCGATGCGAGGAGTGAGGTCGAGAAGGGGTTTGCTCGAATGGCGACGAAGGCGACGCTTGTGAGTGGGCAGAGGCGAGCTCGCGAGCCTGGTTTGGGTGTTGTTCAGCGATGCGATGGTCACGAGGCTAGTTTGGTTGAGGGTATGATGATGGCGGCGACGTTCGTGAGTGCTTCAGTGGCGACGAGTGGGTTTCGATCCAAGTGTGCACGAGAGTATAGGCTGGAAGCAGTTCCAAGTTGGAAGCTCGACTAGGGTTTCTCGAGCCTTATAGCAGTGAGGTACCAATATCTGTTATTTTAGTTTAATTTGTATTTTACAGCAAAGTATTTAGTATTCCTGTTTAATTTAATACATCTATAGGATATTTCAAAATATAAAATAATAATAAAATTTAAAGTTACTTTTAAGCAGTTTATTTAAAAATATTAAGTTAACTCGTTTTAATTTTAATTAAATAATATATATAGAAATGTTTAAAGATTATGAAAAATTAGATTTTTAAACCTACAGACTATTTAAATGTGCAGTTTGAAGGATATATAAAATATAAATTATTGGTTTAAAATTTAAGTATGTGTTTAAATTATATCACATGTTGAAAAATAAATTATTAGATAAAATAATAAATTTATTTAAACGGAAATAAATTGCTGCAAATATTAATAAAATCATCAAATTGTTATACAAGGTCAAAAGAATTATGAGGACAAGTCAAGTTTGGATTGGATCGGTTTGGCAAACCCAAAATCAAAGGTGAGTTAATCTCACTCAGTTGATCTTAAATTTTAAATAGTTGAATTTAATATTTATTGGTTGAATTGTTTGAATGCTGGTTGGAATTAGTGAAAAATTAGATAGACCTATATGCCGCATAATAGCGGATGGTGATATATGAAATTCATATACTGCAATATTTCACATTGAAGTGAAATTGTTATTTGATTGTGCTAACATTTGTGGATGCAGGGAAAACAGGTTGGAGGGATCCAACAGGATTCCTCAAAATTATTTATTTTATTTCGTATATATGTTGTATATTGATTTGGGTGGTTTTATAGATAATTGAATTATCAACTGTTGAATAACAGAGAAGTTGAAAATTGAAATTTCTATTACCGTTGATAAATTAATTTGAAGAAGTTAAATAAAACTCAAATAGAAAATATTTATTTGAAATTTGAATCTACTTTAAGTGAGAATGAAGAAAAGAAATAAAAGTATATTTTCTACTTAAGTTAAACCTTAATGTGATAAAGTTGAGTTTTGGAGAATTTAAATTATAAATTTATACTTGAAGGAATATTGTATTCGAGAAGTGAATTAAAGAAAATGGAATTATATTAAGGAATGGAAATGGAGGTCTATTAAGGAAATAAAAAGAAATCTTAATAAGAAAAAAAAAGAAAATTTATTAGGAAATAAAGAAGATGCTATTAAGAATTATGAATAAGAAATTCTGTTAAGAGCCAAAAGGAATTTTTATTTAATAGTGAATGGAATTTATTAAATGGGACAATATGGAACCTTATAGAAAGAAATAAATTATAAAGATAAATTTTTTTTTAACCAAACTATCTTTTAATAAATGAAACTCAAGGAGATTTTATAAATTCATGAATGGAATTTATAAATGAGATATGAAATTGGTTGAATGGAAATAGCAGGATATTTCCAAAGGTGAATGTGGACAAGAGGCATTTATAAATGGATATTGGATTTTCTAAAATTATAATTTATTTTAAAAAGGAATATCTTAAATTACTATACTATATAAATCTTTGTTTAAACTATTATTTGAATGTAAAATATTTTCGAATTAGTTACTTTGAAGACTAGGCAAATATTTATTAAACTCTATTTATCTAAAACCAGGTTTGAATTTTATCATTAACCGGTTATGAACTTTAATATTACTTTCGATCCATAGTTTGTATAAAACCATACTTCTTATTTTATAAATCTATATGTCTTTCAAATTTTTTTTAAAATCCAATTAAAATCCTCTTGTGATGGTAAGCAAATTAATTTAAATGGGATAAGATTTAGGAGAAATCTTATTAAGTGGAGAAAGTGAATTTGAGAAATTATAAGGAAAGTGTAAATTGATTTTTGAAAATGAATGAGAAATAAATGATATTTCCAAAGGGTAAATCAATGGAAGAAAATCAATTAAGTGATTTCATGGGAATAAAGGGTTTGAAAATTTTATTCCAAATGGGTTAAATGGGAATATTATCTGTATGGTAATTGGGGTAAATAATTTGTAGAAATTATTTGATGGTTGCTTGTGTGTGATTAATTGATAGTTAAATAACCGACTATCAATATTGGACAATGCGCTGATCGTTTCGAAGAGTCCGGGATCGGATTAAATTATCCGAAAACCACTTCGATCCGGTTTGAACGATTACGAATGAAGACCGTGAAGAGTTGAAGACGGTGATTCGGATTGTCCAAACCCAGGGCAACTTGTACGGATTGAATGCTTTCAAAACATCGTCAGGTGGACGATGAGCATTCTAAGTGATGCGTTCTTAAAAAGGTAACGTTTAACCTCAAGCCTCATCAACCGGGAATGGCTAAAACAGAGGAGGTGCAGCAAGGTTAGGTGGGTCATGCCCAAGCAGGACAAGATATTTCCCCTGTCTAGATGTCCCTTTTTATTTGGCTTAGTGGGTGGTTGGTCGCGCCAACCACGGGGTTTATCTTGTTCGGGACTGTTCAGTAAGGAATGGTTCCGGCCTTGTGTTGTAGGGGATGAAGGGAGTAATCCTCGGTACTCTGATCTAGTCCAGGTACTGTGACGGGCGGTACCCTAGTAGCCCAGCCATTGATGGAAATCCATTCTCCCTACGAGCCTTGTACGTGTTTTATTTGTATTACCCACTTTTGTGGCTAGTAGCTGGAATTTAATAGATGTAACAATTTCGGCTATTTTATAAGTATTTGTATATAGACCCTATTATAATATCAGATGATTTCTATAAAAATTGTTTTTAGCTATCGTAAGGTAAAAACCCGGCATGTTTATTTCGTGGCGTGGTCTTACGAGATGCTTTTATTTTCAAAGGATTTTGAAACTTTAATAATCCAATTGAGTGTGATTTTCTCACGCTGGTATTCCAGACTGACTCGGGTGTTGTTTTATATGATACTCGGGTCAGACCGAGTTGAACAGGTTCAGGTTATATGCTGGAGCTCAGGAGACGAGCTGATGACAGAGCGTATTTACGTATTTGTCTATTATTTCCGCTGTGTATGATCTTATAGGAGTTGTCATGTATGATTGATGGATGTACTCTGAATGATGGTATGTATATATATATGTATACATTACAGATTTCTTGTATTTAAAACTGTATTCTATATATTATATTTTATTCCGCTGCGATGTGAGATTCTGATGTTGTTTTCTTTCCTACTTCTTCTACCCCTTTCTTCTTTTTTTCATAACTATCTGGAATTTTCGGGTTTGAAAATTCCGGGTTGTTACACTATAGGAGTCGCTGAGTGTATATATATGAGAGAACGTATTTGTTAGTGTTATAAAAGGTTTTATATTGTGTTAATCTATTTCGTTTTGTATTTATAAATCTTGGTTGGTGCATGGGACGCTGTGACATCAATAAGGATTTCTAAACACTTAATAGGACATACCGACATAATATTTGTTTTAATATAGGTGCATGAAATAACTTTGCCTATTTTATTTTCTATATATAAAAATATTTTATAAAGATATATTTGGCTGCAATAGATTGGTTGTTAGGTATTAAAGTGTATAATAATAATAGAAATAAGAATGAAAAATAAGATGAATGAAATTTGGAAATTTAGAACTTAAGTTCCGGGGTTTTGAAATTTCTTTCGAATAAATTTTGGAATATAATAATATTGCTTATAAGTATTTTCTGATATAAATATTTCAATATAATTCGGAAGAATTGTTTTAAAGAAGATTTTGAAGAAAAAGTTTTGTACTTTCCTCTTTGTCGTTGGAAAATAATTTCGGTGATGGCGGCCGCATCATCGACTTTCATTTTCGAGTTTCGAAGGGGAAAGGCCACTATAGTAAATTCTACCACAGATTCATTTTTAAAATATCTAAATTTTAATTTTTTTTAAATAATTATAGATATATAAGTTGTAAGAATATATTTATCTATTTTTTTAAAATAAAGTGAAAATTTAACCCGGTATTAAATTCTTAAATTTCCATCAATTAATTGTTTCAATTATTGTAGTGAATCGAAACATAGGTAATTAATAAATTAAAACCTCTAAAGGAAATAAGAGATTTAATGATAGGTTAAAAATGGTCTTAAATGAAAGTTGAAATTATAACCTATGAAATAAAGAATATTATTATTAAATGTTAAATTTACCATAGGAAATGAGAAACTTGTATAACTTTCAAGTATATTCTTTAAAAACATATATAACTTACTAAATATTAAAAGTTGAAATGTTTAATAGGGAATGTAATGAAAATTGTACAAGTAAAAGTAGGTAATGAAGTATTTAATGAATTTGCTATTATAAATGAGAATTTAATGTTTAAACTTAAGTATTAATTGAAATTTTACCAAGTAAATATAATTAAAGGTAAGTATGATAAATAGATGATTTAAACTTAAGTAATTAAAGGGTAACTAAATGAGATCATGCGATAATAAATAAATGAATAATTATAGTGAAAAGGGGGGAAAACTGGCATGACCTTATTTAATGGAATTGAGAAATTTTAAGTAAAAAGAAAAATAAATGACTGCAAAACGTTAGTGAATGAATTAATAAAATCCTTTACTTATGAGAATGGATATTATAAAGTTAAGAATTTAAGTGTAATTAAAAAAGGGTTACTATAATTAATTATAATAGAAATGTAAGCATTAAATAAATGATTGAAATTGAGAAGTGCATTAAATATAATACAAATAAAAGAAACTTACATGACCCGAATAAATGAAAATGAATAACTGTAAGTAATAAGTAGAAATAAAGGAAACAACCACTGAATGAGAAAATAAAATTTAAAGTTTGTTAGAAATAAATATAAATTATAAAAGGAAAATTTAGGTGGTTTAAATAAAAAGAGAAAATCAAATAACAAAGGTATGAGATGAAATTATTAATAAGTTAAGTTGATTGTTGTTTGAATTTGTTGTTGATGGTTGTTTGGGCAAGGGTACTTTAAAATTTGATTTGGGGTGAATGAATAATCTATTTGGTTTTATCTAAGACTGTTGAATAAATGATGCGCTAGTAGTTATTCTTCATTCCGAACAATTTAAAAGTTTTGAACCCGAACAACTGTTTGTTTGTTTGATTTAATGGTTGTTTTGTATGTGTGTGTATGTTGTTTGTTGAACTGATGGTTGTTGTATTGATTTGTTGTTAGGATTGAAACCACTTAAATATTTCACTTTATATAAATTGTAACCCTTTGGATTATATAAGAAATTGCAGTATCTTAGAAATATTTTGAAAATGTTTTTCTAAACTTTTATAATCTAAATATAAAGGATTAAATAGTTATAAATTAGGATATCTTATTTAAAGTAATTAATTTTGTAAATTTAATTGTTTATAATTTAAATATTTTGAATAAGATGTATTGTATTTAATTCTTCTTTTCCTTTTCGGGGACGAAAAGTTTTGAGTGGGGGAGAGTGTAACGACCCGTGTAAATTCGATGTTTAAAATGAATATAATTAATAGGATTTTTAATTTAAATTTAGAAGGGAATAAAAATCTTAGTTATTTATATGAAAGAGTATGTGAAATTTGATGTACCAAGGGAAATTAGAATTTACAAATTTAACTATATATTGTAATTAATAGAAATAGTGGAAATTGTTGCATTGGATATAAGTTAGAATAAGTAAAGTAATGCAAGTATTGGATTTAACAATGAAATAAAATATTGATTATGGGTATTGAATGTAGATGGGTGAAATAAAGAAATGCAGGACAATAAATAATTTATTTAATACAATCCCTTTTATTTGTAAACTATTGTAAGGGTTAATTAATTATGAAAATTTGGAAATAGGTTCAAATTGTATGTTAGACAATCAAATTTCAATAATTAAAGTTAGTAATCAATGGATTAAATGGAATAATTAGTTGGAGTCAAGATCTAAATTTGTATGTGAGCATTCATTGATATTGGGATATAAAAGGGTAGATTTATAGTATAAAATGTAGACATCACCTTTAAGATGATGGGTTTATAATTGATGCATAATAGGGAAATCAAATGAATATGTTTAATTGAATAACAATTAGCAATTAATGAATGAAGAGAAATTTTAAGGGCGTAACTGTTTTCGTTAAATTAATTTTGGTAACAAATTGTATTGAATATAGATTTAACGTTGTGTGATGTATTTAAGTAATAATTGGAGAATAATGTAAATTATATCCGTGAATGGTCAATTCAATTAAACAACAAGATTTTTAAATAAATAAACGTTTTTATTTAGGTTTCAATTTGTTAATTTATGAAGTTTAATAAGAAATCAATTGCAATAAATTGCCCTAATTTATGCAGTTAGAGGAGATTTAGATTTGCATTATAGATGGAAGTATAATCTAAATTAATAGGTAACAAACTTAAGAATAAAATTTAGAGCTAATAGGTGGCAAATTTATATAGTTGTTTATTTACGTAATGTGTACGTAAGCTTTGGTAAACCGATTTCTATCGATCCAAATCTAACGATTTGTTAATATAGATTTAAGCATAGGAGCAGTATTTATTAATTGAATTGAAGTATTGCAAAAAAATGAAATTCAACGTTTAATATTACATTATTGTAAGTAAGATAATATGTGTAAGTATTGTTAAGGTTATTCATATTTGACAAATTTATTTAGTTATAAGGATTGATATATAAATTAATGTTAGTTTAGGATATCGTTACTTGGTGATTTATTATAGAGTAATGGGAGTGTGAACGTAAAATAATAAAAGCATAGATTTATGATAGGACATAATTTATGGTTTTGGGAATTTAAATCCAAAGATTTATTTATTTGAGGAAATAATACGTATTAAATCTCAACTTGATATAATCAATGCAAATTTAGTAATTAAAAATAAATTGCAAGTTGGTAATTTAGGATGTTTGTGAGTAGATTTGCAAGTAAGGTAATTTTTAAAGTTTTACCCATTCATATAATTTATTTAAATATATATAAATCAAATGGCAACATTGTGCTAATAATAGTTGTAAGTGAATTTGAATGCTAAAGAGGTAACAATCGTTTTAGGTTAACCGTTTATTTAATATATTAACTCTAGACTGGTAATCGATTGAAAAAAAAAATTATTTTGTTTTGTTAATGTGACTTAGTTAATAAAGAGGAATTTATATGAAATGAAGCATGCATGAGAAATGCATTATAATTCAATGTTATGTTTACCCATTAAATGTATACTAGGTTAAGTATCAAATAGAGGGAAAGAAAAGTAAATATTGAATTGATTGATGAATAAGTATTCATTGGATAGAAATTTAATGTAAAGTGATATTAATTGTATAAAATCTATCTAAGATAATGAATTGCAATAAATTGTGGGTTGATAATAAGGTGTGAATGGAAATTTGATTTGTTATATTAAATGAATGGATTCAAATTTATTGGGAAAGGTAAATGGATATTTGGTAATAAATATAAACGGACTTCAATAGTGAATTTAGTTAATTTGAATATATAATAAATAGTGATTTAATGGAAACCTATACTCTGTATATATCTATAATATTTGAGTGGAAATAATATATACTTACAAATGTGGGATTTAGAGTCTTACAACAATTATTAGGAGTGATATAATTAGTTCATTCAATTAAATTTGAAAACATTGCAATAGATGTAAATTAAGGGTTGTGTTAAATAAAGTAATAAATGGGAAATAACGTAAATGTCTTCGTAGTATGGTGATTTGTAATTATTACGTTAATTTAAATTATCGTTCAGCGCGTTTGTTTATCAGATCCATCTACTCTAATTCTAATCTATCTATATAAACCCAATTATAAACCTTAGCCTCCATCTATTCTGTTTTATTTGTGCGTTCATTTTCTTCAATTCTTTCTCTTCCTAAATGGATGCAAATTTCAGATCCAATTCTATTCAAAAATAAAAAATAAAAAAAATTCAAAGTTCTCAGAAAATAAAATAAAATTATGTTGTAGTTTTCATCTACGGATCTAAGCGCAGTCTCTGTTTTTGCAATAGTCGCTTGAGACAGCTAGAAATCACGGTCAAACGTGTAAAATTCGAAACCCAAAAGCTTGAATTGGGGCCTTTTGATTTCTTCATCTACTTGCGAAATTAGAATATGGGTTTGGTGAGATTAGTCACTAGGGGTGCGTAGGAAACGCTGACGTGGCAAGTGGTAATAGGTAGGTTTATTTTGTTTGAATTTAATTTAATTTAATTTTGATTTTTCAAACGCGTTAATACATTTAACTTCCACATACGAACTCCGTTTCACGCGCGATTTTTTTTTGTTAGGATCGTAATTAAATTCTAGATCTTTTGATGCTGGTTTGGACAGATTTGGAGACCATCGAATTTTTGGGTTTAAATCGGATTTTAATTCGATTTAAATTCAAAAGGTGAGTGTTTTAACCCACTCACAATTTCTAAAATTTCTTGTGTTTGTTAAATTAATTTTAGATATAGGTAGAAATTTTTTTATGACTGTTTGGCATGTTTTATTCACTATTTCTGTTTAAACGCATTTATTTAATATAACTGTAAATTTATTTATTTATTGCATATAAATTTGACAGTTAGAATTTATTTATATCATATTAACTGCCAGGCATAGTTATGTTAAATTTTATTTCATATTAACTGCCAGTTAAGTTTACGTTTATTTTTACATATAAACTGCCAATTAATAGTTATTAAATTTATTTTGAGTATAAACTGATAATTGATACCATTATTTATCACCTGTTATATATTGATGATTGTTTGAAATTGGATGATGACTGCGATAAATGGATGTATGATTTAATGGATGAATGGATGATTTATTTTATTAATTGCAAGTTGCTGTGCATTTCATTCATTCGGGATTGCGGTTTGAAATGATATACAACCACATTTTATTTTAAATTGCGGATTGAAATGATAAACATCCGTATCACTTGACCATAGGGTAGAAAATTTTATACAGGCACCGCGGTATATATATAAAATATATTTTGGAATATTTTTATGGTTTTGTAAAGCTATATATATATATGGTTTATGGGATATTGAATTAGTTATTTATATATATATATATATAGAGTAATTTTCGGGTTTAAGCTTTGTATAAATTTGATTTGAAGTATAAAATAAAGTTTTGTTTTTAAGATTAAATACGATTAAGCATTTATTTAAAATCTAATTTCTGGAGTTTTTATGACTTAAATGAGAATAAGATTTGGAAGATGAATATTAAGTTAAATTGAAATTTAATAAAAATTAAATTTTTTGAAGGATATGATCTTTATAACTTGATTTTTGTGTAAAGTGATTTAAATGAATATCAGGTTGATTTAAATGAATATATCAAGTTTGATAAATTGAAAGATTTTCCAATTATGTGAAGTTAAAGGTTTTACTTAAATTATATTGAATTCATTAAGTAAACATTTCAAGTCTAAATAATAAGTAATTGAATTTGATATATATGGGTTTGTCAAATGAGTTTGTTTTTGAAATGGTGAAATATTTAAAGCTTTGAAACATAAGAATTGAAATGGTATTTGGTAGTTTAAATCGATATTTGAAATTGATTTGTGAAATCTAAAGAAGCTATTTTGTTTTATAAAAGTAAATTAATATTTAACCATTTAAGAGATGGAAATTTTGTTTCAAAGCTATGTTTTCAAGGTAGTATAATTTGGAAATATTATATTCAAGAGTTTTGATTTCTAAATATTTTACTTTGAAACCACTATGATTTTTGGAAAGAATATATTGGAAAATAAAGATGATATCATATTGTTTTGGGGTTTTAAAAGGAAGGGATATCATATTTATATGGTTTTGAAATGGATATTATATTCTGGTTTTAAAAGTATAAATTATTTTAAAGGACCGCGGTGTTATAATAACGTTTGGTTGTTGAAGAGACCGGGATTGGAAGTTGTCATACTCTCTGCCAACTCCGAAAACCACTTTAACAACCGTGTACGCGGTGGAGATTCCAGAACGAAGTAGGTTGGTGGAGGCGTTTCCTTGAGGTAAATACGTGGACCCAACTCCAGTGAGTTGGCATAAGGTGGCTAAAACACGAGCGATTCTCGGGCCAATGAGGTCATTCCTCTGATCGGACGCACTCCTTCGATATTATACTCTGACTTTTGGATTTGGATTCGGTGGCCACTTTTATTTGATTTGGGGGTGTTGTTCGAGGTGGGCGGTAGTAGCAGCTACGCGTTACCACCAACCCGGATAGCAATTGGTATATCTACCCTGGCATTGCCTAGTTGTGCCGTGTCACCTACCCTACCGCGCCTTGTACGAGTTTGGATTTCTCCCGTAGCTCGTGTGGTATCCTCTGGTGGCTTCCCGATCAGGAGGGACCATGATATTGGATGGACTACTGGGACTATTACGTGTTAAGGTGGAAAATGTAAAGCCTTAACGCTATTTGAAAGTAAGTTTATTTTACAAATAGAAACTATTATAATAGCGCAATATACTACATAGTAAATAGTTTAACGGATCCTTAGGAGATGTAAATCCCGAGCATCTCTTGAGTTACTGCACTCATATTTATTTCTGTTAATTTAACTCACATAAGATCTTTTAGTTCTGACTCGGGTGTTTTTGTCTTTTCAAATTCGCTCGGGTTAGTCCGAGCGTTTCAGGATTGGAAGATTTAGCTCTGGAGGACGAAGACGAAAATTTATATTATTATTATTTATACTAGTGCACTACACACTGTTCCGCTGCATTGTTATTGGTATGTGTAACTCTGATATGTATTATATAAATGGTTTTGTAAACAGATTTATAAACTGTATATTTGATTATTATATTTTATCCTTCCGCTGTGAGATTCTGTTTAGTTTTTTTTCTTCTCTGTTTTTCTTATTTACCCCATAACAATCCGCCCTTCCGTATGGTTTGAATTGGCACGTGTGTCGATTTAAAGTGTGCGTAAAAGCGGGACGTTACAATATCGGTATGTCAGATTTCCTCATTAAAGGAAATGTATGATCTTCTATCTGGCATATCGGAACTCGCACAACGCAATTACACGGAAGATCGCTCCTCGATAGCCTTATTCTTTGTGCTAGTCGACGGCATTACCCCATAGTGTCCTTGGCTAGTGTGAGTATAGAGGTGGACGTCACATCTGAGGTGCGACCACCGCGATCAAGATGCTAGGGTGGTTACTGGCCAATCTGGTTCACTCTCGAAGCACAAGGGCAGTTGGACAGTGATAGAGAAATATTAATTTTGTATAATAGCCGACACACAACTATATATACATACTGATACACTGTACTATACATACACTGATACACAGCTAAATACATGTATTGACACATGACATTAAACATATGTTGTCACATATCTAAATGTATATGTCGACATGTGGCTTGACATAATCGCCGATAGATGGCTCCACTAAAGTCAACAAATTTTATTACTGCATCATTTAAAATCACCGATTAAATCAATATCAACGATGAATCACTTACATCATCAAAATCAATAAAAAGAAGAGCAAAAATAAAAAGCAAGTGTAAAAATAGATTATTCAAATAGATATAAATAAACAAATCATTATTATATTCAATACAAATTATGAATCACTCACAAAATGTAATTTTTTATATATCAAAATTAAGTCTTAGAATTATAGTAATAATAATAATATATAATTTTAAATTAATGAGATAATTAACTATACTCAAGTATAAGATATTCCATGTAATAAAAAATGAATTTCCTAGTCATTTATAATGTTAAATAATAATTTAATATTTATAAATGGCACTAGAAAATCCTTTCCTATCATTTCATTACCTAAAATAGATTAAAATAAAACATTTTGCTTAAGAATTACTCCATAAGTTTCATAATTAGATACTTCTTTCAAATAATTTTATAAAACATCTATAAATTTAAATTCTACTTTCTATAGTTGAATACTTTCAAATTTCACACTTCTATGAAAAGATTATTAAAGACCATATAAATAATACAATTTATTTCACTCTTTTATTACATCTATATTACATCTTGTAAGTACACATTTTAAAGTTTAAGTATTTTAGGTTTAATTTATTTTAATAATACATACATACATACGTGTGTGTGTGTGTATATCATTTATACTATAGTAGCTTGCATATATATGTTAGAATGCACGCAGACATTCCAGAAGTGAAAAAATATTAGATAAATCTTCATCGCTTTTAAATTACACATGATTGAATATAAAGTAAGATAATAATAGTTTTGTAATAGCTGACATGTCAAAATAACAAGACCAAAACATGAAAAATACATGCATATACAAGGAAAGCAATTCACAAGGTCTATTATACGAACATGTGAAAGAAATCAAAGATGAGATCAAGTACAACAACCCAAAAATACAATGAAAAGATACTGCAGAATCTAGTTTAACAAAGTGTACACAAAAAAAATATATGCATGTACTAACCTAACACACAAACACAAACGTATATACCTGGATACACTGATGTGTACGCAGCCAAAGACACTGAAACACATGCATACACCAAGAGGGAACCTACACGCATGACTTGGAACTTCTCTATTCCAAGCCATAGTCGGTTGATCGGTCCTCGATATAGGTATAAAGGTGGCATGTTACACTATTATTAACCATTGTATAAGCAAGGGCAGTGTCATACGTGAATCCATACCAGAAACTATTTTCTGATACTGATATCAGTAGATAACAAATGAATAATGAATATTATCCTATCTTTTGGCGATTAATAAATCTAAAGATGTGAGTGTGTGCATGTTTCACTATAGAGAGAATTTTCTCTCAATATAAAACTAGTTTAGTATTCTTCTTATAAACGTATAAGAAAAAATTGTGATGATTAATAATACTATAAGCAAATAGATATCCATTTATGTACTCGTAATGGAAGTAAATATCAATTTTCAATGTACTATAATATAGATAACATAAACTAGTACCTTAATCAAATCTGAATGAATTGTGCAAAAAAAAAAATTAATGAATTATTTTAAATGAGGATGCCATCGTATCTGTATCCACATCTATTTTTTTACATCTACATATTCCTCATTTCTCAAATTCAAATAGCGACATAATTTAAAAATTTTAAATACCCATTAACAAACCTAATTTTCATAGGTAAATTTTTTTAGAACAAAGCGGAATTTAAAGCCTATAACGACTAGCCTTTTCGACCTTCAAAAGTTAACACCGTTACATCTACAGTATTCGTGTGCTGAATATCCGAGTATTGGTAAGGCAAATTGTTTGGGTGAAAGAAAATAAAAGATAGAATAAAATCTCACATCGTGATGAGTAGTATACATACATACATACACATATCCAAATGATCTTTCTGTATGGAAACCTTCATATTCATACAACAATCCGAGTCTAACCTATCATCAGCCTTGACAGTTATAACAGCCTGTCCTTATGAATGCTGATAAGTACGAAATGAGAAATAAAATGGAAAATCAAATCCATCAAGTCTTGGAAGCATCTGACTCGTCTCCTGAAGCTCCCAGCGTCGAAAGCTAACCATGGAAAATACTCGGGTCTAACTCGAGCATTATAAGAAAATAACACCTACATAAGTCAGGTAAACTAGCATAAGAAACTCAAGTGACATGGATTGTTATATTTATAAAACTCTTTCAAAAACAAAGGTATTTCGTAAAACCACGCCGCACATAAACACGAACCTGTTTTTAGCTTGAAATAACCAAACCATTTCAAATGGAAATTTCAATGATATATATTAATGTCTAGGGTTTAAAAATAAATATATACCATAGCTGAAATGCTTGCATCTCATGTTCCAGCACATTTTGTATACAACTAAGTCTATAAGGAATGTATTGAAAAATAGGTTCCATACAATGACAAGGCTACCAAGGTACCACCTTCCACAGTACATCTCAAGAATAATGTACCGATGTCACATAGACCTCTTGCTAACACAGAACCGACCTACCACTTTTTGGATAGTACCGAATATGTCATCACCCCAGTTGCAACACAACCATACCGATGCCTCTAGCATACATAAATTCATAAATATCAATCAAGATCGAGTAAATACCATACCGTAATGGGTGCAACCCACATAACCCTATTACATATCCATGTTTTAGACATTTCTAGGTATGAGGTTTGAGGCAACGTTTTACCTTTTTACCAAATCCCATTTGGAATTCTAACAATTTCCACCAAGCAACAATGCAATGCTAGCATTCATCCAAACAAGTTTTCAGGCTATGAACAAACCAAAGGCATTACTTCAGCTGTATACTTTTGGAATCACCCTCGGGATTAGTAGCAAGTAACCCTGACATTTTAAAGAACTCCGTCTTTGGTTTCCAACATCTTCAAGAGGTCTTCAATTTTGACGCTTATATTAGTTCGAAGGGGTTTTCCGATAACTCATGCTTATCTGATTTTGATCTTCGAACCAACAAATGATAGTTTTCGGTTAACTCAATCTTGGTTCTTCTAGTAGTAAGCAAACGATATAATAGTCCCAAAGGGATCTCGAATATCAACCCTTAAAGCGAGTGACGTTTCACCGTAATGAGTTCTTCTAAGAGAACCTCAAACTATACGAAATTGTGAAGCTTCCATATACTTCGTAAGTCAAATAGGTCAAGTTATCATTAATAGACAAACCACTATATGGTGAAAGTATATATTCTGCATGTGGAAAATCGAACATTATATACTTATCACCACATTTTGGTTTCAGCCTCGTATTATCCCTTGGTTAATAATGAGGTCGGTCAAGTTGAAGAACTACCCTTGCCTCGACATACATTCTTAAACTCTCACCGATAGAAATGGGCTTCCATATCTCAAAATTTAATATCGAGTATAAGGTGAAGTACCTTCCATATTCCTAATTAATAATGACCCATTTATTGAAATTAACCCTCTTATACTTATCATGTTTCCGACATTTCAATTTTTCAATACCTTGCCCAGAATCGAAGTCGGGTAAGTCAGACCATTAGTTGCTCCAGCCATGTCTTAGTTAAAATATTACGATTCTAGATCTTACAGATAGAGTAAAACTTACTCATCGGCTTTTAGTGCTAAATATAAGATGACTTACTTTTCATAAACATGTCAACATTTTAGCATTACTTTATCATATTTTTTTGTGTTACTTAATGGCACTGACAAAGAAATCCCTTGAATAACACAAAATATTTTTAAAATAATCAAAAAACCAACTCCATAAACTTATTTCTAGTCTTTAATTACAAACTATACTTTTCATCAGTTAGAAATGAAATCGTTCAAGTAAGGGAATTATTACCTCTCAAACCTTGACTCGACAACACTTTTAACATTCAAAATAGAAATAAATTTCATACCTCGAAGTCTAGAAATTAAAATTGGATCCGAAAGTTCCAATATACTTGTTCTTAAAAACATTTTTCAAAATCACTTATTAAATCAAACTTTGATTAAAAATGCAACATCGTTTTCTTTATAAAAGTATACATCTTTTTAATTGATGAATTCCAAACCACTTTAAAACATCTTCTTTTTTATTAGAAGTAAACACCATATTTGATAATAACTAAGTATTGTAAATCAAACTTCCTTCTACTTCTCCGGAAACCATTTACTATGGCAAAAATGTTATTAGCCAATAACCTTATCCTTTTCTTGAAAATAATTATTACACAATAGTGTCATGATCCATGCTTTCTTCTTCTTTTAAAATTACTTTTAAAACTCTATAAAACAAGTTTGAAATTTGTATATATGCTTCCATTCAAAGATAGTAGCTTTTAAACAAACTTGGCTTTAAAACAAATAACCTTTCTTTATAAAATTTAAACCTCTTGTTTTAATACTGACGAAGTGTTATAAATTAACTTCCTTTCTAATTTTCTGAAAACTTTTACTATAGAAAAATGCTATAGTCTATAATATCTTCTCTTTTCTCGAAAACATTTACTATAACAATAGTGTTGTAATCCACGGTTCCTTGCTCTTTTAAAATTACTTTTAAAACTCTATATTACAAGTTTGAAATTTGTATTTAAAACATTCCTTTAAAGAAGGTCAATTTTAACAAAACTTGCCTTTTAAACAAAGGAGTAAAATTTAAACCTCTTGTTTAAATAACTAAATAAATTCCTAAAAATATAAAAACATACTTACAACTTCAAACATCCTTTTAAATACTTGTAAACACATTTGACAAGACTTTTTAATATATCTAACAGAGATAACTCTTTTTTCTTTACAAAAATTAATCGATTTCCAAACTGCATCCATAGTGGCTATCGCTATATGGACTGTAACTTTCAAAATATCATTTTGTAAATCAAATAATGTTAAAACCTTTCGTTCAAAATTTTAGACCATATAAATATCTTTTCCCCACAAAATTTTAAAAAATAAGTCTAGTTTAGAAATTACTTCAATTTTTTTTATACATAATGTAGTAAATCATTTTTTAAAGAAAACACGAGATTTCAACTTCGCAAATGGACAATCCATCAAAATAAATCAACTATCAATTACATTCACTTCATCACATCACACTTAGCAAATAAATTGAAATTAAAAATCAACATCGACGAGGGGTCCCTTGGATCCTTCAATAAATTCATAACTTTCCAAGTATTCGTCACAGCTTTCCATTAAGAACCACTTTGACACATTCATAGTCCCCAATCTAATCTTATGTGTTTCACATAGTCCCCTGCAAAATAAAAGTTATATATCTTCGCCATTCGAGCGGGAATAATATTACAACCCAAATCACAAATTTTCACATGCTTACATTACAACATCAAAACCAAATAGTTAGTTACTTATTACATCATTTACCTATAACAAATATATAGCAAATCAAGGGAATTCTCACTTTCGAAAGTGAAGAAATGTAAGCGCAAGCTCACAATCAAGCAATCAACCACCAAATTACCAAAATGTGACACATGCTTCTAGCACATACACATAAAACTTGGAAAAGCCCAAGAGGATGCATGACAATGGCAATAAAAATGCCTTGGTGAGGGTATGGCCAAGACAAGAAAGTGAGGCTACGCACTTGAAATTGGTGCCTTTGAGGATTAAAGGTTTAGCAATGAATTATGGACTTATGGAATAAGTATGAGCAAATTTGAAGTGGTTTTGCTTTGTTTTTGAAAATGAAGAAGGTGGAGAAGAGAAGAGCAAATGAAAATGAAAGTGTAAAATGAAATTGAGAATGTGGTGGTTTTTTTTACAAACATGAATACATGGTAATTTAGCAAACTACCCTTCCCTAAAAATAAGTTGATATCTATTTTAGAATTTTGACAAGAAACCACCCATTCATTATAACGTGTACTTAACCATTTCTTTCTTTTTTGTAATATCTTTACTCTTAAAATAAGAAGAAAGTGTCTCATCCTTACTTTATTATTCTAATTAATTGCTTTTTTAAATTCTCAAAACATATTTACTTCTACTAATCATCTTTATATATATTTGACATGTTTTTATATGCGTAAATATGTGCGCATGCATGTATAACAATGTTGCGACAACTTTCGTTCGACAAAAAGGCGAAAATCCAAAGTTCGATCACTTTTATATTTTTTCATCGGACCATCTATTTTTGTAAACAAACTTTTATAATAAGTTTACTATCGCTAATTTTAATTAAAAGAAGGTTATTTAACTAAAACCCATTAATTGAAATTTAAAATCTATCAAATATTCACTAATCAAAGCGATAAAATTCCGGGTCATTACATCCTTCCCCCCTAAAAAAATTTTGACACCGAAATTTCATCATAAACAAACAACCTAGAAATAAACCATATTATTTCTTAAAATTCCTAGAATGTTAGATGACTAACAAACAAACTTAAAGTTTGCTCAAATTTACAACATTCTCATCACTCAAGGATGATAAACAATCCAGCATACCATACTCAATAGCCATAGGCTATCACTCAATTGATTATTCACTCTACCTTATGACAAATCGAAATGTCATCTACCCAACTCCTCATAAACCATAAAACATTAAAGGCAAATATACTTATGCCCATACGATGTATATGGATCATCCATATGTAATATCTTATATGATCACTTACTCAAATATATAAGCCTTTCTTTTGAACAAGAATCCATCACCCGAATTCCCTAATGTGGACTTCGATCAGGTTCCTTGATTTGGAACCTTTGCTCTTCTTGCATAGCCATATACTATGATAGAAAACCTCAATACCATATCAAGAACCATAACTAAGTGTTCGTCGTCAAGAATCGAGTGATAAATCCTTATTCACAATAGTGTGAATCACCTCAAAGTCATTTACTTAAATCCTGGAAGAAATGATCTACCTACAACTTACACACTTATTCTTATTCGTTCTTAACTATACCAATTTCTTTTACTTAAAAATTCTTAATGATAATGTTTCATAAAATATAACTTAAATTTTAAACTCGTACCATACTCTACTACATCCTGAGAGTATATACCACATCTGATTAAAAGCTTTATAAACTTTGTTATAAAGCATCCATAATCACTAATTAATCAGAAACAAATATAAATTTAAAAAGAGAAATCTTTCAACCATATTATACCATGCAAGGTTTACTACCAGGCTTAGTCAAACAAGTCTGTAACGACCCGATTTGACGACTTTCGAAAGTCGACATTTATACATCCACTGTATCAAATGCCGTGCAATCGAATGCCGGAAAACCGAACCGTTGTGGTTTAAAGAACGAAGAGGTAGAAGAAGAACAGAAAACAATAACAGAATCTCACATTTCGTAGCGGAACAATATATAATAGATAAATGAATAATCTTTAAAACAGAGAACTATATCTGTTATTATATTACATCACATTACATTATCAGTGTTACAACAACAACAGCGAAAAGAAATATAACATATACTAGTAATACGCTTCGCCATCCAGCTTGCTCCTGATCTCCACAGCAACTCCTAAATTCCAGAATGACCTGATAACCTGACTCTAGGCTGCCCGTGTGGAAATTGGTGGGAACCCAGAGTTTAGAAAGGGAACAATAAACTCCAGGTCAGTCATGGGACTGGTGTGAGATCTTAAAAAAACAGTTATTCTTTTACAAAAAGAAACAAAGGAATTTAAAAGAAATCCGCAATGCTTTTTAGAAAATGAAACTAACATAAGGCCTCCCGCCACACACACAATGCAGACGCAGAATTGGAGGAGATTTCTCCTTATGATAGTCAAACATGCTTAATACGCAAAATCTTTCGATATTATTATTAGTGCATAGTGCAGAAAACATTTTGAAAGTATAATATTAATCTTAGCCAGCATAGACATTTCGTACTATGCCTACTATAGCTACCATCTAAACAGTGGTGACCACCATAAGTAAATGGCAGGTAATACAACTAAAACCGTACAGGGTTCGTATTGGGAATTGGATTTCCAACAAATGGTCAGGCCAAGGAAATTCCCATTGCACATGGGTACGCCTCTGGATAGACGCGCCGAGAACCTAACCGGATCTCTGCCAACACAAGGCCGGGTTACCTCTGCAAAAATAGGTAACTACTACACGAGTATGCCATCTCCCGGTTGTAAACAACCTTTATCTGAGGATCCTCAACATCAACAATCACAAAGTAATATATATTTGTGACATTCACATAAGTTAAGTATCTAGGCTCCATACCATGATACCACTTTTATCCAGAAGAAAATGTACATACCCTAAGGGGCGCTACCCCCTAAAACCTTGCTGTATCCTTCCTGTTTTGACCATTCCGGGGTGTGAGGTTCGACGAAGTCTCGTCCACAAAGCTACGCTTTTCACAAAAGCCATGCTTCGATCAACAAATGATCAGCAGCACTTCGTATGCCACATTACCAAATTGGGAATGTATCGCTAGTAACCATCAACTACATAACCTCTGAGCTCGTACGCTTTAGAGAAGGGTGTTAAGCTAAGAGAATAAATTCTCCGCCACCAACAGAAATGTATTTGATAGAAACCAGCTTTACATCTCAAAGTGTAACGTCAGACACACATCCATACAAGTCCGTTCCAGGATCGAACGGAACCGAAGTCACTTCAAAAGAAGCCCTTGCAATCCGGATATTCACTAATCACGTCCGGAATCCCCATCACAAAGGGTGATAAAATCTCTATACCGGAGCAACCCGGTGCAGAGACATTCGACATGTATCCTTTCGCTTCCGAAAATACCCGGTCTTCAACACCACATTCAATAGCCATCCCATTTCGTCGTATCGTTATTCGGAATGGGTTTTATGACACAAGGTCCTCTCCCGGCTAATCCGAATAACGAGCGCTTATTTTAAAAATAAGTGTTCATTAAGATTCAAACAATTCACAATAATTTCACTTTGATCTTTTAAACAAAAGATCCATCACAATCACAAAGGTTCGATGTGGGTTTCGAATATTCATTTGGAATTCGACTCCCGGTCGCATCGAAATTCAAATACCCGTTTAGGCCAATATTGATAGTCGGTTATTTAACTACCAATCATCATTCACAACAATCACTGGATTTCAAATAATTTTTCCCCTAATTTTTATTTATTTCAATATATCATCGCAAGATAAAATTTCACTCTTCAATCCTTTGAAAATAAATTTCAAATCAATTTCCAAAAATTTATTCATTTCCACTGAAAATCTACTGATTTCAAACATTTTAAAATAATATAAAAATACTTATTCAAAATATACTTGGAAATATTTAAAATAAACTATTTTAGAATATTTGCTTTAAATATTAGTTATGAAAAGTATTATACTAATATCTCATACAAAATTCAAGTCCAAAAAAACTAATTTTAAAATAAAATTAGTAGATAGAGTATAAATATTTAAATACCTATTTTCTAAATCAAAAATCAATTTAATATTTTTAAATAATCTTTATATAATTAATTAAATTAAAATTTCTACTTTAAACAATTTCCAAAACTACTCCAACAATATTATTTTTAGAACCAAATCTAAAACTTTTAAATTTTATTCAAAGGCTATTTTAAAAATATTCTCGGCTTTCCAGGGAAGAATTTCTTTTCCCAATATAAATGGGTCCATTCAAATAAATTAATAAATCTTCTCGATTTATTTTAAATTTACATTCCAAATACCAATTGATATATGAATTTAAATCAATTCCCAAATATCATCTCCACACCCAATCGAATTCCAAATTAATTTCCAGTTTATTTCAAATACAAAATCAACTTCCAATTTGATTTCCCCAAATTAATTTTCCAATATCAAATCAAATCAATTTCAAATTGATTTCCCAAAATTATTTCCAACACACGAAACCAAATTTCCAAATCGATTTCTAAGGTTTATTTTAACTCCAAATTAATTCCTGAATCGATTTCTAAAATTAATTTCAACTCTAAATTAAATTCCAAAATTTAATTTCTAAATTTATTTCCTTTTGAAATAAATTCTTTATCCATTTAAATTATTTAAAATCCGTATCTTAAATAAATTCTTCAACTATTAACAACATTACTCGAAATTCCTTTATAAAAATATTTCCCATATTTTTTTTGAAATTTATTCTATAAGTTTCCAAAGATAAAACTTTATCTATTTAAATTTCCTTCTTTTAAAATTCACACGATTCCTTTGAGTGAATTCATTATAAATTTTCTATCCAAATTTCAAAATCAATTAACTATTTATTTCTGGTATCCTACGATACCAAAAATATTATTCGGCTGTATTACAGCCTTTAGGTTTCAATCACAAACATTCACACGAATTAGAAATAATCAACACACAACATAAGCAACAAATTAAACATTTAAGGAATCCAGTTGGATCCCTCCAACCTGTTTCCCTGCATCCACATACGTTAGAACAATAATTAAATACCCATTCCACTTCAAGGTGGAATATCGCGGTATATGTGATTTATAAAATATTATCCGCTATTATGTGGCGCAATAGGGTCTCATCCGTTATATAATGCGGGAAATCAACAACTCCAAGTACATATATAATACCAATTCCACTTCGAGGTGGAATATCGCGGTATATGGGTTTAATATAATAACCTCCGCTATTATGCGGCGCATAAGGTCTAAACTAATATAACTCATAATAAATATTATCCAAACACACAATCAATCAATTTTAATTTAACTATCACAATTCCACAACCAATCAATAATTGGAATTTTCAATTAAAATTTTGAGCGAGAAGATCTCACCTCTGACTTTGTTTTGCAATCCATTTCCAATCCATCTTGACTCGTTTTCATGTCTTTCGACTTTGTAAAATAATTTACATAATTGATTAATATTTGAAATGATCGAACAATTCATTTTTATTTTATAAAGTTTTATATTATCTCAACAATTTAATTTCAAACAATTTCCTTTTAATAAAATATTTGAATTAATTGAATAATCTCTTACCATTAATAATTAAATTAACTAATACTTTAGTTTTAAACTAATTTCCTTTTATATAATTTTAATAAACTAACAATTTTATTTAAAGCTAACTTCCTTGTTAATTAAAATCTTTGTTTAACCAAACATTAAATTTAAAACTAAATTTCCTTTAAAAGTATTTTTAAATAAGATTATAAAACAAATTAATTTCCATATTGATTTAAAACAAGGATATTTTTATGGTCTTATAAATAAATTAAATCAATTTATTAAACAAATTAATCTGTATAGGGATTAAAATTTCTAATTATAATTTCTTTAACATTTCAAAACGTCTATTTTCGAAATCCTATCTTTACAAAAATTAATTTCTATTTATTTAAAAATGAGCATGCATATAAATCAATTGCCACTTTTATTTGTATATATTTTTTACTTTGAACATATATTTGTATATTTAATTATATAAAACAGAAATAGTTTTTTTTCACTGTAATACATATTTCTTTCATTACATAATATAAAATTTTAAATAAAAAAATTATACCTGCCATCAACACACCAGAATACTCGAACACCACCCCCCTTTCCTGACCACGGCCATTGACGACCCAACTACTCGCATGCGAACAGAAATGATGACAATCCCTAGTTGCGGCTGTGCTTCTCTGATGCGTGCGCGCACGCGAATTTGCTTGTCGCAACCAGTCATCGCACCCAGACGACCTCGTGCTCGCGCTCGAGCAAAACCCCACGACGATGCCGAGATTCGTAGATCGATATTGATGATCTTCCCTATATCGCGACCATCCTTTCGGTGCTACGTGCGAACCTTTCTTGCTTCTAAGTCAAGAGCCACCCATTCGAGCCCTAATCAAAATCTCGATCTAAATGATTCGAGTCTTCGTGGATCTGAAATTGAAATGAATTTTGGTTTTTCGTTCGAATTTGCATGGGAATTTTGTTCGATTTTCGCTCGGCCTTGAATTGGGAAAAAAAAGAAAGACGCAAGCTTTGGCCGTGATTTCGATTTTTAGCGAGGCTTCGGCCATGATTTTGTTTTGAAGCTTCAATTTATTTATTTTTTCTTTTGAACGAAAAGGGTTTTGATTGATTTCTTTTTCTCGTTCGTTTACTTTGAGAATGAAGATACGCGTGTAAAATTTGAAGGACACTTGGAGCATGAAAATAAAAATATTAGACATGTGCTCTAAGGTTATAAACATGTTCTATTTGTGAATGCATATATATTTAATTTAAATTCAAATTCAAATTTAAACTTAAATTGTCTCGAATTACGCAACAACAAAAATCTCGACCTCCAATTGAGGCGTGCCGCTAGACATTTATAAGGTTATACCCCTATTTCGAACACAATTGAAAAGGTTTCGAGTCCTAATTCGATCGTATGGAGAAGATAGCTTTTCGAACCAGTTATATAACTAAATTTCGATATAAATTTCAACACGTTTGCTTATCGTACGGCCAAACGATCACTCCGAATGCCACGAAAATTGAAATACGATAATAATACAGTATTACGGATCCAATGGAGCTGGTTTCGTCAAATTCCGAGATAGTGCCTCGGACGGCTATTTTTAAATATCAATTTAAACAATAAAATTCAAAAATTGAACAAAATAGTTTCAAATTCAATTCTGAAGCCTCTATTAACCTCAGTATAAATTTTCTAATCCATTAAATTATTTTTAACAGGCTTAAAATAGAAGATTTACAATTTTACCCAAATTTCTATAATTGAATTTGATAATTAAATTGCTAAATTCATAGTTAAAATTAAAATTCAAGTTAAATTAACGATTCAGATATTTGAAATCAATTGAATATTTCAATTTCAAACGTTGAAAATTTTGGGTCGTCACAAAGTCCCATCTAAATATTTAAATAGGTCACAACCCGCACTACAGGCTTACATACTGCGATACATAATACAGAAGCATATACAAACAACAAGATATAATACTAATACCCAAAAAGAAAAAACCCCAATAGACCTAAACCAACACCTCATAAAGGTATCTCTCCGTCAAAGTCTACCATATGAGGCCCACCAACACTATGGATATGACATCATCGTTAGAAATCCAACCACCCAAATGCTCCAGCCCCTTAGGCTCTGCCACTTCCATCCACACCTCATCAACGCCTTCTTTAGGTCCTCTTATTCCACATAAACAAAGTCCACTTCTTCCATATTCTGGTGCTTTACACTCGGTCCCTCCATCTCCCAAATAATGTCAACATTATCCTCAAACTCCGGATCCACCTTTGTTTCCTCTTCTAGGTCCTCCATCGATATTGGGGGCCAACAACCTCCATATCATGCCTTGCCGTGGCCTGTCAGAACAACTTCCTCTCTCTCGATCGCTCTCCTCTAGTTCTTCTCCTAATCGAATATAGGAAGATCAAAGATCCTTGTATTCATGGCTTGCCTATACATTACACTAAACCCATCAAGGCTTCCCTCGTAGCTTTATACACCAAATCCTAAAATAAAAATAATGAGAAAAATTAAAATCACATATTAAGTTTAACCATCAACAAGTTATGTATTAGCACTAATTTTAAGTTTTTACGGGTCTGGATATGTTTATGTTGTACAATGACAAAGGAAATAATTTACTAAGTGCTTTATATGCTTGCATAAAAATATATTTGATCGTAGCTTAAAATATTATTCAGATCTTTACAAAACAAATCAGGACTCATTTCCCAAACTATCCCAAGTAAATGTATCTTACTCGAAAATTCTTATTATAATATTTACTTATAAATGAAATCTTTTTCAAAAGACAATGAGGTTTTAAATTCTCAAAAATCCTCTTTATTTTAAAATATAATTTATAAACTCAATTTATAAAGTCATCTTTCTGACGATCCGCTAATCCTCACATTGAATGGAAAGATTGAAATTATGGGAAAGAAAGAAGAAAGAAAGAAGAAAGAAGAAGATAAGAGTAGAAAAGGAGAAAAAGAAACTAAAATAACATAATATCTCACAATCGCAATGGAACAATATATAATATAGTATCAATGATGTTTACAAAAGAGGAACTCTTATATATATGCGTTAAATCAGAGTACACAAATAATCAGTCATCAGCCTGGACAGTTATTACAACCTGTCCTCACAATTGCTGATAATTTCAACTACAATGGAGCGAAAAATAAGCATATACATGAATATGACTTGAAGACCCCCAACTTGTCTCCCAAGTTCCAATGTATCCAAAGCAATCTGTAAAGATTCTCAATCTGACCCGAGCATTATCATAAAGTAACATCAGAGTTAGTTTGGTTAACCAACGAGAGAAAACACATCCAGTTGAATTCTTAAAGTTATCAAGCACTTTTCAAAATACAGGTATCTCATAAGACCATGCCGCACATAAACACAGATGGGTTTTTACCTTATGATAACCAAAACAATTTCTATAGAAATCCATTTATGTTATAATAATGAATAGGGATTAAAGTAAAATATGAATATAGCTGAAATGCTTGCATCTCACGTTTCTGCATAGTTGGGCACAACTAAGTCCATACGATGCTTATTGGAGAATGGATTCCACATAATGACTAGGTTACCGGGTACCACCCATCACGGTGCATCTCTAGATAAAATAACACCGAGGACCTTGTCGGATCCTCTGCCAACACCAAACTGGCTTACCACTTGACTAGTAGTACTGAATATGATCACTCCACTGTTAATGGCTCTCGAAGCATACAAATGAGAGATAATATCGGCATTAGATAGGGATGATCATACCCTACTTGGGAACGACTTGCTGCGTCTCCTCTATTTTAGTCATTTTCGATTGATGAGGCTTAAGGCTATGTTTTACCTTTTATATAGCACTATCCACTTGGAATGCTAACACTGCTTCTGGGCAAACAATGCAATGTCAGCATTCATCCATACAATTTCATTGGGACTAAACGAAACGCTTGAGTCTCCATCTTCAATCCCATTATCTTCAAGATATCTTCACTTCAAAACACTAGAGTTGGATCGAAGTGGTTTTCGAATAACATACCCGATCCCATCTCTTTGCAACAACATTTGATAATTTCCGGTAAACTCAACTCTGGTTCTTTAATAAATAAATAATCAAAAACAACAGCGGAGACAACATCCTAACCGTTAGTGGATGTATTTCTTTATCATTTTTCCAAAGAGAGCAAAACAAGATTTGTACACACAATACGGCATCATCGAAGATGACTATGCCATATAACTCATGTGATTCTCCTAAGTATCCCAAAAGTTACGTTTTAGGTCCTATTTTTGATGGTTGGTTATTTAACTATCAAATAATAAACATTTAATCAGAATTTAATTCCATAGGAAAAATCAACATTAGTTTAGCACATAAGCAACCACTGGCCTCTTTTAATAAATCTTTTCACTGGCTAAAATCACTTGTAAATATTTGTACCAAAATACTTCTACAAAGATTCATTCACAAACCCGTATATATTAAATATTTTAAAAATATCCAAATATTTATTTCAACAGCATAAGTATATTCACAAAACAAAGAAAGATTTCCGTTTTACACAATTCTAGGACATATTTTTAAATTCCTTTATAAATCTCTAAAACCCATTTATAAATCCATAAGATCATTTAAAAAGCTCATTTTATAAATCTATAAACCCATTTCAAAAATCCTTTCATAAATATCCAAGGCCATTTATAAAACTCTTTTTAACCCTCTTTTCAAAACTTCCTATAAGTTTTCCAAACCATATTATAAGATTCCTCTTGTAAAACCCACATCTTTTTATAAAACCCTATTTATAAATCTCAAAAACATTTATAAATAAATTCTGACCATTTACTTTTAAACACTATTATATAATAATAAACGATATAAATAAATAGTAATTAACTTCAAAACATCTTAAAGATGATAATTGATAATCTCAAAATGTTCTTAATAAAACAAAATAATTTATCTTCAACATTATTATACATAATAATAATAATAATTAATTTTCAAAACTTTATTGGTAAATAATTATAATTAATTTCAAACCACATTAATATTTTAAGTAATTAACTTTTTAAAATATCAAAATATTGATAACAACTTTAAAACAAAATTAATATAAATAAACAATTTTTAAAACATAAACACTTCCTTGATAAAAATCCATACTTATATTTCAACATAATAATTTCCATATTTATAAAACAATATAATATAAATCTTCTTATATTTTATAAAACTTCCTTTTTTAGAAAATCTATTTATTTATAAAATCCTGTTATAACTCTATCCCTTTATAAATCTCACTTATTTATAAAAATCCCATTTTAACATTGCTTCCATATATACAAGTTTCTTTTATAAATTCCTTTCAATTATAAAATATCGTTTAACATCTCCAAAACTATCCTTACTTTCAATTTTTCCAAATAGAATCAACTATTTTTCTAAAACAACATTCCACATCTTATTATAAATTCACGATTTGTGAAAAAGTTTTCCGTAATTTATAAACATTGTTTATAAACCAGTGCTTTTATTAAGAAAAATAAAATTTTACAAACTTCACTTTATTAGTAAAATATCACATTTATATAAAAAAATTAATATATGCACACACACACACATATATATATTTATATAAAATGGTTAAAAATTATTTATATCAAAACAATTTTATCTTATTTTTAAAACCATATCCCTTTATTATAAAAGACGGACATATTTTTAAGATTTTAAAAATCTTTATTCTCAGGACCAAAATCTCTATTTAAAATATTTTATAAAACAATAAATTTATAACCTCTAAAAAATCAAACCCTTAATTTTATTAAGTTCCTTCTATTAGTAATTCAACAATTATTATATATATATTCGAAATCACTTGAAATCCTTTTAAAAATTAAATCTTCATTTTATAGCATTTCAAAATATTAAAAATATGGTCCAGTTCAATTATAGAACCAAATAGGGAAAAATCATGCACGTCATTAAAATATAGCATCAAACACATCATATATCAAAATATATGAAAAATAAAATCAATAGTACGAGGAATCCAGTTGGATCCCTCTAACCTGTCTCCCTGCATCACATACAATATATAACCAAATAATATAAATGAACCACTTCGAGGCAGGATCGTGTACAAAGGGCCATCCGCTTTTACAAGGAAACATAACAGGGTCTAATATGCTCCAAGGGCAAGAATACATCCAAACCAACCAATAAAGTAGTAAATCATCCAAATATCCATTCAACAATTTAAATCAGCTATATAATATAACTGGTTAACCAAAAAGGTGAGTTAAGCTCACCTTGTTTCCATTTTTGCCAAAATGCCTCGGTTTGAATTTAAATCGATTAGGCACTCAATTTTAATTCAAATTCCTACAAGCTCCAAACACTCCAATCTAACTCCATAACTAGTATTCGTCGATACGATCCTAACACAACTTGTCCCATTCAATTTGGACCTCATCTAGGAAAGTTATGAATTAATGAATGATTTAAATAATTAAATTATAATTGACTTTTAATTCATAAATCTTTTAAAACTAATACCCTTTCCCTCTCAAACTCTCTCATTCACATATACAAAGCCATCATTCTTCTTCATTGCTGTCGTGCCTTAGGCCATGGTTGGCCATTGCACCACCACCAGCGAGAGCCCCATCCTCGCCTCATTCCCTACCACCAACGTGACCCCCCATGGTGCTGCCTAATGCCTCCAAACGGCCAAAATCCAAACACATAGGTCCCCACGATATGAGGCAATCTCCGTCCACTTTCGACCACTATTTACCACCAAACTTTGCCAGCGTGTATCCCTTGCCCTCCTCTATAATTTCCCTTCAGGACCCATCACCAATCGAGCCACTAATTCAACAAAAAACTCCAAAAATTAAAAATGCTAACTTGCCTTCGAACCTAGATCTGCAAAAATCCGCTCTGATCCATAATTCTCCAACTATTGAATAGCTTCACCTTATGTAGCTCCATATTTCACTGTTCGAACTCGAAGCCTGAAAACGAATAGGATGGCTTCGATCGATTTAGGCTGTTGGATGTGGCCTATTTGAATTAGAGGGAGGAAATTCTGAAAGAGGATGAATCCTTTGCTTTGAACATGCTTTAATAAGAGGAAGATGGCATGGGTAGGCATGCACACGTTTACTATAGGTATGGGCCGATGTTTGGAGAGTATGGGTGAATATATATTATTTGAAATTAGAAAATATCAGGTTTAAACGTCTGAAAATCTGGAACTCCAAACAAGGCATGCCGCTTGACGTTCAATATGTAACACTCTTATCTGAACACATCGGAACTAGTCAAGAGACTTAATTCGGTCATATACAGAAGATAGCTTGTCAAACCAAATTATATTATATAAATTCTTGAAATTAATTTCTATGCATTTCGAACTTGCACAAGCAAACGATACATCCGATTGCCACGAAATTCGACGACATATTTAATTCACTATTACAGATCTAATAAAATTAGTTTCGTCTAATTCCGAGACAGTTCCTCAGAAGGCTATTTTCACACGTTAATTAAAACAATTTTTTTACTAGAATACATTAAATCGCATTTAATTCAAATTTAAAAGTTTACTATCTTCATTCTTATTCAAATAGAATTCAAATCAACTTTCGAAATCATTCTTATTCACATAAAGTTCAAGATCTAATAATTTAAAGAATTTCAATTATTTGAAATCCAAGTTATTTAACTTACAAAATTAACTTTTTGATATTTAAAATCAAATAAGTATTCCAATTCAAATGATTGAAATTATGGGTCAATACATTCTTCTCCCCTTAAAAAAATTTCGTCCTCGAAATTAGCGAAGTAAGAAAAATGCCTCAAACCCATTATCTTCCTAAAATCAGTTAGTTGAAATAGCTATCAATTCTTTTAAGCCTTTAACTTTTAAAAATCAATTTGTTAAAACTTTATTTTCACCTTTTCAAAGTCTCTAAATTCATTTATAGATATTAACTAATACCATTTCCAGTTATAACCTAACATCAATTTTAGTTATCAAAATTTTTTCCAAATTTTTCAAGTGCGTTAAATTTGTAGAAAATTTCGCTAATTTCTCCTTTACATGGCTCGATCGAAAAATAAATTTACTATATATATATATATATATATATATATATATATATAATGACAAATATACATCTCCTCTCCAGGATGATGCATCCCGTATGGAAAAAAATATGATATGTAATTCGAGATGTGTACCTTTCTTTAGTATTAGCAAATATATACAATCAATATAATGTGAAAGCGAGCTCCAAATACGAATCATACACCATCTACACTTACTATTGACTCAACTACCAATGAGAACAAGTATAGGGAAGTAATATCAATATATAGCCTAGACTAATACAATAACAATATGTGAATGCAACAAATGTAATAAGAGAAACCATCCAACAAATAATATTCATCCAATTTATTTATCATCGCATCAATTTTTCATTTTCAAATGTCAACATTATATTTATACACTTTCATTTCTTGTTAGAATTCAATTACTCACATTAAATTATTACTTAGTATATATCTTCAATACTAATATTATTTATGAACCATTCCATACAACAATTACTTAAGTTTCTTATAAACATTTTATACTACACCATTAATGTTTATTGGCACGTCAATACTTAAGCTCATATCCAATTCTATCAAATCGCATCCCAAAACATATTTAATTCATTTTACAACCTAAGTTGAATTTCATTTTACAACTCAAGTTCATATTTCATTAATAATTCCATTAGTTCATTTAATCAAATCATTGCACATCAAATTCAATTTCATTTTACTCATTTCATTACTCCACTCAATTTACCTTTTCTTGAGTTAAACTTCATTTCATGCATAACTCAATTTATCTAACTTTACTTAAGTTAGATTTTAATTTCATATCTCAATTTTAAATTTTCTTTTGTTATCTTTACTATTTCAAAATTATAAGTTTAAAAACTTATTTTTCATATATTTACTAAATCATACTTTGGATTTTAAAATCAAAACTTGTCTTACCAAACACAACTTCAATGGTAGCACTTAATCACTTAGAAACTCAAAAAAGAATGTCGACGATGTTGCAGTCATCACCAAAATTATTTTCCAGTGACTGAAGTGAGTTCAGTACTTTCTATTTTCTTTTAAATCCCAATTTAAAATAATTCTAATCAAAATATTTTTAAAATAATACTATTATTATCTTTCCAAAACCTTTGAAAAACAATTTTCAAGTCAATGGAGTTTAAATTCTTGAATTCCAAGTTTTAAGTCCATTTTTATTTACAGATCATATTCTAAATGCACTTAGGCAATTTCGCTTCCTTCCATTTATATATCACATCCATAAATCATGTTCATATAATCTCACTTCTTATGTAATATCATTCCAAAATGTTGATTATTTTAATTATAATCAATATTCTATAATCCATATTTATAAATTCACTTTCTTATATAACTGATATTCAAATATTTATCTTTGTTTAAATTGTAATAATAACAACTTTTATTTGAACAACAAATTAGAAATGATAATAGTCAAGTATTATCATTCACTAGCATCCACAAACCATATATAATTATTATAATTTCTAAAAAATTATCTATTTATATATAAAATATAATTTAGGTAAAATTATTTTGTTTACCAATTCTCAAACAATACTGTGTCGGTTTACCTTGTTTTATTATTTAGAAACCCCTATCGATACCGTAACGTCCCACGTACCGAACAGAATTCATAAGCCACTCAACAGATAAATTAACACAATATAAAACTTTATATCACTAACGAATACGCTCTTACGTATATACACTTAGACTTAGAAGATGACATTCCATTACTTTATCTCTTAATGAGTTACCCCACAAAAGCCAGGGGTCTTGCTTAATCTTGCAATCTGATACCAAGTGTGACAACCCGCCAATTCGCATAATTCAAGATGACAATAAACCACACGTGTCCAACCCAAATTAAACGAAAAAATGGATGGTTATGGAAAAGAAAGAAGAAAGAAGAAGAGAAGAGAAGAAAAAGAGAAAAGGAAACTCAAATGACATAGAATCTCACAATCGCAGCGGAATAATATATAATACAGTATTAATGATCTTTACAAAAGAGGAACTGTTATATACATACATCAAACCAGAGTACACAAATTACCGATCATTAGCCCGGATAGTTATAACAACCTGTTCTTACAATTGCCGATAATTTCATCAATAATACAGCGGAAAGTAAACAAATACGAGAATACGAATTGAAAACCTCCAACTCATCTTTTGAGATTCAATGCATCCAAAGCAATCTGTAATATGCTCAGTCTGACGCAATCATTATAATATAATAACACCCGAGTCAGTCTGATAAATAAACGTATGAAAACACACCCAATTGGATTCTTATAGTTATCATACTCTTTTCAAAATAAAGGTATGTCGTAAGACCACATTGCATATAAACATAGGTGGGTTTTTTCCTTACGATAACCAAAATAATTTCTATGGAAATCCATTTATGTTATATAATAATGTCCAAGGATCAATGGAAAATATGAATATAGATGAAATGCTTGCATTTTACGTTTCAGCATCGTTGGGCACAACTAAGTCTGTACGACACTTATTAGAAAATGAATTGTCGAATATGCAAGTATATAATTTTTATTTGATGATAATAAGCATATATATATATATATTCATTTAAATGTATTTATTATTGTACTATTTTATTTTCACATAGTTAAATAAATATTTGATGAATAAAATAAATAACATAGAGTTCATATTCAAACATATATTTTATTCAAACAAATATTTTATTACAAATTCAAATAGCACAAATTTGAGCTCTCACTACATATATACATTTTTCAATTACATTACAATTTCGATTACATCAAAAATTTCAATTTACAATTTAAACCTCACTACATATATTCACTCATACTAGTATTTTATCTTCAACTTTGTTCCAGCCTATATCTAGCACCTGAATTATTTTCAAAATAAACACTGATGCAGTAAAATTGAAAAAGAAATATTTTGCAGTGTACAATAAAAGTGTATGTTTGAAAATATCATTTGCCTCAGTTATTTGGGTTTTTCGTCATCATTTTCATTTGAACTCATCATACATGAACAACTTGTGACATGCATAGTGTATCATTGTATATGTACAAGGCCATGCACATAGATATACACTTGATAAAATTGCAGGGAAGGCTGAGCACAAAGTCAAACCCAACCAAATGGTGGATTCAACGCAAGTGAAACATGTGAAACCATAAATGTACAACTCAACATAAACAGGCCTCGACCAAAAATTCAACATGTATACATGAGACCAGAATCAATTCACATGAAAACAAAAGCGACTCAACAAACCAGTGGAGAGCGACTTCAAGTTCTACATGTAGACTACATGAACCCCCCTCCCACACACACACATGAATGCAAAGCAAGTTCAGATTGACAAAAGTGGTGAACACAAGTTCACATGAAATCAGGTTGAACCACACACACAAGCTCAACTTAAACCACATATACAAGCCAACATGAAACAGAGGCAACAACAAAATAGAACCAGACATGTATAAATGGGACAACAAGCTTCAGAAAATTCAATACAAGGCATGAAACACAAATTGTACCAGACTTCAAGAGGAACCAGCACAAATGCACTTCAAATGTACAACAAAAGACCAACTACAATGAACATGTGAAATGCAAGGACAGCAGCCATTCGACTAGACACATAAACATATACACATGTATACATATATGCACATATATATATGTATACACATATGTGAGTTCAAAGAATACAAAAACTCCTAGTAAATCAACAGTTCAGAATACAAGTGAGGACATGAATCATTTCAAGTATGACTTGAAGCATATGCAGTACCAAATGAGAAAAGACCAGACTCCAACCAAGTGCAACATAATTACATGCAATATGAAAACATCAAATAAAACATGACATCAACTTGCACATGCAACCGAGGCACATAAACCAGAGGGGACAGAGCAAGTAGCAGAGCATGTGTACATGACCACACCAGAAATGCTCAAGACCACATGCATACAACAAGAAGACCAAATCAATTCAAATGGAATCAGACTGCAACATCAAAGGCAAAAAGAACACAAAAATGACAATGTATATGACATGGTCACAACAACAAGTTCAACTTGAACAAAGAGTGCATAGTGATATGCAATGAGCAATAATATGACAGTGAAATAATTACATGTATCATAATGCAACATTACTAGTACAAAGCAGTGTTCAAAAATGATAACTAACAGTAGCGGTTCAAATAATGTTAGAAGCCGTGAAACAAGGCCAGTAGAAATTCAAACTAGTAGACCGAGATAAAAATTCAATTATGGTCATATGGATAAGCTACGATTTTGTCAAAGTCCAGATTATTACAATTTCAAATGGTCGAAGTCATGGCCGAAAAGAACGAAACTAACACAGAGAAAACCTAAAGCAACGGAGTAAAATTTAAAATCATGGAAGGACAAATACGATCACCGTCGATCGATCAAAAATCAATGGCCATGCAAAACACGTAAAGGATTCAAACCAAAAATATACGAACGAATTATAGGGTTTTCACCCTTATAATTTAAAACCAAAAATCATCATTGGAAAATATAGAGTTCGAAAGCTAAATCGAGTCAAGTATAATCATAAATCGAAATGGAAAATAGCATATGGGTATTCGAACTCAATAGAGAAGAGATCGTAAGCAATAATCAGCAAAAGAATCGATTGTCAAGGCAAATCAAAGAGAATTCATCCTATAATTGACCGTATATTATTCGAAAACTTCTTTTTTGAGTAAAGCCCCATATTTCCAGAAACCCTATATTCCAGATCGAAGAAGAAGTGGCCGTAAAATAAAAGGGTGATCGGGCTTCACTTTACATGATTATTTTTTGGGGCTATGTTTTATTTTATTTTTATTTTCTGGGTAAGTTTTAATTTTTTTTGGGCTTGAATTATTAAATAGGGTAAAGTTAGTTCATTTATTTTTAGTTGTAATTTTCTTTTTTAAATTGTGTAACTAGGTTACGAACTACATGTCGTAGTTCAAGAATTCGCAACTCAGTGGCTGAGTTGTGGGAGGGTTTTGAGCGTAGAGTTTGGTTAGTCATTAGCGGGTGTCGTAAGTTTACATGTGTAAGCGACTGACTACTTAATTTCTAGTAGAAACCTTGGGGGCAGCACGTAGGCGAGGTTTTTCCAAAGTTGGGTAAATCTATGTTGTTTTATTTCTGCTTTTATTATTCTGCGATTATCTGTACTGCAATTATTATATTTATTTCCACATTAATTTTTAGTATCATTAGTATCACCCTATTCACCCCCTCTAGGGTGAAAACGGTCCTACATATAGTATCAGAGCTAGGAACAAAAGCCATTTTTTAAATATATTTTTTCAAAACCCATTTTTATTTAAAAATTTCGATTTTTTTAAATGGCTTCTTTTAATAAAGCTTTTGCCGAGGGTCAGTCCATAGTTAGACCACCCGTGTTCAATGGTGAATATGCTTATTGGAAAAATAGAATGAATTTTTTTTTGAGAAACACAAATGCATGGAATATTATTGAGACGGGATATAGAACACTAACTACAGTGGTAGATAATCAAGAAATTGAAAAACCAATGGATCAATGGACAGATCTTGAATTAAACCACATAATGCTAATGCTAAAGTTATGAATTATATTATTTGTTCATTGGATCAAATTAAATATAATCGTGTCTCATATAGTCTAACTGCGAATGAAATTTGGCACACACTTAAAGTGACCCGTGAAGGAACCTCCCAAGTCAAAGTATCTTGCCTTGCCATGCTTAGTAGCGAATACAAGAAATTCATAATAGCCAAGGATGAAAATGTCAAAGAGATGTATGGACGACTTTTTAATCTCATATACAAATCACAAGCTCTCGGAAAAGCATACACAGTATTAGGAATAGTCCGAAAAATCCTTAGAGTCCTTCCACGAAATTTTGAAGTGAAAGTTACTACCATTTAAGAATTAAAGGATTTGAAACAAGTTAATGTTGAAGAACTCATTGGAAATCTCACCACTTATGAGCTAGAAATGAAATCAAGGAAGAACATGAAGGAAGTGATACTCAAAAGAAATCAATTGCTCTCAAAGGAACAACTGAAAGTGAAGAAGATGATGATGATGGTGCAGCAGAACTGGCACTAATAATAAAGAAGTCAAAAGGTGGAATCGAAAATATGGAAATCCAGCCAAAAATCAACAACTGAAGAGCAAAATCATCAAAGTTCTAGACAACTCAGAAAAATAGAAGATCATTTGCCACAAGTGTAATAAACCGGGTCATATCAAGCCAAATTGTCCTCAAAATCGAGTCAACAAAGGAAAGAAACCAAAACGGAGAAGTTTTGTTGCAACCTGGAATGAAAGTGATGAAGATGAAAATGAAAGGACTGGCAGTGAGAGTGAAAAAAAAAATCCGTGTCTTCATGGAGAAACAACTGACACAAATGATGACGAGCCAAGCGAGGTACCAAAACTTACTCATTAGGAATTACTTATATATTTTCATGAAGTAAATGGTTGTTCTGAACGATTAAGGGAGAAGTGCGCTAAACTTGAATCACAAATAGATGGTTTGATAGAACTAAATAAACAACTTGATCAATTGGTTTAAAACTATCGAAATAAGAGCCCTAAGTGTGATAAGTGTCCATCATTTGAAGAAGAAATAAAAAAAATCAAAAATTAAATTTAAATTGTTTGAAAATGAAATTCTGATTTTGAAAGAAAGTGAAAACACTAGAAGAGAAAATTCTATTAAAAAGTGTTCTCTGTTATTGAATTAAAATGAATCTCTCAAATCACAAGTCAAACGATTGTATGCAACTTTAGAAAAATTCTCCAAAGGAGAAAGATCACTAAATATGCTATTAGGGAAACAAACTGTTATTACTATTAGACAAGGACTTGGGTATACTCAATCTATTAAAAGTAGAAGTAAGGCTAAGTGCATGATTTGTGGAAACATTGGGCACAATCAAAACGATTACTGGTATAGATCCAAACATACGAAAACCTTACCAATTAGGGTTTCTAAAGGCATAAATGTAAAATCTCTTAGAACTAAACAAATCTGGGTGCCAAAAGGAACAACCATAGACTGTAGTGGTTCTACACAAACTTGTTTTTAAAATCTTCCGTCATTAACAATCATGGACCTATAAAAAAATAGGTCACTGATATCTTTTCTTGAGTAGGTATGTTGGCAGGCTAAGGAACAACAGCAATGGTACCTGGCATCTGGCTGTTCCAGGCACATGACAGGTGACAAGTCCAAGTTCATTAGCATAGAGAAGTACAAAGTTGGCAGAGTCACAATGGGCAACAACGAAAAATGTAAAATTATCGGTAAAGGTAAAGTATGTAACGGTACATTTACCTTAAATGATGTATTATATGTTGAAAATCTGACCATAATTTGATTTCAATCAGCCAGTTATGTGATAAGGGAATGAATATTGTTTTTGACTCAGGTTTGTGCAAAATTGTTAACCAGTCAACAAAAGAAATATTGTTTTTTGGTAAAAGGAAAGGTAATATATACTCTCTATCTTTTGATGATCTCACTCTTTCAAAATGTTTGATAACTAAGGATGTAGACGTAAACTAATGGCATAGATGATTAGGAAATGCTAGTATGAATCTGTTAAACAGATTGAAAAGAAAAGACTTGGTAAGAGGTTTACCATCTTATAATTTCAAAATAAAAAATCTATGTAAAGCATGTACTATGGAAAAACTCAAAAATCATCTTTTCATGCCAAGAACACTGTAAGTACTTCTAGAGTCCTTGAACTAGTTCATATAGATCTGTTTGGACCTAACGACATTGCAAATTTAGGTGGTAAGAAATATTGTTTTGTATTGGTCGATGATTACTCAAGATACACGTGGGTATACTTCTTAGCTAAAACCAGAAACTTTCTCATACTTCACTAAATTCACAAAATTAGTTCAAAATGAAAAAGAAGTTTCTATTATTTCGCTAAGAAGTGATCATTGCTGAGAAATTGAAATTTTTTGTGATGAAAATGGATTAAAACATGAATTATCTGACCCACATACTCCACAGAGAAATGGGTTAGTCGAGAGAAAGAATCAAACAATACAAGAGTTGGCTAGATCTATGGTAAATGAGTATGAACTACCCTTGTTCTTTGGGGCAGAGGCAGTAAATAGCCTGTTATGTGATGAATAGAGTTATGACTAGACTAATTCTTAAGAAAACACCATATGAGATATGGTTCAACAATAAGCCAAACATTGCGTATTTCAAAGTTTTTGACTGTCCGTGTTTTATTCTCAATACAGGTGATCAATTGGGAAAATTTGAGCCAAAAGCTGATGATGGCATGTTCATGGGATGCTCTTCTAGAAGCAAAGCTTATAGTGTATACAACAAAAGGACAAGAACAATCGTGGGGTCAACAATGTGAAATTTGATGAAGGCATTGATGACAGATGCAAGGAAACAATTAAAAGCAATGTCGAAGAGGAGAACGAAAAAGACGAAAGTGAAAATCCAAAAGAAATTCCAACCACGGAAGAAGCCTAAAGAAATCTAGAACCACAGAGATTGAAATTCAAAGCAGATCATCCTCCAGAATTGGTAATAGGTAACTCTACCGTAGGTATTCAAACTCATTCCTCCTTTAGAAATTTATATGATTTGTGCCTATACAGTGGGTTTATTTTAGAAATTGAACCCAAAAACATAGATACAACACTCAATGATGAAAGTTGGTTTATGGCTATGCAAGAAGAGCTGAATCAATTTAAACGAAATAATGTTTGGATTCTAGCACCTAGACCTAATGATTATCCAATTGTAGGAACCAAATATATTTCTAAAAATAAATTTGATGAATCTGGTAATGTGATTAGGAGCAAAGCTAGGTAAGTTGCTAAAGGTTATAATCAAATTAAAGGAATTAACTTTGATGAAACTTTTGCATCAGTAGCTAGACTTGAATCCACTAGAATACTGTTAGCTTTTGCTTGTTATAAAGGATTTAAACTAAGACAAATGGATATTAAAAGTGCTTTTCTAAAAGAAATTTTGAAAGAAGATGTATTCGTTGAACAACCTAAAGGATTTGAAAGTCATGGATACCATAACCATGTATATAAACTTAAGAAAGCTCTATATGGATTAAAACAAGCCCCTAGGGTTTAATATGAATGTCTTAGCACCTATCTCCTTGAAAATGGGTTCAAAAAGAGTTGTCTAGACACCATATTATTTCTACTGCATGAAAATGATGACCTTATGATTGTTCAAATATATTTTTATGATATTATTTATGGTGCCACTAATAATCTTTCATATGAGAAATTTGAAAAAAATCATGCGAGAAAAGTTTCAAATAAGCTAGGTAGGAGAGTTGAAATTCTTTTTAGGATTTCAGTCAAACAAAGGGAAAAAAGTACGTTCATCTCCAAAACAAAATATAGTAGAGAGCTTGTCAAAAAATTTGGATTGAAAAATGTTAAACCTGCAAAAACTCCCTTGAGCACAACAATTAAACTTGACAAAAATGAAAAATGTAAGGTAGTTGATCAAAAGAAATATCAAGGTATGATTGGATCGCTTCTTTATCTTACTGCTTCTAGACCTGCATTATGTTCTCTGTTTGTTTATGTGCACGATTTCAATCAAATCCCAAAGAATCTCATTTTAAAGCTGTCAAAAGGATTATAAGATACATGTTGCACACCCCACGCTTCGGTCTATGGTATCTAACTAACGATAACTTTAAGTTAAAAGGGTATTCAGATGCAGACTATACTAGAAGACTAGTTGATAGAAAAAGTTCTAACGGAACGTGTTTATGTTAGGACATTCGTTAGTTGCATGGTCAAGTTGAAAACAGAATTATATTGCATTATCCCCCATTGAGGCAAAATATATTGCTCTAAGCGGTTGCTCTAATCAAATTTTATGGATGATACAAACTTTGCAAGACTATGGTTTAAATTTTAAACGAGATCCATTATATGTGATAACAAAAGTGCAATTGATCTCACAAATAATCTTGTACATCATTCTTGCACCAAGCATATAGATATTAAACATCATTTCGTTAGAGATCCCATATCCAAAGAAAATATCTGTATAAATTTCATTCTAACCGATTTTCAATTGGCAGACATTTTTACAAAACTCCTTCCAGAAAATAGTTTTTATCAACTTCATCTCAGTTTATGCATTTTAGAAATTTGATTTTATATTTTTTTATTTGATCTTAAATGCCTATGTAGACTAATCTAACTCCCTACTGATTATCGAAAAGATAAATTGCGACTGAAAAAGTTATGAGCGTTGATATTAAGCATATATTATGACTTGAGTCAATATATTTAGTAAATATCTTTAAAAAAATTCAACAAAATTTGTAATAACCTTTATTGGTAAAAATCCATGACCATCTCTATCTTTATGATATTTCTAACAACCGTCTCTCATCAAAATCAAATATAATATGCCAAAATATGGTATTTTAAATGGGAAATTAGTAATTTTTTTAATTATCAATAAAAGCATCCAAAGTATTCACTCTCATTTAAAATTCCTCACGGTTATGCATGGGTGAATTACTTGGAATATTTGATTATGTGCTTTCATGCTCATTTAAAAGTCCTTACGGTTATGCATGCATTGAACACATATCAAAATTAATTATTAAATAGACAAGTTGATTCTAATTCCATTTAAAAGCCCTCACGGTTATGCATGGTTAGAAGATGCTAGATGTTCAATTTTTTAAAAATAAAAATTGGGAATACTACTAAACTCATTTAAAAGTCCCAATGGTTATGCATGATTAGTAAGTATTCAAATTCTTGATATAATTATAACACATATAGACATAACTATATGGTTTAATATGTCGACATCATCCCTATCATTCTAAAGTGGAATATGCGCCTAGCAGAGTATTTATGATTTTTATTTGATTTTTTTATTGAAATTTAATATTTATACTCGATTGGGTATTAATGTTATATTAATGTCTATCAGTTTATCTCTATTTTTATAACACTATTACTCTTTTGCTAATAACAAAAGGGGGTGAAAGTAGTTAAGATTTTGGCAAATAAGTTCAAATATTTGATTTGCATATTCTCATCTTGGTTCAATTGCATATTTTTATTTATTTTCATACATAGATGAAAGGAAGCTTTGTTGTATAGGGAGCATTCAAGTAGGGGGAGCTAATGGAATTCATCAAAACCAAATACATTTAATGGATTCAAAATCTTAGTATATGTTTTTATCATCAAAAGGGGGAGATTGCCGAATATGTTAATATATGATTTTTGTTTGATGTGTGTGTATATATATATATATTCATTTAAATGCATTTTTTATTGTACTATTTTATTTTTCATACAATTAAATAAATATTTGATGAATAAAATAAATAAGATATAATTCATATTCAAACAAATATTTTGTTCAGACAAATATTTTATTACAAATTCATATAGTACAACTTTGAGCTCTCACCACATATATACATTTTTCAATTACATTACAATTTCGATTACATCACAAATTTCAATTTACAATTTTGACCTCATTATATATATTCACTCACACTCGTATTTTATTTTCAACTTTGTTCCAGCCAGTATCCAGCATCTGAATTATCTTCAAAATAAATACTAAAGCTATAAAATTGAAAAAGAAATATTTTGTAGTGTACAATAAAAGTGTGTGTTTTAAAATATCATTTGCCTCAGTTATTTGGGTTGTTCGTTATCATTTTCGTTTGAATTCATCATTCACGAACAACTTCTAACATGCATAGTGTATCACTGTACATGCCATAAGGTCGTGCACACCGATATACACTTGATAAAATTGCAGGGACAGGTTCAAACCCAGCCAAATGGTGGATGCAACTCAAGTAAACATGTGAAACCATAAATATACAAAACAACTTAAAACAGGCCTCGACCGAAAATTCAGCACGTACACATGAGACCAAAATCACATGAAAACAAAAGCAACTCAACAAACTAGTGGAGAGTGACTTCAAGTTCTACATGTAGACTACATGAAACCCCACATACGCACATGAATGCAAAGCAAGTTAAGACTGAAAAAAGCGGTGAACACAAGTTCATATGAAATCAGGTCCAACCAACACACAAGATCAGTTTAAACCAATATGTACAAACCAATATGAAACAGAGGCAACAATAAAATTGAACCACACATGTATAAATGGGACAACATGCTTTAGACAGTTCAATACAAGGAATGAAACACAAATTGTACCAGACTTCAAGAGGAACCAACACACATGCACTTCAAATTTTAAAAAAAGACCGACTACAATGAATAGGTGAAACGCAATGATAGCAACATTTCGACCAGACACATAAATATATACACTTGAATACATATATGCACACACACACACATATATGAATTCAAAGAATATAAAAACTCCCAGCAAATCAGCAGTTCAGAGTACAAGTTAGCACATGAATCATTTCAAGTATGACTCAAAGAAGATGCAGCACCGGATAAGTGAAGAAAAGACCATACTCCAACCAAGTGCAACATAACTACATGCAATATGAAAACTTTAAATAAAACATGACAGCACCCTGCACATGCAACCAGAGGGGACAAAGCGTAGTAGCAGAGCATATGTACATGAACACACCAGACATGCTCAAGACCACATGCATATAACGTGAAGACTAGATCAATTCAAATCAAACCAGACTGCAACATCAAAGGCAAAAAAACATAAAAATGACAATACATATGACATAGCCACGGCAACAAGTTCAACTTAAACCAAGAGTGCACAGTGATATGCAATGAGCAATAATATGACAGTGAAGTAATTAAATGTATCATAATGCAACATTACTAGTACAAGGCAGTGTTCAAAAATGGTAATTAACAATAGCAGTTCAAATAATGTCAGAAGCCATGAACCAAGGCCGGTAGCAATTCAAACCAGTAGACCGAGATAAAAATTCAACTAAGGTCATATGGATAAGCTACGATTTGGTCAAAGTTCAGATTATTGCAATTTCAAATGGCCGAAGTCATAGGTGAAAAGTGAAAGGGAGTGGGATTAAGATTCTTAAGGCTAATTTAACACTAGAGGGAGGGTGAATAGTGATTAATGGATTCTAAGACTTATATGGACTAAATTAAAATTATGACACAAACAAATACAGAATTTAATCATAGAACAATCACAGAATCAAATGCAGATGCAGAAAGTAAATAAAAAGCAGTAAAAGGAAAGAATTTACCGGATTTTATACTTGTTTGGAGTTACCCTACATCCAGTCCTATACCAAGGTAAATATCTCATACAGATTTTTATTATACCAATGTCGAGATTACAATCCTCAATTTCTAAAGGTCTTGAGGTACCCTCCTATCTCTCGTGTCCGGGGCAAACTCTCTTTATTACAGGACACAATATCACCCAATTGATTTTTTGGCACAACCACACCTTATAGAGAGACTCGATAAACTTTTGATTAGAAATTGATCATATAACTCTGAATAGCACTTTGATCTTCAAGAGAGGACAGAGAATCAAACAAGAATGAGATCCTAATTTGGTTCACTCGAGAATTTCGGTACGATCTTAAAAATATGAAAATTTAAGAATATGGATTTGTGGAGAAGAAGGAGTGAAGAAAATAGTTAGTTAAAAATTCGTTTGTGAAGGCTATTTATAGACTACCAATAGCCATAACCATTCGTGAAGAGATTTAAACGAATAGACACTTCTTTTGAAAATTAAAACTTTTAAATTCAACGACCACCATGTCGACATGGGGCATCCTATGATGTCGACATCCTAAAAAAAAACTATGTAATTTTTTTTTTGAAAATGGCATTGAAAGGAAAACTAGATGAAATGATTCTGGAGTTAAATAAACTGATTTTCCAATGTTTTAAATTAAATAAGAGTAGAAAATTATATTTTTAGAATGTATATATGAATTTAATTTAAAATCTCAAGTATATATATGTTATAAAGAATATTTAAAAATCAGAGGATAGTTTTAAAAACAAACGAATTTTAAAACAAGTGTTTATTTAAAAACAAAAACAAAGAATGTTTTAAGGCTAAAACATCTTTTGAAAATCATTTGAAAATATAATTTTTAAGGTTAAAATATTTTGAAAAGCAGTTTGGAAAATCCGTTTTGCGCCTGTGGAATATCTCATCACGTTAGGACTCGAGAACTTGTACAAAATCAGGATGTTCGTGGGTTTCTAAGTCACTTGTCGTAGGTTTGTAAGCTACTTGGTTTGGGTTTGTAAGCCACTAAGAAGGTAGAAATGGATTCCATCCCAAATGAAATTTGGGATGAAGATTTCCGTGCTATTATGAAGTTTTAACAAAAACTAGACACTTATCTTGAAATCTCGATCTTGATACTCTAGAGTCTTCAATTTCGATATCTCCATTCTGAATCTTGAGTCTTGAGTCTTTATACTGATCAGTGTTTAGTAATCAATACCTGCATATACACACACACACACACACACATATATCCTGCATATACATATCTATCTTGACTATAGTGTTAATATATATTTTATAATAAGATAAGTTAAAAAGGTTGTTGTCATCAAAACCAACATCTCAGATCCTAGTAATATCCCCCTTTTTGACGATGACAACCTGTATTTACAAAATGTACTTACCATACCATAACTCATATCATAACTCCCTCTTACTCCATGACTCCCCCTTACTCCAAGCCAACTAATATTTTATAACTTCTCCCCCTTTGTCATCAACAAAAACTTCTTACTAATAAATCCCCTGAACTTGATATAAGATAATCAACCATAATACAATAGAGTAATCTATATATAATTGTAATAAGTGCTAAGTATGAAATGTGATCATAAATGTGAAATGTGGTCATGATTGTGATCATAGGTGTAATTCATAAGTAAATCAATCATCATTCAATCATATTTATAGTACTTATTCAATCCAATCATATATACAAACCATACCAAATATTTTAAATAAGTCAAGTCAATCAAGTTTAAAACACACCAATCAAATCAAACAAATAACATACAGAATGATTAGAAATTCCTAGGTACTTCCACACATCCATCTTCTCCAAAGATAGGGTCTACATTGATGGCATCCCATTCTTCTTTATCTTTGTCGAGAGTAACTAGTCGATTTCCTCAGAGATCGTTCTTGTTTAGAGATGAGATCATCCAATGAAGGGCATCGAAATGTCTCTCTTGCTCCTTGATCATCTATATTTGACTCAATTCTAAGTAGCGCTGATTATGAAGTATGAATGTAAGGATATTCTTGAAGGAAGTGAGAGTTTCTTCAAGAATATCACTTATATTCTTAATCGGAGAAGCCATAATTCAAAAAATAGAAATAAATATGAAAGGGAGTGATTAGAAATGGAGTTTGATAATTTATTCTGGAAGAAATAGGTATGAATAGGGGTAGAAAGTCGGTTAAAATGAATAGACGCAATTCAGTCACATGAAATTGATATTTGAAAGTGTAACTACTTTTTGCCCGTTGTATGTCAATATAGGGGGATGGTGGATGTCGACATGCCTCTGCCTAAAGTGACAATTTGCTTTGTTTTGAATATTATGAACAAATCTATTCAACTAAAACATGTATAATATAAAAACAAGAAATTACAGAGACAATTGAAGTTGAATAACAAGAAATAAAAGATTTCATTAATGTTTCTAGTCAACATTATATAAAATAATATTAACTAAAATAAAGGAAAATACATGGACAGAACTTGAAGCAAACAAGATAATATGAACTAAAACTAATTAGATGAAGATGAAGAAGATGATAGTCCAAGATTTCTACTAACTTTCCCGAAGAACTTGTCGATTTTAGTGGAAATCTTATCCATTTTCTTACTCATTGATCTTTTGAGTGTCTTTTGATTTTCCACTATAATTCTTTGATTTGTGAGAATGGTCTTATTGGACGGATTAGCGGGATTAGTAGGATATTCAATACTCTCTAAAGAACTTGATCCTCCTCTTCCTCGTCTTCAATTTCCATTCCTTCCTCTTCCTCTTCCTCTTCTTCTTCTTCTTCTTCTTCCTCCACTTCTTCCATCTCTTCGTGAGCAAGCCTTTCTTCCTTTTTCGTAAGTGTTTCATGCAGTTGAAACACTAGTGGAATTTGCATAAGGGAAATGTTTCCATGGTTGAACACCATTCTAGTTATAAATTCTTTCCTTTTGAAATCAACTCCAAAGTAATTAAAAATCCGAGTGAGATAAACTTCATGATATAATGTGTTTTCAACCATAGTAAAATTCTTGGGCCTTAGCACATCCAAAATAACTTGAGCCCAATTAATATCATAGTTTCCAAAAAATGCAAAAAGAGCATTGCAAACTTTCAAAGTTGGGTTGTTCTAGTTTCCCGATCTTGATATAAGGTGTGTTGAATAAGAAGGTCAACAATTCTTGCATTTGGACGAAAAAAACGATTTTTGAATTCAAAATTGTCATCCTCTTCAAAGATGTGATGAAATGTCTCTCGATTATTTTGATTTATTTGAAATTCCGAGAGATTCATTCCGGTATAATTGCATCCCAAAATATTTCCTAAAATTTTACAATTCAATACTATTTGTGTTCCTTTAACACTACTCCAAATTTGTCCATCCTGTCCATCATAAAAACCGTGATTCAAACTCGCATAAAAAATATTTACAAGATTTGTATAACATACAAAATCATTTTGTTTGTTATCTACTACACTAAGAATAGAACATTTTTGAAAAAGAATTTCAATTTCATAAGAAGAAAAATATTCAAAAATAGCAAATTTCCCTGTATGAATTTTACCAAAGTTTACATAATTGATGTAAGCTTTGATAGCTTTCGGGTCATTAAAAGAAAGTTTTTGATAGCTTTTGGACGCCCAATGGTATTAGGAGTGCTTGAAGAGGCCATTAAAGAAGTTTAAGAGGAGTTGAAGATAATGAAGATAAATTTGAAATTTGAAATAAAAGTGAAAAGTGATGATAAGGAGGTGAATTAAATAGAGATTCTATAGACATATTCTCTGGTCAAGAGAAATCTTTCTATAGCTTTGAAATTGGTGAAAAGGTGGAGAGAAATTCAAATTTTGAAATCAAATTCTAAGGGGCATGTCGACATGGGGTATCCGAGTATGTCGACATGTGCCTATTGAATCGAAGGACAAGCATCTATTCCTAATTTCTAATAAATGTATATATTATATCCTACATTCTACTTATGTAATTCCTGTGATATATTAAATATAACAATACTTAAATATTAATAACTTAATATTTAAAATATTATTAAAATAATATTATTTTTGAATTTAAAATTCAAATTTCAAGGGATAAATTTGAATATAAAATTCAAGGAATTTAAAAAAATCAAGCAAGCAAACAAGCATCCATTCAAACAAGAAAAATTAAAAATAATGTAAATGCGTACCTATTTTTAGATCCATACTCTCATCGTCATCTGATTCATGAATAGCAGTGAAAACAAAGATTTGAATTATCCGTCTTCTTTTCATCGTCACTGGATGATGAGCCTGAGTCATCAAGAGTTGCTGTGTATGCTTTCTTTCTTTTCTTTGACGAATCATTATTTGAAGGGAACAGTTGTTTATTTGGATACGAACAATCTTTCCTATGATGCCCGACTTTATTGCAATTGTAGCACCTTTCATTATTGACGTTCTCCGTATTATTTCTGGAATTTCTTTGATCATTTCTTTTGTAATTATTCATTTTTCTATATTTTAGGAATTTTCGAAAGTTTCTTGTCATGAAAGCAATCTCTTCATCACTGTCTGGTTTCGAATCTTCAGCTGTTGCATTGAATGCTGATGACTTCTTTTCTGAAACCTAGTTTTATCTTCTTCCTTACATATGAACTTCATAAGACATCAGATTCACAATCAATTCTTCTATTTTCATTAGACTGCTATCATTTTCTTCTTTGATTTCAAGTGTATTTTGATCCTATTTAGGAGTGAGTGAATTTAGAATTTTTTTTGACTTGGTCTTCCTCCAAAAAGTTTTTTCCCAGTGCAATAAGTGAATGAACAATATCTTGAAATTGACAATACATGTCGAAAATGGACTCATTTGCATGCATTTTAAACAATTGAAACTGATTGGTTAATATGGAAATTTAAATCTGTTTAACTTTACTTGTTCCTTCATGAGTAACTTGCGAAAAAATTTCAAATTTCAAATGCAGACTTACAAAGAGATACTCTATTAAACTCATTCCTATCTAGTGAACAAAATAATATATTCATGCCTTTGAGTTATTTTGTGCAATACCCTTTTGCTCAGCAGTCCACTGAGCAAAATTTGTAGTTGGTTCACATACTCAGTTTGTGTGATATTCCAAGTGTCTAATCCTACTAATTGTAAATAAATTTTCATTCTACAATCCCGATATGCATAGTTACTGCTATTGAAAAATGGTGGTCTGACAGTAGACCGACCTTCTATGAATGAACTGATGTTAGTGTTAACAGAACTAGTGCCAGAGTTAACATTACCAGTGTTGGTAGCCATTAAAACAATTTTCAAGTTTCAGATTATGAAAAATATGAAAACCATGCTCTGATACCAATTAAAAGGGAGTGCGAATTAAGGATCTTAAGACTAATTTAACACTAGAGGGGGGTGAATGGTGTTTAATGGATTCTAAGACTCAAACATAGATGCAGAAAGTAAATAAAAAGCAGTAAAAGGAAAGAACACACCAGATTTTATACTCGTTCGGAGTTACCCTAAATCCAGTCCAATATCAAGACAAACACCTCATACAGATTTTTATTATACCTATGTCGAGATTACAATCCTCAATTTCTAAAGGCTTTGAGGTACCCTCCTGTCTCTCAAGTCCGGGGCAAACTCTCTTGATTTACGGGACACAAGATCACCCAATTGATTACCAAACACAACCACACCTTATAGAGAGACTCGATAAACTTTTGATTAGAAATTGATCCTATAACTCTAAATAGCACTTTGATCTTCGAGAGAGGATAGAGAATCAAACAAGAATGAGATTCTAATTTGATTCACTTGAGAATTTCGGCAGAATTTTGGCACGATCTTAAAAATATGAAAATTTTAGAATATGAATTTATGGAGAAGGAGTGAAGAAAATAAGAAAATAGTTAGTTAAAAAATTCATTTGTGAAGGCTATTTATAGACCACCAATGGTCATACCCATCCGTGAAGAGATTTAAACGAATAGACACTTCTTTCAAAAATTGAAACTTTTGAATTCAACAACCACCAAGTCGACGTAGGTATCCCATGATGTCGACATCCTTAGTTAAAATACTATGTAAAATTTGTTTTAAAAGTGGTATTAAAAGGAAAACAGGATGAAATGATTCTGGAGTTAAATAAACTAATTTTCATATGTTTCAAAATAAAGAAGAGTGGAAAAATATATTTTTAGAATGTATATATAGATTTGATTTTAAATCTCAAGTGTGTGTATATATATATATATTATAAAGAATATTTTAAAATAAGAGGATAGTTTTAAAACAAACGAAGTTTAAAACAAAATTTTATTTAAAAACAAAAACAAAGAATATTTTAAGGCTAAAACATCTTTTAGAAAATCATTTGAAAAGATAATTTTTAAGGCTAAAATATTTTGAGAAGCAGTTCTGAAAATCATTTTGAAAAACCATTTTGAAGTAGTTTTGTAAGATTCTTCCTACATAATATCTCATCACATCAGGACTCGAGAACTTGTACAAAACCGGGATGTTTGTGGGTTTGTAAACCACTTGTCGTAGGTTTATGCTTCTTGTCGTGGGTTTGTAAGCCAGCAAGAAGGCAGAAATGTTTCCATCCCAAATGAAATTCGAAATGAAGATTTTCATGCTATTATGAAGTTTTAACAAAAAGTATCTTGAAATCTTGATCTTGATAGTCTAGAGTCTTCAATCTTGATATCTCCATTTTGAATCTTGAATCTTGAGTCATTATACTGATCATTCTTTAGTAATCAATACCTATATATATATATATATATATCCTGCATACATATCCATCTAGACAATAGTGTTAGTATATATTATATAATATGATAAGTTAAAAAGATTGTTGCCATCAGAACCAATATCTCAGTTCCTAAAAAAAGAACGAAACCGACTCAGAGAAAACCCAAAGAAAAGGAGTAGCATTCAAAATCATGGAAGGACAAATACGAATTGAACAAGTCAATATCATCACCATCGTTCGATATAAAATCAATTACCGAGAAAATCACATGAAGGATTCAAACTAGAAATATATGAATTATAATGTTTTCACCCTATAAATATAAAACAAAAATCATCATTGGAAAACATAGAGTTCGAAAGCTAAACCGAGTCAAGCATAATTATAAATCAAAAGGGAAAATCGCATATCGGTATTTGAATTCAACGTAGAAGTGACCGTAAACAATAATCAGCTAAGGGATCGATTGTCAAGGCAAATCAAAGATAATTCATCACTGCAATCGACCATATATTATTCAGTGATTTCCTTTTTGAGCAAAGCCCAATATTTCCAGAAACCCTTTATTCCAGATCGAAGAAGAAGCGGTCGCAAAATAAAAAGGGGGATCAGATTCACTTTGCACGATTATTTTTAAGGGCTGTCTTTTTTTAGGCCGGTTTTAATTTTTGTTTTGGGCTCGAATTATTAAATAGGGTTAAGTTAGTTTATTTATTTTCAATTGTAATTTTCTTTTTTAAATTATGTAACTAGGTTATGAACAACGTGTCATAGTTCAAGAATTCGAAACTCAGTGGCTGAGTTGTGGTAGGGTTTTAAGCGTAGAATTGGGTTAGTCATTAGCGGTTGTCGCAAGTTTACGTGTGTAAACGTATGAATACTTAATTTCTAGTAGAAACCTTGGGGGCAGCACGCTAGACAGGGTTTTGCCGAAGACGGGCAAATCTGTGTTGTTCTATTTCTGCTTTTATTATTCTGATATTATCTGCGCTGCAACTATTATATTTATTTCCACATTAAATTTTATTATTATTAGTATCACCCTATTCACCCTCCTTCTAGGGTGAATACGATCCTACATGAATTCCATACAATGACTGAGCAACTAGGATACTATCTGTCAGGGTGCGTCTGTAGATAAAACAACACAGAGGACCTTACCGGATCCACCGCCAACACAGAACCAGCCTACCACTTGACTAGTAGTACCGAATATGATCACCCCTCCGTTAATGGGCCACTAAGCATACAAATGAGAGATAATATTGGCTCTAGATAGTGATGATCATACCCTACTTGGGAGTGACACTTAACCCTGCTACATCTCCCATGTTTTAGTCATTCTCGGTTGATGAGGCTTGAGGCTATGTTTTACCTTTTATATAGCACTTTCTACTTGGAATAACACTGCCGTTTAGGCAAACAATGTAACGCCAGCATTCATCCATACAAGTTCATACTGGGACTGAACGAGACACTTGAGAGCTCCATTGTCAATTCCATCATCTTCAAGATATCTTACCTTTAAATGTTTGAGTTGGATCAAAGTGGTTTTCGGATAACAAACACCATCTCGGCCTCTTCGAAACAACATTCAATAATTTTCGGTAAACTCAACCCCTGTTCTTTAGGAAATAAACAATCAAATAAAAGAGCGGCGATCACCTCATAATCGTAAGTAGATGGATTTCCTTATCATTTGTTCTAGGAGCACGAAACGAGATTTATGCGTACAGTACAACATCGTCGAAGACCATATAACTCACGTGTTTCTCCTAGATATTTTCAATGTTATGTTTTGGCTCCAATTTTTGATAGTCGATTATTTAAATGTCAAATAATAAACATTTAATCGGGGATTTAATTACGTAGGGAAAACCGTCATTGGTTAAGCACATAAACAACCGCTAGCCTCTTTTATTAATAAATCTTTTCACTCGCTAAAATCACTTGTAAATATTTGTACCAAAATATTTTTAAAAAGATCATTCACAAACCCTTATATTTTCAATATTTTAAAAATATACTTATACTTATTTCAACAGCATATGTATATTCACAAAATAGAGAAAGTTTTCCTTTTTGCACATTTCTATAATGGATTTATAAATTCGTTTACAAATCTCTAAAACACTTTTATAATTCCATAAGACCATTTATAAAGCACCTTTTACATAAATCTATAAACCCATTTCCAAAATCCATTTATAAATATCTAAGGTCATTTATAAAATTGTTTTTTTTTACCCATTTTCAAATCGTACTTTAAGTTTTCCAAACCATGTTATAAGATTCCTCTTATAAAACCTGCTTATGTTTATATAACCCTATTATAAACCTCGAAAACATTTATCATTTACTGTTAAACACTATTATATAATAATAAACAGTAATTGACTACAAAACATCCTAAAAATAATAATTAATAATCTCAGAACATTCTTAATAAAACAAAAATAATCTATCTTTAACATTATTATAAATTATTATTATTATTTTCCAAAACATTATCGATAAATAATTATAAAATTTCAAACCACATTAATATTTCAAATAATTAACCAATCAAAATATTAAAATATTGATAACAACTTTAAAACAATATTAATATAAATAAACAACTTTTAAAACATAAATATACTTTCTTGATAAAAATCTATACTTAAATTTCAACATAATCATTTCCATATTTGTAAAACTATATTTTATAAATTTCCTTCTATTTTATTAGACTTCCTTTTTATAAAATCTCTTTATTTATGAAATCCCACTTATAACTCAGTCCCTTTACAAATCTTGCTTGTTTATAAAAATCCCATTTTAAACATCAACCACGATCCCTTTTTAACGCTGCTTTTATATATGTAAGTTTCTTTTACAAATTTCCAAATAGAATGAACTATCTTTCTAAAACAACATTCCATATCTTATTATAAATTCACAATTTGTGATTCCCAATTTACACAATGATAAAAGTTTCCCTTAATTTATTAACACTATTTAAATCCATGCTTTTATTATTTAACAACCCTACTTTTGGTGATTACCTATAAAAATTAAACTATAACGGCGGTTCTAATTTAATAATAAAGAAATAAAATAAAATGGAAGCATAAAATTTGTTAAATTTTTAATTTTGAATAAATAGTGGACCTTGGTAAAATATAATGGTTTGGTTGGTAATAAATTGTGAATAATGGTAATATGATAATTTGGGGATTAATTAAATTAATAAAGTGAGATAAAAGATTTTAATTCAGCATTAGTTTGTTGAAATAAATGTAAAATGTTGAAAATAAAGTTTTAGGAACTTTATTATATTAGATGTGATAAAAATGAGCACTTCATAGTTTTTTGAGGAAATGCAATAATTTTACAAATTATTGCCAAATATGATTTTTATTAATTTTAAATGAAGTATTTGATTTAATATTGTATATTTTATAAAAAAAGGTGGAATTCGTTCTAAAATAGTTTTTGAATGTAAAAATGTTGTTAATAAAGTTTATTGTATTTAATTAGACGAGAAAATGAGTTTTGTGTGAATTTTGATGTTAAAAATTCTGTTTTATGTAATTAATAGTGTAAATTGAAGCATTTAATTAAAAATAGAGTTTTAATAAAAGAATTGATTTTTATGGCTAAAATAATCTTTTATATGCAGTGAAAACATTAAATTAGCATAAACATTTATTGTATAAAATTAATTTGGGAAAAATATATGTAAATATGTGAAAATAAGGTGAATTAAAGTGTAACATTGAATAACTTAGTTAAATTTTAACTAACTATGGATACAGTCTATTTGGGTAATGGGTTCAAACCCAAACCCATTCACTAAAAAAGATCTGGAGGGAGAAACTATACCGAACGTACACATTTCTCTCCTCTTTTCAACATCTTCCAAAAACAACCAGAGAAAAAGAAAAAAATGGTGGCTTCCTTCTAATTTCAAAACTAGCTTCAAATTAAGTGAAGTCAAGAAGATAAATTAGCAAATCAAAGTGAATAACAGGTAATCATAACCATAATCTAAAATCATTTCATCAATTTTTTGTTTGAGAAAAATGTTGTCTATAACATTTATCCTCTTTGCTTGCTTGTTTTTTTCTTAGTTACAGGTCAGTGAAGCTTCTTTAGACCTGAAAGACATCATCTTGCATCACCAATTCTCTTAAAATCATGCTAAGGTGAGTTATAACTCACAATTCTAACTTAAAATCATGTCGCAAGATGAAAATTGCAAAATACTGCTTACTTTAAACAATATTTTGCTGTTTGAAAGTTTATAAAGAAAACCGTTTTAAGGTACTTCGTTTTTTGTTCATGTCTCTCAATTCTTGTCATGAAATCATGTCGGAATTCTTTCGGAGGGCAGTGCTATGACCAATTATACTACAATCTCGGCGAGATGTATATCATGCATATACTTAGGATTGTATAAGAATATTCTACTCGTTATGTTGGAACGTAACAAATATGCGAATGCTATATTGATATTATATTCACATAAACACGGGCTTTAGTAAGTGTGAGACGGATTATTGTAACTAGTGATTTTTGATTTTATTGTTAAATAAAAATAATCAATCTTTCAATGAGATGAAAAAAAATGATAGAGATCTTTTTTTCTTTTCCATATGTTGTTGTTGGTGCATGTCAATTTTCATAGCCTAATTTATTTGGTAACAGCCTAAAAGAATTGCTCAAAAACTAGTTCGAACGACTGCAGAAATGCCTGTAGAAAATGCGACCATCCAGTCGACCAAACTTCCATAGGGGTCGACCTTAGGGTCGACCCAGGCTATTCATAGGTCGACCTCAAGATCGACCTATGCATTATGAAGGTCGACCTGTAGGTTGACCTACATGTCGACTTGGGCACTTGTATTTGCCATGTTCAATTTCCTTTTTCTCCTGTGTTTTATTCTGTTCGTTTTACTTCTTCTAGCAATTTTTGGCAAATAATTCTTGTGACATTTTACACTGTTTTGAAGGGCTTTCACCTATCAATAGGTAAGCCAACATTAGTGTTGATCCGTACTCCGGATTGAAGTGTTTTTTAAGATGATTTCATATGCTGATTTTCAGCGTCTTCAGTGATTTTTGGAGTTTTCGAACACGGATTTTTTAAAACGATTTCGAAATGATTTTTATAATAAAATAGATTTTGAAATAAATATTTTACAATATTTATAATTATTTTTAAAGCCATTAAAATTTATATGTTCTCTATAATAAAGATAAATTTCAAAGGAATGTTTTCCAAATGATTTTAGAAATTGTTTTAAAAATTAGTTTTCTCAAAACAAATTATTTTCTATATAAAATGCACATTTTAGCACTCTTCGAGCGTACAAGAAAGGGAATTAAAGGATTTAGTAAAACATGTGGTATGGAACACATGCGTTTACTTTTTCTGTTAATTCCCTACTTGTTTGTTTGAAGCAAATTTTGCACCCTTTGAGAGGGCGATTTGTGATTTAAATGATTTTGTTTTCTAGCGTGGCCTTGACTTACAGCTAGTAAACCGATAAATGAGAACGCGCGGTATGGGATGCATAGTTACCATTACCCGGGTTACTCTCTGAGAGTTTGTGACACATTCACGAGTTATTGCTAGTACTTGGGTTGTTGGGTCCTATGTATACATATATAGCTGTTGGGCTAATCATGGGTTGTTGGGTCCTATTTGAGGCCGTTGGGTCTCTTATACACTGTACTTGGCAAGCTATTGGGCCACTGATTGGGCTATTGGGTCCTTTCTACATTTATTGCTATTGGGCTAATATTAAACTGTTGGATCCTATGCTTTATATTGTTGCTTTTCTAGATTTCTTTATGTTGATTTCTAGAATTTTGATGATTTATAAATGTTTTCACCATGGTTGTCTCTATTGAATTATTTATATTTCCTGAGTGCTATTGAGTTGTTTATTATATGGTGATTACATTTTGGAGTTTTCAACTCTTAGTCGAGTTCTAAATATAGTGATTTATAGTTTCCATTCTTTGGCCTTTTTGAGATTTGTGATCTCCTATTTAGGAGTTATAATTGATGAGAGCCAGTATTTTGGCTTTTGTAGATGCTGATGAGGTGAATGTTTTTGATTATTTGATATTACTGTTGAATTTTCCTCTTTCAAGAAACTTCTATAAGAAGTATTTTAGTGGTATTATCTCATATTTAATAGTTGATAGATGTTAATCATTCTTCTCTTTTGAGAAGAGATGTTATTACTTATCCCTTTATTTTACCTTTCATATGCTAATCATTTTACTTTAAGTTAGACCGACCCGTGTATTTTTATATACTTGGGTCAGACCGAATTATTTCAGGTTAGACACCTATCATAGATATCTACTATGCTACATCCACTTTAGATTATCCTCTAGTCACCTTTTGTTTAGTCTTGTTGATGTTTTGTAAACTCTGATATGTATTTATTCATTTTGACTCTTTGTATATATTTTGGTCCTTGTACCACCACTGTTGTGTCACTATGTAGTGTACTGTGATGTATCTGTGTATATGTATATATATGTTTGACTGGTGTTCTGTGATCTGTTTATATTTTGTTCTGATAAATCCGTTAGCCACCGTAGTTTTGTATTAAACATTTATTGAGTATGTCGATTTGCTTGAGAAAGATAAAAGTGAAAAAAAATTAGAGCACCTAATCGACATATTTAATAGTTGTTTAAGACAAAGCTTACGGATGGTTGCTCCTAACCAGCCCTATTCTCTATATTAGCAGACAGTATTACTTAGTAATACTCTTTGTTAATGTGGGTCTCGGATTGAGGCCTCACATATTAAAAAAATACGATTTTACAAATCTTCACTTCATATTTAAAATATCATTTTTATAAATTATCACACTTATAAATTCCATATTTATAAATAAATTTTAACATACGTACATACATATATACATACATACATATATATATATATATATATATCACTTGATATAAAATGGGTAATAAAATTTATATTTATATCAAAATATTTCTATCTTCTTCTTAGAACCATATCCCTTTATTAAAAAGGATGGATTAATTTTAAGATTTTAAAAATCTTTATTCATAGTTCAAAAATATCCATTTAAAATGTTTTATAAAACTACAAATTTATAAATTCTAAAATCGTACCCTTAATTTAATTTAAATAAGTTCCTTCTATTAGTAATTCAAGAATTATTGTTAAAAAAAATTCGACTTCACTTTAAATCCTTTTAAAACTAAATCTTCATTTTATAGTATCTTAAAATACTAAAAAATATGGCCCAATGCTACTATAGCACTAAATAAGAAGAAATCATTCATGTCATCAAATATGGCATCTAACGCATCGTATATCAAAATATATGAAAATTAAAATCAACTTTATGAGGAATCCAGTTGGATCCCACCAACATGCCCCCCTGCGTCACATATAGTATTAACCAAATAATATAAATCAACTAATTCGATGCGAGATCATACGCAAAGGGTCATCCATTCTTACATGGGAACGTAATAAGGTCTTATCCGCTCCATGGGAGGGAATATATCCAAATCAACTAATAAAACAGTAAATTATCCAAACATCCAATCAATAATTTAATTCAATTCTATAACATAACTAGTTAACCAAAAAGGTGAGTTAAACTCATGTTGATTCCATTTTCACCAAAAAACTCCGGCACTAATTTAAATTGAACAGGCGTTCAATTTTAACCCAAATTCCTACGAGTTCCAAATGATTACAATCCAAGTTCATAACGTAGTATTCGTCAATACGATCACAATGCAACTTGTCGCGTTCAATTTGATCTCATTTGAAAAAGTTATGAATTAATTAATGATTTAAATAATTAAATTATAATTAACTTTTAGTTAATAATTTTTTAAACCAACACTTCAACGAACCGATATTTTCAACCATTCGCATCCGCACTAAAACCACATATGTCGGACTTGAATAATTCAAAATATTAGATTGTAAATATAAATTTGGCAAAACTCAGAATATACAGTAAACAAATCACAGATCGTAGACACAGAGTAATAAAATAATGCAACGGAAGCAAAGAGATAGTAGTTCATGAAGCTATTATATATATACATCAGAGTTAAACAAGCTACACAGAAGTAACAAGTTGCAACAGAAGTCTCAATATGATAATTCAGTATACATCATCATACATCACTAGAATCAACCGAATAATGTGTAAAGGGCGTTTTTCCGTACCCTTTGAATCGATAATAAACCACACATGTTCAACTCAAATTGCATGAAAAGACGGATCTTTAAGGGTGATAAAGAAAAGTAGACAGAACAGAATCTCACTCGAATAGAATAACATATAATATTGAACAAAATGTTTTACAGCGGAAAACTTTTAAATACATATATCAGAGTCTAATCTAAATTTAGCTTGGACAGTTATAAACATATGCCCTTACAATTTCTAAAAAACATCAAACAAAACAAACTAAGCACAGCGGATAACAGAATATGCTCATACGTCGATGAATAGCCCCAGCACTCCTCTGGAAACTCCAACCGTCTTTGACTAGACCTGAAACTACTCGGATCTGACCCGAGTATTGAAAATACCCAGATCAGGCTTGATAAACCAGCGTGAGAAAAACTCAATAATAGATGATAGTGTCATATATCAGCCTTTGGATAAAATTCTTGAAAATAAAGAGTATCTCATAAGACCACGCCCACACATATAGACAGACGGGTTTTTACCTTATGACAACTAAACCACTTTGATATCAAAACATTTGATATTATTTCTAATGACATCTCTTTGAAAACATTTGCAAATAAACTTACTAATCTTAGCCGAAATTGTTACCATTATTAAATTCCAGCATACAAGGTCCTACAAAAAAAACTGTAGGTTCTTATTGGAGAATGGATTTCCACACAAATGACCAGGCGCAGGATCTACCTTCCGAAATGGGTACACCTCTAGATGGATGTCCCGAGAAACCATCACACGGCTTCTCTACCAACACAAGACCGACCCACCTCTATAACTAGATGATACGGAATATGTCATCCCTCGGTCGTTAACGACCTTTATTTGAGGGCCCTTATAGCATACACCACATTAATTTACACCCCGACGTCATAGCGGGAAGAAATATATCTAGAAGGGGATGATCATACCCTAATTGGGAATGACCCACTTAGCCTTACCGCATCTAATCCTGTTTGGTCATTTTTGGTTTGATGAGGCTTGAGGCAAACGATTAGCTTTTCACATAACACATATCACAACTTTGAATGCCACATTGCCATTTCCGTTAACTACTAATTGCCTTCCACAAAAATACAACCCTTGAGCTCGTATGTCTCTAGGAGGGTGTTAAGCTAAGAGAAGTTGCCTTCTCCGCCACCACTGATGTACGTTTGTAAAAACCAATGTACGTAATCGTTAGAAATGTAATGTCAGACAAACGTCCATACAAGTTGTCAAGAACAGGACAAACCGAAGGCACTTTCCTCGGCCATTATTAGGCGAGAAGCCCTTACAATCCGAAAAATCTCCATCACGAGGAGACCACTGCTATAAATAACTCTATAAATGGGAGCTACCCAGAGCATGTTCAACAAGCAATCTTCATTCTATGAAGATCCCCCGTCTTCAATAATCATCATCTTTAACACGTCTTCATGTTGGAACGTATACATTGGTTCGAAGTGTTTTTCAGATAGGAAATATCCAAATCCGACTCCGGTTCCTTCGAAATCCAATTATCGATAAAAGTGAGTATGAGTATATATGATTTATTAAGTCTCTTTTCACTTTAATTCTTTTTGGATGATTTCAAATTCTCTTTCTTTTGACTTAGAGTAATTTCTAAGAAATTCAGTCTTTTGCTTTGGAAAATATCTTAGATTTCCTTACTTAATTATTGATCCAAATTTCTTAACTTTTAGGCGGGTCAAGAACAATGTTAATTAAGACATCGTTTACGATAAACCCTAAATCAATGTTAACAAACATTTTTGAGTAGATAGGATCATAAAAATCATTCATTATGGAAATTGTTTAACTTTTGGATAATACCAATCTTCTTTTATTTTGGAAAACTTAACAGAATCTTTTTATTTAAGAGCATCCGGGCTTTCCTTTCGATCTGTTCCACCACTCGCCTAAGAAAAGAGAACATAGGTCTGGTAAGTTCAGGGCACTGGTTGCTCCATCCCTAAAATTAGTTAAACACCTTGTTTTATCTTCCCAGATCTCACAGGTGGGACAAATGTACTAATCGTTTCCGCATACTTAGATTTTCAACTTTATTTTGGAATTGCTTATAAATATTTCAAATTATCTTTCAAAATGCTTAATTATCCTTTTTAAAACATTCACAATTTATTCTGGAAAACGTTGTTACATTTCGACTCACATTCAAAATGTTATAGAATTCACAACAGAAAAGTGCTGCGGAAAGTGCTATATAAGCTTATTTGATTAAATCAACTTTTAAACATTCGATAACTCATATTTTTCAATGCAAATCTCTTTCAAATAATTTAAATAAATTTATCAAATTTATTCCATATTTTTCCATAATTAAAAACGTTCATTTAACATATTTTCTGTTTTGGTCACTTAACTGCACTAGCACAATTTTTCTGGAAAATTGATTTGGACTTAATTTAAAATCTACTTATCGAAACTTTGATTTTCTTTCTTCGTTTAGAAGATATGGATATAATAGACCGGAATTTTCTTATCTCAAAGAATTCCGAGCTATATTCCGCTCTACACATTCATTCGAACTTTTCAATGCGAAATCGCGAGCTACCGTTGCGCGACGCCTCTAGTTTTAACTCATTTTTCAATTTTTGAAATAATCTATTCAAATTGGATTCAGCACTTATAATCATTCTAAATCAATATTTTCACTTTTTAAAGTATTTAAAATATATATTCACCATTACCATATTATAATATTCTTATATTCCCATTATTTTAATATAAAATTTTAAATTTCAATTTCAACTCAATTTCAATTCTAATCTCAAATTAAACATATTTAAAACTTAGATTTCAAATCTAATTTCAATTTAAACTTCAATTCAATCTCAAACTAAACTTCATTTTATCAAAATCGATTTCAATTTCAATTTCACTATTCATCTTAATTTCAATTTTTAATTAACTATCCTTTTCATTTTACTTCAAATTTCAAATTCTCTTTCATTTTAACTTTAATTTCACCTCTAAATGAAAAGAAACTTATTTTTCCAAAATATCTCTTACTAAAATATGTTCTTTTTAAACAAAGGGATTACTTAATCAAAATGAACATATCCAATATTCATATTTATCACTAACATAACATCCATTCAACCAATCACATGCATAAGATTTCAAATCTAACATTTTTTTTTCAGAAAAGAATTTTATTAATAAACCCCAAAAGCCGTCAACATGCCTGACAGGTAACCAAGAAAAGAAAACCAACAAACCAGAACTAATAGTATAAAAAATAAAACCGAAAACCACAAAACCAGGGGAACATTAGAAGACGCCAGATATAGAGAAAAGCAAAACCGGTCAAACCACAGTAACGACAGAGGAACAGAGATCTGAAAAAAAGCGATCCGAGCAATCCATCGCGCATAACCAGAAAGAGTCGAAAACCAGCTCCGGCCAAACATGAACATCCAGGACCTGAAACCAATAGCAACAAAAATAAGAGAAAAAAAGGGGGGGACTGGGAAGGGAAAGCCAGAACCACCTGGCTCGCAACCGGGCCTCATCCAATTCCCTCTCTAGCGGAAGACCGAGTACAGGAAATAGATAGCAAGGGCACAACGGGGCCAGATCGGGAACTAACCGCTCCCTTGAAAGGTCAACCACGAAAAGCCAAAAAAACATCGTTCCTAACCCGACGAATAATGGAAGCGGGATCCATGGGAGATTCCTCAAATATTGCCTTATTTCTCGCACACCAAAGGTGCCAACAGATAAGACACGGAATCAAGCGAAAGATGACAGAGCGCAAGGATTTACCCGAGATACCGTTCCACCAGGTGCTCTGTAAGTCAACCGGCGAGCCGTATCTCCCTCGGATGCCAATCGGATTCCCGAAATAATTCCAACAAGCTCGTGCAGTGTTACCCGAGAAGAGTAAATGATCAGAAGATTCGGATACCCCGTTACCGCAGCACCTGCATCAGGATACGAATGGAATGCCAATCCTCTGAATGTTCTAATCAACTGGCAACCCCTTATGAAGGGTTCGCCACATGAATAAAGACACTTTTGGAGGGATTCTAGAGTCCCAAATGAAAGAGAAAATAGGGATAACCGGAGCCGGAGTACGAGTAGAATTCCACGCTTTGAAAATGGAAAACGAACCACCCTCCCAACCTGAAAGGCCTCTGTGAGAGTCAGAGAAAGATTTGATCGATTGCATGTGCTTCCAAGTCTCACTAGCGAAACTTGGAGAACCAGAAAAGCCAGCGGAGGCTAGCCTTTGGTACTTGGCATGCAAGAACTTAGCCTATAAGGAATCGTTTGCCCCAAATCTGTACCACAACTTGCAGGCAAAAGCCGAACAAAAGTCCTTGAGGTTGCGCACACTAAGTCCGCCCTCATTCTTGGGGGGACACACCACATCCCAAGAAACCCAGTGATGACGATGGTTGTCAATCTTCGACCCCCAAAAGAAGGACGAGGCCAAAGATCGGAAAGAACGAAAGAAAGACTCGGTAGGGGTCATCGCAGCGAAGACATGGGAACCCAACGAGCCTAAAACCGACTTGATAAGCACGAGTCTACCTGCCTGAGAAAGCAGCGACGCATTCCAACGAATAATCCTTCCCCTGACCTTGTCCGTCAGAGGGTCGAAAAGGGCGTTGAGTTTCCTACCTCTGTAGAGAACAACACCCAAGTACGGAAGAGGAAGGGAGGCCGTCCTGAAGCCGGTGAACGAATGGACCCATGAGACCCGGGAAGGATCCATGTCTTTCGCATGAACGAAGCAACTCTTCGAAGAGTTAACGAGTTGACCCGAGCAACGCTCGTACTGATGGATGAAGCAAAGCAGCCGACGAACAGACGAACGATTGCCGTTAGAGAAAATAACAATGTCGTCCACAAAGGATAAAGAAGACACAAGTGGGCACCCTCTCGGAAGACCAAAACGGTGAACCTGACCGAAAATCGTTAAGGTGTGGATCCCATGAATGAAGGCTTCAGCCGCAATGACTAAAAGAGATGGAGATAGAGGATCCCCTTGACGAAGACCTCTATCCGCCCGAAAGAATCCGTAGGCCGATCCGTTAATCAGAACGGAGAACCAATAGTTAGAGATAAGCCTCCAAACCAGATCGATAAGGGTTTCAGGAAACCCAAAGGCCCTCAGAACTCTAATGACAAAAAATCAAGATATGCGATCATAGGCCTTAGCCATGTCAAGCTTGAAAACAACATTAGAGCCTCTAACCTTCCGGTCAATCTGGGAAATCAGTTCCTGAGCCAACAGGACGTTATCAGTGATTAAACGACCCTTAACAAAACCTGCCTGAGAAGAGGAGATGATGCGATCAAGGAACGGAGCTAAACGACTGGCCAAAACCTTAGAAATCACTTTGTTGGAGAAGTTACACAGGCTGATTGGTCGAAATTCCACGCATGATCGAGGGTTATCACACTTCGGAATTAGGACCAAGTTGGTGGAAGACCAACTAATGGGAAGAATGCTGCCGGAAAAGAATTGCTGGATAGCCAAGCAGAAGTCCAGTTGAATAATAGGCCAAACACTCCGATAGAAGGAGCCGTTGAAGCCATCTGGGCCACATGCACTGTCCTTACTAAGAGCAAAGACGCTGGCCCGGATTTCTTCCAGAGAAGGCGGAGCAGCTAAGGCGTCATTCCCCTCCGAAGGGACCAACCGGGGAATGAAGGAGAGAATAGCCTGGTCCGGATCGGACACAGAAGGAGTACCCAAAAAGGATTGAAAATGAGACAAGATGGTCTCCTTGACTTCAGACGACGACGAAACCACAAATAGATCCGGCCTCAAAATTTCACGAATGGAAAGAAGGTTGACTTTCTTGCGGATAGTCGAGTGGAAAAATTTTGAGTTCGTGTCGCCTTCTACCACCCATTTGACCCTCGCCTTCTGGCGAAGATAGGCGTTTTCAATACGGAGTTCCGAAGAGAACACCAGTTGGGCAGAGGACCATCTCTCCTTGTTTTCGGCAGAATGGTTCACGTCGAACAAAGATTCAGCGAGGATGAGGGACTCCTCGGCCGCCCGAACACGATCGAAAATGTTCTTGAAAACATTGGAATTCCAATGTTTAAGGCGAGTCTTAAGACGTTTCAGCTTTTGGGAGAAAGACCCCTAAGGAGAAGTCGAAATTGGAGCGGACCACGATTCCTCCACAACCTGAAGAAACGAGTGGTGGGACCGCCACATACTAAGGAATCGAAAGGAAGAAGGACCCGTTAGAGAATGCGGAGAGCAGCGTAACACCAGCGGGGCATGGTCAGAACAGGAACGATGAAGATGAGAGGTTGAGAAGGAAAAGGGGAGATTCAGCCAATCTGAAGATCCAAAAATTCTGTCCAACCGGGATAAAATCCGGTTCGGACCCTCCTGGTTGTTAGACCAAGTATAAGCAGAGCCCACGAATGGGATTTCAGATAACCCAGAGCTGACAATGAACGAGTTGAAGTCAGAAACAGAGGATCGGTTGATGGCCATCCCTCCTAATTTTTCGGCCTGACTAGCGACAACATTGAAATCTCCACCCACAACAGAGCAAGAAAATCCCATCTCAGCTAGATAGAGAATATCCTTCCACAAGGATAATCTCTCCATTCTAGCGCACTTGGCGTATACCGCCGAGAAGAGAAAAGGTTGAAGGAAGAAGGAGGAAGAGCACACCGAAGAGATAAGCTGGTCCGAGTCAAAAACAGGGCGAACCACACAATCTTTGGACCAAAGAATCCAAATCTTACCCGAAACATTGGACATGGCAGCGCCAAACCCAAGCGACAGGACAATCTTGGTAATCTCTCCAAGACCCACAAAAGGTTCTAAAAGAGCTACCAAGCAAACAGAGTGTTTCCGGACAATACGCTTCAACCGGACGCATGAAGCCTCATTGCCAATACCACGAATATTCCAGAAAAGGAAGTTCGACATTAGAGCCTAGAAAAAGAGGAGCAGGAAAAGCAGAGAAAAGCAACGCAAGCTGAACTCAGATAAGATACAAGGAGTGAAAAGCAGACCGATCAGTCTGCTCAGTCGCCGCTATAGAGCGAGTACGGATAGTGCGAGGAATGATGTGCTGACCTCTCGATCTGCGACGGGAGCGCCTATGAGGAATCGGGTCCGAAACCCGAGGAATCGGCTCGTCAGAAGGACCGAACGAAGCAATCGAACCCGTCAGCCTGGAAGATGAAGGTCTGGAAGGAGCCGAGTTGTTGGTCAGGCGAGCTAAGCGATCATTAATGATCGCAATCTCCTCGTCGCTAAGCAGCGGAATGGAAATCGAAAAGGAGCAAGAAGAAGAAGGAAGGGAACAAAGAGAAGAGCAATAACCAGACGAAGAACCAGAAGAGTCTGAGGCAGACGGAGAGAAACGGAAGAATGTAGGGGAGCTGATAATGCGCAACCCACGGTGCTGTAGGAACCTAACCCATGCCGGACTGTCACTAATCAAACAGCCCCGCGCGACAGGTATGGTTCGCACGTTGGTCCTGACAGAGAGATCATCATAGCGGATCGAAGAAAGCTGGCAAAGTTCCCGGCTGTCCACATAGAGATCCGAGACTGAGACCACTATGCGACCAGACCAAGAATGTCGCCCGAGCCAATCGATCCAGGCTAGATGAAATTTCCGTAAGGACCAAAGAGGATCAGCCAACAAATGCAGACTCAAGGCAGCCATGAGCGACACTGAGAAGGCCTCGCCATGGCTCAAAACCAAAACCCAATAGAAGCTCCCGCACTGTCCGCTCCAAACGGAGCGCTCAGTACCGATAGGACCTGACACGTCACCAGTCAAGGGTTGGGCAACAGTGTCAGGGAGCACACACCAAGATGTGTCATGGCTCATAATCAAGCAAGAAGCACCATCAACTAATAACCAAACAGACACTGCATTACCAACAACTAGGAGCAAAAAGGAAAAAGAAGGCGAGAAGCTCACCTGCCTGCTCCGAACAAAATTCACCTGCAGTGCTCGTGCTTGACAAAAAGCAACCGAGCCAACCAACATCTGCTCATCAAACGAAGCAGCCAGCACACACGGGGCAACGTAATTCCCAATGTTGGAAACACCAAAACAATCAAGTAGCTGCTGACCCAAATAGCCAGAACAAGAGCTACACCGAGAAAACACAGGGCATTCCCCCAAACTGGAATCACCAGCAACAGTCATCTCAGTCGAAGCATCCATCCCACAACAATCAAGAAACCGCTGAGACGAAGATGAGAAGTCCTCAATTTCAGGACTAAATGGGGCGATGAAATCCCCATCAGCCGCAACATGCTCAAAAGAACCAAAATCACAAACCACCGATCCCACCAAGACCTTATCCTCCCCACAAGGCTGCAAAGCACACGACGCCGAGAAAGACAAGACAGGTTCAAATTGGGCGATGAAACCCCGCCTCGAAACCTCCTCAAGATTGCTCCGAAAAGTCGGCGCCGACAAAGGCAGGAAACAACGCCTAGAGGGAGGAGGCCGAGTCTTCAAACCAACGTCGAAGACTGGCAAAATCTCCATAAAACAATCCAAAACCCACAAGAATCTCGAACGACAAAGATTCCCAAAAAGAGAAACAGAGAAAACCCTAATTTCCACCGTGCGCTCACCAGAGAATGTAACCGAGATGGGGCCCGCCACAACTGCCAAGAGGGCAAAGGCAATATCGGAGAAAGGAGGACAAGCACGCAAGAACGAACCCGAAAGAACGAATTCGCCACCAATCGATTGCGGCATCAGAATCGAGCCTACTACTCACAAAACAGGCGGAGCCCAGAAATCGGCAGTGACGACAGAGAGCATAGAACAAGAGAAAAAACGAATAAGATCCAAGAGAAATTAGTCGCAAAGAAAAGGGGAATCAGAGGAGAGACGCCATTAATATTACCGTTTACATAAATATCTTTGTATTTCACCTTTTTCAATAATGCAAGAATGATCTATGCCAGATTAGTAGAGAAAAACCATTGTCAAATCTAACATTCATTATTAATATCATAACGGGATATATTATCACCTAATTTACTAACTATCAAATCATCCATATTAACAATCAATTTGGTATAAACATTCATATGTCATAAGGGTATAAATATGATTGTTATAACATAATCAAAATATAAATTCAAAAGCAATGGGAATTTCTCGCCATAAACCAAAGCGATTAACTTCCTACCAACATTCTAATCAACCAACACTTCACTAATTAATTCCTACTTCATTAAACACTATCAAACAATACCCTCTCCCATCCAATAGCTTGGCCGAGGCTTGAGATGGAGGTTGGCCAAAAATATAGAGAAGAAGCGATAGAGCTTTGAACTTGAATTTTCAAGATTTAGATCTGAAAAATAGGTCATCTTCTCTCTTATTTTTGACTCTCTTACTCACAAAATTTGAAAAATTTATTAACTGAAAAGTTGGTGCAAATTATTTTCTGTTGAATTTGAAAAAAATAATCATTTGAATCCATGTGGTTTTGAGGGAGGTATGATAGAATGAGGAATAGGTATTATCGGGTTGACAAAAATGAAGCCCGAAGGTACACTTCAATGAATTGAGTTTCCGTTATAGCAAACCTCAAAACTGGAAAAAATGATTAGCATAGACGTTGTAGCCACTGAAATTTCATATGGTTTTAAGTAAATAATTTCTAAATTTGGATCTGTTATGATCAAGCTTTGACTAAAACAAAATGACATATTTTCTGGCTTAAAATCTGGGCCAGAAAATATACTGGAAATAAGTGGAATTTTGACCTATTTATGCTAAGAACTGGACAAAGTGGTCAACATGAAAGTTGTAGCCACTGGAAAAATACATGAATAAAAAAAAAATTTGCAATTTGGTTCGGTTTTGAATAATTTATGGCCGAGAGAAAAGAGGTAAATATGGAGAAAATATAAGTTCGATTTGAAGAGAATAAACATTGAATTCTTCTAATATTTTATAAATATTTTGACATTATTTCTTTTTAATTTTTGTCTATTGCTTAGAAGCCATTAAAGAGAAGAGGAAGAAGATGAAGAAGCTTGAGAAAAGAAGAAGAAAAAATGTGAATGAAATGAGAGAAGGAGGTGGATATTTATAGAAAAAGAAAGAAGTGGTAAATTTACCAAAATAACCTCTTACCAAATTACCAAAATAACCTTACTTCAATCTAAAGTAATCTCCACTTTTTCAATACTTAACATCATCTTTCACATCCTTACTTTATGTCTTAGTCACTTAAAGATTAAGTAAAAAGAATATCATAATTATGTTGGCTTTGATTTGATGTGATTTGATGTCTACTTTTTCTTACTTTTGTTAATTCTTACTTACTTTTTCTAATGACTTCTAGAAGTTTTCTAATTTTATTTAGTAAAAGTATATGTGTTTAGTGAATTAATTAGTACTTGCACTATTTGAGTATATGTTTCTATATAAGAAAATAAAGGTGCGACGACGTTGCGACAACTTTTAATCGACAAAATGTTTTACGGTCACATTTTGACGTTTTAGTTAAACATTTATTTATGTAAACCAAATTTAAAAATGAATTTGTATAATGCTATTTCAAAATATTAACACTCATAAATTAATTAAAATAATTTGTTTAATCATTAAAACTTGCTTTTCTAAAATCAGCATTTTGTCTCTTTTGTTGACATAGGCAATTGTTACTATTTTTGAGTATACTCCTCTTTCCAAATCCTATCTAATTTTGTTTGAATCATATAACCTTACTTGTTTTACATTTAAAATCACTTTAAATATTATATTTTAAAGTGGTCAAATTCTTGGTCGTTACATACTGAAATCAACTGGACAATTGAAAGCGAAATAGATTGTTGGATCTTCAAGAAAATGCTATCTTAAACCACAGCATTTCTGAAGTGCTACCAATACTAATTCTGGATTTATAATAACATTTCAGCCACGTTAAAATTTCAATTTTTAGCCATTTTAACTTATAAAAATCATATTTCACGCTTCATAAAATATTCATTTGGATATCACTTAACTTATGATTTAATAAAATAAAATTTTATCAATAATAATCCAAATTAAACAATAATTCATTTATTTAGTCAAAAGCACATTATTACTTAACTTCAATTTTTTACCAATGACTTAATACTTTATTTGAAATACCCATTTCAGAAATAAAATAAGCTGTCGTAATAATACAAAAATCAACTTTCTTTGTAAATCTATTCATTTGGACATCAATTAACTATGATTTCAAGTTAAGTAAATTTATTACAAAATGTCCAATTAAAAACTGTATTTCATTTTTATTAATTCAAATTTCATTATTTACTTAACTAAAATGACCATTTGGAAACCAATTTCCAATTATCGAGTTAATTCATATTTAAATTGAATTTTATACATTCTACTTATACAATTTAACTTATAGAAAAACACTGCAAACTTATTTATACAAAACATGTCCATTTCATGAAATAAAATTCATTACAACCACTAAGCTAGACTTTAGAATTCCATATTAAATCAAATTTCATTTCAAAATCTTTAAATTACAAATTTAAAACCAAATAAAGATTTTTAAGATTTTTAAATTACAATTAAAACCAAAATCAATTTATAAAATTTTAATTTATAGAAAACCAATATCTCTTTATATTTCAAATATTTAAATCATAATTTAAGTTAAAATTTCATACATTCTAAAAATTAAAAATAATTAATAATTTTTTTTGAAAATAATACTTTAAAAATATTAACCATGGGCCTGTATAATATTTTCTAACCTAGGTCAAGTGATACGGATGTGTATCATTTCAATCCGTAATTTAAAAAGAAAAATCCGGGTTCCATCATTTCAAATCCGAAATCCTAAGTAAAATAAATACAATAAAAATTACTCGAGCCTATCATTTCAGCCCACAATGATCTTTCTTTATTCTAAAATCCGTTCGGCTATGTATCATTTCAACCCATAGTGATAGGGAACTTGCAGTATGATAAACAGGAAATAAAATAACTGTATAGCATATAATATCATATCAGATGATGTAACAGGTATATAAACAACATTTATACATCATATAAATATAAATATAACACAAGCATGTATAAACATAATATATCAGTTTTACATATTCACTTGTCATCATTTCAAAATTATAAAAGTACGAGTGATAAACTCACCTTCTAAAGCTAAAGAGAATATATAATGAAATGGTGTTACGGATCCAAACACGAATTCCAAACAAAGCAAGATTGGCACAAATTCGACGAACGGATCTGATAACAGGGACAGACAAAATCAAATCAAAACTGGATCGATGAAGATAATTGGTATAAATGAACTCATATATATATATATAACCTTAAATTTATATATATATATATATATATATATATATATATAAATCATATTTGTTTAATTTCAACACATATTAAATTAAATAAATATATATATATATATAAATATGTGTTTCAAAAATCCTTGTTTTAATTTAAACATATATTTAAAATAAGACATATGTTTATTTTCAAATCAATAAGTTAACTATAATATCAAAGATAAAATCTATATACATATTATGTTACGAACCATTCAGACACGTCCATTTATAAATCAAACATGTATATATATTATGTAAAATAAAATATGTTCATAATATCTCTTTTTAAAATCATACAGAATAAAACTCAACTATTATAAACTTCTTAAATTATAAACAACATTACCACTATCATTGCTATACCAGAGAAACCCAACTATTATAATACCTACTTATATTGAAACTCTATATATGCAGACTGCCAACATACTTTATGATAATATTATACTGACGTGGACCATACATTGTCAATAACTAACATGTATATGTGCAGACTTTGAACAAATTTGTAAACCATATGCAAAACAATATATATATGACTTATATGGAAAAAAATTATATACGGTCTTACATATAAATATATATGATTTGAATAATGTATATGTTATATTCCTTATTTTATGAATGATGAGAGGAAGAAGAAAATAAAACACGCAATAAATATGCGCAATAAAAATAACCTATATTATAAATTTCACGTAGAAAAAATCTGGATAATATATTTACAAAAAAATATAGATGTATAAGGAACCCACGTATATGCAAATTTAAAATATCAAAGCGCATGTACATATATATGTTGCTTTATAATGTAAAATAGTATGAGTTTAAAAAAAATGTTGCTTTGTGGAATTAAAACATATGCATATAATTGGAAAGAAGGCTTGGCTGCCAAGTTGCAAGTCGTGACTGACCTGATCGGCCGAATAACAAGGAAGAGGGAGAAGAAGGAGCTGCTCGCGGCTGTGAATGTACATGATAAGGCATTGGAGCCACAGCTTGTGTGCAAGGGGAAATTGATGGAGCTCGGCTTGGCACTTGTGTAGAGGCTCGACCTAGGCTGCAAGGAGAAGGGCTTCACGAGTTTGAGGGTGGAAGGTAAGGTGTTATGGAAGCAAGTGGAGGATGCGGCTTCATTTGCGAGGAAGGCGTAGGAGATAGAGAAGTCGGGGAGCACATCTTTGGAGAAGAAAATGAAGAGCCGGGAAGAGAAATAGACGAGCAGGTAATCTCAAGAAAAATACAGGCAAGCCACGTGCAAAATAGATTTATATATATCTATCTTTTTAAAAGAAGAAGACCAACCAATTGGCAAGAACAGAGAGAGTTGCATCGGAGAATATAAAATCAAACATAGGAATGGAAAAAGCCACGCGTTGAATTCAAGAATTAATAAAAGTAAGTGGACGGCTGAATTTTAGGCAATTGAAAAGACAAAGGATACAAAAGTTCGAATACGGAACCGATACGGAATCGTTTCACAGATTTCACTGCATATCGGATTCCGAAATTAACAATTGAATATACCATAGAGATCAACACGATGAAATGATCAAAACGATATACAAATATTAGTGGTACGATCAATCGATCAAAAGTCGATAATTGGTACCAAAATGCTGCTAATCTGCCAAAAATAAGATAAACGGAGCAAAAGCAGTCCAAATTTGAAGAAACGAAATATGTCGCCTCACTCAGAAGATGATTTACAAAATTTCTATAGAAAAATATTCGGTTTTGGAAAATGTTTTATTATCATCAAATTTTAACTGATTTGAATTGAAATAAAATTACACAATAAAATAAGCTTCCATATAATTAATTGAAAATTTATCATCTGCTATGTTTAAATAGACATATTTCAAATATTAAATTTATGTTTCAAAATTCAAATATTTAAATTTTCACAAAGTTTCAATTAATAACGTTATTAAAACCAGTGGAATTTATGGGTCATTACACTCTCCCCCACTCAAAACTTTTCATCCCCGAAAAGGAACGAGGTAGGAGAATAGAAACAACCCGAAAGAAAAATAGATTAGAACAAAATAAAACAATTAATTTAAAACATACAGATTTCATTAAAATAAAATAATATTCAATGATTTATTTTAAATTCAAGGTATTTTCATTTAGCTGATTTAATTTCTAGTTATTAATTCCTCAAAACAAACTTTATTTTATTTATCTCATTTATCATTCAATTAACTTATTATTCTATTTATCCCTATTAACATTTTTATAATTGAAATTTAAGTGTATAACATTTATTATAACTACTCAAATTTCATTTATAAAATCTTTTTATATTGTACAATATTCAATTACATAATTAGCTTCTGAATAATAAAGGTAAATTATATTCACTACAAGAAAATCAGCCTTTAGTTGCATAAAATGATGGCATTTTTCCCTAAATGCAACTAATAACATTTCAGCCTGTATTATAAACGCGGCAAAAGGATTTCACTATCCCTCGCATACCAAAATGTTTTTGTGTAAATACAATAAATGTAACCAGTATGTTTGCGCTTTCTCACTTAGAAAATTTTAACCTAATCCCAAATTGCTTCAACAAAAGCAAACAAACAAAGGTCGATTCCCATTCTTCTCTCCGCATCGTCATTGCAGCACGTCTCTACATTTAGTTTATTGCCATCGTTGCTTCTACTCTTCTATGGTTTTCTCCTCATCGATGATTTTCTCCTCATCGTAGAAAATTTTAGGTATGATTTTTATAAATCGATTTTGTTACTGTGATTAAAGTTAATCGGTTTTGTGATTAGGTTGATTAGCTTCTAATCATGTGTGGTTAGGTTAATCGCTAATTCTGTGATTGTGGTATGTTATTCAAATTGTCGATTTTGTGATTGTGGTCGTGGTTGTGGTTAGGTTAATCGATTTGGTCAATTCTCTTATAGTATTAAAATGTGAATTTGTTTTGAGGTTTTATGTAATAAGTACCAATATCAGTGAGAGTATATGGAGTTAACTGAATTTATAAACTAGTTCATAAACTTGATGATCATCTATTGTTTTAAGTTCTATAGAAGTGTAATGTGTGGTATCCTCCTAGTATGGTTATCATTATTTTGACATAATTAAGTTCTGTGAAGCGAATTATGAACTGTAATGGTATCCTCATGGTGCATATGTTTGACAGTTGCCTTGCTTCATTATTGATGTTTTACATTCTATACACTTCATGACCAAATATTAGTTTGTGCATTGTTGATTTGTGTGTCGACTGCTCCAGGATCGTCTATAGATTATTACTTCGTGCTTCTGCAGCTAACTGGATTATTAAATCTGATAATATATAATTTACTAGGTAAAGCCTTCTACGTGATTGGGATAGATGTAAACCAAAGATGAGCTCCATTTATTTTGTAGGATTGCTCTTGAGGTAAGGATATACCAAAAGTATCTAGTTTCTTTATGGTACATGTTGGGGACCAATTAGCCTGTTTTATTAATCATACCGAGCCATCTGTTGGCATGATGTCCTATATTAACACATCTGTGCTCTCTCTGGCATAATAATATTGGTTCATTCACATCTTGTTCATATTTTGATGGAAAAACTTTTAACAAATCCGTGTTTGATGAGGATAAGTATTTCGACTGTATCTTAATATAAAAGCATGTAAATTATGTTATTACATTTAGTTGGGTTGGTTTCTATTGCACTTTAAGTACGGTTATAGTTGTGGTTTTTTTATATTCATTTCTTGATCCAACCTACTAAACCTTTATTCGACTCGCAGTCTTATCAAAATACCATCTGCCGCAAATCTTAGAAATATGTTGCTGCATACCTGCCTTATTATTCATTAGACATTCAAACCTTGTCCTAGTTAAGCTTACAACTCCAGCTATTATGTTTTATTCTTTATAAAATTTTATCAGCCTAGATAGTCAGCATGTAATTGTTTTTGGATGCATTTTTGAGTATGTTTCTTTACTTTATAAGAAATGGCACTGAAGGAAAAATCAGGAATTAATGTGGAAGCTAGATGTTCACAGGACACTATATGCTCACAGGATGTAAGTTTAAATTTGATTGTTTCTACTGACATGTGGTGAAGGATCATGTTTTACTAATAAGGATTATCAAACTGAAAGATGATTTAACTTGATATAGGATTGCAAGGAAGATGATGAAGATGAAAAGCCCTTAAATCGTAGTGAAGAAAACAGAAAGGAAAGGTGCAATACCATTTTCAACAGTTGGATAGGAGCAAGTAATGCTACTTAAATATGATACATATTTACCATTCAAGATATAAGAGAGTGAAATCACTTGGAATGCTTATAGAAAATTTTGTGAATTTATTCCTAGTTTTTGATGTAAGTATTTAGAAAATTGTTGGTGTTTTCACTTTTCTTCTTTTTTTTTCTTTGGTTGGCCCTGTTTAATCATCATATAATTCATTTCAAATGTAGCAGCGCTAATTCTATATCTCCAATTTTCTTATTCTCGTTTTACTTTTCACCATCAATGTTTTATACACTTCTGCCTAAAGGCAGTAGTGTTCATGGTTACACTGATGCCTAAGTAGTATTATGGTGTGCAATGCTATTTCTACGCTACTGCCTAGTGCAGTAGTGTATATTGTTGCATTGCTGCACAAGGCAGTAGTGTACACTTTTACACTACTGCCCATGGCGACAATGTACACACTTCCCATAGGCAGTAGTGTGGTATACACATTGCTGCTAGGAGGCAGCAGTGTACACATTGCTGCCACAACAGCAATGTGAAGTACACTGCTGCCTAGTGGAAGTAGTGTATTTTCTTATATTGCTATATGCACTGTTGTGTACAGTAGTGCACAGATTTGTGCACTATTGTCCACGACAATGTACTCTTTGTTCTGGATTTTTTCAAATGGGTCACCAAGCTCCGGCAAGGTCGGGGTGGGGTTTAGGTTTTATAAAATGAAACAAATGGAATTAACTAAGTTTAAGTTAACTAACCTGTTCTTTGTACATAAACCTTTGTGAGGGTTTCGCGAAGTCTGAGTAGTTCTTCCGCTTCCAATATAAATTTCCCTGCTTGTGCCTCATAAAAAGAACTAGCAGGTTGGTGAATCATAACCCTGATAATATTGATCTAACATCATGCATGAATGGTTCTTCTATCTTGAAGAATTGGATTAAAGTAAGGACTAAAAAAACAAGAAAAAAAATAGAATTGAACGACGGACCGTACAGGCACCTTTTGTGCATTGCATACGGCTCTGCAATGGAATTTCCTTTTCCCCCTTCTATTTTATCGAAGAAGAAAAAAGGAATCCATCCAATCTAGGTTGTTGAATGATCCATTTACCACCGAAACATGCCACTGAAAGACTCTACTGAGACAAAAAGATGGGCTGTCAAGAACGTAGAGGAGGTAGGATGGGAAGTTGGTCAGATCTAGTATGGATCGTACATGGACGATTGTTGGAGTCGGCGGCTCTCCTAGGGTTCGATCATCTAGGATCCCTTGGGAAGAGGATCAAGTTGGCCCTTGTGAATAGCTTGATGCACTATCTCCCTTCAACCCTTTGCTTTGAGCGAAATGTGGCAAAAGGAAGGAAAATCCATGGACCAACCCCATCGTCTCCACCCCGTAGGAACTACCGAGATCGCCCCAAGGACGCCTTCGGCATCCAGGGGTCACGGACCGACCATAGACCTTGTTCAATAAGTGGAACGCATTAGCTGTCCGCTCTCCGGTTGGGCAGTAAGGGTCGGAGAAGGGCAATCACTCGTTCTTAAAATAAAACCAGCATTCTTAAGACAAAAGAGTCGGGCGGAAAAAGGGAGAGAGCTCTCTGTTCCTGGTTCTCCTGTAGCTGGATTCTCCGGAACCACAAGAATCCTTAGAATGAACGGGATTCCAACTCAGCACCTTTTGAGATTTTAAGAAGAGTTGCTCTTTAGAGAGCACAGTACGATGAAAGTTGTAAGCTGTGTTCGGGGGGGAGTTATTGTCTATCGTTTGCCTCTATGGTAGAATCAGCCGAGGAGGCCTGAGAGGCGGTGGTTTACCCTGTGGCGGATGTCAGCGGTTCGAGTCCGCTTATCTCCAGCCCATGCACTTAGCTGATACTATGACAACACCCAGTTTTTTCAATTCGGCAGTTCGATCTATGATTTTTCATTCATGGACGTTGATAAGATCCTTCCATTTAGCAGCACCTTAGGATGGCATAGACTTAACATTAATTATAAATAATAATAATAATATAACTAATTTAAAAAAGTTTTATAAATAATGATGACGATGATAATGAATTAAATAAATGTATAAAAATTAACTAAATTTATAATAATAATAATATAATTGAGTTAACTGAGTATTAATAATAACAATAATATAAATTAACTAAATTAACCAAGTCAATAAAAATTAACTAAGTTTTTTTTAAAATTAAACATTTTTTCTAAAATTAACTATATTTAAGCTAAATAAATTTTATAAATAATAATATAACCAACTTAACAAAATTTTATAAATAATAATGATGATGATGAATTAACTAAGTTTATAAAAATTAACTAAATTTATAATAATAATAATAATAATAATATAATTAAGTTAACCGAGTTTTAATAATAATAGTATAAGTTAACTGAGTTAATAAAAATTAACTAAGTTTTGTTAAAATTAAGTAAACTTAAGTGAACTAAATTTTAAAAATAATAATAATATAACTAATTTACAAAGTTCTATAAATGATGATGATGATAATGAATCAACTAGGTTTATAAAAATTAACCAAGTCTATAATAATAATACAATTAAGTTAACAAAGTTTTAATGTTGACGACGACGATGATGATAAGTTAACTAAGTTAACAAAAATTAACTAAGTTTCATTAAAATTAAATAACTTTTATAAAATTAACCAAGTTTAAGTTAACTAAAATTTATAAATAACAATATTACAACTAAGTTTGTGCACTGGTAGGGATATTTTGAGGAATGGTAGTGATTGATGTTGTGAAAGAGGGTATGTAGCTGGGAGTTTTGATGTGGTATAAAGGGTTGTAGAGCGCAATGTAGGATGAAGTTGTAGTTTGATATGATTGGTTTGTAAGGGTGATGATGAAGTACTGACAGACAAGATTAGGTGATTAGGTGGTGAATTGCAGTAAAGTCAGTAATGTAGTGGCACTGTTTCTGATCAGGTGGAAGGTTTGTGATACTGTGGTCTGGAAGTGATACTGTGGTCAGGTGATGACAATATTTGATGTGGTAAGAAATGCTTGCAGAGGTTGGTTTTGTAAAGTTGAAGTGATATTTAGGTGGTTATTGAACTATGGGTGGATGGAAGTGATATGGTAGTCAGGGGGTTTGTGTGCGGGTAGATGGTTAATTGAAACTGCAGTTTTTGGTTTTGAAGTGGATGAGCAATTTTGTTTGAAGTGGTAGGGGGTTTGATGGCAATAGGTAACGAAGATTTATGACAGTGGATTGTTTAAGTTGTTGGAAATGTTAAATGTGGTGGAAGTTGCAAAGTGGTGGTTTCAGGTAATGAGTAGCCAATGACTGAGATGTAGGTTGGTGCAGTTTGTGGTTGGAGGTTGATGGGTAGCATTGGTGAAACGTTTGTGATAGTGAAGTGGCTGTTGATAAACAGAGGAGTAGTAGTGATAAAGGTGAGGTATTTATATATGTTGCTGATGGGTAAGTTGTATGTAAATGGTGGAGCTGCAGTTTTGTAAATGGTTTGTATTGGTGGTGGTAGCTGTTAGTGGTTGATGTTTATGATAGTAGGATGTATAACAGGGCATAATTATGGATGATATGGTGGGGTTGATGCACTGTGTATGTGCAGTGATAGAAGTATAGGTCAGGCTGTTGAATTGTGGGAAGTAGGCAGCGTTGATTGGAAGGGTGTGAAGTTGGATGGATGCTACAGTTTGGCAGCGGAGTAGTTTGTGTGAAACGCACTGCAGTGTTTCTGGTTATATCACCGTGCAGGGTTATGTTGGTAGGGTGATTGTAGGGATTAGGAGATAGTATGGTACGGATTGTGTAATGACAATGTAATGGAACAGAGGTCCTGGAGCAGTGATTGGAGAAGCACCGGAAGTTGATGACTGTTAGTTTGGGGGAGTGGTAGAAGAAGGGTGACCGTCTGAAGACAATGAGTGGTTTTGGATGTAATGGTTCAAGTGGTGGATGGTTCGTGAAAGATGGTATGTAGTTAAGATGGTGATGTCAGTGGGTATAAGGCAGTGAAGAAATGAAGATATAAAGGGAATGATGATGCACAGAAGTATGGGTATGCAAGTAGTTTGTTTGCATTGTTGGAGGTGATATAGTCTGAAATGGTAACAGGTAACAAGGTTGGTGAAATGGAAATTATAAGATAGAGTTTTGCTTCCTATATTTAAAGACTAATCTAAAAAATGGTGACATTAATGTATAAGTATATATACACACTTCTTATTTAAAAGAAAACACAAATGGAGGCGAAAGGCTTCACTATCGTTCCTTAACATCAATTTGTATGCACACAAACTTGAAAAATCTAAGCAAGCTGCTGTGCAAAGCACAACCTTTTTTCCGTGTATAAATTCTAGTTATGAAATATTTAAACAGTGTGAGTGACGATCCATTCACAAACAGTAAAATAAATAGCTGCTTGGTGGCATATTGAAAAAAATTATAGCAACCATGATTGTACACTGAGCTCCAGAATACAACATTCAAATTGTTGTTATGCGATAAAGAAAAGTTACATTAGTATGTTCTATTGTTTTAATTGACTGTTATTGTCTGCAGACTGCAAGGTTGTCGCCTGTTTCGTACAAAAAGATGATTACTTTTAGGAGAATAAAGGTTGACACGTTATGCCAGGCTCTTATTGTTTATTTCATTTTGTTTCTAGTATTTCAGTTGTATAAACTTCTCTACATGGATTTAATGTTTACTTTTGTCTTGAAACTACTGTATTTATGTACTAGTTGGTTATGTACTACTTCTGTATCAATCTGTGGTAATGTACTACTTGTGTTTATGGTAGTTCATTTGTTCATGCATTTTTTTTAATTATTGAACTATTTATTATTACTGTTTAACATAAATTATGAATAAAGTGAATTGGAGAGTGAACGAGCTAGCAGAATGTGAGAAATAGATAAAGAAAAGCAAAAATATTTAATGGCGTTTATCAAACGCTACGGAAAAAATATAATGGTAGAAAAAATCGCTGCTAAAAAATATGGTGGCTGAAAAAAACGCAACAAAAAAAATATTGTTGCGGCGAAATATATATTATGGTATTTAAAAAATGCAGCTATAAGGTTTGTGTTTAAGTTGTAACCCAAAACATCACTTTTGGTGGCGTTTCAACATGCTACAAAAAAAGATTTACGGTGGCCTTTTTTGCCGTGCAATAAGGCACATTACAATGGCGTTTTTGTAAATGAAACCAAAAATATCAATTTTTTGTTACATGTCGTATGGCCGCGTTCACTAAAACGCCACCACAAGTTATGGTTGCATTTTTTGTGTACCACCAAAAGTACTTTTTGGTGTAGTGATTGGAATGCGATAGAGTATTGTACAAATAAAATGTTAAATTTCACTTATTTCAAGTTAAGTATTTATTTAAAAAATTTGGCTTCATTTATTTATAATTAAAATCACCTTTAGCCTAAATTAAGGATTAAATTTCCGATTTATTTCAAACCATTTAGAGATACATACATACATACAAACATATATATATATATATATATATATATATCAAATCAAATCAAATTTAAAATAATATACCTAAATATATAAATCAAATCATGCTTAAGAAATTCAAAACAATTAAATTTCCAAAACGAAACTGTAGTAAAGCTACAAAATGATCTCTCCACTTCGAAACTCGAAAAATGAATATCGATGATGCGGCCGCCATCACAGGAATTATTTCCCAACGACATAGAGAAGAGCACTGATTTAAGCAGTTAAAATTCTATGGAAACGATTTTTATTTGGAAATATTTCAAATAATATATCTTTTAAAACTTTAAAACCAAAGTTCGAAATCATCGAAAATATAAACTCTTAAATTCCAAATTTAAATTCATTTCAATTTCCAAATTAATTCAACCATGCTTTCTAATTCAATTATTTATATATAAGACAAAGCCCATAGTTTACAAAACAATAAATGATAATCAAATATTATCCTTTCTTCAACCAATTCAATTAACTATCAAAGTTCAAGAAATTATACTTATATATAATATAATTATACAAGATGAATTTCATTTACATTTGAAAACCATATTGTGTCGGCTTGCTTTGTTAAAGTGTTTTGGAGATCCTATCGATAGCGTTGATCAGACGAATCGATCGGAAAAACAAATCAACACAAACAACCCAAACAACCCAAACAACACAATATATAATAAAACATTTTAAATATTAGTTTACAAATACACTTCAAGAATGATTTGAAGGTAAGTTGGAACCAAAGGATAAGATGATTAAATAACAGAATAAGGGAATGAATAAGCTTATAAAAATCCCGGGCAACCTTAACCAGGTCAACTGTGACTTCGAGAATAAGATTGATGTGGAATTCTGAGGCAAACCTACATTCGATCTCAAGAGATAAATTCGGGATAACAAGAGATACTAGCACCTAAATCGAGGATATATACAAATCTCTGGTGAATTAATGCCTATTATAAATGAGTTTCACCCCTTCACAAGTCATTTTGAGATTGACGAGACCCCGACTCATTATAAAGATCATTCGGAGTGGAGTCATGGGATATTTCTGAAACAAAAGAAGACGAATAGGGAGAGACACGAACGGATTTTGGAACCGTAGGGAACGTTCCAAAGTTCAAAAGAAATCGAGACAAAAGGAAGAGATTCAAGCTCGAACAAAAAAGATTCTGTAAATAAATTTACCATATGCTAAGTTTTGCCTAGAGCCAAAGCTCTGATACCACATGTAACGAACCGATTTTTTAACCATTCGCATCTGCACTAAAACCACACATGTCGGACTTAAATAATTCAAAATACCAGATTGTAAATATAAATTTGGCAGAACTCAGAATATACAGTAAACAAATCACAGATCACAGACACAGAGTAATAAAATAATGTAGCGGAAGCAAAGAGATAGTAGTCATGAAGCTACTATATATATACATCAGAGTTAAACAAGCTACACAGAAGTAACAAGTTACAACAGAAGTCTCAATATGATAATCCAGAATACATCAGCATACATCACTGGAATCGACCGAATAACTGAAATCAACTGGATAACTGAAAGCGAAACAGATAGCTGGATCTTCAAGCAATGCTCCAACTCTGAAGGTGGGTCTCAAATGCTGTATCGCTCAGTCTGACCTGAGCGTAAAGAAAAACACAAAACACTCGAGTCAGGACATATATACTTATACAATGTAAACCAACTCAAGTGAACTGAAATATAAATGCACAAGTAACTTAAAGGATGCTTGGGACCGCCCGTCCTCTAAGGATCCATTAAATTATTTACTATGTAGTAATATTTCGCTACTATAATAATGTCTATAGTAAAATAAACTTACTTTTGAACAGCGTTAAGGAGTTACCCATATCCCCCTTAACACATAATAGTCCCAGTAGTCTATCCAGTATCAGCACATCTCTAGATCGGGAGACTACCCTAAATACTCCATAGGCTATGGGAGAAATCCAAACTCGTACAAGGCGCGCTAGGGTAGGTGACACGGCACAACTAGGCAATGCCAGGGTAGATATACCAATTACAATTCCGGGCTGGTGGTAACGCTTAGCAGCTACTACCACCCACCTCGAGCCACACCCCCAAATTAAAGAATCAAAAGTGGCTACCAAATCAATCTCAAGTCAGAACATAATATCGAAGGAGTGTGTCCGATCAGAGGAGCGACCTCATTACCCCGTCGATTGCTCCTGTTTTAGCCACCTTATGCCAACTCACGGGAGTCGGGTCTACGTTCATACCTCAATAGGACATCTCCACCATCCTACTTCATTCTCAAATCTCCACCGCATACACGGTTGTTAAAGTGGTTTTCGGTACCGACAGAGAGTATGCCCATATCCGATCCCGGTCTCTTTAACAACTAAATGTTATTATAACCCATGGATATTTATTTCAAAATAGTTTATACTTTAAAACCATATATCATATCCATTTCAAAACCAAATCAATAATATATCATTTCAATAAGACCAAAATCAATAATATATCATTTCCATTTCAAAACCAAATCAAATAGGATATCATTTAAATAAAATCCAACTTTTCAAATCACAGAATATTACCTTCAATTATTTAAACTTTAAATATTCCTTTTAAATCATCTTAACTCAAAACCACTTTATAAAGTCATATTCTTAAATCTTCGATTTCAAATCAATATATTCAAAGACAATTCTTAATTAAATATAATTCCAAATAAATTCATTTCTAAAACCATAGTACATTCAAAGTTATAACAACTCCAAACCCAAAACACTTTGGAACCGTAATACCTTGAAACCATAATACTTTGAGATCATAGCAATTGGAAATGTTATCATTTGTAAATTATAATATCTAGAAAATTATAACACTTTAAAACATATTTATTCAAACCATTTAAATTCAATGTTAATATCTACAAAACAAGATTTATTTCGGGGACAAATTCTACCTTAGCAAATTTCGGGGACGAAATTTTTATAAGGGGGGAGGAATGTAACATCTCGGATTTTTAAGCCATTGAATTTGAACATTTAATTCATTTTAAATGTTGAATATGTAGTATAATTTGAATTTTTAAATAAAATACTTTGGTTAAGCTAATAAGATTAGTTAAATTTTAGATACGGGAATTTAATTGAAATTTGAATAATAATAATTTACTATTAGAATTGGAATAATTGGTGATTCTGAGTGTAAATAGATATAAAAATTAGATTCTAAAAATTATTTTATGTCTAATTGGATTTAAATTATGATATTGGACTGTTGGATGAAATTAAAAGTCGGTATGTTGAATTTGGAATTTTATATTAATTTAATAATGGAATTTAATAATATAATAATCCAAATATTCAGATTTCGATTTAAAACTGAATCAGAATGATCTCAAATGTGATTATATATTTTATATGATTTATTATTAAGTTATTAAAATTTTAAAGGTGAAATTTTAAGTGCTTTCGTCAATTTTGAGAAATCGCTCGATTTAATCGACGAATAAAACAGCCTTCCGGGGCACAGTCTCGGAATTCGACGAAACCAGTTCCATTGGATCCGTAATAGTTAGTTATTATCGGATTTCAATTTTCGTAGCAATCGGAGTTGTCGTTTGACCGTGGCAGCTCGAAACGCATCGAAATCGTTTTAACCGATTTAATTTTAAATTAAGCGCTTAATTCCGTAACTCGCACGTATGACCCAATTAGCTTCCAAAACCTATTCCATTACGTCCGGAACGACGAAAAACCCAAGAAACGCCTTTTGTTACGTGAGGATTGGAGTTCGTTTGCATAGTTTATTAAAATAGTGAAGAACGATATTATAATAATATAAAATTATATTATATAAATAAATATCTTTGCTAAACCCTAACTTATTCTCAGTCCGCCGCTTATTCACGTTTAATGGCCGAAATTGGTTTGCCTTCCATCTTAGATCTACCTCAATTCGTCGAGTTTTAAGAGATTCGTTCAACTACAAAGATGAAGAGCTCCCCGAGTTCTTCGAATTGTGCGGCAGTGATCGTGTTTAGAGCGATAAGATGGGAGAAATCGAGTTGGGAAGGCCGCGCGTTCATGTTCGTTTTTAGAGCTGGGGGTTGCGCCGAGTTTCACCGCCTTCTGGCCGGCGACGGAGGAGGTGTTGGCGTGTGTTGTGGCGGCGCATGATCGCGCTCGAATGGGATGGAGGAGGAGCGGCCTCGAACCCTAGTTCGCGAGTTGATGGGTTCGACTTTTCTGTACCGGCTCGCATAAAGGAAGAAGACGCATGGGATGGCCTCGATTTCTCTCTGCTTGATCTACGGCTGTTATTGTTTGGGTAATAGTAATTAAAATAACAAGAAATTGTTTTAAAATTTAAATTCAAATCTTTAAATTTGAATAACTTTTTCGTATGAAATCAGATTCGAACAAAATTTGAGGCGCTGGAATCGCAGAGATGCGTACTATGCAATGGTACAGTTCGAGAATCATTCCGGGCAAGTAGAAATTTGGGTTAAATCGAACGTTGTTCGGTTTAATTTAAATTTCGAACGCTCGCCGAAAACTCAAGGTGAGTTATTCTCTCTCACATCTGGATGCTAGCTAATTTAAACAGTCAATATTTGAATATCTGTGTGATTGGTTGAATATAACTGTTGTTATCAGTCTGGATTGATATATAAATATATTGTTGTGCTAATCTTTGTGATGCAGGGAAAACAGGCTGGAGGGATCCAACTGGATTCCTCACGATGTAGTAGTTATTTTATAATTGATAATGATGCCTGATTATGTGTTGTGATTGACAAATCTGAAATTAAATTGTACCGTGAAATTGTTGTATAAATTATAATTACAGAATTTAATTATGAATGGATTAAATTAGGTTTTTACGAAATAAAATGAATTTTTAATAATAGAATTCAAAGAATAAAATGTGAACTCTGATTTGGATGGAAAAAGTAAAATTGGTAAAATTGGGATTTGAAATACAGTGGAAATTTACCAATCGACAAATGTGAAGTGTAGATTTCTGGATATGAATTCTATGGAAATTACAATTTGGGTTAAAATAATGATGGGTTATTTTAATAATCAATAGTGTTATCTGGAAAATTAAAATATGTTAAAATGAAGCTTTCAACTTTTAAATTAACAGTTTTTAATGTAAATGGAATATTTTGAAATGCCGTTTTTCATTGGGATTTTATTTAAGTAAAATTTAAATGTGGTTTTTCATTGAAAAATTCTCCAAATTTATTTTATTTAAAAATGATTTAACACCTATATTTCAAAAATGAATTTTCGGATATGGGAAATTGAGATTGAACTTCGGATGAAGATATAGATAAGTATGGAATTGGGAATTTATGTTGTAAACATAAATTGAATTGAAATAAATCGGTTGGATTTATATGAAGGATACTTTGGGATGTTTGAACGGGAAAGTGTTTTCCCGGGAAAACCAAGTTAGTGTTTTAAAGGATTTATTTAATTAAAAGTTAAAGTTTAAATTGTTTAAAGAGTATTTTTTAGAAATGGTTATTTTAAAGAAGAAATTAATAAACTCTGTTATATAATTATTTGTTTTAAGTTATTGGTAAAGGCTGGTATTATTCTTTTAAACTCCACTTTTAAATTTAGTAAACCAAACCCTTGTTTAAATCCATAAATAATGTTATTTAAAATTGTTTTGGAATTATATTTTGAGTATATAAATAGAAGTAATTTTCATATTTTAAATTATATTTCAGTATAAAGTATTTTAACTGGTTTTTTAAAGTAAAATGTTTAAGCTTGGTCTTTCAAATGGGAACAAATGGTAATGGGATTTACCGTGAAAAGGAAGAATTTTTGGGAACTTTTCAAAATGAGTTTTGAAATGTGGAAAAATATATCTTTTAAAGATATTAGAGGAAAATAAATAATATGAGATTATTTATCATGTGATGGATGTTAGTGAATATAAATTGATAGTTAAATCACCGGCTATCAATATTGGACAAATACGTTGATCGTTTCGAAGAGACCAGGATCGAGATTAATTTCTCGAAAACCACTTCGATCCGGTTTGTATGTTTCGTGGAAAAACGTGTTCGGAGTCGAAGATGGAGCAGTGAAGTGCAAGGGCTAGTCGCTACTAATCATGAGGATATTTTCAAAATGGATGTGGTAGGAATAGTGCCTTCGGTTCCGTTCGAACCGGGGACGGACTTGTATGGATGAATGCTTTCGGAACATCGTCAGGAAGGCGATGGGCATTCTAAGTGAAACGTTCTAAAGGTAACGCTTAGCCTCAAGCCTCATCAAATGGGAATGAATGAAAATCAGGGGATATGCAGCAAGGCTTCGTGGGTAGCCCCCACTAGAGAGTAAGGTCATTCCTGTCTAGATGTCCCTTTTTATTTCGGCTTAGTGGTGCTGTTGCTGATCCCAACCGCGGGGTGATCTTATTCGGAATTGTCCAGTAAGGGATGGGTCCGGCCTTGTGTTGCAGGGGATCGGGCATGGTCCTCGGTACGGTGATCTAGGCCCCGTACTGTGACAGGTGGTACCCCAGTGCATGGTCATTGTTGGAAATCCATTTTCCCTACGAGCCTTGTACGAGTTTTGTTTGTATTACCCACTTTTGTGGCTAGTAGCTGGAATTTAATAGATGTAACAATTTCGTCTATTTTATAAGTATTTGTAAATAGACCCTATTATAATATCAGAGGATTTCTATAAAAAGTGTTTTAGCTATCGTAAGGTAAAAACCCGACATGTTTATTTGTGGCGTGGTCTTACGAGATGCTTTTGTTTTTCAAAAAATTTTGAAACTTTAATAATCAATTTGGATGCATTATTATTAGCTGGTATTCCAGACTGACTCGGGAGTTATTTCATTATAATGCTCGGGTCAGACCGAGTATTATTTGTTCAGGATAGGATGCTTGGAGCAGGAGAGGAGCTGGAGTCCGAGACGTATTATCTGTACCTATATATATTCCGCTGATATGATTGTATGGATTTGTCTGATTGGTAATTTGATGTATGAGATACTCTGATGATGTGATGTATAAAACTGGTATAGTTTTCATTTTGTGTAAAGTTCTATATTTACTATTATATTTTATTCCGCTGCGACTGTGAGATTCTGATATTGTTTAGCTTCTTCTTCTTCTATCTCTTCTTCTTAAACCCAAATGGTTCGTATTTCTGTGCCACTTGAGTTAACAGAGATAGAATAGTGTTGGTTCAAGGGGTACGGATTTGCGGGCTGTTACACTTGGTATCAGAGCTTAGGATGGAGACAACCTAGGCTTTGGTGGGGGAAATTACTCATTAGATATAGAGTCAATAGTACACTATAATGAGTTGAGTGTATTAATAGATATGAGAGCGTACTTGTTAGTGTATATAAAATTGTTTTTATACTGTGTTGACTGATGGGTTGAGTGTTTATGAATTCTGGTCGGTACGGGAAGTACAACCGTATCGATAGGGGTTTCTAAACTCTTAAACAAGATAAACCGACATAGTATTGTTTTTAAAGTGGGTAAATGAAATAATTTTACCCAAAATTATATTTTGATATAAAAGAAATAATTTTCTGAAATTATTATATATATTTGGATGATTGGTTGTTAATGTCTAAATCAAATAAGAATCTGAAATTTAATCTGAAATTTGAAATAGTTATAATGAAAATAATATTCTACAAATATAAATTATATAATAGGAAGAATAACTAAATTTGAATTGAACCAGAATTTTAATCCCGGAAGTTTTGGAAAGGATTTTAAATGTAATGGAAATAAAGGTTTGGAAATTTAAATTCCTGGGAAAGTTTGAAATGTTTGCTAAAGTGTTTGAAGGGTATATTGGAATATTGATTTGGGAAGTATTTTTGAATGGGAACTGTTTTGAAACGAATTTGGGAAAGTAAGAAAGCATTGAACTCAGTTCAGACGCTGGAAAATAATCCTGATGATGCTGGCCACATCATTTGAATTCATTTTCGAGTTTCTAAAGTGATGGATTGCTACCAAAGTGGTTGGTTATGTTATTGTTTGAATTGGTTGGGTATGCCGGTTTGTTAGCGCCAAAATTGGTCACTAACACCCTTGAGTAGAGTTATGTAGAGAGATTAATGAAGAGAGTGAGTTAGAACTGAAAAATAGTGTAATTCAATGCAAAAAGAATAATAAAAACGAGAACACCAGATTTATAGCGGTTCGGCGTAATAGCCTACGTCCACTTTGAGTTTAATCTTTATTGCTTTCTCAATTACTTGAATACAGATACAATCTGTAAATCAATCACTTGAATACAAGTTTGGAAAAAAGAGGAGAGTCAAGAAAATGGCAGAGTCTCCCCAGTGTTCCCGAAAAAAGGGTCAATTTCACTGTACCCCTGCCCCTCTATTTATAGACGAAGTTGGGTTGGACTTCCCTGGTGGGCCTGGTAGCTTAATAACTCGGTCCAAGTGGGACGCGCCCTGTACGCCGAGTAGAACAGGCCGAACAGTCAGCATGCTGAGTGAAGCATGGATGCGGAGTGAAGCATGGATGCCGAGTGAAGGATATGTCGAGTGATCCGAGTGAAGGGAAGTGAGGAGCATGCCGAGTGAAGTGCTGGGTGAAGTGCTAAACGGTCTTATGCCGAGTGCAATCTTGGACTGCCGAACATTTCTCAATGCCGAGTGTCCACTTATGCCGAGTACAACTCTGCACCGCCGAGTGTCCACTTATGCCGAGTACAACTCTGCATGCCGAGTGTCCACTTATGCCGAGTGCTCCTCTGCATTGCCGAGTGAAGAGCAGGCCGAGTGGAGGGAGTGCCGAGTAAAATGCTGAAGGTCTCGTGCCGAGTGCAAATCTGGATGGCCGTACGTACTTTAATGCCGAACGTTCATGGATGCCGAACGTTCATGGATGCCGAACGTTCATGGATGCCGAACGTTCATGGATGCCGAACGTTCATGGATGCCGAACGTTCTTTAGGTGTCGAACGATATTCAATACCGAACGTCCCTTTAATGGGCCTGACAACTCGCTAACACCTCCAGGCTCTTCAAGGCAAAATCTTGTCTAGCGCTGATAATAATGTCTTCGACTGTCATTTTGTAACCGGGCCAAAATGCCGGTTAACACAGTTGTTTTGGAAATTTCAAGGGAGGAAATTTGTTTGGTATAAACAAGTTGTTTTGGAAAGTCTGGAGATTTGATTGATATGCCAAATGGGTATGAATTGGTTATTATTTCAAAAATGGTTTTGGAATAAAACCGGGTAATTGAATTCTGGAACATTCTATTTGAATGGTGTGTAAAGGTAAAATGCATCAACTAACGAACTTATTTTGGTAAAGTTGATGCTAATAAGAAGGAAATGTAAATCTTAATCTTGGAATTAAAATTTTAACTTGAGTTATTAAAAGTGAATAAAGTATATTGAAGTGACTAGAGATTTGAATTTAACTTGGGATAAGTTAAATAAAATTTGGGGATTGGAATTAAATTGGTTTGGATTAAATTGAAATGTAAATAACTTAGTAATCATGGGTTATTGTACAATAAATTGTACCCATAAGCTATTACGTGTTATACCTATAATCTGGAATTGTGGATTTAAATTTTTACAAAGAATTAGATTGAAAGAAAATTTGTATCCTTAAGAATTCAGTGATATATATATATATATATATAGAATTTGAAATTGTGATTATAAGATGTAGATGGATTAAAATGAGCAATGTGAGCTTTTAAATAAATAAGTTGATGAACTTATGAATAGGAAATGGCATTATGATCACAATTGGGAAATAGTGAAATGGTATGGTGGATTCAAACTTAATCTCAAATGAAATGTGAATTGAGATAAGGTAGAGTGAGATATAAAAGAAGTGAAAGAACTTAAGTTAGAAAATAAGTTTTGAACTTATTTATGGAGGAATAAATTGGATATAAAGGTGAAATGTAAATTGCTTATAATTGCATAAAGAAATTCATATTCTTAAGTTATTAAGTTTTATAATTTGAACTTGTGATTATAAAATGGAAATGGACTTAAATAAGCAATTTAAACTCTTGGATAGAAGTGAAATTGTAATTCATTAATGGAAAGAGTTGAATGGTGTGACAAATTCAAAACTTAACCATAAATGAAATGAAAAGTGTAGTGAAACAAAGTGAGAATATAAGGGTGGGTGTTCTTAAGTTAGCAAACAAGTCTGGGACTTATGTATGGGGAAAATGAAATTTGTTTTGATAATGACATTGAAATTAAATTTCAGTTGCGTAATAAATAATATTGGAAGAAATTTAGATTCTATTTAAAGGAGTGAAAAGGAAAGGTAGAAAATTTAAATTTACTAAATGACATAATTGGAAAATTGTCATATTATAAATGAATTCAGAGTGAATTGAGGAAGTGAATTAAAACCTAATATGGATTAGGTTATTGACTAAATTGAATTACAATTTAATGGGATCTGTTATGAGATGAACAGAATTTTGATGGGCTGGTCAAAATTTGGAAAGTAAATAAAACTCCAGTTGTGGCATGGAATTTAAATTTGTGGTAATAAATATTGGAAGTTTGAATGAATAATGAAATTAGATTATAATAATGATGATTTGATTTATAAATAAATTCTTATGAGTAAAATAATTTAAATGGTCTCTTTGCAAATAAAATAAATCTAAAATGGATTGAATAAGTAAACAAAGAGCATTCGAATTTGTAAATGGATTGGAATTTGATTGAATGAGAATCAAATGAAAATAAAATAAAATAAAATTGATATAAGAAGATAATGAAAATGTTGTGAAAGAACTTAAGCAACTTAAAAAAAAAATTGTGGTCGAGCTTTATTTGTGGCCTTGGATAAATTTGTTTAGATAATAAGCATGGAAATGCAAGTGAAGAGAATTTTAATTAATTTTTGTGATAAATTAAAGATGTATGAGTTGTAAGTAATTCAGAATGGAGTGATATTCATATAAACCTATATGGATAATGATTTGGAAATATAAGATTGGAGATTTAATTCAATAATTGTGATAAAACAAGCATGTTTGGGTTGTAAATAATATAGAATGGAATGTTATTATTTAAACTTAAGTTGAATGACGATCTTGAAGTAAAAATAAGAAATTGAATCAAAAATTGCAACGGAATAAGAATGCTTGGATTATGGACCATGCAAAATTGAATAAAATTAATATGAATCTAAGTTGGAAATCAATTTTAAATGGTTATAAGATGTAGTGATGGTCACTTGCTTGGATAACCTTAATTTGCATAAAATTGGTTATATTGTTGTATTCAGAATTGAGTTGTTTAAACAACAACTGAATTGGTTTTGAATTAATTGGAATGGATTGAAATTTTGTTAAGTGATTTTTGCATATGAACGAAAATGAATCATAAAAGAAATGCAAATGCTTCAAATTGAAAATAAGAATTGGTTTGTGAATCCATTTGGATTTGAATTGGAATGGATTGATGTTAGTGAAGCACATGTTAATCATATTGATGAGAATATGTTTTGAAAGTAGCAAAATTGAATTTAAATCATTCAAGTGAAATAAAAATGAAGTTTGGACTTAATTAAGAAATTAAAAGGTGATTGAAATCTTTAAATTGTTGATAAATATGATTTGCTTATGAAAACATGCAAGGTGTTGTTTGGATTACGAAATGGATATGTTTGGTTTAAATTTATATTGGAAATGTTGTTAAAATGTTCATATCTTTTAAAACTGATGATTTTGTTGAGTAAGTACAGGTATGGGAGGCGATCGATAGAGTTGGAGCACGTTTATGCATTATATGTTAGCCGCTTGCTTTAAAAATTTTATAAAAAGGTACGCCTACGCAATTATAATTGGGAAATGATATATATGTTGTGATATATTTTGATTTTCGACCGTGTGGGTCGATGTATATATATTTATCTGTATCGCGAAAGCTCCTCCGTGCAGGGGAGACTCTGCCAAAAAATTTCTGAAATTTTGGGAGTTAGAAATTTTTTGGGATTTTGGGAAGAATTTATTAACTTGGAAAGTTATTTTGAAATATGTTAGAATTTAAAGCTTTAGAGTAAGTAAAACAAATGAATGTGGGATTGGGCAAAGGGATTTTGGAAAGTAAATATAAGCTTTTAACTAAGGAAATTGGATGAGTAAGTGAGTTTGAGCATAGTTTCTACCTTAGCAAATTTCGGGGACGAAATTTTTATAAGGGGGGTGGAATGTAACATCCCGGATTTTTAAGCCATTAAATTTGAACATTTAATTCATTTTAAATGTTGAATATGTAGTATAATTTGAATTTTGAAATAAAATACTTTGGTTAAGCTAATAAGATTAGTTAAATTTTAGATACGGGAATATAATTGAAATTTGAATAATAATAATTTACTATTGGAATTGGAATAATTGGTGATTCTAAGTGTGAATAGATATAAAAATTAGATTCTAAAATTTATTTTATGTCTAATTGGATTTAAATTATGATATTGGACTGTTGGATGAAATTAAAAGTCGGTATGTTGAATTTGGAATTTTATATTAATTTAATAATGGAATTTAATAATATAATAATCCAAAAATTCAGATTTCGATTTAAAACTGAATCGGAATGATCTAAAATGTGATTATATATTTTATATGATTTATTATTAAGTTATTAAAATTTTAAAGGTGAAATTTTAAGTGCTTTCGTCAATTTTGAGAAATCGCTCGATTTAATCGACGAGTAAAACAGCCTTCCGGGGCACAGTCTCGGAATTCGGCGAAACCAGTTCCATTGGATCCGTAATGGTTAGTTATTATCGGATTTCAATTTTCGTAGCAATCGGAGTTGTCGTTTGACCGTGGCAGCTCGAAACGCATCGAAATCGTTTTAACCGATTTAATTTTAAATTAAGCGTTTAATTCCGTAACTCGCACGTATGACCCAATTAGCTTCCAAAACCTGTTCCATTACGTCCGGAACGACGAAAAACCCAAGAAACGCCTTTTGGTACGTGAGGATTGGAGTTCGTTTACATAGTTTATTAAAACAGTGAAGAACGATATTATAATAATATAAAATTATATTATAAATAAATATCTTTGCTAAACCCTAACTTATTCTCAGTCCGCCGCTTATTCACGTTTAATGGCCGAAATTGGTTTGCCTTCCATCTTAGATCTACCTCAATTCGTCGAGTTTTAAGAGATTCGTTCAACTACAAAGATGAAGAGCTCGCCGAGTTCTTCGAATTGTGCGGCAGTGATCGTGTTTAGAGCGATAAGATGGGAGAAATCGAGTTGGGAAGGCCGCGCGTTCATGTTCGTTTTTAGAGCTGGGGGTTGCGCCGAGTTTCACCGCCTTCTGGCCGGTGATGGAGGAGGTGTTGGCGTGTGTTGTGGCGGCGCATGATCGCGCTCGAATGGGATGGAGGAGGAGCGGCCTCGAACCCTAGTTCGCGAGTTGATGGGTTCGACTTTTCTGTACCGACTCACATAAAGGAAGAAGACGCATGGGATGGCCTCGATTCTCTCTGCTTGATCTACGGCTGTTATTGTTTGGGTAATAGTAATTAAAATAACAAGAAATTGTTTTAAAATTTAAATTCAAATCTTTAAATTTGAATAACTTTTTCGTATGAAATCAGATTCGAACAAAATTTGAGGCGCCGGAATCGCAGAGATGCGTACTATGCAATGGTACAGTTCGAGAATCATTCCGGGCAAGTAGAAATTTGAGTTAAATCGAACGTCGTTTGGTTTAATTTAAATTTCGAACGCTCGCCGAAAACTCAAGGTGAGTTATTCTCACTCACATCTGGATGCTAGCAATTTTAAACAATCAATATTTAAATATCTGTGTGATTGGTTGAATATAACTGTTGTTATCAGTCTGGATTGATATATAAATATATTGTTATGCTAATCTTTGTGATGCAGGGAAAACAGGTTGGAGGGATCCAGCTGGATTTATCACGATGTAGTAGTTATTTTATAATTGATAATGATGCCTGATTATGTGTTGTGATTGACAAATCTGAAATTAAATTGTACTGTGAAATTGTTGTATAAATTATAATTGCAGAATTTAATTATGAATGGATTAAATTAGGTTTTTACGAAATAAAATGAATTGTTAATAATAGAATTCAAAGAATAAAATGTGAACTCTGATTTGGATGGAAAAAGTAAAATTGGTAAAATTGGGATTTGAAATACAGTGGAAATTTACCAATCGACAAATGTGAAGTGTAGATTTCTGGATATGAATTCTATGGAAATTACAATTTGGTTTAAAATAACAAAGCGTTATTTTAATAATGAATAGTGTTATCTGGAAAATTAAAATATGTTAAAATGAAGCTTTCGACTTTTAAATTAACAGTTTTTAATGTAAATAGAATATTTTGAAATGCCGTTTTTCATTGGGATTTTGTTTAAGTAAAATTTAAATGTGGTTTTTCATTGAAAAATTCTCCAAATTTATTTTATTTAAAAATGATTTAACACCTATATTTCAAAAATGAATTTCCGGATATGGGAAATTGAGATTGAACTTCGGATGAAGATATAGATAAGTATGGAATTGGGAATTTATGTTGTAAACATAAATTGAATTGAAATAAATCAGTTGGATTTATATGAAGGATACTTTGGGATGTTTGAATGGGAAAGTGTTTTCCCGGGGAAAACCAAGTTAGTGTTTTAAAGGATTTATTTAATTAAAAGTTAAAGTTTAAATTGTTTAAAGAGTATTTTTTAGAAATGGTTATTTTAAAGAAGAAATTAATAAACTCTGTTATATATTATTTGTTTTAAGTTATTGGTAAAGGCTAGTATTATTCTTTTAAACTCCACTTTTAAATTTAGTAAACCAAACCCTTATTTAAATCCAGTTTATATCTTATTAAATAATGTTATTTAAAATTGTTTTGGAATTATATTTTTAGTAAATAAATAGAAGTAATTTTCATATTTTAAAGTATATTTCAGTATAAAGTATTTTAACTGTTTTTTTAAAGTAAAATGTTTAAGCTTGGTCTTTCAAATGGGAACAAATGGTAATGGGATTTACCGTGAAAAGGAAGAATTTTTGGGAATTTTTCAAAATGAGTTTTGAAATGTGGAAAAATATATCTTTAAAGATATTAGACGAAAATAAATAATATGAGATTATTTATCGTGTGATGGATGTTAGTGAATATAAATTGATAGTTAAATCACCGGCTATCAATATTGGACAAATACGTTGATCGTTTCGAAGAGACCGGGATCGAGATTAATTTCTCGAAAACCACTTCGATCCGGTTTGTACGTTTCGTGGAAAAACGTGTTCGGAGTCGAAGATGGAGCAGTGAAGTGCAAGGGCTAGTCGCTACTAATCCTGAGGATATTTCCAAAATGGATGTAGTAGGAATAGTGCCTTCGGTTCCGTTCGAACCCGGGACGGACTTATATGGATGAATGCTTTCGGAACATCGTCAGGAGGGCGATGGGCATTCTAAGTGAAACGTTCTAAAGGTAACGCTTAGCCTCAAGCCTCATCAAATGAGAATGAATGAAAATCAGGGGATATGCAGCAAGGCTTCGTGGGTAGCCCCCACTGGAGAGTAAGATCATTCCTGTCTAGATGTCCCTTTTTATTTCGGCTTAGTGGTGCTGTTGCTGATCCCAACCGCGGGGTGATCTTATTCGGGACTATCCAGTAAGGGATGGGTCCGGCCTTGTATTGTAGGGGATCGGGCGTGGTCCTTAGTACGGTGATTTAGGCCCCGTACTGTGACAGGTGATACCCCAGTGCCTAGTCATTGTTGGAAATCCATTCTCCCTACGAGCCTTGTACGAGTTTTGTTTGTATTACCCACTTTTGTGGCTAGTAGCTGGAATTTAATAGATGTAACAATTTCGGCTATTTTATAAGTATTTGTAAATAGACCCTATTATAATATCAGAGGATTTCTATAAAAAGTGTTTTAGCTATCGTAAGGTAAAAACCCGACATGTTTATTTGTGGCGTGGTCTTACGAGATGCTTTTGTTTTTCAAAGAATTTTTGAAACTTTAATAATCAATTTGGATGCATTATTATTAGCTGGTATTCCAGACTGACTCGGGTGTTATTTCATTATAATGCTCGGGTCAGACCGAGTATTATTTGTTCAGGACAAGATGCTTGGAGCAGGAGAGGAGTTGGAGTCCGAGACGTATTATCTGTACCTATATATATATTCCGCTGCTATGATTGTATGGATTTGTCTGATTGGTAATTTGATGTATGAGATAGTCTGATGATATGATGTATAAAACTGGTATAGTTTTCATTTTGTGTAAAGTTCTATATTTACTATTATATTTTATTCCGCTGCGACTGTGAGATTCTAATATTGTTTAGCTTCTTCTTCTTCTATCTCTTCTTCTTAAACCCAAATGGTTCATATTTCTGTGCCACTTGAGTTAACAGAGATAGAATAGTGTTGATTCAAGGGGTACGGATTTGCGGGCTGTTACACAACAGCACTTACAAAGTGTTGCGGTAGCTTTATTATTATTTCAGAATATAGTTAAGCCTCGGAATTGATAGCGCTTAGAAAATGCTATCTTAAACACAATATTTCTGAAGTGCTACCAATACTAATTCCAGATTTATAATAACATTTCAGCCATATTAAAATTTCAATTTTAGCCATTTTAACTTATAAAAATCATATTTCAAGCTTCAGAAAATATTCATTTGGATATCATTTAACTTATGATTTAATAAAATAAAATTTTACCAATAACTATCCAAATTAAACTATAATTCATTTATTTAGTCAAAAGCACATTATTACTTAACTTCTATTTTTAACCAATGACTTAATACTTAATTTTAAATACCCATTTCAGAAATAAAATAAGTTGTCATAGTTAATACAAAAATCAACTTTCTTTATAAATCTATTCGTTTAGACATCAATTAACTATGACTTCAAGTTAAGTAATTTTTTTACAAAATGTCCAATTAAAAACTTGTATTTCATTTTTATTAATTCAAATTTCATTATTTACTTAACTAAAATCTTCATTTGGAAATCAATTTCCAATTATCAAGTAAGTCATATTTAAATTACATTTTATGCATTCTACTTATACAATTTAACTTATAGAAAATCACTATAAACTTATTTATACAAACATATCCATTTCATGAAATAAAATTCATTACAACCACTAGTCTAGACTTTAGAATTCCATATTAAATCAAGTTTCATTTTACCATACATAACATCTTTAAACTACAAATTTAAAACCAAATAAAGATTTTAAAATTACAATTAAAACCAAAACACTTTATAAAATTTAAATTTATAGAAAACCAATATCTCTTTATATTTCAAATCTTTAAATCAAAATTTAAGTTAAAATTTCATACATTCTAAAAATTCAAAATACTTAATAATTTTTTTTGGAAAATATTACTTTAAAAATATTAACCAAGGGCCTATATAATATTTTCTGACCTAGGTCAAGTGATAGGATGTGCATCATTTCAATCCATAATTTAAAAAGAAAAATCCAGGTTCTATCATTTCAAACCCACAATCCTAAGTAAAATAAATACAATAAAAGTTGCTCGAGCCTATCATTTCAGCCTATAATGATCTTTCCTAATTCTAAAGTCTGTTCAGGTATGTATCATTTCAACCCATAGTGATAGGGAACTTACAGTGTGATAAACAGGAAATAAAATAACTGTATAGCATATAATATCATATCAGATGATGTAAAAGGTATATAAATAGCATTTAACATCATATAAATATATCACAAGCATGTATCAACATAACGTATCAGTTTTACATGTTCACTTGTCATCATTTCACAATTATAAAAGTACGTATGTCGAGAGTGATAAACTTACCTTCTAAAGCTAAAGAGAATAGACAATGAAATGGGTTACGGATCCAGGCACGAATTCCAAACAAAGCGAGATTGGCACAAATTCGACAAACAGAACTGATAACAGGGACAGACGAAATTAAATCAAAACTGGATTGATGAAGATAATTGGTATAAGCGAACTTATATATATATTACCGAAAATTTATATATATACAAAAATCGTATTTGTTTAATTTCAACACATATTAAATTAAATATATATATATATATATATGCATATGTGTTTCAAAAGTCATTATTTTAATTTAAACATATATTTAAAATAAGATATATATTTATTTTCAAATCAATAACTTAACTTTAATATCAAAGATAAAATCTATGTACATATTATGTTATGAACCATTCAGACACGTCCATTTATAAATCAAACATGTATGTGTGTGTATATTACGTAAAACAAGATATGTTCATAATATCTCTTTTTAAAATCATACAGAATAAAACTCAACTATTATAAACTTCTTAAATTATAAACAACATAACCACTATCATTGCTATACCAGAGAAACCCAACTATTATGATACCTACTTATATTGAAACTCTATATATGCAGACTGCCAACATACTTTATGATAATATTATACTGACGTGGACCACACATTGTCAATAACTAACACATATATGTGCAGACTTTGAAAAAATTTGTAAACCATATGCAAAACAATATATATATATATATATATATATAACTTATATGGAAACACTTATATACAGTATTACATATAAATATATATGCTTCGAATAATATATATGTTATATTCCTTATTTTATGAATGATGAAAGGAAGCAGGAAAATAAAATACGCAATATATACGCACAATACAAATAGCCTATCTTATAAATTTCACACAATAAAAATCTGGATAATATATTTACAAAAAATATAGATGTATAAGGAACCCACGTATGTGCGAATTTAAAATATTAAAGCGTATGTACATATGTATGTTGCTTTATAATGTAAAATAATATGAGTTTAAAAAAAAACCTATTGCTTTATAGTATTAAAACATATGCATATAATAGGAATGAAGGCTAGGTTGCCAAGTTGCAAGTCGTGACTGATCTGATCGGCCGAACAACAAGGAAGAGGGAGAAGAAGGAGCTGCTCGCGGCTATGAATGTAAATGATAAGGCGTTGGAGTCACAGCTTGCGTGCAAGGGGAAATTAATGGAGCTCGGCTTGGCACTTGTGTGGAGGCTCGGCCTAGGCTACGTGGAGAAGGGCTTCACGAGTTTAAGGGTGGAAGGCAAGGTGTTATGGAAGCAAGTGGAGGATGCGGCTTCGTTTGCGAGGAAGGCAGAGGAGATAGAGTGGTGGGGAGCACGGCGTTGGAGAAGAAAATGAAGAGTGGGGAAGAGAAATAGATGAGTAGGTAATCTCAAGAAAAATAAAGGCAAGCCACATGCAAAATAGCTTTATATATATCTATCTTTTTATAAAATAAGAAGACCAACCAATTGGCAAGAACAAAGGGATTTGCATCGGTGAATATAAATCAAACGTAGGAATAGAAAAAGCCACGCACTGAATTCAGGAATTAATAGAAGCAAGTGGCTGGTTGAATTTTAGGCAATTGAAAAGACAAAGGACACAAAAGTTCGAATACGGAACCGACAAGGAATCGTTTCATAGATTTCACTGCATTCCAGATTCTGAAATTAACAATTGAATATACCACAGAGATCAGCATGACTAAACGATCAAAACGGTATACATATATTAATGGTACGATCATCCGATCAAAAATCGATTATCAATACCAAAATGCTGCTTATCTTCCAAAATAAGATAAACGGAGCAAAAGTAGTCCAAATTTGAAGAAACGAAATATGATGTCTCACTAAGAAGATAATTTAAAAAAATTCTATAGAAAAATATTCAGGTTTGGAAATCATTATATTATCATCAAATTTTAACTGATTTGAATTGCAATAAAATTACACAATAAAATAAGGTTCCATATAATTAATTGAAAATTTACCATCTGTTATGTTTAAATAGATGTATTACAAATATTAAATTTATATTTCAAAATTCAAATATTTAAATTTTTACAAAATTTCAATTAATAACGTTATTAAAACCAGTTGAATGTACGGGTCGTTACAAATACCATTTCCCTCTAACTCCCTCGTTCACGTATACGAAGCCGCCATTCTTCTTCATCGTAAGCATGTCTCATGCCATGACCTGCCACTGCACCACCACCAGTGAGAGCCATACCCTTGTCGCTCCTCCTATCACCAACATGACCCCCATAGCACTGCTTACCGCCTCCAAATGGCCAAAATCTAAATGCATAGGCCCGTATGAACGGAGATGTTTTCAAGCCACCTCCGACCATTTACAACTAAACCTTGTCAGCGTGTAGCCCTCGACCACCTCTATAACTTCCATTCAGGTCCCATCGCCAACCGAGCCATTAATTCGCCAAAAAACTCCAAAACCAAAACCAAAACCCACTAACTTTCCTTCAAATCTAGATCTATGACGTTCCACTTCGATCCATGAAGATCCAACTATTGAATAGCTTCGCCTTGTTGGGCTCCACGTTTCTCTAGTTGAACTCGATGCCTAAAAAACGAACGAAATGGCTATGATCAATTTAGGCCATTGGATGTGGACTATTTGAATTAGAAGGAGAAAATTTTGAAAGAGGGTGAATCTTATGGTTTGAACATGCCTTAATAAGGGGAAGATGCTATGGGTAGGCATGGGCACGTTTACTATGGGTATGGGATAATGTATGGATAGTATGGGTGAATATATGTATATATATACATACACACACACACACACAAACACACACACACACACAAACACACACACACACACACACACACATATATATATATATTATTTTAAATTAGAAAATATCCAGCTTTAAAAGTCCAAAGGTTTCGATCTCCAAAAGACCTATATCGCCTGGCGTTCTATATGTAATACCCCTATTTCAAACACATTGGGACTAGTCTTGGAACTTAATTCGGTCATATGCAGAAGATAGCTGTTCAAACTCAAATATAATATATTAATTCTTGAAATTGATTTCTATGCATTTCAAACTCGCATCACCAAACGAAACATCCGATCGCCATGAAATTCGATGGCATATTATAAGTCACTATTACGGATCCAATGAAACTGGTTTGGCCCAATTCCGAGATAGTGCCCCGGACGGCTATTTACACTTGCTAATTAAGATGAAGTTTTACTAAAATACTTCAAATCACTTTTAATTCAAATTAAAAAGTTTATCATCTTCATTCTTAGAAAAATAGAATTTAAATCAAATTTCGAAATCAATCTTATTCACATTACATTCAAGAATGAATGATTTAAACAATTCCAACTATTCAAATTACCCTTATATTGGAAATTCAAGTTATTTAACTTATAAAAATAAACGTATTAATATTTAAATTAGTTGTATATTCCAATTCAAATGATTGAAATTTTGGGTTCGTACATTCTTTATATAAAATCACCTTTATGTAATAGCTTCATTTATTAAAGTAATAGTTTTAACAAAGTAAACTTGTTAAATGTAAATTATTAATGAATGACTTATAGTCAAATAATTAAACTGAATTCACAAGGTGTTCGCACCGAATTAAATCAAACAACAAATGCTCATAAACTGACCAAGCATAATTAATCAATCATCAAATGATAGTAAGTAAATAGCGTTATTCCTTAACAAACAATCACAACGAAAATAACTATATAATAATTTTTTGAAAATTGTCCTATTATTTCTAAAATATAAAATATAGGTAAAATTATTTATAAAACTTTTTTATAATACAGAAAAACACGCGCTCTTATATATAATACACTCAAACTCATTTTAGGGTGTCACTCACACTATCCCTATTGAGTTTACCCCACCGGGGCCAATATGACGACCCGCAAATCTGTACCCCTTGAATCGACAATAAACCACACATGCCCGACCCAAAAAGCACAGATTGACGGAAAGTCATGAGAAAGAAAAGAAGAGAGAAAAGGAGAAGAGAAGAAAGAAAGAAGAGAAAATAAAACAGAACGGTACAAAATCTCACATCGCAGCAGAATAACATATAATATCATATCAATGATCTTTACAAAACAGAAATTGTATATACATACATTAGTCAGAGTTAAATAATCAATCACTGGTTATCAGCCTGGACAGTTATAATAACCTGTCCTTACAATTACTGATAATATAAACAACAACAAAGCGAAAAGTGGATAATAAAGAGGTACGTGTATATGAAAATGATGATCTCCAGCTCTCTTACCGAAGCTCCAAAAACACCAAATCTGAACCTATAAATATACACGGTCAGGCCCGAGCATTGAAAAAGAAGAACGCCTGGATCAGTCTGGTAAACCAACATGAGAAACACACTCAACTTAATTTATTACATTACCAAAACTTTTCCTTTTCAACACAAAAGTATCGCGTCGGACACGTCCACACATAAACACGGACAAGTTTTTACCTTACGATCACTAAAACATTTCATATCAAATCATATTGTATTATACTAGTGTCTAGTATACAAATAATATTAATCATAGCCGAAATGGTTACCCATATAGCATTTTGAGGCTATTCATTATGTCAATACAAACAAAATCGCGAGCTCGTAGTGGAGTTTGGATTTCCATACAAATGACTAGGTAAAAGGATTACATTCCGATGGGTACACCTCTAGATGGATGTCCCGAGGCATAAAACATCAGCTCTCTACCAACAAAAGACCTGCCTACCTCTATAACTAGGTAGTACAGAATATGTCATCCCCTGTCGTTACTGACCTTTTCTGAGGGCTCTCATAGCATACAAACCACATTAATTTACATCCCAAACGTCATAGTAGAAAGAAATATATCTAGAAAAGGATGATCATATCCTAATTGGGAATGATCCACTTAGCCTTGCCGCAATAACCCTATTTCGGTCATTTTCGATTGATGAGGTCTGAGGTAACGTTTACCTTTCACATATCACAAATCACATTACTTTGAATGCCACATTGCCATTTCCGTAGACTACTAATTGCCTTCCACAAAAATACAACCCTTGAGCTCGTATGTCTCAAGGAGGTTATTAAGCTAAGAGAAGTTTCCTTCTCCGCTGCCATTGATGTACGTTTGTAAAAACCAACGTACGTAATCTTAGAAATGAAATGTCAAACACTCATCCGTACAAGTTGTCCAGGACAGGACAAACCGAGGGTACTTTTCCACCACGTCCTGTTGGAAAATCCTAGGATTAGTAGCGAATGGTCCTTGCATTAGATATTTCACAACAAAGAGACTACTGCCATTGGATGTATATTGAGATTTTAACCAAAACAATCAACAAGCAGTCCTTCGCTATGAAAATCCTAAATATCAATATCATCACAACTTGCACAATCGAACGTATATACGTTGGTTCGAAGTGGTTTTTGGATAAACCGATCTCGGCCTCTTCACACTAACAACGAAAAAACGTTTCTCAACCTTACATAGAAACTAGGTCTCATAGACTTATCACGTCTCCGACTTTCAACTTGCTATCCTTCGGCCAAGAAAGAGTCTCGATGGATTGGAGTAATACCCCGTACTACACGAATCAACATCCTCAACACAAACGATAATCAAGCCTACACGGATGGCTACATACTAAGTGTACGACTAAATAGTTCCCACGTCAAGTCAAAGAACTAAAGTGGCCAAATTTTGATAGTCGGTTATTTACTATCAAAGCAAACAAACAAATATCTAGCATCATAAGCAATTACTAGGCCCTTTTAATTAATCTTTTATTAATTAAATTATTTTTAAATATTCACTTCTAATTATCTTTAAAAAGATATATTCTCAAAACCATGTCAACTTTCTATATTGGAAAACATTTTCGTATACTTATATAAAGTAATTCACAAATCAATTTATTTTCAAACCATTTAGGCTCCATTTTATAATATCATTTACTAAAAATATCCATTTTATTTAAAGGATTATTTACTGTCCAAAATTATGAATATAATTCTTTAACCAAATTCATTACTTCTACACATTTAATTTAAAGGATTATCCGCTGTCCAAAATCATGAATATAATTCTATTAATAAACTTCCATATTTAACTTATCAAATTAAATTGATTTCGGATTTGTAAAATAATGTTTATAAATCACATTTATATTTTATAAAAACTTCCACATACAAAATTCCTTTTATTAACCAATCTCATTTATATGCCAAAATCCAATTATAAGTTTATTTACTTATAAATCTCTTATCTACAAATTCATTATTTTCAAGCCTTATTATTTATAAAATCCATTATAAATCCATTTCTAAACTTCAATTCCAAATCCATATACAAATTTGATTATAGGTCAATTTCTAATATTTATGAAACATCGTTTTATAATTCCACTACCTTTATTTATAAAATATCCATTTTATAAATCTTATATATAAACCATTTATAATAAATCAAAATTCTCATTTAACTTATTTTACAAAATAGTTATCTCCACATTTCAAAAATCATATGTTGGTATATTTCACAAAAACCTTAATGTTTATAACATAAAAATTATGACTTTTATTTATTTAAAATGAATCCATTTCCTTTAACAATTCAAGCATTAATAAAACATCTATATTTTTAAAATAACTTTGAAATCCTTTTTAATTTAAAATCACCACTTCAACATTTTTAAAATTTCAAAAGTATAGTCCAATGCTGCAACAACACTAAATTAGTGATTCACATCAATCACATCAATCCTGGTATCCAAAACATCTTATATCATATGATAACAGCATATATCACAATATCTGTAAATAAAATCAACACTGGTGAGGAATTCATTTGGATCTCTCCAACCAATCACCTACAACAAATATACATATTGGAAAATATGTAAAATGCACGCTTTGAGGCAGATGCGCGTACAAAAGGTCGTTCGTTCATACATAGGAACGTATAGGGTCTCATCTGCTCCAATAGGCAGGAATATATCCAAATACTAATCAATGTATAGATAATATATCATACATCATGCAAACAATCATCAATCAATATAAATAAATCTATTATCACTTGTATAAAAATATCAGCGAGATAGAAAGAGTGAGTTGTACTCACTTTGGTTCCAGTAGACATTGCAGCGTTTTATTCTAAATAAAATTAATGAGCATTAAATTTTACCTAAAATTTTCACTAGCTCCAATCAACTCCAAACCAACTCCATCATGTAGCGTTTGCGAATACAATCCCAACGCAATTTGTTTCGTCCAATTTCGACCTTGTATGACAAAGATATGGCATTTTAAAGTTTAAACGATTTTGTATAAATTAATTTACAATTTATTTATTTTATTTTTCTATTTTAACCTTGCAAGTAATCGTGGCCATTCATTTCCAAACATAAAATCATGGACGCCCTTGTTTTCTTATCTTCATCATCATGTGAAAACCTACAGGCCGAAGAACCCATATACGTGACCACACAAGCAATCGAAGATCGATCAAAGACCTTCGATGCGTGCGCCTACGCGATAGCCGCCATCGCTCATGACCTTGAAGAGCTTGGCTCCCCATACCCTAGGAAAATGTTAATGAATGTGATCTCTTTATCGCTAGAATTTAGCAAATCCAAGCCATTACAACAAAATTCCACCATTGGATCAAAAGATCTCACCCAGCTCTTCAATTTCCTAATAGAAAGTTTTTCATAAAAATCAATGGATTAAGAAATTATTGGGAAAAAATTTCGTGCATTTTTGGCCATTAATCAAGAAGTGGCAGCTAGGGTTATATAAATTAGGATTTGTGAAAATTATAAAATGTTGTGGCCTTACACATAAAATTTCATGCACTATTCATCCGGAAATTTTTCGAACTCCAATCGAAGCGTGCCGCCAGGCATTTAAAATGTTTTACCCCTATTTCGAACAAAATGAAATATATATCAGAAGCCAATTCGATCATATTTGGAAGATAGGTTTCCGAATCAACTTTTTAATTAAATTTACTTAAACAAGTTTCTAAGCGTTTCACCTTCTCATAACTAAACCACAAATCTGATTGACACGAAATTTGAAATCTTACAATAATATAACATTATGCATCCAATGAAATTGGTTTCGTCGAAATACAAGACCATGTGAAAAATGACTATTTTCACACGTTAATTAAATATTAAAATATTCAATTTCTAGAAACTAACTTTTAATTCAATTTTATAAGTTCTCTAACTTCATTCTAATTTAAATAGAATTTAATTCAACTTTATAAATCATTTCCATTCACATTAAATTCAAAATAAAATTATTTCTGCAATTTCAAATATAAAATTAACAATTTAATTATCCAATTAAATCATATTATTTGAAATATAAGTTATTCAACTCATAAAATTAACTTGTAAATATTTAAAATTCAGTTAATATACTAATTTTGAATGAATGAAATTTATGGTCGTTACAACCAAGGTTCTCGCTTAACCTTCAGCTTTGATACCAACTATAACGACCAACCTTTATGATCTTCAAAATTCGACACTAATGCATCCGCAGTCACATGTCAAGCATCGAATGCCTAAAAGATAGATTATTGGGAGAAAGAAAAGAAAAGAAAAGAAAGAAAGAGCAGAATCTCACATCATGACAAGTAACATATATTAAATTTCAAATGATCATTACAAAAAGGAAAGTTTAATATTCATACAACAATCAGAGTCTAGCATATCATCGGCCTGGACAGTTATAACGCCCGTTCTTACAAATGTTGATAAACACAAAATGAGAAATACCGAAAAGTCAAATACGTCAAGTCAAGGAAGCATCATACTCATCTCCTGAAGCTCCCAACATTCAAAGCTAGCTTTGGAAAATACTCGGGTCCGACTTGTGTATTATAAGAACGTAACACCCGGATCAGTCTGGTAAACTAGTGTGGGAAACTCAGATCATATGGAATTTTATATTTATAAAATCCTTTTAAAAGGATTTCTGAGACTAAACTGCACAAAAACACAAGTGGGTTTTTATCTTATGATAACCAAACATTTCAAATAGAAAATTCAACGATGTTATAATAATGTCTAGGGTTTAAAATAAATATATAACATAGTTAAAATGCTTGTATTTCACGTTCCAGCATACTTGGTATACAACTAAATCAGTAAGGCACGTATTGGTAAATGGATTCCATACAATGATAAGGCTACTGGGGTGCCGCCAACCATAATATACCTCTGAAAAATTGTACCAAGGGCCTCACATGGAACCCCTGCCTAAACTGAACCGACCTACCCCATTTTGGTTACTATCGAACATGTCATCACCCTGGTTGTAGCTTATAACTGCACCAGTGCCTCTAGCATACATAAATTCATAAATTTGATCAATATCGGGTGATGACCCTGAAAGAATCTATGCGGTAGGATCATATAATATTGAATGGTGGAATGGTATAGGTAAATAACAATAAGCAATAAGTAAAGTAGACACCAAGACTTTATACTAGTTCGGACCTCTTGTCCTACGTCCTATCCCTAAGCTCCTCTTAGGAATTCTAACTAACAACCCTCACTTAACCGGAGGAATAGGTTTACAACTTACCCAAACAACCAAACGGGATTTCTTGCCTCAACTACCGAAGAGGACTTCAACTAGGTACAAAGAGTTTTTCTGACTTGTTGTGTTCTCGATAACACTAATGAGTCTAATAGAGTACAAATTTCCTATAATCTTATCCTCAAGAATATGAAATGTGTTTATGAAGATTTAGGAAATATAAATTGCTATGAAACAAAAAGTATTTAAGATAAATCATAGATTCAAGCAATTGAAGTGGATTGTGAATGCTTTTTGAAAACTTGAATAATCTGAAAAATATGATCAAGATAATAGAGAGATGAAAGCAATAAGAATTGGGGATTTGCAAATGATAGAAACATGTTTTTATAGGTGTAGAAGAGGTGTATCTATTTGCAAAAGATCCTGGCAAGAGATGCATCCATTACCATTGGAGATGGGCGAAACTCTTAGGAAGAAGAAGGTGTCTCTTCATTAAAAATTCGTAGGTTCAAATTCAGTCGACTGAGCAGAGAATTTCAGTCGACTAAAACTGTGCATGTTGTATTTGTGTAACAGGTTCAGTCGATTGAAATATCCTGTTTAGTCGACTGAACTGGTAAATTATGCACAATGAACACTTAACTAAAAATATGAAGTTGTGTTATGTGTTTCTTGAGGATAGATTTTAACAATAAAACTATGACTAAGACCTATGTATAATAAGTACTCAAGATATCCTTGGTCTTCATAGTACTTCCTTTCCTTTTTGTTGAAGCACATTGTCATTGATCAAACTATAGCGTATCAACATTCTCCCCCTTTTTGATTGATGACAATACCTATGTTTGTAGAGATGTAATTATCTTTCCTCTCCCTGAATATATGCGCTATCTTTCCTACAAAACAAAGTTAGTGACATAGACTTTTCTCCCCCTTTGTCATCGACAAAAAAGGAAGTAATAATTTGTAGAAGTATATAATTGTCAAACAAAGCAACCATATGCATGCATAACCATAGTGTGAATCATACAAACCATAGAGTATCACGAATAAAAGAAGGCTATTTATACAAGAATTTTCAGAAGTGTTTGAAAATTAATAAAAAGTTTCGGACATCAAACCATCAAAATGTTCAAGGATCCCTGTCCCAATCATAAGATCCTTCATGTCCTCCCTCACGAATAACAGGGCCACCGGTAGGTTGTCGAAAAGCTCTCCCTCCTTGACCACCACTGTTACCACTAGTGCTGCTGCTTGAATTTTCTTCGGAAGATGTCCATGTGAACGTTGGAGCCGGATGCTTGCCGTGTGAGGTCGAAGCAGAAGTGGAGCTTGTGCATGAGATGGCATCCAATAGCTTGTTGAAGAAACCTTTTATTCTATCAAGTTTGTGATCAACCTTTTTGAGGCGATTATCAAGAATTTGTTGATTTCTTGATAGAATTCCTAATGACTGATTTGTAGTATAATCCGGGTGAATAAGACGAATTTCATCATCTTGATTATGAGGTTCTTCTTGTTGGGCCTGAGGAGATTGGTGAGGTTGCTGATTACGTGCTTCCCATTCGGCTAGAGACATGATGCGAGGAGGTCTTGCTAGGAGTTGCATGAGGCTTATAGTCCGTTGGTTGATTTGATGAACCATTGTAGATTCGGACTCTGGTAGTGGCGAATCAACATTAAGGAGTAGTCGCATGATATACTCGCCATAGTATATTGTTCTCATTTTTCCATTTTTGAATGTAAGAAATTCATCAAGAATTAATTGAACCCAATTAACTTTAATATTACCCCAAATGGCGTAAAGTGCCCGATAGTTGTTTGGGTATACGATTTCATATGAGCCTGTGCGAGGAGTGATGGTTCACATAAGAGCTTTGTGTAGAAGGCTAGCTCTTGGTCGTAAAGAAGTTGATTTGATATCTCGGATATTAATGTTATCGTCCAAAAATTGAATGTTGTCTCGAATATGAGGATTAAATTCTATTTCCTCAAGCTTCCTACCAATGTTAGAAGATCCTAGAATATGTGCAATGCGGTCTAGAGAAAACCATACCTTTTTACCGCACACCGTACTCCAAACACTATTGTTTGGATTTCATGGAGTTTAGTGTCCAAGATTTAGATTAGCGTAGAACAATTTTACCATAATATGATTAATGGAAATATCATTGCGTTTAATATCTAGTTGGGATGTCAAACCTGTTTGGTCGGTCAAGGCTTGAATGTTGTAAGTTTGAAGACTCTGGAAATCGACGAATGAGTGTTCGAAAATCCTTGAATTATTCATTTTATTCCACCTAGTGACGGCCACTCCATCATAAAGCCATTGAGCAATTTGAGCATCAATTGGCTCGGAGGATGTTGAAGTGGAAGCTCTTGATTCAGTCGATTGATGGGTAAAAAGAGAAAACTAATCCGGGAAACGACGTTCAGTCGATTGAATTTGTCTGTTCAGTCGACTGAAATGGTACCCAAAATTTTTTTGGGTAAGATTCCGTCGACTGAACAGAGTTTTTGGTTGACTGAATTCGTGAATGAAAATTTTATGTGTAATGTTCAGTTGACTAAACAGAAATTTGTAGTCGACTGAACTATTGGATGAAAGTTTCTGTGTTATTTTCAGTTGACTGAGCAGAACTATTCAGTCGACTGAATTTTGCATATTTTGTTTTTCCGTCTTTTTGAATGCAAATTTTTTATTTACTGAAACAATTACAGTTATATAGTAATATTATAATACAACAACATTATTTTAACCAAAAACCATCATTTCTTAGGGGTTGGAATCTTGGGGGATGGAGTCTTCTTCTTTGGTGTTTTATATCCTTCATTCGCCATATATTTTTTGTCCCAAGAGTTTGGACTATATTGAGGTCTTTGAGACGAGACCCAAGCATTAATTGGGTCGTTTGGTGTACGATACGACGAAGACGGATCATACGGATTAACTGGTCGTGGTAAAGGTTCACTCACATCCTTTTTCTTCGAGCTACAAAATTTCAAATCAATTTGTTCGAGAAAGCTTAAGCGTCTAGCCGTTACTTTTTGTTCAAAATACAATTCTCGTTGAAGGTCTATTTGCTGCTGTTGATAATGATGAATTTCATCGATCTTTTTCTTTGTATCGGGAGAAGTAAATAGCGAACGTTTGGCCTTCTTGGAATCCGGTGTATACCCGGTTCGATAATTTTCCCATTTATACACAGGCTCGTGTGTTGGTGTTGGCGTAGGAGGTTAAGGTGAATCAGCTGAGCTATCGGTTGAAAAAGTTATGATGATGGAAGAGTTAGATTTGTTGGAAGACATTTTCCTACTGAGATTTATTGAAAAGTAATTTGTTATATTTTTGTTTTAATTTGTTAAACATGTATATATAGGTTTAGAGTTAATGGTCAATAATTTTCTTTGAAATGGATGGTTATGTTTTAGTGTATGAAATAGTAGCTAATTCAAATGTATAAATGATTAAGTTTTGTGAACCCATGGTTATGTAAACTAAATTCATGTCTAACTTTTGAAGTTAATTAAAGTATGAGATATGTTCCACATGTTTTAGGTTCCTTTCCAGTATAGTTCTTGTTATTAAATATCTTTGAAAGATATTATTCCTAATTCTCGTCGTAATTTTATGAATGAGTTTTCTAGTAATGGTTTAGTAAATATATCGGCAATTTGATTTTCGGTAGAAATATATTCTAAGTTGATAATTCCTTTTTCGATATTGTCACGTAAAAAGTGGTGACGAATATCAATATGTTTTCTACGAGAGTGATTTACCAGATTTTTAGATAAATTTATTGTACTTGTATTATCACAATATATTGTAGAATTTGTTAAATTTATATTAAAATATTTAAGTGTTTGTTGCATATATATGACTTGAGTACTTGCTAAGGCGGCAGATATATATTCCGCTTCACAGGTTGAAAGCGAAACACAATTTTGTTTCTTACTAAACCAAGATACAAGTGATTTTCCAATGAAATGGCACGTACCACTTGTACTTTTTCTATCTATTCGAGATCCACCAAAATCGGCATCACTAAATGAAACTAATTCGAATGGACAATCTTTTGGATAGAAAAGACCAAAGTCCTTAGTATTATTAAGATATCGCAAAATTCGTTTTACGGCTCTTAAATGTGATTATTTAGGATTAGCTTGAAAGTGTGCATATAAACATACACTCATCATTATGTCCGGTCTACTAGAGGTTAAATAAAGTAAAGATCCTATCATACTTCTAAACAACTTTTGGTCTACACTCTTGCCATTTTCACTTTGATCGAGATGAGTTGTGGTGCTTATAGGAGTGGGTTTACCAGAAGTGTTTTCCATTCCAAAGCGTTTAGTTAGATTAGCGCAATATTTTTCTTGGTTTAAGAAAATACCATTTGTAAATTGTTTAATTTGAAGTCTGAGAAAATAAGATAATTCTCCCATATGTGACATTTCGAACTCTTTAGTCATTATATTTGAAAACTCTTTACACAATTTTTCATTAGTTGAACCAAATATAATGTCATCTACATATATTTGAATTATTAAAATGTCTTTAGTAGTGTTTTTAATGAATAAAGTTTGATCTACTTTTCCGATTTGAAATCCCGAATCTAGTAGATAGCCTTAAGTCTCTCATACCAGGCACGAGGTGCCTGTTTAAGACCATATAAAGTTTTCTTTAATTTATATACACGATCCAGATATTTTTCATGAGTGAATAAAGGGGGTTGTTATACATATACATTTTCTTTTATAAAATCATTTAAAATGCACTTTTAACATCCATTTGATAAATTATAAAATTGTGAAAACAAGCAAAGGCTAATAAAATACATACTGCTTCAAGTCTTGCAACTGGAGCAAATGTTTCTTCAAAGTCGATACCTTCCTCTTGATTATAGCCTTGTGCTACTAGTCTAGCTTTATTTCTAGTTATATTTCCTTGTTCATCTACTTAATTTTTGTAGACCCATTTTGTTCCTATAACTGATTGATTATTAGGACGGGGAACTTATTCTCAAACATCGTTACGTTCAAATTGATTTAATTCTTCTTGCATAGCAACAATCCAGTAGTCGTCTGTTGATGCTTCTTTAGAATTTCTAGGTTCAATTTTTGAAATAAAGGCAACATGTCCCATTTGGTTTAGTTGACTTCTTTTTTAACTTGCGAGTCAATCTCTCCAATTATATTTTGTGTAGGATGATCCCGTAGGATTCTAGAAGGAGATCTAATTTGATTGTTGTCGATTTGATTAATATTTTCATTATTTTCAAAACATATATTTTTTGTGTTTGATATAATTTCTTCATCATCTTTGATGATTGTATTTTTATTAAAGTGTTCATCAAAAGATACATGTAAAGTTTCATCTATTATATTTGTTCGTTTATTGAAAACACGATATGCCTTACTTCATTCTGAGTAACCTACAAAAATACCATGGTCAGCTTTTGGATCAAATTTTCCAAGTTGGTCTTTTGTGTTAGGAATAAAACATTTTGAACCAAATATTTTTAAGTATGAAATATTAGATTTTCTTCCATTAAAAAGTTCATATGACGTGTTTTTAGTTAAAGGCCGTATGGAAATACGATTTAATACATAGCAAGCAGTTGCTACAGCTTCTGCCCAAAAATGCTTTGGTAATGTACTTTCATTTAATAATGTTCTTGCGCATTCTTGAAGAGTGCTATTTTTTCTTTCTACAACTCCATTTTGTTGTGGAGATATAGGAAATGAAAAATTATGATTTATTCCTTTCTTTTTACAAAATAATTCAAATGATTCATTTTCAAATTCACCTCCATGATCACTCCTTATATTTTTGACTTTTAAATTCTTAGTACTTTGAATTCTTTTAACAATTTTTTTGAAATATTCAAACGTATCACTTTTGTTTTTCATAAATATCGTCCATGTACATCTTGAGAAATCATCAACTATTACAAAAACATATCGATTATGATTAATAGATTGAACCTGTGTTGGCTCGAATAAATCCATATGTAATAATTCTAATGGTTGTAAAGTTGAAATGACTTTCTTAGATTTAAAAGATGATTTAGTTAATTTTCCTAATTGACAATCATCGCAAATATTATTTATTTTAAAATTTATTTTTGGTAAGCCTTTGACTAATTCATTTTCTGAAAGTTTTTGAATAGTTTTAAAATTAATATGACAAAATCTTTTGTGCCATAACCAAGGATCATTATCTTTGACCATTAAACACGTATCTTTGTTATTATTAATTTTCATGTTTAAAACATAAATATTTCTATCTCTCTTTCCTTCAAAAATGAGATTTTGATTTTGATCAAAAATACAACATTTATTTTCAGAAAAAGTTATTTTAAAACCTTTGTCGCATAGTTGACTTATGCTTAATAAATTATGTTTTATGTTTTTAACTAAAGAATCATTTGTAATAAGGGGTAAATTTGATATACGTAGTTGCACACATCTCCTTTGCCAATGATGAAACCTTTTGAGTTATCTCCGAAGGTAACAGAGCCACCATCAAAGTATGAAATATTTGTAAGCATTTCTTTGTCTCCGGTCATGTGTTTTGAGCAACCACTATCGAAAATCCATTTTCTTTTCTTGAGTGGGACCTGCAAAAATATTAATAAGTACATTGGTACCCACCTTTTAATAGGGTCCTAAGAGTTAGATCTTAGGAAGCAAAACACAAGTGGGTTTAGTATCCCTTTTATAAATATAATTTTTATTGTTATGAACAGTATTCATAAATGTTTTAACATATTTGTTACTAATTAAATTATTGTTAGTCTTTGGAACCCAAATTTTAATTATCTTAGTTTCTACTTTTGTTTTAGTAGGTGCTCTTAATGATATATTATGTTTTGAATCATTATTCCTCTTAAGATTAGTATATTTCTTTTGAGGAATTTTTGACTCCTTTTTATATCCTAATCCATGTTTATTTGAGGAAGATTGAGAATTTTCTAAAATTTTAGATAAATTTTCTCTTCCTTTGTTAAAATTAGAAACATTTTTAGTAATGTTATCTAAATTAATTTGAAGACTGGTATTTTCTAATTCAACTTGTTTTATTTTATTTTTTAAGTTGTGATTTTTAGAAATAATTTCATCATTCTTTGCTTTTTGAGTTTCAATTTCTTGACTCAAAAGTAAAAGTTGACTATCTGAGTTTGAGAGAGATTCTTGAACCTTTTCAAGTTCTTCTTCCAAAAAAAATTTCTCATCTTTTAACATATCTCTTTCAAATTCAGCTTTGTTTTGATTTTCACATGTCTCTTTAGGTTTCTTTTTGAGAATTTTTATAGTATTTAAAAATTCAGTGTTTACTTCTATTAAATCATCATAAGATAAATCACTAACCTCAGAATCTTGAGCCATGAAGCACACATTTGCTTGTTCATTGTCGCTATCACTATCATTTTCGGATGAAGATGAATCTGAATCGTCCCATGTTACAGAAAATGCCTTCTTTTTGAATTTATCCTTCTTGTTTTTGTTGTTGAAGCTTTTTTGATTTTCTTTCTTTTGTTCTGGACAATCCTTGTGCATGTGTCCTTTCTTGTGACAATTGAAGCATTTTATATTTGAGGATGAAGGTTTGTTTGAGAAATTCTTTTTGAAACCGTTTTTATTTCCTTTTCTATATTTTAAGAATTTCTTGAAATTTTTGGCAATAAATGCTAGATCCTCATCTTCAGACTCTGATTCTTCCTTTTCTGCGTGAAAAGCCACATTTTTTCTTTCCTGTGCTTGGTCTTTCTTAGCTTGCATGTTAACTTCATAAGACATAAGGTTTCCAATTAATTCTTCTGATTTCATTGTAGACAGATCGTTTGCTTCCTCGATTGCTAATACTTTTCTTTCCCATTCATCAGTGAGTGAATTTAGGACTTTAGATACAATATCAAAATTCGTAAAAAAAATTCCTAATCCTATTAAGACATGAATGTTTTGAAATCTCGAGTACATGTCATTGATAGATTCATTCTGTCGCATTCTAAAGTTTTGGAACTGGTTCTTTAGCATGGAAGTCTTTGTTTGTTTGACCTTGTTTGTTCCTTCGTGTATGGTTCTAAGTGTCTCCCATATCTGATGTGCAGTAGTACAAATGATAACACGATTGAACTCATTTCTATCCAAAGAGCAAAATAGCATATTCATAGCTTTAGCATTTGCACTAGCTTCATTCTTCTGAGTTTGTGTCCATGTAAGGTAATCAGTTGTGAGTACAACGAACTCTGCTTGAGTTGCATTCCAGGCTTCAAAACTTGTTGCTTGCATATAAATCCTCATCCTTGTAGCCCAATAATTATAGTTTAGTCCATTGAATAGAGGAGGTCTTTGGGTATATTATCCTTCTGCAAGTGTAGAGCTATAGGCAGTTGTTGTGCTTGTGTTATTTTCCATATTATCAATATATCAGATAACCGTGTTATGGTTATAGGACGGCCTTGCTCTGATACCAATTGAAAGAAGCTACGCGGTAGGATCGTATAATATGGAATAGTGGAATGGTATAGGTAAATAACAATAAGCAATAAGTAAAGTAGACACGAAGACTTTATACTGGTTCGGACCTCTTGTCCTACGTTCAGTCCCTAAGCTCCTCTTAGGAATTCTAACTAACAACCCTCACTTAACCCGGAGGAATAGGTTTACAACTTACCCGAACAACCGAACATGATTTCTTGCCTCAACTACCGAAGAGGACTTCAACTAGGTACAAAGAGTATTTCTGACTTGTTGTGTTCTCGATAACACTAATGAGTCTAATAGAGTACAAATTTCCTATAATCTTATCCTCAAGAATATGAAATGTGTTTATGAAGATTTAGGAAATATAAATTGCTATGAATCAAAAAGTATTTAAGATAAATCAGAGATTCAAGCAATTGAAGTGGATTGTGAATGCTTTTGGAAAACTTGAATAATCTGAAAAATATGATCAAGATAATAGAGAAATGAAAGCAATAAGAATTGGTGATTTGCAAATGATAGAAACATGTTTTTATAGGTGCAGAAGAGGTATATCTATTTGCAAAAGATTCAGGCAAGAGATGCATCCATTACCATTGGAGAATGGCTGCAACTCTTGGGAAGAAGAAGGTGTCTCTTCATTAAAAATTCGCAGGTTCAAATTCAGTCGACTGAGCAGAGAATTTCAGTCGACTAAAACTGTGCATGTTGTATTTGTGTAACAGGTTCAGTCGACTGAAATGTCCTGTTTAGTCGACCGAACTGGTAGATTATGCACAATGAACACTTAACTAAAAATATGAAGTTGTGTTATGTGTTTTTGTGTTTGTGCAAGTTTCTTGAGGATAGATTTTAACAATAAAACTATGACTAAGACCTATATATAATAAGTACTCATGATATCCTTGGTCTTCATAGTACTTCCTTTCCTTTTTGTGGAAGCACATTGTCATTGATCAAAATATAGCGTATCAACAGACCCCACCCTAATAGTTGTGACCGACATAGACTTGCTGCAATATCTGTTTTAATCATTACTAGGTATGAGGCTTAAGGCTACGTTTTACCTTTTTAGCAAATCCCACTTGGAATACTAACATTGCTCTTTAGGCAACAATGCAATGCCAGTATTCATCCATACAAATTGTTCAGGCTATGGATGAATCAAAGATACTACTTCTACTACATCCTTTTTGGAATCACCCTCAATATTAGTAGCTAATAGCACTTCGATTTATAGAACTCCATCTTCGATTTTCATCATCTTTTAGATGTCTCCAATTCGAATGCTTATGTTGGTTTAAAGTGATTTTCGGATAACTCATACTTATTCGATCCAGGTCTCTCCAAACCAACAAATGATAGTTTCTGGCTGACCCAATCCTAGTTCTTTCACAATTAAGCGGAGATTTAGTTTTCCCAAGGGGATTTCAATTATCCACACTTAAAGCAGGAGACGTTTCATCGGAATGAGTTCTTCCAAAGAAACCTCAAGCCGTATAAAATCGTGAAGCTTGCATATACTTCCGAAGTCAAAATAGGTCAAGTTATCGATAGTGGACAAACCACTATCTTGTGTGACGACCCGACTTCCTAACACAAGAAAGTCGCATCACTAATTAAGAAAGAAAGGGATAGAACAGAAAAGAAAGAGAAAGAAAGAAACACAACAACATCAGATAACTCACAGCGGAACGAATGAAATATAATATATCACATAAAATATTACATAGTATCATATTACATCAGAGTACACAACTTACACAACACATATTAGACAGTTATAAACATCTGTCTAACTATACAACTCAAAATATCACAAGAAACAGATATCAAACAAACACAGCGGAACCACAATATATCTACACGTGGAAGCCTCCTGCTCCATATCTCCTTCAGAATTCGTCAAGCAAACCTGAATTACTCGACTACTCATACATAGTATGAGTACCCAAGAGTTTAATAAAACAGAAAATAAACACTCGGGTCAGACAGGGGTCTGGTGTGAGTAAACGGGTTAAAATTGCTTAACTTTAGAAAAACCTTTGAAAAGAAAAGGTATCACGTAAGACTTCCCACACATAAACATGGGAAAAATTTTACCTTACGCTAATCAAAACATTTGATAGGAAATCCAGTGATATTATAATAGTTACTAGGGTTTTCAAGTAAATAAGAAATAGCCGAAATTGTTACATGATTAAATTCCAGCACTAGCCACAAAAGTGGATAATGCAAACAAAACCGTAGGGTCTCGTAGGAAGAATGGGTTTCCATCAAAGGCAGGGCTACTGAGGTACCGCCCGTCACTGTACGTGGCCTAGATCAATGTACCGTGGAGCCACCCTAACTCCCTTGCAACACAAGGCCGGAACCATCCCTTACTGGACAATCTCGAACAAGATAACCCCGCAGTTGGCCGCGACCCAACTGCCCACGCAGCTGAATAAAAAGGGACTTCTAGACAGGGGAAAATCTTGTCCTGAAATGGGCACTACCCACCTAGCCTTGCTGCACCTCCCCTGTTTTAGCCATTCCCGGGTTGATGAGGCTTGAGGCTGCGATTACCTTTATAGAACACATCTATCTTAGAATGCTCATCGTCCACCTGACGATGTTCTGAAAGCATTCAATCCATACAAGTTCGTTCCGAGTTCGAACGAAACCGAAGGCACTATCTCGTTGCACTCATTTTGGAATCGCCCTCAGAGTCAACGACCATAGTCCTTGCACTCTAAATCACCATCTCGAGTTTATAAGTACTATCTCCGTCAAACTCATCACGGAATCACCCCCAGAGTTATACTAACGAATAGTCCTTACACATCGAGTCTTCACTTGCTCCACTTGGATTCACGACCTAACGTTTAATTGGAATCGATGTGGTTTTCGGATCCCTAATATGGAAACCCGATCCCGGTCTCACCAAAACCAAACGCCATTTTAATGTCCAAGTTGTTTAAAGGTTTAAACAATTAAACTTATATTCAGGATGATATAAATAGATAGATGAATCACATTATCCCAAAAGATAATTCATATCAAACATTCATCTCACAAAGCAGCATATCACATATCATAGATATCCAAATCATCCAGTACCAACCAATATCAATCACCCAATATTGATCATCCAATATCAATCAATCAACCAATATTAATCAATCATTCTAAGCAGAATTGATTAACTCATAATCAATTGGATTACCTAAATCCTTCATCATTAATTTATCCCAAATAAAAAATTAAATTAATCATCTCTTAATGATCTTTAATTAATCTTCTTTGATTATTCATCTTATAATTACATTCAAGTAATTAACCTTAACCATATACAGTAATTAATTTTTAATTACTATCATTAATTACAATAATTAATGATCCTTCATTTACATCCATTAATTAATAAATTATAATTAATTACATTAAACCTTAATTAATTACAATTGATTAATCACACTTAAATTAATCACTTTCATATATCAATCTTGATTAATATCATTAATTATATTAACTAATGATCCTTATTAATTAATAATTAACTTGTAATTAATCATCTCATTAATCATAAATAGTAATTAACAATTTGTAATTACTTGTATTAATTAATTAACTTCTTAATTAATTATATTAATCCTTTGATTAATTACTCTAATTAATTAATCTTTAACTACTTCATTAAGTAATTGTTAATCAATTAAATTAATAATCCTTAATTAATTACATTTTAATTAATTACACTTAGTAATTAATCTTAAAATTAATCACATTCATTAATTAATTAATCATAATAATTAATTAATTAAGTAATTAACCCTTAATTACTTACATAAGTAATTATCTTCTAATTACTTCCATTAATAAATCTTGATTATTTTCTTAATTAATTACTTAACAAGTAATTAATCTAATCATCAAATAATTCTTAATTCTTTAATTAATTAATTACTCCATAATTAATTAACTTTAAAACAATAATATTAATTAATTCCTTAATTAATTACATCAAGTGATTAACCATTAATCACTTTCATTAATTACTCCCATGAGTAATTTCCACTAATTACTTCCATAAGTAATTACCATTCTTAATTTCATTCAATAATTAACCATTCATTACTTCATTAAGTAATTACACTTAATTAATCATAATTAAGTGATTATTAAAAATTAAATAAACAATTAACTAATTATTTAAAATTAATTAAATAATTAATTAACTAACTTCTTATATTTAAAGAAAATCCTTAATTAATTAATAAAATCATAATTCTTAATTAATCTTTTACTTATTAATAAATCATATTTAATTAAGTATTTTCAAGTTCATATCAAAGATAAATTAACCATATTTATCTTCATAAATTAATTATTTGAAATTAATCAAATTTTAATAAATTAAAACAAATTAATCAATTTGGTTTTCAAAATCATAATAATAACCTTATTTGAAAATAAAGTATTTAGAAATCAATTTCAAAATTTAAACACTTTAAATTATCTAATTTAAACTTATTTATTTTCAATATAATTTTGAAACTTAGTTTTTAAATCATTACTTAACAATTTACTTAAACTTTGATTAAATATTAAAATTTAAAACATTCCTTACTTAAATTTAAAATTCAAATTTAATTAAGTTTAATTACTTCCAAAAGAAACCATCTTAACAAATTTAAATTTAAAATAAATTTAATCAACACCCTTTTAAAATTTTGATTAACTATAAACAACAAGTTTTAATTTTTGTTTCATTTATAAAACTTGTTATTATAACTTAATACTTGATCTAAATTTATTCAATAAGTTTAAATCAGAAAACTTATATTTTATACAGTACAAACCAAAAACACAAACGACAAAAAACTCGAATAAACCACCTAAATGCCCCGTGCCTACCTCGAAGCAAAACCCAGGACATCTACTCCGAGCCGACCACGATGCAAACACGAGCATTACTTCAAGCGAAACTTTCTTCCCTAATCTAAAATACCCAGTGCACAAAAATGTGCACGGTGCACCTACCCAAGTGCCTCCGGCCGCCGTAGAGTATCGCGATCGACGTCGACGATCTCCCGATCACACGCGAGCAACAATATGAACCCAGATTCAACAAATCACATATGAATCGAAATTCGACCATTCACATCGAAAACTGCAGCAACTTCGAACCAAAAATCCCATCGCCTCTGGCCATCTCGTCGTCGATTATCTTCGCCGACCACACCATCGATACGCTACGACCACAAGCTACATCTCCACCAAAAGCGAACGATTCCGGTGCACCACACACAACGCAAAACCCACAAATGCAACGGCTTCCAAATCGAAAACCAAAACCCTACTTCCTTCAAATTCGAACAATTCAACAATTGGAAAAATCTAATTGCATTTTTCCCATCATCCTCACCTCGAATGCTAGCCTCGACCAAGATTTCAAATTAAATTATTGTATAGATCGACGGCAATTCACAAAAAATTCCCAAAACGTTCAGACTCAAAATTCACACTAATTACACAATTAAAAATTATGATACAAGCACTAAAAATCATAATTTCCCAATTGTAATTCAATTATAAAATCAAAACTATAATTTGAATTCATAAATTTTTGCCCAAATTTGTTTTTTTTACTGCAATTTGAAAAATATGAGCTAATCATTCGTTTTAAAATCCTATATCTGTTTTTAGATGATAAATTACATGATTACAAACAACTTCCATTTACAAATCAAAGTCCAGTTCATGTTCAAAATCAAGTTATTGAAATTATTATAGGATTTGAAACTACTTTATAAACACAGTAGCCATCCTTAACTTTACAGGCAATTCAATGTACTCAATTCAACATGCATTCAATTTAAAACAAAAATTTCATATAACATCATGATATCATCACAAAATCAAGATGAAATCTAGAATCAAACTGTTTTTAAATTCCATTTAGTCACTAGATTATAATATGCAGAGCAGGTTTTGAAAATTTCCCTGGCTTGAACATAATTTTGAAAAATGTCATGACTTTGCTGTCTGAAGAAATCCCACTGCATGCTTCAATTGATGTTGATTTAAACTATTGTTGATCTTTCCTTGAGTTGTAAATGATCAAATGTTGCAGCGGATTTGAATTACAGGTTTGCAGATTTTACTTTTCTTTTGGATTTTAAATCTCACGTAACATTTGCTTTTGATTTTAATTTCAGGTTGGAATAATTGCTGATTTCTTTTTAATTCATGAAAGGAAGAAAAAGAATTTTAGAAGAAGAAAGATTTCCAATTTCAGGTTTTTTCTCTGATTTGAGTTAAGAAGTGAGAATAAAGAAATGGAAGTGTTATGTTTATTAAAAAAAAATGAATGAATACACTTGTCATTTAATTTCTTTAATAGCTTTACATGTGTTGTTAATATGACTTAAGATAGTTACACATGTTTTTAAGTGTTTTTAGTTAATTTTCATTTAATTTAAAAGTAAATAGAAAGCTTACTTATTTAATTCTCTTAATTAATAAATGTTTACATATGTATATATAAGTTTACTTTTAAAAGAAAATATTCTAAAACTAATTATAATATAAATAAATCTCTTATACATGTATTTTAAAAAATCTAAAACATCTATATTTGTTGTCCGAGAGATAATTTTTTTCAAAATAAAGTTTATTAATAACTTTATACAATATGTTTATATAACCATTTTAAATTTAAACATTTTAAAGAAAACAAAAATAAAACTTTAATCAAACCCTTTTTAAACTATCATATTAAAAATAAATAATTAACTTATATTTTGAAAACAAATGAATTAAACTTAAATTATCTTTTGAAAAATATAAATTAAAACAAAGCTTTAAATTACAATTCATACATATATAAATTATTAATGGATTAAATTAAATTTCAAAACAATATCAAATTATAACATATACATACATATATATTACAATTTGAAAATTCATCTTTTATTTAAAACAAAAGATCTCCTATTCATAATATATATCAAATATATATATTATAAATAGAATAAAATTTTATTAGCTTTGAAAAATAATTCTTGTCAATATTGCCAGATTAAAAGTTTATTAACCTTTAAAAAGATTAAATTTACCAATTTAAATTAAAATTATAAAGAAAAAAATTATCAAACCAGTTTAATTATTAATTCAGATTATTAAATTGATATTGCCTAAAATTTCGGGTCGTCACATTCCTCCCCCTTAAAAGAATTTCATCCCCGAAATTTAAAAGCAAAGGTAATTTAATAACCTAGCAAAGATTTTAATTTCAAACAACAAAGCATACCTAACAATCAGTAACTAACAACCATAGCAATCAACAAACAAACAAACCTAACTAATTATCCTGACACAAATTAGAATAAATCTTTGATACTATCTAGAGTTTCCTAAGTATAAAAATCACCGGGAGACTCGCTCTACAGAAACTAACAAACTACACCACCAAAATCCAGGATTCCTCTCTTCTCCAGATCCATCAATCTGAACAGAACATCAGATTATACCCAAGTCCAGAACAACTTCCAAATCCAACTGAACTGCAGATTCAACAAACAACGATGAATCATACACGTACTCCCTCAGAGATACGTGAAATACAATGAATTCCAGCTATCCAAACTGGCAATTCAATCTTATCCTATCAAAATACAGATAAGAAGTCCCAATTGCCTCAGAACTAGCCATCCAATCTTGCCCAATTACAGTTCCCTTAACCAGAGAAATCTTAACAACAATGAAGTCTTCAACTTCAAATTCCAAACTCCTTATCTCATATCTGCATAACTCAACAGACAATCCAGGGCTGCCAATCTTCTTCCTAATCAGCTCAACCTATGCTGATACCTCCAGAAACAACTAGACTAAAGCAAACCAGTTCCTGAATCCTATCCAACAGAAAAGTCTTCCAAGATCCGTCGAAAACCATAACACAAGCTCAACTTCTCAAGCAATAGCAAACAGAACTTGCTTCCTTCATCGCACAGCTGCTACCTCGCTTCCGCTGCACAACTCTGATTCTGAAATAGATGCGCATACTGTTGATGAACATGAGTACAAACTTATCCAATATATCCGAAAACTTTGTTCATCAAATCCACAAAATCTGAGTGACACATCTGACTCGGTCACATAACCTTATATCAGAAATCCAAACTCAAAAACTAGATCTGACCAATCCAAATTCCAAAAATTTCTGAGCTGCTACACTAACTCTACTACTAGGCCAACTACCAGTATCGCTTCTGGAACCAAACAAATATGGAACTCAACTCCAGATGCAAACAAACTTCTTATTACCTTAGTAGCTCCTACTTCCTCACGAGAATCCTCAGTCTCAAACAAAAGATTGCCCAAGAAAAATTCCCAAACTAATCGCAAGTCACTTTTGCGATCCAACATAATTCGGAATAAAAAAAACTGTCCTCTCTTTACCAGTGAGAACAGCTTTAAGCTTATCCAAACAAGGTTAACCATTCAAGAAAACTTTCACCATCTGCCCGGACTGCTGGAAAAAGAACCACAAAGATTCCTGAACCATTAGAGAAATGGCCACACTGATGCTTCCAAACTCTACCTCGATGATACTGCAAAGCTAAAAGACCTTCTAGTCATCACACTGAATATTCCAAACTGCACTGCTACCACAGCTAACCAAAGACTTCTAATCCAAAACTTCCTCGAATACCAAAACGATCAACAAACCACACAACGGACTTTCGAGACGTCAGACAACCTCTCAAGAAATTCGGGCTCCAAACCAAGCATCAACTTCTCGCTTTCCTTAAGGAATGACAAATGAGACCATGCCGAAGCGAAGCAACTTATAGACCTTAGTCTCATATTTCAAAACAGCCAACCACCTTGCAAAAGATCCAGACAACATCTACACCAACAAACCTTCCCTATGGTAGGTAAAAACTGTTCCCCAACCACTTCCAAACTGCTTCAAGAGAAAACATCTTCAGAAATATCCATGGATACTGCATCTCATCATGCAGTTATCAAGATACCATCACTTACTTCTGCACTTCCGACAGATCCAAACTTACACTTCAAAGATGGACTCCGAATCTTTAAAAAGATTTCCTTCAGATATGAGAGAAATCCCTACTCCAAACTACAAATCTCATTCGAGATAGTATTAGGTCTATGGTCTCGACAAAAACTTCCAACCTCAAACATATGGACCTCTTCCATCAGTAGTAGTCGTGTTACACACACACCACTACTCCATCTACCTCTAAAACTAATATTGGAAAATCCGAACAGATAACCCAACAGATCAGGTAGATATATATATATATATAGTTATATAAAAATAACAAGTACGCTCTCTCAAGAAAGACACCACTCCAGAGCCTAGATATTCACTCAACCTAATGCTCTGATACCACCTGTGACGACCCGACTTCCTAGCACCAGAAAATCACATCACTAATTAAGAAAGAAAGGGATAGAAGGAAAAAAAGAAAGAGAAAGAAAGAAACATAACAACATCAGATAACTCACAGCGGAACGAATGAAATATAATATATCACATAAAATATTACATAGTATCATATTACATCAGAGTACACAACTTACATAACACATATTAGGCAGTTATAAACATCTGTCTAACTATACAACTCAAAATATCGCAAGAAACAGATATCAAACAAACACAGCGAAACCATAATATATCTACACGTGGAAGCCTCCTGCTCCATATCTCCTTCAGAATTCGTCAAACAAACCTGAATCACTCGACTACTCATACATAATATGAGTACCCAAGAGTTTAATAAAATAGAAAATAAACACTCGGGTCAGACAGGGGTCTGGTATGAGTAAACGGGTTTAAATTGCTTAACTTTAGAAAAACCTTTGAAAAGAAAAGGTATCACGTAAGACTTCCCACACATAAACATGGACAAGTTTTTACCTTACGCTAACCAAATCATTTGATAGGAAATCCAGTGATATTATAATAGTTTCTAGGGTTTTCAAGTAATTAAGAAATAGCCGAAATTGTTACATGATTAAATTCCAGCTACTACCACAAAAGTGGGTAATACAAACAAAACCGTAGGGTCTCGTAGGAAGAATGGGTTTCCATAAATGGCAGAGCTACTGAGGTACGGCCCGTCACAGTACATGGCCTAGATCAACGTATCAAGGAGCCACCCTAACTCCCCTGCAACACAAAGCCGGAACCATCCCTTACTGGACAGTCTCGAACAAGACAACCCCGCAGTTGGCCGCGACCCAACTGCCCACACAGCCGAATTAAAAGGGACTTCTAGACAGGAGAAAATCTTGTCCTCAAATGGGCGCTACCCACCTAGCCTTGCTGCACCTCCCTGTTTTAGCCATTCCCGGGTTGTTGAGGCTTGAGGCTGCGATTACCTTTATAGAACACATCTATCTTAGAATGCGCATCGTTCACCTGACGATGTTCTGAAAGCATTCAATACATACAAGTTCGTTCCGGGTTCGAACGAAACCGAAGGCACTATCTCGTTGCACTCATTTTGGAATCACCCTCAGAGTCAACGACCATAGCCCTTGCACTCTATATTTATTGTTCAAGAGATAATTTTTTTTAAAAGAAAGTTTTATTAATAACTTTATACAATATGTTTATATAACCATTTTAAATTTAAACATTTTAAAGAAAACAAAATTAAAACTTTAGTTAAACCCTTTTTAAACTATCATATTAAAAATAAATAATTAACTTATATTTTGAAAACAAATGAATTGAACTTAAATTATCTTTTGAAAAATATAAATTAAAACAAAGCTTTAAATTACAATTCATACATATATAAATTATTAATAGATTAAATTAAATTTCAAAACAATATCAAATTATAACATATAACACATATATATTACAATTTGAAAATTCATCTTTTATTTAAAACAAAAGATCTCCTATTCACAATATATATCAAATATATATATTATAAACAGAATAAAATTTTATTAGCTTTGAAAAATAATTCTTATCAATATTGCCAAATTAAAAATTTATTAACCTTTAAAAAGATTAAATTTACCAATTAAAATTATAAAGAAAAAGTTATCAAACCAATTTAATTATTAATTCAGATTATTAAATTGATATTGCCTTAATTTTCGGGTCGTCACAATCTAATGTAAATATATATTTTGCAGATGGAAGATCGGACATCATACACTTGTCATCACTTTTCAATTTCAACGTTGTCCTATCCCTTAAATAACAATGAAGTCAGAGAAGTTAGATAATTACTCTTACCTCAACATATATTCTTGAACTCTCACAGATAGAAACATGCTTCTACACCTCAAAATTTAGTATCGAGTATAAGATGAAGTAACTTTCAAATACTTAATTAATCATGGCCAATTTATCGGAATTAACGCTCTTATACTTATTACATTTTCGACATTTCAATTTCTCTATTCCTCGTCCAGAATCGAAGTCGAGTAAGTTAGAGCACTAGTTGCTCCGGCATTGCCTTAATTAAAATATTATGATTTTAGTTCTTATAGATAATGGAAAGTTTACTCATTGGCTTTTAGTGCTAAATATAAGATGACTTACTTTCCAAAAACTTGTTAACATTTTAGCTCTACTTATCATATTTGTTTTGTGTTATTTAATGGCACCGATCAAGAAATCTCTTGCATAAAACAAAATATTTTTAAAACAATTGAAGAAAAATCTCCGTAAACTTATTGCTAGCCTTTAATTTCAAACTAGTGCCTTTCATCGATTAGAAATGAAACCGTTCAAGTTGGGGTAAGTACCTCTCAAACTTTGACTCAACAACACTTCTACCTTTCAAAATAGAAACAAGTTTCGTGCTTCGAAGTTTAGAAATTGAAATAGGATCCGAGAGATCCAATATTCTTGTTCATAAAAATATTTTTCAAAGTCATTTAATTAAATCAAAGTTTGTTTAAAAAGGCAACATCTTTTCCTTTATAAAAGTAAACACTTTTTTAATTGACGAATTCCAAATCACTTTAAAACATCTTCCTTTTTATGAAAATAAACACCTTGTTTAATAATAACAAAGCGTTGTAAATCAAACTTTCTTCTACTTTTCTCAAAACCTTTTACTATAAAAAAAAGTTATAGCTCATAATCTCTTCCTTTCCTTGAAAACATTTATTAAAACAATAGTGTCGTAATCCATTCTTTCTTCTTCTTTTAAAACTACTTTTAAAACTCTATAAAACAAGTTTGAAAATTGTATTTGAACATCTCTTTAAAGATAGCCGCTTTTAAACAAACTTGACTTTTGAAACATAGAAGCTTCCTTTGTAAAATTTAAACATCTAGTTTTAATATTAACAAAGCGTTATAAAATTAACTTCCTTTTCAATTTTCCAAAAACATTTACTATAACAAAAATGTATAGTCCGTAATCTCTTTTCTTTTCTCGAAATCAATTATTACAACAATAATGTTTTGATCATTGATTTCTTCCTCTTTTAAAATTACATTTAAAACTATAAAAACAAATTTGAAATTTGTATTTAAAACATCCCTTTGAAGATGGTTGTATTTAACAAATTTTGACTTTTAAACAAAGGAGTAAAATTTAAACCTCTTGTTTAAATAACTAGATAAATTCTTAAAAATATATTTATAACTTTAAACTTACTTTTAAATACATACAAACATATTTTTAAATACTTTTCAAAATATCTAAAATAGATAACTCTTTTTTACTTTACAAAAACCATCGATTTTCAAACTAAATCAATAGGGACTATTGTTATATGGACCGTAACTTTCAACACTTCATTTTGTAAATCAAAGATCCTTTAAACCCTTTCTTTCTATATTTTAAACCATTTAAATATTTTATGCCCCAAAAAATTTAAAAACAAAAGTCAAGTTTTGGAAATTACTTTAAACATTTTTATACATAAAGTATTAAATCGCTTTTTAAAGAAAAAACAAAATTTTAACGTTGCATATGAACAATCCATAAAAAAAATCAACTATCAACAACATCCACTTCATCACATCACTCTTAGCAAATAATAATACAAAATAAAAATAAACATTGCAAAGGTTCGCATTGGATCCCTTCGTAAGTTCACAACTTTCCAAAGTGTATTCATCGTGGCCTTTCTGTTACTAACCACTTCGACACGTCCATAGTACCCTATCCAATTCTATGCGTTTTACATTGTCCCCTGCAATTACAGGCCTCCATTAATCGAGAGGGGATAATATTATAACCTAGATCACATATTTTTACCTACTTACGTCACAACATCATAACCAAACAACTAACTAATTATTACATCATTTACCAATACCAATTATGTAGAAAATCAAAGGAAATATCAATTTCAAGAGCGAAGAAATGTAAGTACAAGCTCACAATCAAGTAATTAACCAACAAATTACCAAAATGCGACACGCCTTTCTAGCACACACATGCATAAGGCTTGGAAAGCCATAGAGGACGCACGTCAATGGCATAAAAATGCCTATGGGAGGATACGACCAAGAAAAGAAAGTGGGCTAGGCACTTGAAGTTGGTGCCTTTGAGGATGGTAAAGGTTTTAGTAAGGAATTACAGACTTATGGAAGAAGTATTAACGAATTTGAAGTGGGTTTGCTTTGTTTAAAAAATGAAAAAGGTAAAGAATAGAAGAGCAAACGAAAATAAAAGTGTAAAATGAAAATGAGATGATGGTGGTGGCTTGTTTTACAAACGTGAAGACAGGATAATTTACCAAACTACTCTTCCCTAAAAATAAGTTAATAACCTATTTAGAATTTTGAAAACAAACCGCTCATTCATCATAACATGTACTTAGCCAGCACTTCCCTTTTTTTCAGTGTCCTTTACACTTAAAATAAGAAGAAAGTGTCTTATCCTTACTTTATTATTCTAATTAATTACCTTTTTGAATTCTAAAATCATATTTACTTTTACTAATATTCTTTACATATATTTGACATGTTTTTATATATGTAAATTTATGTGTGCAACAATGTTGCGACATTTTTCATTCTATAAAAATTCGAAAGTCTGAAAAATAATCTTCGATCATATTTTCAAATTTTAATCAAACCATTTATTTTTTATAAACAAAAATTTATAACAAGCTTACTATCATTATTTATTTATTAAAAGAAGGTTATTTAACCAATAAAAACCATTAATTGAATATTTAAAATTTATCAAATATTCATAAATCAAGACGATAAAATTCTAGCTCGTTACAAAGTCATTGTTGTGTTGATTGTATAAGTAGTTTAGGAAATTCTTATTAGTGAATCTAAAGAAAAAAGGATAAATTTTATAAATGTTAGATGTCATTGTTTTATTTAAGACGACTGCTATTAACCGGGTTTTTAACCCAACAAAATTCAACAGGTAGTAGAACATCCATGTCAAGTCAAAACAATTCAAGAATCAACCAAAAGGACCGAAAGAAGAAGCTAAGAGTGACCCAAGAGGAAAGATACAAAAACAGGCTAAGGGGATGGATTGCAAGCGATCCATCACCAAAGGATCGCTAGCGATCCATAAGGATTGCCCGTGGATGCTTCAAACATCTTGCATCATGAATCAATATCTTTTCTAGGGATGTCTGCTATTCCAAGCAAGCTAATACGAGAAGTGAGAATTCATCTGATTCCAACCATAGTTCAATGCAACCTTTATATAAATCTCCATCAAAACAAGGCATGTAATTATGAAATTACATGGAGAGCATTAACATAAGGCAAAGAGCGCAATCCAAGTGAAACGATCCAAAATATTTAAACTACATGAATTGCTAGCAATCCATGCCCTATGGATCACTGGTGACCCATCATGGTAGGTCAGTTCGTTGTGAAAATTTTGAAGCATCTTCGTATCATCAAGTATAGGCCTTTGGCACAGTGGCCTAGCCCGATAGCTCTCCAATCCCTACAAATACTCACCTAACTACAACATAAGGAGGACCTTCTGGACTGGCTATTGGAACTCTACAGAAACTATTCTTCACTCTTCTCCTCCCACATTATCGTCATCTAAGGGTTCACTATGATTCTCCAGTGAATTCTTGCACTTGTGACTTAATCTAACTTAGAAAATTCAATCATATTGTAATATAATTCCACTTGTAATGACAATTAGTTAATAGAAAGTTATAAAGTGGATGTAGGCTTCATTAATAATCGAACCACTACAAAAATCTTCTTATCCTTTTACTTTTTCTACAATATACAATTTATTTTTCTATTTTATTTGCCTTGATAAACAAGGCTTGTGCTTTCACTAAATTCAGGGTGTCATTTTTTGGGTTAACATTTTGGTGCTTTCACTAAGAATCCAATTTAGGCTTAGATCTAGCTATTTACTTTGGATCAAATAGGTTTAAAAGTTAGATTCTCAATCTTTACTTAGAAGATTTGTTGTTGAGAATTAATGGCATAGGAAGAAAGAGAACTGCTTCCGAAAGATCCATAGGAGCCATAATAGCCGGAGAGGAAACCAATCCTCAATAAGTTGAAGTTAACGGCACCAATAACCCATTAGTCAGAGAAAATACTGGTGCCAATGCAAACGATCAGGTATCGGGATCTTCTATCCAGCACGAAGTTATCATTAGAGGTGAGTTAAACAAGATGGTTGATGAAATCAATCAAAAGATGGAGAACAACCAAAAAGCTCTTTGGAAATATTAAATGCCATCCTAACCTTGCAATCACTGGCTACTTCGAGAACCATGCCAGAGCCCACGGCTGCCATGGAGTAGGAAAACTCTTCCTTTTTGGGATAAATAGGAGAAACAGAAAGCAATAGCAAAAAGGAGTAGTCAAGCGGAGTTTCAGGAATTGAAGGAAACACAAGCACTCCACCAACTACAAAGTAGCCCGCCACAAACTTGAATCCGGAGATGAAAACCCTACGGGAAGATATGTGAGTGATCTCTCCGACTTTGAATATGGTGAAAACTTGACGATGACTAGTTGAAAGAAAATACTAATGCACTCAATACAAGCAGAGAGGTCGAAACTACCCCTACCTGACCAACCACAAGCCAACAGAACTCTGAGGGAGTGGCTCTCCTAAATAAAGGAGAGACTAGGCCTCAGGCCACTTACCAAGATCATTTGCAAGATCAAACATTTGGTGTAGTCATTGACAACCAACCCATGGACTATCGGACATTAGAGGCATATATCGCTGACATGATTAAGCATCTAATGGACAAAGGTAAGAATAGGAAAGATGATGAATGGGGATCCGCTCCAAGCCAGACTCCGTTCACTGACGACATTCTGAATGAACAATATCCTAAAAAGTTCACTATGCCAACAATTTCGTTCTACGAAGGAACTAGGGACCCAAAACCTCACTTGTACAAGTACGGTTGGTACATGGACGGAGCGAATGCTCCAAATGCTCTTCAATGTAGATGTTCTCCAATCTTTCTAGAGGGAATTACATCTATGTAGTCACTAGACTCCCACCTAAATCCATCTCCACTTTCGATGAATTAGCAACAAGTTTCCTTGATCGGTTTAGGCTTCACATAGCATAACCAAAAGATGTGATGTCATTATCGGGCTTATTCTAGGGACGAAATGAATCATTGAAATCCTTTATGAGCCGGTTTAGCATTACTGTCTCTGAAGTAACTAACCCAAAGGAAGATATGTTCTTCGCTGCCCTGATACGCGCCATCCATCCCGACATTGAATTCGAAAAAAGGATCAAAATGAAACAACCTACCACCAAAAAGGACTTTAATCGAAAGGCGGGCCAGTACTTGAGATTGGAAGAGGCAGAGGAGCTAGAAGGAAAACCTCCAACCAACCGACGTTGTGCAGAATGGTGTGGAGGTGAAGTAAGATGCAAATGTATTGACCTGTATTTTTGATAATCAAAATATTAAATTAAATAAGATTTTGAAATTTAATATTGTGATAAATTAAAATTTATGATTTATTAATGAGAAAAATAATTAGAATATGTTTAACAATGTTGTTTGAATGTTATTGACAACTATTTTAATGTAATTTCAATCAACTAAAACAATTGTAAAGTTATTTGGTAAAATTTGTAAATAAGGAATAAAATAATTGTTAGAATCAATTATTGGAATTAATGTAATTAAATATTGCAGTTGACATTAGTTAAGATGATAACTGTAGAATATGAATGTAGTAAAATGTAAATTTATATTGATTATATTCATAAGGTAATAGTCGATTCAATAATAAGAGTGTAAATCGAAATAAAATAATTTGATTGAAATTAAAATATAATTAACTGGGTTTTATTACAGTTGCAATTGAATGTTGAAATTAGTGCAATATCTAAATATTGGATTAGCATGGAATATTCAAATTTAAAAGATTATTAAATTCTGTGTAATCAAGAATGATGAAATTGTTAACTTTTAAATTTGAATTTAAAAGTGATTAAATCAATTTAATAATAATTTACTTAATTAACGTGTAAAATTGGGTTTTGGAGCACTGTCTCAGATTTTGACGACACTAGTTTCATTGGACCCGTAACAGTAAAATATTATAGAATTTCAAGTTCATAGCGATTGGACTTATCGTTTGATTGTGCGAGTTTAGTGTAGAAATCAATTAATATAATTTAAATGGATATAATTTGATTTTAAAAGCTAACTTCTGTATATAATGGAATTAGGGTTTGAAAATAGATCCATTGAGTTTATAAAAAATCGAAAACCTATATTTTGATATATGGGATGACCCACTTTCGTTTCGGAAACGAAATGGGCTTTTCAGGTTGTTGGTATCGTTTTAACCCAATTCGATATGTCCATTCATTCTTATCCATCTCTGTCTATATAAGTAGATATGTTCTGAAACTCTAGCTGTCTATGTCATTTTTCTATACATATCTGTTCAATTATCTCCTTCCTTCCTAATGTCTGACTATTCCTAAACCCAAAATTCGCAATTTAAAAATAAAATTGAAAATTTAAACTCCTCAAAACCTATCGAATCATATATCATTGGAAAGCTCTGGACGAGCGTAATCCAAATCTATTGTTCATTTTTTCAATTGAGTCTCGGTCTGGCTAGAAACTGGTGATTTAGTCTTGACCGTCCGCGTAGGGCTTACTTTTTGACGGTGGATCTTTGTCGATAGGACGATCAGATGTTGCTGCAACGTAGAGGAGGCTGAGGCGAGTCAATCCATGTGGTTCATTATTTTGGATGGTGCGAGAATTTGCCAAAATTGGCTTTGAAGTAGCGGTGGTGGCGAGATCGCATGGCATTGCCGGAGTTGGTGGTGTCGTCAGATCTGGCGATGGAGGCTTGCAGGTGGTGCGGCGTTAAGGTGAAAGGGGGCAGGGCTGTAGCATTGTCACGTTCGTATGCGATCTAGGGTTAGAGCAGGTTAGTTAATTTATGTAATGCCCTCATTTAGAATTTAAATTTTCAAACTTCTAACTTGATAACTTTTTCATACGAGCTCAAATTTGGGCATGTTTTCTTCTGTTGGGATCTAATCGAAATTCCAGGCAATAAGAAACCAATTTGGCTGCATTCTGAGACTAGGCAAATTTTGGACTTTGTTTGGATTTCAATTCGACGACAAATCAAAGGTGAGTGATTTAACCCACTCATGAAATTCTAAACTTTTTTATGTTAGTTGAATTCAGTATATGATGTGATAAGAATATTTTTGGTTACTATTTGGTAGTTTAATTTGACATTTTAATTGAAATTGAATTTATACTGAATTAAATTACCATTTAAACTAATATTGGAATTAAATTGATAGTTAATACCTAATAGTGATAACCAGTTAGTTTCTGGGATTTATTGACTGATTTGGACGTTGATTGTGATGGATGTTTATTTGTTGACATTTTGGATGATGGGATGTTATGTTTACTATATGTGTTGTTATCACACTGCAAGTTTACTTAGTTTGTTGATAGGAAAATCACTATGGGTTGAAATGATACATACCCAAATAATCTTATAAATTAGGGAAAATGGTTATGGGTTGAAATGATAATCCCAAGTGATTTTACTGATTTGAAAATTATTGATTCGAGATATGGGTTGAAATGATATACACCTGAAAAGTTTAACTATTTTGGGTTGAAATGATACATACCCTATCACTTGGCCATAGGGTAGAAAATTATATACAGATATCGTTGGTCGGTTTTATATTATTTTCTAAATGGTAAAGTATGTTTGATTTATAAATTTGATTTTTAAAGTTAATTTAATGATTTTATTTAAAATTTTATATTTGGAAATTAATTTATTTTATATGTTTTAAGCTTCAAATTATAAGTTGATATATGATTTTAAATGCAAATTTAAATTTATAACTTATAAATTTATTTAGTTTTAAATATATATTTTTTAAATAGTTATAAAATTAATTTAATAAAATATTCAATATAGTTTTAATATATATATTTCAAATTTAATTTAATATAATAAATATAGTTTTGATTTAAGATAATAAATATAAACTTTTATAATAACTTTAATAGATAAAAAAAATTGTAAAAGAGCTTAGAATTTGTAAAAGAATATTTTTAAATGATTTTTATAAGAGATTTTGTAGTGGATTTTATAGAAGTCTTTAAAGGATTTATAATGGTTTTAAAAAAGTATAAAAAATTTAAAGGATTTTATAATGGGTTTTATAAAAGAACTTGTATAAGGGATTTGTAAGCGTTTTAAAGGAATTTGAATATAAGTTATGAAAAGGGAAGAGTTATAAACTATGTTGGAATTTATAAATAGCTTTATAAATGGTTTAAGCATATAAATAGTTTATAAATGGTTTGAGAAAAATTTATAAACTATTTTCGAAATTGATTGGAAGAAATCTTTCTCGGTGTTTATGAATATATTTATACTTTTGGAATATGTATATAGATATCTCGATATGATGGTATAAATTATTTTCTTGATTTATTATTTAAGTATGTTTTTATAGAATCACCATGGTGTGAAAAATATAACGATTAGTTATTAAAAAGACCGAGGTTGGATATTATCATACTCTCTGCCAATTCTGAAACAACTTTAACAACTGTGCACATGGTGGAGAATCCAGAACAAAGTAGGATGTTTGGAGAATGCTACTGGTATGAGGTAAGAACGCAGCCCTGACCTTCGTGTTCGCTTGATACGACTAAAACAAGAGCTATCCTGGGCCAAGTGAGGTCGCTCCTCCGATCGGACACACTTCTTCGCTACATATATGTTACTTTGTGATTAATTTGGTGGTCACGTTCGATTTGATTATGGGAGCATGTTCCGAGGTGGGCGGTAGTAGCTGCTTAGCATTACCACTAGTCCAGACGTGCAAAACGGTAGGGATTCTACCCTGGACATAGCCTCGCGTGCCTTGTCATATGCCTTATCGAGCCCACTATGATTTTGGTATGTGTCATACCTTTGGACTGCTCCCTGATAGCCCAATAGTATGGTGGAGTTTACAGTGCTGCATAGACCACGATATTTGTATAAAATGTGTTAAGAGGGATATGGTTAACGCCTTAACGCTATTTTGATACTTTACTTTACTGATAGACACTATGTATATATAGCGTATTTTACTACATATAAATAGTTAACGGATCATTAAGAGATGGGAATCTCGAATATCTCTTAAATTTTTGCACGCATGTTATACACTTGATAAGAGATGTGAAATCCCATAAACATCTCTAAAGCCGTTACACTCATATTTGTTTGCTATTGATTTAATTTACATAAGATCTTTTAGTTCTGACTTGAGTGTTTTGTCTTTCATTATGAACGGGTCAGCCTGAGCATTTCAGTGTTGGAGACTTTAACTTTTGAGGACTAAGACAGAGATTTGTATGCTATATATATATATATATATATATATATATATATATATATATATATATATATCTATATATTCCTACATCATGTTATTCCGCTGCATTATCCTACTATACCTGCTGTATGTATAACTCTGATTGTATTGTAAAAGTGTAATCAAATGTATTTGTAAAACAGCTTCATGATTTTGCTCGTGGGTTGCTATATGTAATAGTTTCATCGGGTCTGTAGCAGTGAATTATGGTAGAATTTCCAGTTTCATAGCGATTGGACTTATCGTTTGATCGTGCGAGCTCGAAACGCGCAGAAATCAATTAATAGAATTTAAATGAATATAATGTGATTTTAGAATCTAACTTCTATATACAATGGAATTAGGGTTTGAAGCTAGTTCCATTGAGTTTAAAAATATCAAAAACCTATATCTTATATATAGGATGACATACTTTCGTTCCGAGAACGAAACGGGCTTTTTAGGTCATTGTTATCGTTTCGACCCAATTCAATATGTCAATTTGTTCTTATTCATCTCTATCTATAAATAGATATATTCTGAAATCCTAGCTATTTATTCCATTTTTCTTTACGTATTTGTTCAATTATCTCCTTCCTTCCTTCCCAATCTCAGACGATTCCCAAACCCTAAATTCCCAATTTAAAAACCAAATCAAAAATTTGAAGTCCTCAAAAGCTGTAGAATTGTATATCGTTGGAAAGCTCTCGACGAGCATAATCCACATCTATGATTAGAGGATGGAGTTGGTGGGATTGTTAGATCTGGTGATGGTGTCTTGTAAATGGCACGGTGTCAAGGTGGAAGGAGGCGGCGGCTGTAGTATTGTCGTGTTCGCATGCAATCTAAGATTAGAGGAAGTAAGTTTATTTACATAATTACCCTTGTTTAAAATTTAAATTTAAATTTTCAAACTTCTAATGCTAATAACCTTTTCATATGAGCTCGGATTTGGACATTTTTTTTTTCCGTTGGGATTGTATCAAAATTCCGGACAATAAGGAACTTGTTTGGCTGCATTCTGAGACTGTTCAAATTTTGGGCTTTCTTTGGATTTTAAATCCATGATAAACCAAAGGTGAATGATTTAACCCACTCACGAAATACTAAACCTTCTTATGTTTTTTGAATTTAATTTATGATGTGATAAGAATATTTTTGGTTGTTGTTTGGTAGATTAATTTGACATTTTAACTGAAACTGAATTTATATTGAATTAAATTGCCATTTATATTAATATTTGAATTAAATTGATTGTTAAATACTTGATATTGATAACCAATTAATTATTGGGATTTATTGACTGATTTGGACCATTGATTGTGAAGGATGTTTATTTGTTGATATTTTAGATGGTTTGATGTTATGTTTATTATATATGTTGTTATCACATTGCAAGTTCCCTTTGTTTTTTGATAGGAAAATCACTATGGGTTGAAATGATACATGCCCGAATGATCTTAAAAATTAAGGAAAATCGTTATGCGTTGAAATAATAAACTCGAGCGATTTTATTGATTTGGAAATTATTGATTCGGAATACGGGTTGAAATGATATATACTCAGAAAATTTAACCATTTTGGGTTGAAATGATACATACCCTATCACTTGACCATAAGGTAGAAAATTATGTACTGACACCGTTGGTCGGTTTTAAATTATTTTCTAAATGGTAAAGTATGTTTGATCTATAAATTTAATTTTTAAAGTTAATTTAATGATTTTATTTAAAAATTTATATTGGGAAATTAATTTATTTATATGTTTTAAGTTTCTAATTATAAGTTGATATATGGTTTTAAATGTAAATTTAAGATTTTAACTTATAATCTTATTTAGTTTTAAATATATGTTTTAAATAGTTTAAAATTCAATTTAATAAAATATTCAACATAGTTTTAATATACATATTTTAAATTTAATTTAATATAATAAATATATTTTTGATTTAAAATAATAAATATGGACTTTTATAATAACTTTAATAGATAAAAGATTTTTGTAAAAGATTTTTGAATTTTGTAAAAGGATTTTTTAAAAGATTTTTATAAGAGATTTTATAGTGGATTTTATAAAAGGCTTTAAAGGATCTATGATTGTTTTATAAAAGACTATAAAGGTTTTAAAGGATTTTATAATGGATTTTGTTAAAGAACTTGTATAAGGGATTTAGAAGCGTTTTAAAAGAATTTGAGAAGTTATGAAAAGGGAAGAGTTGTAGACTGTGTTGGAATTTATAAATAGCTTTATAAATGGTTTTAAAGCATGTAAATAGTTTATAAATGGTTTTAAAGCATGTAATAGTTTATAAATGGTTTAAGAGAGATTTATAAATTATTTTCGAAATTGACTAGAAGAAATCTTTCTCGGTATTAATGAATATGTTTATATTTTTGGAATAAGTATATGGATATCTTGATATGATGGTATAAACTATTTTCAGGATTTATTATTTAAGTATGTTTTTATAAAATAACCACGGCGTGAAAAATATAACGATTGTTTGTTAAAGAGACTGGCGTTGGATATTGCCATACTCTCTGTCAATTTCAAAACAACTTTAACAAATGTGCACGTGGTGGAGAATGTAGAATAAAGTAGGATGGTTTGGCGAATGCTACTGGTATGAGGTAAGACTGCAGCCCTGACCTTTAGGTCAGCTTGATATGACTAAGGTTGGAGCTATCCCTTGTAAAGTGAGATCGCTTCTCCGATCGAACACGCTTCTTTAATGCCATATCTGTTACTTTGTGATTGATTTGGTGGCCACCTTCGATTTTATTATGGGAGTGTGTTATGAGGTGGGCGGTAGTAGCTGTTATGCATTACCACCAGTCCGTGCATGCAAAATGGTAGAATCCTACTCTGGACATTGCCTCGTGTGCCTTGTCATATGCCTTATTGAGCCTACTGCGATTTTGGTTTGTATCGTACCTATGAAGTGCTCCCTGATAGCCCACCGGTTCGTTGGAGCTTACAGTACTGTATAGACTACGACATTTATGTAAAATATGTTAAGGGGGATATGGGTAATGCATTAACGCTATTTTAATACTTTACTTTGCTGATAGACGCTACGTATATATAGCGTATTATTCTACGTATAAATAGTTTAACGGATCCTAAGGAGATAAGAGTCCTGAACATATCTTAAGTTATTGCACACATGTTATACACTGGATATGAGATGTGAAATCCCATAAACATCTCTAAAGCCGTTACACTCATATTTATTTGTTGTTGTTTTAACTTACATAAGATCTTTTAGTTCTATATATATGTATGTATGTATATATGTTCCTACATGAGATTTGTATACTATATATATATATATATATTCCTGCATCATGTTATTCCGTTGCATTATCCTATTATACCTGCTGTATGTATAACTTTGATTTTATTGTAAAAGTGTAATCAAATGTATTTGTAAAACAGCTTCATGAACTGTTTATTTGATTATTATATTTTTTTCATTCCACTGTGAAATTCTATGTTTTGTTTTCTTTCCTTCTCTTATTTTCTTATTTACCCCACAAACAATCCTCCCTTTTGAATGGTTTGAATTTGACATGTGTGGTTTACTGTCGATTTAAACCATCCAAAAAGGTGGGTCTTTATTACAAATATCTCCAGGACCGCTGTAGGAAACATAGAGAAGGATGGAAATCAGAAAAGGAAGAGTCAGAATTCCAACAAGTGCAATGGAAGTAACAAGCAACCTAAACGCTTAAGGCCCAAAGTCTAAACCCCACTCAATGTACACCAAAGAACATCTACCTTATGACACAAGTGATCGTGGAGTATAAAAAGCCGCCTAAAAAGGAAGTGACTGGACATTAAAAGAGTTTTGAAAAGTACCGACTCTTCCATGAAACACAAGGTCACAACACTAATGAGTGCCATCGCTTGAAGAACCCGATTGAAGTGATGATTTAGGAAATCAAGTTTCAGCAGTATGTGAGGAAACCATAAAATCCTGACCAGCCTGTAGCACCCCAAGCTCCTAGAGACCGGGGAAACCAAGCTGGAATCAGCAAACAGGGATCTAGATGGACCGACCTGAGACTAATTATTAGAACAATATCTGGAGGACCTCATCCCACGTAAAATAGTTAGGGACAAATGGAGCGATATGCAAGCTCACTAAGACATGCTCCGAAAAATTTGTGCTTCGCGATCGAAGACGGAACTCCTGCCAAGCAGCAGGAGCCTAAACGATGACTTGGTGTTCTAAAATCGAGATGCTAAAGGAATAGAAGCTCCGACCTATACCCATGGTCGTGACTGTAGGAATTAGACCAGTCGTGGTCTAATGTGTAATGGTGGAAGGTGGCAGCTCCGTGAATATCCTTTTTAAACACATGTTTAATCAGATAAAGATCAATATTGAAGATGTATCCACTTGCTGGACAAGGATCCAAAATTCATCGGCGTACTTGAGCAGTCTATTAACAATTAGTTTACCCATAGAACTTAGAGAAGGTGACCGTAGAGTCATCCTCATCCAAACCTTTGTGATTGTAGATGAAATATCTGACTATAATTCTTTCTTAGGTTGGCCCGCTTTGGAAGATTTTCGGATTTCTTTAGCTCCATGGTGTCTAACCATGAAATTTCTGATAGGGAGTGAACTTTGGGTGATCAAAGGAGACCAAAGTTTCGCTAGAGAATGCTACATCATAGAACTATGCGGGTCTAGAAGAAAAGAAAAAGGGAAGAATGTGAGGGAGAACTCTCCACATTCGTGAACCCACCGAATAGCAACTACAGAGCAGCCCCTGGCTTGGGGACAATAGCCGATTCAGTAAGGCTTTAGACCCTAGAAAGAAGAGTTCAGGGATGAATGAGCAGTACCAGCAGAATTGACGCAGTCTGTCACAGTCGATATGGATGACCCAACATGGGTCCTGAAAATTGAATCACATTTTGGAAACAAGATGCGACTGGAACTTATTAAATTTCTTCGTACCGATCTCGACGTATTTGGTTGGACACATTCCGAAATGTGAGGGGTTTTGTCGGAGATTGCATGCCACACACCTAATATTGTCCCAAGTACACCAGTGAAGAAGAAGAGACACAGCCTAGGACCCAAATTGTCCAAAGCGCTGCAAGAGGAAGTGGATAAGCTCATGGCAAATGGTTATATCTGCAATGCAACCTACCCCGAATGGGTATCCAACCGGGCTTGATTAAGAAGTCCAATGGAAAATGGCAAATTTATATCGATGACTTGGAACTAAACAAAGCTTGCCCAAAAGATAGCTTTCCTCTACCTAGTAAAATACCATTATGGATGCTTATTCGGGATATGAACTACTATCATGATGGATGCTTACTCGAAATACAACCAAATCATGATGCATGAACCTGACTAGGAAAATACCAGTTTCATTGCTGATTTGGTATTATAATTCTACCAGTGGTTCCATTCAGCTTAAAAAATTATGGGGCAACCTACCAACAACTAGTGAACACCATGTTCAATCATCAAATTAAGAAGACTATAGAAGTTTATATAGCTGATATGTTGGTTAAATCGCGCATAGCCGTATATCACTTAGACAATCTCACCAAAATGTTTGAAATACTCCACAAATATGGAATGAAACTCAATCCACTTAAAATGTCACTTTGGGGTAGCCTCTAGAAAGTTCTTGGGATTCATTGTAAGCACTAGAGGCATCGAAGCAAATCTTGAACAATTTACAACTTTACAGAAAGTCGAGGCCCTGAGGAATAAGAAGGAGTTACAAAGCTTCAATGGAAAAGTTGCAGCACTAAGCCGGTTCATCTCAAAAGCAACTGAAAAATATATACCATTATTTGATGCGCTAAAGAAGGGAAGAAGTACCTCAAATGGAATCAAGCTTATCAAACTGCGTTCGAAGAGCTGCTCCGATATATGGAAACCCCACTAATCTTGTCCAAGCCGGTAGACGGAGAAGACTTGTTTATCTACTTAGCAGTCTCACCCCATGCATCAAGTGCCGCACTCATATATGAAGAAGCTAAGATCCGACAACCCTATATTACATCAGTAAACGATTCATTGGAGCCAAGAAGAACTATTCAAAATCGAGAAAACTAGCATATTGCCTCTTGATCGCATCTAGAAAGTATGACCGTACTTCTAGGTACACCAGATCAATGTGCAAATAGATCAACCCTTGAAGCAAGTGCTATGCTACCCTAAGACCTCTGAATGGCTTATCAAATGGAACATTAAATTGAGTCAATATGAAACTACTTATCATCCTCGAAGGGCGATCGATGAGCAGGCGCTGGCTAACATCATTGTCGAGTTTACGATGCGAGATAACGAATAAGAAATTATTTCAAAAGTAGAGACACGTTTCATGTTGTTCGTCAATGGTGCATATAACAACTTCTTTTCGGGGATAGAAGTAGTGCTCGAAACTCCCGAAGGACGATCCGTTTGCTATGTTTTATGCTTGGAATTCCCTACAATGAATAACAAAGCAAAAGGCATTAATAGCCGGGCTGAAAGTTGTGAAGTAACTCGGGATAAAGTTCGTATACATCTATAGAGACTCTCAACTAGTCGTCTACCAGGTGAAAAGTGAATACCAAGTTCGAAAAGAGAGCCTTGCCCCATTTCTATCTAAAGTGTAGGAACTGCTGAATGACATCGAACGTTACACCATAACTCATACCTCGAGGGAATAAAACATGAAGGTGTGTTATCTATCCATACTGGCCAGTTCTGAAGAATCTTGGCCATTGGGGCTAGTCCTAGTTATAACTCTGAACGCTATAATCATAAGTAGATGGATATCGACTGAATTTTCGAAACAAATGAAGAACCAGAAATGTGGATGACACTGGTCAAGAACTACCTTCCCAGTAGAACACTCCTCATAGAAAAGAATCAACAGAAAAGCTCCTTTGAAGGGCACCACAGTTTTTAATATAGGATGGGAAGCTCTACTGAAGAGGATTCTCTACCCCCTTGTTCAGATGTGTGACCAACGACAAAGCTCTAAGAATCCTCATGGAAGTTCATGAAGGCAATTGTGGAGATTACACCGGGAGATAAACCCTCGCAAAAAATTTTCTCCGACATGGGTATTTTTGGCCAATAGCAAATCGCGATGTAGCAGATTATGCTAGATGGTGTGACCGATGCCAAAGATTCGACAAGATCAAAAGACCTCCTTCGATAGAGCTGACACAGATGGCAATCCTATGGCTATTTTTGATTTGGGGAATCAATCTGATTGGTGTATTACCAATGGCCAAAGGAGGAGCTAAATATATTAAAGTTGGTGTTGACTATTTCATCGAATGAGCCGAAGCGGCTGGCCACTATTTCCATAAATAATGTTATTAATTTTGCCACAAAAAACATTATTTGCAGGTTTGGAGTGCCACAAAAATCATCACAGATAATGGGATTCAATCAAAATCACCGAGTTTAAAGATTATGCAAATGCTTCTGAATCGAGAAGAGATTTTCCGTTATTGTACATCCGTAGGCAAACGAGCAAGTGGAAGTAGTGAACAAGATCATCAAGTTCACCATCAAAAAGCGACTAATTAAAGCTAAAGGAAATTAGGTTGATAAACTTCCACTCACGTTATTAGCTTATAGGACAATGCACAAATATGTAATTAGGCACTCCCCGTTCATCCTAGCACATGGTTCAGAAGCAATGATCCCAGTCGAGATAGAAGTCCTCGAGTCGCTTGATATGGTCGATGAGACGAGGGAAGAAGCCGAGTAAAGGATAGCTTCTCACCAGAAAGGGGTCGAATGATATTTCAATTCCAAAGTCTGTAACCGTACTTTCAAATTTGGAGACCTTATCCTCAAACCAGTCTACCCTATACCATAAACATTCGGACCAAAGTGGGAAGGGCCCTATGTGATCGGCCAGAAGCTAGGGGATGGCACACTCAAGCTAACAACTGTTAATGGAACCCAAATTCCCTGAGCCTGGAACAAGAATCGTTGCATCATTACTTTATCTAATACTGTCTTATATATTTCCTATTTCCTGTGAATAAGCCATCCCGGAATATCGGAGGCATTGTAAATAGGAAGAACTTGCCCAACATTTAGTAACAAAATAGCTTTGCTTTCTGAACCAATAATACCGTGTTCACAAAAGTATCATGTTGGGTTGATGGGGTCAAATCGACTCTAAACCATCTAATTACTTCTTAAGATAGTGGAACCACACTCAAGTATGCCCCATCTATCCATCAAGTCGACGGAAGCAAATTGTCTCAAACCATTGGATCGACGGAACTCGATTCCTGCCTTCTAAGAACTGGTATTGCTCTAGCAACAATGAGAACGCCCAAATCAAAGTTGGGCATATCGTAAGCCGCACAACACTTCTAGGATTATGGAATCACGCTTAAGCAACTATAATGACTTAAGTCATGCATTTCATAAGCCGCACACTATTGAAAAGACGTGCATTCTGTAAGATGCGCACTATAAAAAGCCATGAATTTCGTAAGTTGCGCACTGTAAAAAGCCACGCACTTTTAAAAGCCACGCGTTTCATAAGCCGTGCACTCTTAAAAGCCACGCACTCTGTGCAAGCACTACTTGTTGTTGCTCCGGCACCGTTAGCAAACCATTAAGATCGTTTAAGTACCGTATTGTCCTAGCAACAATGGGAAATTCATCTATTGCAGAACTAAAAAGAAGCCACTCCCACTATCAATAGTAATTGACATGAATCCAACAATGTCGCATAACTAGAAATCAGCAAATAATTTTGATTTTTGACCGACAAAATATCAAGAGTTGGGATGCTCCAATCACAACCCAAAGATAAGAACTAAAAGGTAGATTCGGCTATAGACATCCGAGTAATCGCTCGAATTAATGAATCATTTATCAAATGTTCGGAGAAAAACCCTATAAAGTAGTGGGCATATACATACCAACATCTAGTTGAAAGGAACACTACTCCACAGGCATGTTTCTCCAAACAAAGAATTTCGGCAAACTTTGAGAATCAAAGGATCTAGTTATGAGTTAAAAAATGCATACATAATGCATGAAGTCAAGGAAATAAAGGCATCGTATATCGTGAAACACGGCATAGCAATGTGAAGTATAGAAATTGCAGAATTAGGCAATTGTGCCATGTGCAAACATAAGTAGTATAAAAAAAGCTAAGTATGTGAAAAATAAGGAAGAACACAGAAGAGATGACAGTAGAAACATTCTTCTTTTCATTCCTTATAAATTTTTTGTACAAATTCAAAACGTAGGGTCGTACCCACACAATATCGGCCAATAAAAAAAGTACATATGCTGTGACAACAAAAGTAATAAGTACAGACTCTACATTTGTACAAAATACATGTCAAACAAATCAAAATATTCCAATATCTAGCTCCTCTGTCACTCGAGCCTGTTAATGTTTCTTTCCACCACTTCCCTTCCCACCTTTGGTTGGAAATTTCTTCTTCCTCTCAGCATTCCCACCAGGAGTTTTATCACTACCAGAGATATCAATTATCGACCTCCTACCTAGATCTCCTCCTTGTTCGTTGACCCACTCGGAAGACTTCACCTTGGTCTTGCGCTTCCGGGACATTTGGGGAGCTCCTTGAAGACTTTCTCTCCTCAATCTTTTTCTTTTAACTACCACCATCTGCTGTTCAGTTTTACATAACTGGTCTGATTACTTTCGAGCTTCAGCTGCTGTAAAATCACCCTCTAGAGATACGGAAAGGTTTTCTAGGCCATGCAACGTAGCAATCTTCTTGGATTTTGGTCCTTGTTGTAAGCTATACATGGGCATAGTGATCGAAATAGCTATAGAAACAAGCGCCAAAGCTATCGAAATAGCAACATGCCTTGGGACCAAAGCAATTGGCAGTTCGATAGGCAAAGAAGACGGACTTATAAGATCAAAAATTAAAGGATTCAATTCATCTTATTCTTGCGGTGTGAGCTGAAAATTCTCAAGCTCAGGAGAAACAAGAAGGTTACCTACATCAAAAGCACGATCGAGAATTTCAACCTCATACTCCCCTCCATCACCTTATTTGGATAGTTGCACGATCTTTGGTGAAGTTCTAGCTTTCGAAATAGCTACTGAAGAGGTAGAAAACAAAGCTGTACGGGCTGAACTCGGAATTGTTCCTGACTGATCATGAGGCTGCTTGATGATTCGCCAGGCATAGAACTAAAGGGCTCTGATAGCACATTAGCAGTTGTAGTTGTAATAGCATCGGAGGACTTTTGCTCCCTCTCAATCCGAATAATCTCTTGACCCTTTACCAAAGCCTTCTTCCACTCTTCATTGTAATAGGCATCCTCCAGTTCTTGCTCGGCGTATACATCCCGTTTTCTCAAAATTGGGTCAAAACTTCTTCCCAAACCACAACAAAAGTACGTGGGAATTTGGGGCCCAAATAGCCAAGGCTGCCCTAATGCAGTAGGGAGTTGATGTAGAAATTCAAGATAGTGCCATCCATCTTCCTTTTGAAGGTATCATGCAGCTCCAAGTAGTTAGTTGCCATGCGACTCTTTTCTAAAGCGAAGCAATCATTTGAGCCTGGTTAGAAATGGTCTTATCATAGGATTCCACCATTCTTGCATAATCAATAATCGTCTTTTTATGAGCTTCGACGGCTTCATCGTGACAAGCAATAGTTCTCTTCTTAGCTTCGATGATTTCGTCTTGAATTTCAAGCTCCTTTTTTAGATTAATCTCATTGGTATGGATCTTTTTGATTTCATCTCGGAACATGATGTTGATTTTTCTATCAGCCGCTTTCAATTCCTTCAGCAAACTAGCATTGTACTTGCTTTTGCTCTCTCAAATTGCAACATCCCTCTCCTTTGTCAATTGCTCAATTATGGCGTTACATTCCATTAACATCCTTTCATAGTCATCCTTTTCTGACTCGAAGGAAAGGATCTCCTAATGGTTGTTATGATTTGTGTCCGCTAGTTGCTTACATAATTTATCCCATCCTTCAGCTTGATCCAAGTCGCTCTAGATCGCATGGAGATGGGGCATGTAAGAATTCTTATGGATTGGACGTTGGTCGTGATCAAACTTAACTCCCTTCAAAAACCATCCAAGGGACGCGGCTTCGAGTTTTGGGGGACTAGATGGGAGAATATAAGCTGGCATCCTACAGGGCGTAGAGAACCAGAAGCAGGCACTACGTGAGTTGACAGAACCTAGGTTGATGAAGAGACTTGAACAGTAGAAGTCGAAACTTCAATTCTAACGAAGAATGGAGCTGGGGAAAATGCTTATCATTTGGAAGGATGAGAACCACAATCTACCTTTACTTTCTTTGATGGCTCTTCCCGGTTGTCAGGAGTTTTCCTCTTCTCGTAATCGCTCCTGTAAACTCTGCCTCGGTCCTTGTCATCCCAACAATGAATTTCGGGTCCAAATCTTTCCTTCTTCACTATTCTTTCTCAGTTCCTTAAGGCTGATGGCCGCTTGAAGTCCGTCTTGACCAGCGGTTTTTGTCAGTGATTCAAGGTCCTCGTAAAGTCCATGACCTTCCATAGCACTGATAAAAAAATGAATGAAGAACTTTAGCGATAAAAAATAAACTCAAATAATGCGTATGTAAGTGTATTGACCCTAGTGAAAGTGTAATGCGTCGTAGCTGGCCTAAAGTACTTCACAAACTGGATCGGGAAGCTACTATAGTGGGAGTCAGGCTAACTCTAGACATAGCATGACCGGGTGAGAAGACATCCCTTGAACTTGAAAACGTCTCCCATGTGTTCATCGATGTCTACAAGAACGTTGCTCAAGTCCCCAAAGTTGATATCGGCTTCCTTAGGTGGAGAACCATGAAGTTGTTCGGCTATTGAGGGAGCATCTTTAGCAATTATCTCTTAAGGAGGCAAATTCGAAAGAAAAGGACTCATTCTCGGAGTTTTGTCGCATGACTCGAAGTTTCCTTCACTGGTATTGCATCAAATTCCTCATTATTAGAGGAGGAATCGTAACTGCTACTATTTTCAATTTCACCCTTCTTCTTTTCCATGATCACCGTAGCCTTGCCCTCACGGTGCTTGAATTCCTCTTCCCCCTCCACTGGGATCGAGGGGTTCCTATTCGGGCAACTGGCTTCGGTCATAACTCCGTTTCTTTCATGAATTTCTTTGGTGGATCCATCGGATGGACCTTCTCCTTTTGGTAGACAGCCCTCTTCCGAGTTGTGTGATAAAGAAGTGAAGCATGTTCGAATCCTAGAACGGCAATGAGATGGAACTTCAATGGCAATGGCAAATATCTCGAGATGAAACAACACATACAGAAGCAAATTCTCATCCATTAGCAAAGACTTAACCGATCTCTCTCTAGCTTCTACGGCCTTCAGAGTATGGAAAATGAGATCAAGTGATGGATCTTTATTAGCCTCGAAATAACTGCAAGGAATATTCAATCTATTTAAAATCCCACATCATTGTAATAAATCTCAATGAGTAAAAGAGAAGACATACCTCTTGTCATCAAAAGGCGATTAAATCCCTCAGGACGCCTAACAAAAAAATATTTGATCTTGAACTGGGACAAATTACTTTGAAGCTGCTGCATAATTTTGTGATTTCTTTGAGCCTTGATGATCACAAGGGAAAAACGTTTGTATCTCTTCTTGAATGAGTGGAAGTATCTCAACTCATCAAATCTTAGAGCATAATTGAATGTCTGCATAAACAAAATGTGAAGATAAGTCAAAATCGTGTATCCATTGGGGTGAATCTTAAATGGGGAAATTCACAAATTCAGTCTTAAGAAATGATTGAAGTGGGGCACTACTCCATTCAAACACATGTATCGATGGCATGTGGTGTATTCCAAAGGTCGCATGTGTGCAAACTCGTTTTTCAATGGAAGGCATACATCATCATCCAGAATGCCATGCTGTAAACAAATATTGTGCAGGACTTTAGTAGAAATTACGGTGGAAGCTATCTTTGGTGGGTTAAGTAAAGCACTAAAGTTTGGAGGAGTTCGATCTACAGTCGGACCAATTGGAACCATTGACCATATTTCGCTGGTGGTGACGCAGAAGTAGGTGCCGCTGAAACTGTTTATGAAGGCATAATTAATGTCGATTCAGCTTCCAAGAATGCGGAATCAACTGGATTTGCGGTGGGATGACGGGCGCTTCATTCTATATAACAGAACTTGTATCTAACGCGGTTAGGTAATTCTATTTATAACTAAAAGTTCCTCTACGCTTAACACTTGAATTCTGAAAAAATATTGATTTATGCCAACTCGTCGTATTTCAAGCAATGACTGAGGCAAGTGCGGTGTGTTCTCTATGTGGGAAGGGCTTGGTGTACTTAACTCTACGAATGCTCTATCATGTGTAGATAGTTCACTGTAGCGAAGAAAGGAAAAGGCTTTTAGTATCATTCATTAAAGTTATTCCTCCTACACTTACACATTACCGATCAACGATCAGTAATGGATCCACTGTCCTAAGCAACACAAAAAGTTCTTCCTATTCCAGGTACACCTACTGTGCAATAATAGGACCAATCCAAAGTGAGAAAGTATAGATAATGGGTCCGAATCGAGTAGGGAATTCTCAGCATAAGTCGGTTTTAGTTCTTTGGAAAGTGATAACAACATGAGCGTATACAAGACGCTACCCTAAGCTATTATTACCACCCAAAAAAACCAAAATCAGTCTATAAGATGTCGTGTCAGGATCAATGGTGTAACTTGGTGTAAGTTAATTCTGACTCTACGGACGAAGGTAGCAAAATATGTCAAACATAGAGGTAAAAACCTGGCTTCGTTCCCAAGACTTGGTTTACTGTCTTCTTCCACAAAGTCATAATCAGCTCGAATTTTCCACTGCATCCCTCACCACTATAACTTCATCACCAATCTCGCTAATACTACACCCAAATTCACATTACCAACCTCAAGTAAGAAAGAAAACGCTGTCAATTTCAAGGTGCTGGCGATCCAAAGTGGACAATCTCGTCAGTGATTCACGCAGACAACGATTCAGATGCTGGAAATTGGCTCTAAGTAGCGGCGAGGTTAGGTGGGGTCAGTAGTAGGAAGCTTCGACGGTGGAGATCGACGACGGCGATGGCGTGAGTGAGCTTAGGGTTTGGTCGCATTTGGATTGGGTTGTAGAGAGGTTAGCTCGGTTCGCAAAGAAAAACGTGAAATGATGGAAGGTCAGCTCGAACAAAGTTAAGTAGGAGATTGAATGAAAATTTTTGCTAAGTCCTTGGATCGCTAGCGATCCATGAACTATGGATCACTAGCGATCCATCGAGTAGCGATCGGTTTTCTCTAAACTCACCAAGTATGGCCTAAGTGTTGTTTGCAAGTATTTGGAAAGCTATGGACTGAAATTGATTTATCGTTACGAGCAGCGACGGTTCACATTGAAGACTTAATAGACGACTGAATAGTTAAAATCAAATTCGCATGATAGCCTCAACACGATCAATTAAATCATGAAAGGGGAACTCAAAAGTAATTACTTCCAGAGCGCACGATGTTTTCAATGAAAGCGTACTCTGAGGGGCAAATGTTAACCGGGTTTTTAACCCAACAGAATTTAACGAGAACTGGAATATTCACTTCAAGTCAAAACAACTCAAGAATCAACCACAAGGACTAGAAGAAGAAGCTAAGAGAGATCTAAGTGCAAAGATGCAAAAATAGGCTAAAGAGCATCACTATGGATCGTTGGCGATCCATAAAGATTGCTCGTGGATCCTCCAAACTTCTTGCATCATGAAACAACATCTATTCTAGGGAGGTCTGCCAGGTTTCATGATATTCCAAGCAAGCCAGTACGAAAAGGGAGCAGTCATTTGATTTCAGTCATAGTTCAATGCAACCTGTATATGAATCACCATCAAAACATGGCTACATGGAGAGCATCAATATAAGACAAATAGCGCAATTCAAGTGAAACGATTCAAAAATATTTAAACTCCATGGATCTCTAGCGATCCATCAAGATAGGTCGCTTAGTTGTGAAAATCTTGGAGCGTCTTCGTACCATCAAGTATAGGCCTTTGGCAAAGCAACATAGCCCAGTAGCTCTCCAACTCCTTTAAATACTCACACATCTGCAACATAAAAAGGATCTTCGAGACTGACTGGTGAAACTCTGCAGAGACTATTCTTCACTCTTCTCTTCCCATACAATAGTCATCTAAGGGTTACAGTAATTCTTCAGCAAACTCTTGCACTTGTGACTTGATCTAACATAGGAGATTTAATCATATTGTAATTAGATTCCACTTTTAGCGGCAGTCAGTTAATAAAAAGTTATAAAGTCGATGTAGGCTTCATTAACAGCCGAGCCGCTATAAAAATCTTCTTATTCTTTTACTTTTTTTGCGATCAACAATTGCTTTTTCTATTTTATTTTCCTTGATATAAACAAGACTGGTGCTTTTACACTCGATGCAGTGTGTTGATCCATTTTTTGGGTTAACAACTGCTAATCACATTTTAATATATGAGTTTGTTTGTACTCTCCGCCTAATTGGTGAAGAGTATAAGAAATAATGATCGAGATATAGTCCTAACCACTGATGTGTCAATATTCTTCATCAGTCATGTGAGGAGTACAAGCGTTCTCTTCCATGAGAAAATATGCTCTTGCTTTGCTTTAATAGTGAAGTAATTATTTATCTTTGATTTCCATGGTGATAAAATTAACCATCTTAATCAGATTTAATTTAAGTGAAATTAATGTTAAGTAACATTGGACATAAACTCTTGAAAGAGGGAAAGTTTGAAATCAATGGCGAGTCCAATTTGTCTGGTAAAAAGATCATAAAGTTTCATCGAATTTAAATGAATAAACAAGAGCACTGAAAAAATGTTGCATTAAATGTTATCCAAATTTGTCGATCTGCTAAATGGGAAAACAAAAATAATAAATGAAACCGAAGTATATTACCAATCGAAACAAGTGGAAAATCTCATTTAAATAGCTAGCTGGGCTCGTAAAAATAAAAAGTAGATATCATCGTGGCTATAGGATGTTAAAAGAAAAAAAAAATTGTAACATATAAAACATGTGAAATTTTTTAAATTACACAAATAACCCTTGGAATTCCATATATTATCTAGGGTGTAAGCATAAGTATTTGAAATAATTTCTCTGTGTTTTAGGTGTAATAATTATTCTTAACAAGTGGATTTAGAACACATGTCAACAACACCAAAAGTAAGCTACATGGAACTAAGGTCAACGGTCCATTCCACTGTAGTAGATGCTCGCGGGCTACAAAGACAACAAACAACATCTCACATACACATCACCAAATTTGGGTTCACCAACTCAAAATGAAGTGCAATAATCACCATAAATAGTATGTCCTTTCAGTTCAAACAAAGAGTGTATTAACCATCATCATAAATGTAAAGGTACGTGCAGGTAAAATCAGACTGAAACAGAGCTTCAGAAAGCTTCATTTCAATTTTCCCCTTTACATAAAAATAATCAGGTAAACACCATATCACCACTTTTTTTTTGCTATAATCATAAATTATTTCCAACAAACAAATCACACTTATCACTAATTTTAATTATTAATCCAACCATACTTTTCCGTGAATGGGTTACTCAAACTCTGTGGAGGATACTCATCGATACAGTCTTTCCAAACACCAGTGTCGTCCAAATCCTTCATCACAACCCACAAACAACTATTGCACTTGAACCCTGCTCCGAAACTGATCATCAAAAGCCTATCTCCTTTCTTCAACCTCTTCTTAGCTTCCATATAGCTCAAAACATACCACACACTGCTAGCTGAAGTGTTACCAAATCTATGCAATGTCATTCTTGCAGGTTCAAGATCATACTTCAATAACTTCAGACTAGTTCCAACTCCTTCTATAACGGCAGAACCTCCTGTGTGAACACAAAAATGCTCTATCCCTGTCTTCAAATTCACTCCCTCTTTATTCTTCCTGCTCCATACAACGTACCTCATAAGTTCCTTCAATGGCAGAACTTTAGGCACAAGTACGCTCAAGTTCTCATAAAAAGCTTGTGCTGCGGCTTTAGGCAGGTCTCTACTGAGGTGGAAGCCTCCTCTCCCTTCTTCATCTTCTTGATGAACTGCACAGGTGTAGGCCTCGTTACTTCTACCAAAATGCGTACGCACTAGATGCTTCAGTTCCAGTTTTGCCCTTCCCTTCATACTTGGTCTATTTGACAGTAAAATTGCACAGCCGCCAGACCTAAAAAGGCAGTTTCCTAGCATCATAGACCTCTTATTGCCCGAATACCAATTTGGTGCTATAGACTCAGATGTCACAACTATAGCCAGCATGCCTTTGTGCACTTTGAACAAGTTTTGAACGAGGTCCAGTGATACTAAGCTCGCACTGCATCCCATCCCTGCTAAGTTGTACACTTTGATATCTTCTCTCATTTTGTAGCGGTTTATGATTCTAGCGGATAAGGAGGGTGCAGGTGAAAACATAGATACATTCACGACCAGAAGGTCTATTTCAGATGGTGGTACGCCAGTTCTTTGAAATAGGCCATCTAGAATGGAATGGAAGCACTCTTCCATCTCTGTTATTGCATCGTTAAAGGTAGGGCAGTTTTCGTTTCCTAGGATTATGTTACGAGGACCGTAAGTTGATTCACCGATGCCTGAGCTTACGATGACTTTTAGGAGAAATCTGTATTCGTACATGCCTAAGCATTTGTTACGTTGCACGATTGCACCACATAGATCGGTGGGGAGTTTTCGATCATCCGAAGGCTTGAAACAGACGTAGTCTAGGAGATAGCATTTTTTGTTTCTTTGGTTAAGGATGATTCTTGATAGGAAAAATAGAAGAGGACACACGATGAGGAGAGTTGTGAGGAGTTGCAATAAGTCCATGCTAGCTAGATTGATGATGATGTTGATGATATTATGATTTGAAGAAAATAAGTTTTAACAGGTGTGTATATATATATATATGAAGAAGAGAATTTGAATTGTTGAAATATTAGAGAAGATGAGGCTTTTAATGAATTGCGATGATTCAACTGTAGGGAACTCCCAACAACTTTGGTTGCAATGATGGTTGTCGACTTTATAATGCATCATGCATTTCATTGCAAAACTCATATACTTTTTATTATTATTATTTCATGCCATTCTATCTACTTTTTAAGGGTTGATGTTTTCAGAACAGGCAATAGCTGTATTACTGCTTTTCTGTTTGACCATGGTTTGTAATCTTACTGCGTACATAACCAACCTCCTGTCCTTGCACACAGTATTATGAATTTTAAAAAAGAAGCCATATAACGATAACTTGAACAGCTACATGGCTACTAGATGTGTTTAATATACAAAAGGACAGTATCTTCAGCTAAAGTCGTAGTAAACTCAGAACGCTTTTGTATTAACACAGGTCAGTTTAGGCCACGTCAGCCTTAGCGAGCTATGTATCGAACAAGAATGGATTGCATCAGGTTAAAAACTGCAAATTAAATTCACCGGACTACTCTAAATCATGTGCGTTGAATCATGGTGTCCGTTCAATTTTTGGCAATTTCCATCCAAAGCAATCGTATTTGTCCAAGAACAAATGCAGATATATTACCAAAATTATAAACGCAACCAGCCCGTTCTTTCTACAAATATTTTTAATAATTAACAAAATTTGAACGGGACAAATATAGACTGCACCAAGTTAATCCTTACCACTTGTCCTTGGACACACCGATCGATGAGATCAAGTTATTAATCTTTCGTCGGACATATATAAGCAAAGACAAGGCATCGGATGTCTGCTTTATGCCCCCCGTTCAATTGACTACAGTTCAAACGAAAGAAATCTGAAAGTTTAGGAAAGATGTAAAGTTAACTTTCAACGTAAAACTGTGCGTTGCTTTTTTTTTTTTTTTTAATTTCTCAACACCTTGGGTACAAAGTACAAACCTACCTCCACTGTTTATATTTTCCAAAAGTGCATTTTCGTTGAACTTCTGTTCACTAATCTGTTGCTCTGTGATGAGCCTTACTCTATACAGTTTGATAAAAAGCAAGAAAAACAATTGGCATGAAAAGGAAGTGTTTGGTTTATTATTTTTAATTTTGAGTTTTCGTTCACATGACACATTTTTAATGCTAAAAATTATCAATTTAGAAAACGAACTTAACATAAAAAATAAAAAACAATTTTTTTTATTTTCAACGTTTGGAGAAATAACAGAAGCATGTGAAACAATCCATTTTTCCATCGTCCCTCTATCCCTTTCGTCCTTCCATCCTTTTTTCATTGATCCTCTCCATCGTCCCTCTATTCTTTTCATATTTGCGATTCATAATGAAAACCGAAAATACAAAATTTGATTTTAAACCAAACACTACCTAGCGTTTTATGTTGATAGCTAGTTATAAAAGTGTTATAACAGTGTGATATGTTTCTTAGAACTGCAATATATGTCAGATCTATCTTTTATCTCTACTATTGGTAAAGAAATTTAGGTGAATATGATTTTATGGTGTCTTCTTAAAATGTGAAAATGTCATTGTTCATCAACGGAATCTCACCACCGATTTACAATCTCCGCTATCATCTCATTCTCCACTACTTATCAACATAATCTCGCTATCAATTTATCATTGACATACCAATAAAACAACTTGAAATTACAAACATCAATCTCTCAATGGTCATATACTTTGATTTTGACGTACTACTATCTATTTATTCAATTCTAAAAAAACAACTTGAAATAAAAGTGTTGTGAATATCAAAAAATTTACATTTACAAAAAAAAACTTTTACGAGAGGTTTATACTAGTCATCATAATATAAATCAGATCTCGTGCTTGAATTATTTTAACCTGGTCCCTTCTTGTTATTATATCAATATCTCATCCCACTAAACCCGTCTAAATTGTCATTTGATCTGTTCATTTTCAATTTTTAAAATTCCATGACTTTCATATAAAACTCAAAACAAAAATCTTTTCCACTTTTAATCGCTAATTTTGTTAACTTTCTATAAATGAGTAAAAACAAATTTGAAAAAAAAAATCATATTATAAAAGTTGATAGACTCTTAAGGATAATCTGAATCAACGTTTTTATGATGCAAATATATGATTCAAAAGCTTTATAATAATAGCTTAAAATTACGGCTTTAGTTGTTTAATCGTTTTATTTTTGGGTTTCCGCCCATACAAAAATGAGCAAGAAACATGTATATTCTGAAAACGATTAATACCAAAAACGAAATTAACATACAAAATAGAAAATAATTTCTATTTTTGTTTTTCGTGTTTTGAAAAATAATGGAAGCACGAGTAATAATTCTGTTGAAATTTTTTGACATGTAGGCCAAATATGTAAAATAAAATGTATCGTGCTATTTTGGTGTAAAGCCTAATTAATGTGATCTAATTTTGAATTAAAGCTAAAAGATTTAAGGATATAATTTTCATGGTATTAATATTTAGATACCAGGGAAATCCTAATTTGTTGAAAGAACAAGTTAAAAATGCCAACATTATAAATAAGAGATTCTGTTTCTCAAATTACATAAGCTCTGGTTATTCTCGTAATCTAGAATTTATGTCAATTTGGAAGACCAGATCCAACTCTTATCTTTTAGATCTGTCTCTTTCTCTTAATTAGTTCATGAAAGCAGCAAATATGGATTCAGATCTAATATAAGATCTAGGGTCGGTATCAATATGGAAAATCAAACTAAATTTACTTTTCCAAAAAGCAATCATGGTTTCAGATATTGCTTTCGCTAATTCATTTACTTTCCTTTGATTACTTCTCAGTCAAATCAATATGAGTCACATATTTAGATATAGGGTTTCATGATTAACTATCCTAAAGTATTTGAAATCCTAACAAGTGGTATCGGAGCCACCCATCATTGATATCGTTGGAAAAAAATTATGCATTTTTTTACGAGTAAGTTTCGAATTGAACTTTTTTTTAGAAGTCATGTAATTTCTTACTCAAATTTTAGATCTGTTTGATCTATATATCAAGGATTTTCTGTTGATGATTTTGGATTTGATTTAATATATTTTTTTAGTATTGTAAATTGAAATGCTGATTTGTGAAATTATTTCAATGTAGAAAGATTAGATCTAAATGATTTGTATGTCATTTTGAAATAAGTTAGAATTTTGAAATCATTCAATATGTGGGAAATAATTAAAATTTCTTTAAATTTCAGCAACAACTCATATTGGCTAAAGCATTCACATGTTCATTATTGTATAATTTGTAAATAAGTTGTGATTTTAATGTGAGAAATATTTTAGAACTGATATGTGTAGTCATTTTCTTTATTGTTTATGAATGGTATAAACAAATATATGTAGGATCGATTTCACCCTAGAGGGGGGTGAATAGGGTGATAGTGTTAATTATAAAATTAATCGCGGAAGCTTATAAAATATTCAATTCAGATCACAGAATAGCAGCACAGATATCGCAGAATATAAATAACAGAAAAAACAGAACAACACAGAATTTACCCAGCTTCGGCAAAACTCTGCCTACGTGTTGCCCTCAAGGTTTCTACTAGAAATTAGGTAGTCCCTTGCTTACATACGTAAACTCGCTATACCCGCTATTGACTAATCTAACTCTACGCTCAAAACCTTGGCACAACTCAACCACCAAGTTGCGAATTCTCAAGCTACGCCACGTAGCTTGTCCCCTAGTCACACGACTAGTAAATTTAAACGGTTTTAAAAAGAAGAATACAATTAAAAACAATTTAAATTAAAATAACCATAATTTAAAATACTATAACCCTTAAAAATAAAAAGGCAGCCCTCTTTGTAATTTATCTTGACCGTCTCCTTTTATTTCTTCGGCCCAATTCTTTTGTGAGATAATGGCGGCTCCGTGTTCGATCAAAATTAGGGCTTGTTTCTGAAGTTGCCGACCTATGATTTCTCAATCGAAAATGATTTTCAGTTTGTTGCTTTCGTCGATTGCTTGGCTCTTTGAATCGTCTTCGGCTTCTTCAATTTGGTCGAGTTAATTGTCAAAAACGGTATGCGATTGTTCCTTTTTCGATGTTGATTTTTGCTCGACCTTTGATTCGAGTTACTGATATTTCTCTGTTGTTACTTGAACTCGAATCTTGCCATTGCCGATGATGATTTGTGGGTTTTTATAGGACTCGGATTCCTATTTTTGCGTTCGTACAAAATCATTTGAATTTGTCATATTATTCACCTCGGCCACTTGATTTTGTTTCGATGATTGAGATGTTTTCTGACTTGTTCGTAATCGAATATTCTTCGTTAGTTGATGGTCACGGCTTTGATTTTGAAATTGCGATATATTTGGTCAAAACGAAATTTTGATTTCTTTGTGATGACCACGGCTTTGACTTTATGTATGAACACGGTGTTGACTTGGTTTGTCTATCACGGTTTTGAACTCTTGATTAGCTTGCGATGTTGATTTTGTTTATGCTATAATCTTGTTCATCCCTCTTGTATACCTGGTGTATCACGGTCCACATGACACTGGTCTTGATACTGTTGAACACAGCACTCCTCTACTGTTGGCCACTGATTACATATGCATTCTGGTTCATTATCGAGTCTAGTTGATGTTGCTGATATCTGTAGCATCTTGGTTTCACTGATGGCCTGTTGTAGTGGTTGCGACTTGTTTACATTCTCGGAATTCAGCAGCTAGTCTTCATTTGTGACTGGTGGACACTTGCAGTTCACTGTGTCACTTTCTAGGTGCATTTGTGCATTCATGTGTATTGGGTATTGTTTTTAGTTTTGTACTGTCCACCTGCCCTTTTTCATATTGCTGGTTGTTATGCATATGTAAGTTCATTCATATTGTTGTTTGGACACTTTGTAGTTACTGTGCCTCTCTTGTATTATTGGTGTCTGCACTGTGTTGCATTACCATCATTGCTGTTTGGTCTGAACTTGACGTTGTCACTGTGTTCTTTGTAGTTGCACTGCACTTTGATGGCTGATCATTTGTATACATATATGTGTATGGTCACTGCAGTTTCATTACTACTTCACTAATGCATTTGGAATTGGTCCGTTGTCATGTTGCTTTATTACAGTGCCTTGATGCTCGGCTTGCATTGTCACTGCCTGTACCTTTGCATTTCATACATATGTATATATTCTTGGATTTGTACTTGGATTTGAACTGCTTCATATGTATGTTTGTTGCGACCTTGTGTTCATCTGAGTCATTCTGGCCTTGAACCTGTTGCATACATGACTGCTGTATGGTTGCATATTTGTAAGTTGTTCAGTTTGCATCATTTCTGGTTGGTTTGGTTGTGCTGTAGTCCAGTGCCCCCATACATATTGTCACTGAGTTGGTCTTGTATGGTTTTCTTCTGGTTTGTTCACTGGTGTACATTATTTGCTGTGCATACTTCATGCTTGCACTGTTCATTTATGTTGTCCAGACATTGTTGAGTTCTTGGCCATTTCTTGTTGATTTTTGAAATTTTACTTGAGTTGAATCCAGTTTTGAAAAACTCGGGTTTGACCTTGTGCTGCTGACGAGATTTTGAATATATTGCACCTGAGTTGAACCTGTCCGTATATTTGGGTTTGACCTTGTGCTCACCTGTCCCTGTAGCATTATCAAGTGTATATCGGTGTGCACGGCCTTGTGGCATATACAGTGATACACTGTGTATGTCACAAGTTGTTCGTGTATGACGAATTCAAATATGAATGATGTCGAACAACCCAAATAACTGAGGCAAATATTATTTTCAAAAACCATATTTTATTTTATATTGCAAAAATATTTCTTTTTCAATTTTACTGCGTTAGTGAATATTTTTGCAGATTGCTCAGATGCTGGATTCAAACTGGAATAAAGTTGAAAATAAATACGAGTGTGAGTGATATGTAATGAGGAATTTATGTAAATTGAATTGTGATGTAATGTAATCAAAATTGTATATGTATAGTGAGAGCTTGAATTTGTACTATCAAAATTGTAATAAATATTTGTTTGAATAAAATATTCGTTTGAATTCAAATTTTGTGTTATTTAATTTTATTCAGCAAATATTTATTTAACCTGTGAAAAATAAAATAGTACATTAACAAATACATTTTAACGAATGTATATATGTTTATTATCATCAAACAAAAATCATATAAGCGTATATTCAACAATCTCCCCTTTTTGATGATAACAAACATATATTTAAGATTTTGAATATGTTAAATGTATTTGATCATGGATATATCCTAATTGCTCCCCCTATTTAAATGCTTCCTCTCTACACAATGCTCCCCCTACATATATGCATAAAAATATGTAAATGAGGCTATATGCAAATGGAAAATTATTTGACATTTGCTTGATTTTATTTGACAAAATCTTAACTTTTCTATCCCCTTTTTGTTATCAGCAAAAGAATAATAGTATTAGAGAAAATAGAGATAAAGTAATCGATATCAATCCAACATTAAAACTCAATTAATATAAATATTAAATTTCGATAAAAAGTCAAACAAAAATCATAAATATTTTGTTAGGCGCATATTCCACTTTTAGAATGATGGAAATTATGTCATCATATAAAACCATATAGTTGTGTCTATTTGTGGTGTATTTATATCAGGAATTTGAATATCTACTAACCATGCATGACCGTTAGGACTTTTAAATGAGATTAGTAGTATTCCAATTTTATTTTTTAAAAAATGAATTCAAGTATTTTCTAACCACGCATAACCGTGAGGACTTTTAAATGGGATTAGAATCAACTTGTTTATTTTAAAAATTAACTTTTGATATGCGTTCCATACATGCATAACCGCGAGGACTTTTAAATGAGCATGGAAGGACATAAAAAATTCCAAGTAATTCACCCATGCATAACCGTGAGGACTTTTAAATGAGAGTGAATACTTTGGTATTTATTTATTTATGTTTTTTTTTGTTTTTTTTTTTAAAAAATGTGAAAATGAAAAACGAACGATTCCTGTTTAAAGTACCACATATCGACAAACTATATAGAATTTTGATGAGTGATGGTTGTTAGAAATATGATAGATATAGAGATGGTCATGGAATTTTTTACCAACAAAAAGTTTTATAACTCTTGTTTAAATTTCTAAAGAAATTTATTAATTATACCGTCTCAACTCATAATATTTGATCAATATTAACACTCATCACTTTTTCAATCACTATTTTTCTTTTTATAATCATTTGGAAATCAGATTAGTCAAAATAGTCATTTAAAATCAAATTCAAAAATAATTATGAAATTAATTTTTTAAAATGACTAATCTGAAAATATGGTCAAAAATGATTTACTCGAGGGGGTTTTAAAAGAAATTTTTCTGCTATTTGAAAATTATTTGAAATGAAAAATATGCAGGTATTTTCTTTGAAACACGACGCAGTTACTAAATGTCTCAAAAATCACGTTCAACTAGTAATTTTTCTATCAACTAGATTACCAGTGTAATCTGCATCTGAATTTCTCTTTCACTCAAAATTATCATCAATTGAATTTTATAGACCAAAACATGAAGTGTGCACCAAAAATTTCAAACTCAATTTTTACAGCAATTTAAATGAGATTCTTTTGAATTTGAATTGAAGCCGTGTAAATAATCGAAAACCGTGAATAAGGAGTTAGCCGTATTATAACCAAATGTATTATCCAACAAAACACTATTTTTAATCCAAACTGATATATATGAAGTAATTCAAGGAATCTAGAGATTATTGTAGTGTTTTTGGCATAAGAATATACTTGGCCAACTATGTTGAATAAGTCAGAAACAAAATCATCATCTTTTCATCACTCTCAATGTTGGTTGATTTTAATTCAGAATATGGTGTAGATTATCACATTATATCGTTTAAAACATACCATTACCTGTTTTACCTTTACGATATTTTTCGATGTTGTCTATTGTGATTCTGTCACCTTTGAACTAGGCTAAGGAACTTTGCTTTGTTGCCCGCTGTGTTTCTGGAACAGCCAAAATTCAGAGAACACTATTGTTGTTCCTTAGCCTGCCACCACACCTACACGATGAAAGATTTATGTGACCTATTTGTTTTTATAGGTCCATGGTTGTTAGTGGCAGAAAATTTTGAAAAACAATTTTGTGGAGACCCAAAACTATTTATAATTGTTCCCTTCGGCACCCAAATTTGTTTAACTTTGAGATTTTTTATATTTGTGCCTTTTGGAACCCAAATCGGTATAGTTTTCACATGTTTGGGTCTATACCAACAATTATTGTGATTGTGTCCATATTTTCTACAAATTGTGCACATAGAATTAACTTGATTATTATTGCTTTCAACAATTTTCAATTTATTATATCCAAGTCCATGTCTAACCATATTAACAGTTTGCTTTCCTAATAGCATATTCAACGATTTTTCATTTTTTGAAAATTTATCTAAAGTCGTTGACAATTGTTGGACTAGTGTTTTGAGAGATTCATTTTCGTTTAACAACTGTATGCACTTTTTAATAGAATTCTCTCTCCTAGTATTTTCATTCTCTTTTAAAATCAGAATTTCATTTTCAAGTAATTTTATATTGATTTCTGATTTTTTAATTTCCTGTTCGAATGTTGGACACTTATCACACTTAGGGATTCTACATTGATAGTTCTTAACTAATTGATCAAGTTGTTTGTTGCATTCTATCAAAGTATCCTTTTGAGATTCAAGTTTAGCGTATTTTTCTCTAAGTCGTTCAAAACAACCATTTACTTCGTGGAAATAAATAAGTAATTCAGAGTGAGTAAGTTTTGATACCTCGCTTGGCTCGTCATCGTCGCTATCAGTTATATTCCCTTGAAGACACATATCTGCTTTCTCACTCTCACTGCTAGAACTTTGATTATCTTCATCACTTGTATTCCACGTGGCTGCAAAACTTTTCCTTTTTGATTTCTTTTTAAAGTCGCGTTGATTTTGAGGACAATTGGGCTTGATGTGTCCGGGTTGGTTGCACTTGTGACAGATGATCTTCTGTTCTTCAGAGTAGTCTAGTGCTTTGGCTATTCTGCTTTTCGCTTTTTGAATTCAAGCTGAATTTCCATATTTGTTATTCCACTTTTTGAATTTCTTTATTAATAGCTCCAATTCTGCTGCTGCATCATCATCGTCATCGTCATCACTTTCAGTTGTTCCTTTGTGAGCTATTGATTTCTTTCGAGTATCTCCTCCTTCACGCTCTTCCTTGAATTTCATTTCTAGTTCATAAGTGGTGAGATTTCCGATGAGTTCTTCAACTTTGAGTTGTTTTAAATCTTTCGATTCTTGAATGGTAGTTACTTTCGCTTCAAAGCTTCGTGGAAGGACTCTGAGGATTTTCCGGACTATTTCCAATTCGGTGTATGTTTTACCGAGAGCTTTTGATTTGTATACGATATTGGAAAGTCGTCCGTACATCTCTTTGACATTTTCTTCCTTCGCCATTGTAAAGTTCTCGTATTCGCTGCTTAGCATGGCAAGGCGAGATTCTTTGACTTGATATGTTCCTTCGTGAGTCACTTCTAGTATGTGCCATATTTCCTGTGCAGTTAGACAATGTGAGACACGATTAAATTCAAATTGATCTAATGAACAGATAATAGAATTCATAGCTTTGGCATTAGTATTCTATAATTAATTTCTAGTTCTGTCCATTGTTCCTTTGGTTTCTCTATTTCCTGATTATCTACAGTTATAGTTGGAGTTCTATAACCCGTCTCAACAATATCCCAAGCGTCAATGGTTTTCAGAAAAATTTTCATCCTATTTTTCCAAAAAGCATATTCACCATTGAACATTGGTGGTCTAACTATCGAATGACCCTCTACAAAAGCATTATTAAAAGAAGCCATTTTAAAAATTCAAAATTTTAAAACAAAACTGATTTTTTCAAAAAAAATCGAATTTTTAAAACAAATGTTGACTTCTATTCCTAGCTCTGATACCACTTGTAGGATCGATTTCACCCTAGAGGGGGGGTGAATAGGGTGATAGTGTTAATTATAAAAATTAATCGCAGAAGCTTATAAAATATTCAATTCAGATCACAGAATAGCAGCACAGATATTGCAGAATATAAATAACAGAAAAAATAGAACAACACAGAATTTACCCAGCTTCGGCAAAACCCTGCCTACGTGTTGCCCCCAAGGTTTCTACTAGAAATTAGATAGTCCCTTGCTTACACACGTAAACTCGCTATATCCGCTATTGACTAATCTAACTCTACGCTCAAAACCTTGCCACAACTCAACCACCGAGTTGCGAATTCTCAAGCTACGCCACGTAGCTTGTCCCCTAGTCACACGACTAGTAAATTTAAACGGTTTTAAAAAGAAGAATACAATTAAAAACAATTTAAATTAAAATAACCCTAATTTAAAATACTATAACCCTTAAAAATAAAAAGGTCGGCCCTCTTTGTAATTTATCTTGACCGTCTCCTTTTATTTCTTCGGCCCAATTCTTTTGTGAGATAATGGCGGCTCCGTGTTCGATAAAAATTAGGGCTTGTTTCTGAAGTTGCCGACCTATGATTGCTCAATCGAAAATGATTTTCAGTTTGTTGCTTTCGTCGATTGCTTGGCTCTTTGAATTGTCTTCGGCTTCTTCAATTTGGTCGAGTTAATTGTTAAAAACGGTATGCGATTGTTCCTTTTTCGATGTTGATTTTTGCTCGACCTTCGATTCGAGTTATTGATATTTCTCTGTTGTTACTTGAACTCGAATCTTGCCATTGCCGATGATGATTTGTGGGTTTTTATAGGACTCGAATTCCTATTTTTGCATTCGTACAAAATAATTTGAATTTGTCATATTATTCACCTCGGCCACTTGATTTTGTTTCGATGATTGAGATGTTTTCTGACTTGTTCGTAATCGAATATTCTTCGTTAGTTGATGGTCACGGCTTTGATTTTGAAATTGCGATATATTTGGTCAAAACGAAATTTTGATTTCTTTGTGATGACCACGGCTTTGACTTTATGTATGAACACGGTGTTGACTTGGTTTGTCTATCACGGTTTTGAACTCTTGATTAGCTTGCGATGTTGATTTTGTTTATGCTATAATCTTGTTCATCCCTCTTGTATACCTGGTGTATCACGGTCCACATGACACTGGTCTTGATACTGTTGAACACAGCACTCCTCTACTGTTGGCCACTGATTACATATGCATTCTGGTTCATTATCGAGTCTAGTTGATGTTGCTGATATCTGTAGCATCTTGGTTTCACTGATGGCCTATTGTAGTGGTTGCAACTTGTTTACATTCTCGGAATTCAGCAGCTAGTCTTCATTTGTGACTGGTGGACACTTGCAGTTCACTGTGTCACTTTCTAGGTGCATTTGTGCATTCATGTGTATTGGGTATTGTTTTTAGTTTTGTACTGTCCACCTGCCCTTTTTCATATTACTGGTTGTTATGCATATGTAAGTTCATTCATATTGTTGTTTGAACACTTTGTAGTTACTGTGCCTCTCTTGTATTATTGGTGTCTGCACTGTGTTGCATTACCATCATTGTTGTTTGGTCTGAACTTGACGTTGTCACTGTGTTCTTTGTAGTTGCACTGCACTTTGATGGCTGATCATTTGTATACATATATGTGTATGGTCACTACAGTTTCATTACTACTTCACTAATGTATTTGGAATTGGTCTGTTGTCATGTTGCTTTATTACAGTGTCTTGATGCTCGGCTTGCATTGTCACTGCCTGTACCTTTGCATTTCATACATATGTATATATTCTTGGATTTGTACTTGGATTTGAACTGCTTCATATGTATGTTTGTTGCGACCTTGTGTTCATCTGAGTCATTCTGGTCTTGAACCTGTTGCATACATGACTGCTGTATGGTTGCATATTTGTAAGTTGTTCAGTTTGCATCATTTCTGGTTGGTTTGGTTGTGCTGTAGTCCAGTGCCCCCATACATATTGTCACTGAGTTGGTCTTGTATGGTTTTCTTCTGGTTTGTTCACTGGTGTACATTATTTGCTGTGCATACTTCATGCTTGCACTGTTCATTTATGTTGTCCAGACATTGTTGAGTTCTTGGCCATTTCTTGTTGATTTTTGAAATTTTACTTAAGTTGAATCCAGTTTCAAAAACTCGGGTTTGACCTTGTGCTGCTGACGAGATTTTGAATATATTGCACCTGAGTTGAACCTGTCCGTATATTTGGGTTTGACCTTGTGCTCACCTGTCCCTGTAGCATTATCAAGTGTATATCGGTGTGCACGGCCTTGTGGCATATACAGTGATACACTGTGTATGTCACAAGTTGTTCGTGTATGACGAATTCAAATATGAATGATGTCGAACAACCCAAATAACTGAGGCAAATATTATTTTCAAAAACCATATTTTATTTTATATTGCAAAAATATTTCTTTTTCAATTTTACCGCGCTAGTGAATATTTTTGCAGATTGCTCAGATGCTGGGTTCAAACTGGAATAAAGTTGAAGATAAATACGAGTGTGAGTGATATGTAGTGAGGAATTTATGTAAATTGAATTGTGATGTAATGCAATCAAAATTGTATATGTATAGTGAGAGCTTGAATTTGTACTATCAAAATTGTAATAAATATTTGTTTGAATAAAATATTCGTTTGAATTCAAATTCTGTGTTATTTAATTTTATTCAGCAAATATTTATTTAACCTGTGAAAAATAAAATAGTACATTAACAAATACATTTAAACGAATGTATATATGTTTATTATCATCAAACAAAAATCATATAAGCGTATATTCAACAATATATACTGGCTCTATGATTATTTTACCTTAATCAACTTTTGATTAAGTAATTCAGATACACACACATAAGGTATTTTGGTTATTTCAAATGTTTTGATTAATTAGAAATAAAGTATGCTTCTTTAAAGTGTTTATGTTTATTTCATTCTTGAAATAAATTTTAACATGGCACTAATTTACATTTTGGACCAAATAACTGTCAATTGCATTTATTTTTATCATGCATACAATATATGTTGTTGTTATGGCAATAAGTGAATAAATTTATTATCACAAATGGACTAAATGTGTAGGTTATAGTAAATTTAATGATGCAGCATGTTTGTATTTAGAATAAGAAAAGACATATGGTTTATTATTTGATGCATGTATGTTTATTTCACTTTCATGCTTTAAAGGAGCAACAATTTTCATATCTTGCAAAATACATGTTTATTAACCTTAATTAAGTATTCAAATAATAAACTAAAGATAAAGTGATACACTAGCATTTTGTATAGTTATTTATGGTTCAGATATGCATCATAGTTACTACATTCTTTCATGTTATTTAGTATGACGTTCACTATGTCATTTATATATAATTTTATGTGGCATTTAATTCTGTCATTCATCCATGACATTTGTTATGTGATTTATTTATGATGTCTTGTATCATATTTATATAGGAAATATCATGAATGTAACAACATACTTAAACAAACGTTTATAATAGCTCTAATTAAAACATGTTTTGCCATGTTTATAATTTTGAGATTTTCAAGTATCATACATAACTAAAGCATTTTTTGGAGTGTTTTATAACACTCGAAATATGTTGTACGTATACTAAGAAATAAATTCAAATATATTTTTGGTGTCTCTTTACAAACTAATTGTAAATATCATATATTCCAAGTGACCTAATGGAAATAACATGTCACCAAAGTGACCTCTCTTATTTCAGCTGTTCATGAAAATGTCTTATATTTATGTGTATTTATTCATGCGGATATTAGCCAACTCAAAGGAAGACTAATATTTAGCGAATTTCTTATACATGTGTGATGATAAATATGTGATAATTATATGGTTTTACAAGTGAATAAATAATCGAGCTAAAGGAAAATTGTAATTTGGCTTTATTTTATTGTTACTGTTTGATCATTAAACTAGAGTACCACCTATAGTTAATATTATTGTCCAAAGACTTGATATTAATGTTGTCTTTGGTATCTTGAGAAGAGACATACCAATTTTTTGAATTTACTATGGCTGATATTTAGATATGAACATGCATATACAGTTAATCTTTATTTTTATTTAATTTTAAACAAATTTGTCTAAAGTATCTACCAATTTAAACAATGTTGGCATCTTGTTTGGGACTAACTTTAAGGATTAGTAAGAGAACATGCTGATTTTTCTTGATTTCGTTGACCTAGCTCTTGTAATAAGGAGGATCACAACCATACATATTGCAGTTGAATGTTCTTATATTGTTATGAAGAACGTTAAGAGGTGCGATAATTCAAATTGCAAGAGTCAAATGATCATAAGGTATAATATTTTAAATGCTTTTAAGGGTGTAATATCTGTAGGGAGAATCAATTTAAAGGAGTTCTTTACAAACTAAAAGTGATTTTTCCAAAAAAAGATAAACGGAACAATCAGGCTTTATATTGCTTGATTCCATAAAGTCAAAGTGAGGGAAAAATAAATGATAACTATATGGAAAGATGTTGCTTCAAAAGCTAAAGGCACTCAAGTTATTATTATTATTTTGATAATCTCTTTATTCACAATATATGTAACGACCCAGAATTTCACTGCTTTGATTTGCGAATATTTAATTAATTTTAAATTTTCAAATAATAGATATTATAATGAAAATAAAAATATTTTTAATAATAAATAATTATGGTGAAATTGTTTTTAAAATTTATTCACGAAAATATATAGTTCAATGAAAAACAGAAAATGTGGCCGAAAATCGTATTTCGAATTTTCGACGTTTCATCATATAAAAGTTATTTGAAATGTTGTGCACACTTTCTTATATATATGCACACACAGACTAATCATGTAATATAGGTTAAGATAATATAATCAAGTTTAATTAAGTTAATTAACTTAAGATAATGATGATGTGACACTTTGACAACTAAATTAAAAAAATAAAAAGAGAATATCACATCATTAGGAGACATAAGTACATTATAGTACTTATGCATATTGGCTTTGATTTGATGGGAGGTTGGCTAGGTATGGGATGAAATGGGTGAGGTAGAGGAGAGGGTGTGACATGGCATGCATGTGTGGAGGGTAGAGTACATGAGAGTAAAATGGTATTTTGCTATTTCTATTTCATATAAAATTAATTTTTCACCTTTTTTCTCATTTTATTTTCATTTTCTCTTCTCTTCTCTTCTTTAAAGCTTCATGAAATCTTTTACTGGCTTCCATTCATAATTTGACTTTTTAAAAAAAAATCCAAGTTTAAAATGATTTCAAACTTGTTTAATCTCCTCCTTTTCAATTTAAAAACTTCTTGATTTTTCTCTTACTTCATTTGGGCGTAACTTTCTCCATACTATATGAAATCAAGATTTTATTTTTTCCAATAAAAATACAACATTTATTTGTACACATTTTCAAATTTTGAGCGTAGCTATGTCAGAAATTAATTCTTTCTTTTTGGACTTAGAGATCCATGTCTGAAAATGGTCCTTTTTATTTGGGCCAAATCTTCATCGTAAATAAATAATATTGAATGTATATTTTTTTAAATTGTATAGGAAATAATTTACTAAAACTTTCCTTTTGACACCTTTACCAAAATCCGAGAAATACATGTCCATAATTTGAGGTGAAGTTGACCTATTTTCGAGTACATTTTGTGATTTTTTCAAGCTTTCCGAATTCCAAAATGTATCAAGTTCTCAAAGGATTTTTAGTGACAAAATTCTTTAAATTTTGAACTTTTTTTTACCTTTATATGCATTTAATATTGGATGGTAAAATAAGTTGGTTGCTTGGTTGGAATATTATATGGTTTGAATATATGGGTAAGTTGCTAGTTGCACTATAGATATTGACTTGTGAATCGAAAAGCTAAAGCATTGTGTTTCATCATAAAAATGTCACTTTTGGGTTGTGCTATGATGGCGATATTTTTATGGAAGTTCCGGTATGTATATGTGATTTCATGCTAAGGAAATGGATACTTCGATATGGTATTGGCGATTGAACTTCCTTTTGGAAAAAAAACCAGTGTTTAGTTAAAGGAAATTGAAAATCACTTCAAAGTTTCGACCTTGTTTTTGATAAGTTGGAAAGCATTTAAGTGTTGAGATTTTGATGAGGAAACTCAAAACATTTTCAAGTTATAGCCTACATATCGACAGTCGCTGTGGATGCTGTTTCGTTTTAAAAATTCGAATTTTTCAAGTTTAAGTTTCATACTTAAAATTGTTTTGTAATTGTTTTATAAGCCTAATAATAATATTTTAAAGGTTAATTAAGTATTTAATAACTAATAATTAATTAATTAATTTTTAATAGGTATTAATTAATTAAGTATTAATATGGTTCATTAACTTTAATTAAGTAAAGATTAGTTACTAATTAATTACCTTTAAAAGGATAAGTTTAATTTAATTAATTAATTATTAAGTATGATTAATTTTTAATTAATTATAAGTTAAGTGTATAATTTAATTTTAATTAATTAGTTATTGACCATGTGTTTAATTTTAAATTAATTAAGGTTTTAATTTATAAATTATTTATTAATAGTTTAATTTATTGTTTAAGGGCTAATTGAAGATTATTTAATTGAGATAAATTAATATTAAATTATTAACTATGGTTTAAATAATTATTTAATAATTAATAAAGGAATAATTAGTGTTTAATTATTTATTTAATATTATTTATTATTTATAATTTATTAAATGTTTAATTATTTATTGATTTATAATTAAATTAATTTCAGATTTAATAAAGTTTAATTATGATTAAATAAAGAGTTTAACTTGTAATGATCATTTTAAAAGGTAGTTTTAGTTTTTAAATCCTTTGTTTCGAGAATTAAATTGTTTTAAAGGTTCTTCTTTTTCAAAGATGGTTGGAACACAAGGATTCAAATGACAATATCGTTAATTAGACAAATGACTATGAATGAGTTATGATATGATTGTGTTTGTATGGGCAAATTATTAGCAGCGTAAATCTCCGTTCTGCTATAAATTAATTGTTTGATTGTGTGGACATTTAATAGCAAAATAAATCCTCGTTCTGCTATAATGTAATCGTTTCGTTGTTGTGGATACAGGATAACATAATAAATTTTCATTTCGTTATAAATTAATTGTTGATTGTATGGACATATGTTAGTAGAATAAATCACCATTCTACAATATGAAATGAATTGTTTGGACATCCACTTAGCATGACAAATCACCATCCTGCTATTATGTTATTTGGACATGTTTATACTGGTTAGTTTATATTGACATGTTATATTCTTGATTTGGATATAAGGTGTATTTAAGTATATGTATCTTATGTAAATAAATTATTGAATGACTGTAAAATTAAATTGAAATTAAATGGTAATGTAAATCAGTACCATTGGGATTGCTAAGTCTCTTCTTAAATTTATAAAGTGTATTTTTAAATCCTTACTCAATTTGGGGTTTGAAAGTTTATAAATGATTTTCACATTATATAATTATTTAATAAAGGTATTTATAAATAATATATTGTTTTAATAAAAAGGGTTTTACAAAATAAAAAGGTTTATTTAAAGTGATTTGAAAATAAGATTTTGTAAATAATATTTTGCAATGACAAAGATATTTTGTAAAGGAAAATTTATAAGAGTTTATACATGGAAAGAGATTTTATTATCGTTTTAGAGATTTTAAAAAGAAGTTCAAATTTGGTTTGAAGATTTGTAAGGAGGTTTAAAATATGAAGTGAACTTATAAAAATAATTCTTATAAGGGATATGTGAATGAGTTATATAAGGTGAATTGGTTTTATAGCAAGTGATGTTTTGAAAAGGGAATTTCTTGGCCATTTAATATGGAATTTGAGAAAAGGTAATTTTTCAAATGTTTTTGGTAAATATTTATATTTTTGAGATAAGTAAAAATGTTTCCCAAGTATAAAAGGAATGTAAAGGGTTTTGGGAATAATGTTTTAAAAAGATCTTTCAAACAAGTTTTGCAAAGTAGTTTAACTAATTAGATATTAATTAATAAAGGCTTAGTGGATCTCATATGGAATCAAATCAATGTTGATTGATAGTTAAAAAATCGACTATCGAATATGGACCTAAACGTAACTTTGGAAATACCTAGGAGAAACACGTGAGTTATATGGCACAGTCATCCCTAATGATGTTGTACTATGCATATAAGTCTCGTTTCATTCTTTTAGGATAAATGGTAAGGAAATATATGCACAAAAGGCTTGGAAGTGAACTTCGTTCTTATATTTATCTGTTATTTCTAAAGAACCAGGCTTGAGTTTATTAGAAATTATCGAAAGTTTTTTCGAAGAGATCAAAATCGGATATGTTGTTTGAAAGCCATTTCGATCCAACTCAAACGTTTCGAACTGAAGACGTCTTAAAGAATATGGAATCGAAGAGGGAGGATTGAAGTGCAAGGGCTGCTTGCTACTAGTCCTGCGGGTGATTCCAAAATGGATGTAGTAGAAGTAGTGTCTTTAGTTTGTCCTTATCATGTACAACTTGTATGGATGAATGTTGGCACTGCATTACTGCTTAAAAGGCAGCGTTAGCATTCAGAGTAGGATTGCTATTCAAAAGGTAAGCATAGCCTCAAGCCTCATCAATCAGGAATGACTAAGATCAAGGGAGATGTAGCAAGGCTAAGTGGGTCGCTCGCATTAGGGTGTGTCGTCGCCTTTCTAGATATATCTACATATTTATGGACTGGTTTTTCTTGGGATCTCAAATAAAAAGGATTGTAAAGCAACCGAGGTGATGACATATTTGGTACTATCCAGTCAGGGGTAGGCTGGTCTTATGTTGGCAAGGGCTCCAAGCGAGGTCCTCGGTACATTTTCTAGATGTGTACCGTGATAGGTGGTACCCAAGTGCCTTATCATAGTATGGAATCCATTTTCCAATAAGCGTCTTACGGTTTTGATTATGCCTAACTATGTTGAAATTTGAGATGCAAGCATTTCAACTATTTTCATATTTTACTTTGACCTCTAGATATTATTGTAATATTACCGTATTTTCTACAAAATGTGTTTCGGTTATCGTAAGGTAAAAAAACCCATCCGTGTTTATGTGCGGCATGATCTTACGAGATACCTTTGAATTTAGAAAGGTTTTAAATATAAGAATTCATTTCTTTGAGTTTACTCACACCAGACCCATGTCTGACCGGAGTTTTATTTTCTTTTCCTAAAACTCTTGGGTGCTCAAATTTTTACGGGCAGCTAAGTAGTTCAGGTTTCCCCATGGATGCATCTTGGAGGAGCTTGGTGCAGGACGCTTCAACGATAGCTAGTTATTATCTTGTTTCCATTGTATTATATGTATCTTATATCAGTTAGGTAGGGACAGGCTGTTATAACTGTCCAAGGGTAGAATTTATATAGTATGGCTCTGATGTATCATTTTTGAAATGACTTTGTAAAGTATTATGAATATATGTTATTCCACTGTGTTGTGAGATTCTGTTATTATTTGGTTTCTTCTATCTTATATCTCCATTCTTTCTCCTAACAATCGGTTTTTTCGGTACTTGAATCCTCTGCACTAAATACAGTGGATATATATATATTAGTGTCAATCTTCGAGGGTCGAAAATCTGGTTTGTTACATTTTGTATCAAAGCACAAGGTTAAGCGAGAACCCTGGACTCATTAAGAGATAAGCTAATGGAATGCCTTATTATGAGCATGAGTGTATATACATAAGAGCGCGTATTTTTTAGTGATATAAAAAAGTTATACATTGTGTTGATTGATCTGTTGACTGGCTTATGGATTCTGATCAATATGAGTAGCTAACGTTATTGTTATCCCACTTTTTGGCAAAGCCGAGATACCAAAAGATCGGTCAAAAATGGAAGACGGTTCATCTTAGAGATTGGTTGCACTTCACTTCGCTATGGATATCGATGAATTTTGTCCGAACCCGGATCAGGCCACAATCGATAAGGCATGACAAGCAAGACCATGAAAGCCAGTGTTTCAAATCTCAGGTTAATCGGAGTTCGTATGAGCGAGACATGATCGATGTAAGTTAGCCAAAGTACACAGTTCGAAACCATCGGCTTGTTGAGAAGGTGTCCATTTCGAACCGATGGGGTTCGAATCCATCAGTAATTGCCTTATTCGAATCCATCGGTTCGCATACGCTTCGAGTCGATCGAGTTCGAACCGATCAGGCATGATTTGATCACTTCGAATCGATCGGTTCGAACCCATCAGATGGGCGTCACCTCAACAAGTTCGAATCCATCAGGCTCCATATACTTCGAATCGATCACATTCGAATCCATCAGCATGTTCGTATCCACGCTAGAGCACTGTTTCGTACCCATCCGTGGGTTGCGTCCTTGTATCCATGAATTTCGTATCGTTCACGCCAGTGCCTAGTTTGAATCGATGATCATTCGAACCCATCGCGGAGCTTCAGTTCGTATCCATCACAAGTATCGATGCGAACTTACCATCGATGCGAAGGAAGCCCCCTCTCCTCGGTTCGAACTAGGCAGATGTAGGACAACGCGAGACTTACGCTGTTGATTGATTCAAACTATGCAACGACCATTGATACGAACAAGGCGAAACTCACGACTACGAAACAGTCAATTCGGCAATAAAAGTGGATCGATCCCTAAAGCGCGCACCACGTCGTCACTTAGGCACGCACATTGATCGATTCGAAACCATCGATTCGAAGTGATCGATTCGAGCCAAACAGCCAACCAAAAATCACCAACTCGAATCGATCGTATCTCCTAAACCACTGATCCAAATGCAACGAAATTTTCACAGTAGCTTCCATACAAGGTAAAGATTGTTCCTGCCAAGTTTCAGCTCGATTGGATCATTTTTTTGATGGATTCGAAATCACTTCGAATCGATCTCAGATCGATTCGAAACTTGGCAGGGTCGGTCGCGTGGGCCCACTCATGTGCCAGAAAAAGTCTCCCGAAGTTTGAGCGAGATCTGGGCCTCCAACGCCTATAAATAGCACCCTGAAGCCTTCAGAAAAGGGGATCTTTTTGGAGCTTTCGCCATTGAACGTACAAACTCCGCCGGATTCAATTCCATACTCCATTATTGTTGTTGTAATCAGATCTGAAAGCTATCATCAGTTATAATTCACTGTAATCGGTTAAAATCATCAAGAGAATATCAATAAAGTCGCTAACTTCAAAGTGGATGCAGGCACGATCGCCGAACCACTATAAATCCCGTGTTGTTCAATGTTATTCATACTTTGCTGCATTTACTATCTCTTAGATCTGAATTCTGTGTTTGTTATTGTTGATCTGTGTTGATAAACGGGTGCTTTCACGATATCGGGTGTTTGTGACCATTTTTGGCGCAAACATTTTTGGTGCTTTCACTGAGAATTGAACCCAGGAGAAGTTGAAGACTTAGGAATTCAGATATAAGAACCATGACGAGACAAACAAGTAAGAAACAAAGGCCAGAGAGCAGTGAACATCAAGGAAGTCAAGAGGCTTCCTCAGGAGCGAATCAAGCGTCGATCTTCATCACTAGGGACGAGATGGAGACAATGATGAAGAAACAAGAGGGGTTGATCCAGAGTTTATTTCAACAGATAGGACAACTTGGAGCACAGAACAGAGAAGCCAATGGAGTTTAGAACGGAGCAGGACCATCCGGCATAGCACCTGAATTAGGAGGCACACACTTGGAGCATGTAGATCCAATCCCGGAGGGAGAGAGAAGAGTATCTGCACAACCTGGGAGTAGTGGAGGAGTGAACGCTCAGTCAAGGGGGCAGATCCCAGAGTTCCCTCGTGAACTCGGGGGGCAGGTTGAAAGTAATGAACAAAGATTACATCTTGGAGACAACGACAAGTTGGCAGAGATGGTTAGGCCAGCCTTGAGAGGCGGTTTGGTGAACAAAGATTTGTAGGATGTTAATAGAAGTCCTTTTACTCCAGCAATCAGGCAAGCTAGGAACCCACCAGATTTCAAGTTACCATCGTTGGACATGTATGACGGGAGAACGGACCCCACGGTCCATCTGACGAAATATATGAGGCATATGGAAGTGCTGGGGGCATCAGAGGAGGTTATGGCCTGGTGCTTTCTATTGTACTTGGCGGATATTGCGGCGTTATGGTTCAGGCAACTAGAGAATGGATCCATCAGAACATGGAATGATTTAACTGAGAGATTTATGAGGCAATTCAGGGTTCACATTACAAGACCCAAGAATGTGATGACTTTGGCAACTTTAAAACAGAAGGCTGGAGAGACTTTGAGGAGTTTTCTGACGCGATTCAATGCGGCAGCAGCATCGGTGGATCGGCCAGATCCATCCGTGGTTATGATAACAGCCGTTTTCGGAATAGCTGATGGCACGGATTTCAAAAATTCATTGACAAAAGATCCACCTATGGATCTAGGAGAATTCTATCATGAGGCGGAAAAGTTCTTGCGATTGGAAGACACGAGTGCAGAAAGAGAAGACGGAGATGAGCTCAATGTTTACACGGTCAAAGATGGAAATCCTCCTGAGAAAGGTACAGAAACTAGCAAGGGGAAGCGAAAGGCTGAGAGTGGCTATAATAGGTCGATGCGACCACGAAAGGAACCAAGATTTACCACATATTCAGAGCTGAACGAGAATTTAGAGCGAATCTATCAGGATACCAAAGAACAGGTCCCGTATCGCAGACCAATGCGAAGAGACCCAACTCCCAACGAAAGGAAATCAGATAAGTATTGCATATTTCATGAACTGAACGGTCATAACACTAATGATTGTAGGCATCTGAAGGACGAGGTGGAAGGGCATATCAGGAACGGTATGCTCCTTCAGTATGTGAAGAGGCGAGCTCCGGCAGCGGAACCAGAGCGACCACCGTCCACATCAGCCAGAGGCAACCCTGAATCAAGGCACCGTTTGGTTATCAGTTGATTGAAATAACGATGAACAAGTCATAAGCTTCCACTAACACAATTAAATCATTTACACATGTGCGAGGTCGCGAACGATCTCCAGGCATGCTTTGAGTGATCGTTGACCGTTTCGTAGTGGAAACTTACACTTTGACATCCATGCTTTGCTTTTGTTTCGTCTTGATTTGAACATTTAGACTTTGTTTGTTTGGAAATTTTTGTTTTAAAACTCATCTGTTGAATTGATATTTGATTTTGATAATTTTGAAATGGCTAAGCTACTTACACATGTACGGGGTCGCGAACGGTCCTTAGGCATGCTCTGAGATGGCGATAAACCGCCCTGACAAACGATCCAGGAACTCACCCGAACGTGACCCTGGTATCGATAACACCAAGCCCTCCCGGGCACACTTCCTCGCCTCGAACGGCACCCGACCTCGAACGGTCACAACCCGACCTCGAACGGTCACCATTCGCCTTGAACGGCACTTGATCACGAACGATCACCATTTGCCGCGAATGACATCGACCGCGAACGGACCCATCTCTTCGACTGCTGCGAACGGCGTCGACCGTGAACGGTCCCATTCAATCTTTTGCCATGAACAGCATCGACCGCGAACGGTCCTATTCCATCTTTGCCGCGAGCGGCATAGACCGCGAACGGTCTCGATTCACCTTAAGTGGCATACGATCCCGAACGATCGACGCATGGATTTATACGCTAGACCGCGCACGGTCGCACTTCACCTCAAATGACTTGATCGCGAACGATCGTCATTTGAAGTTAGGCGCTTGACCATGAATGGCCGCGCTTCATCCCAAATGGCTCGATCCCGAACGATCGTCATTTGAGGACATATGAAACTATCAAGTTCTTTACAGGTTGACGATAGGATATGAACATCCAGCTCAAGGCATTACAAAACACACCTTCCTACCGCAAGGCATGTTTTGGGAGGCAAATGTTATCCCACTTTTTGGCAAAGCCGAGATACCAAAAGATCGGTCAAAAATGGAAGACAGTTCGTCTCAGAGATTGGTTGCACTTCACTTCGCTATGGATATCGATGAATTCTGTCCGAACCCGGATCAGGCCACAATCGATTAGGCATGACAAGCAAGACCATGAAATCCAGTGTTTCAAATCTCAGGTTAATCGGAGTTCGTATGAGCGAGATATGATCGATGCAAGTTAACCAAAGTACACAGTTCGAAACCATCGGCTTGTTGAGAAGGTGTCCATTTCGAACAGATGGGGTTCGAATCCATCAGTAATTGCCTTATTCGAATCCATCGGTTCGCATACGCTTCGAGTCGATCGAGTTCGAACCGATCAGGCATGATTTGATCACTTCGAATCGATCGGTTCGAACCCATCAGATGGGCGTCACCTCAACAAGTTCGAATCCATCAGGCTCCATATACATCGAATCGATCACATTCGAATCCATCAGCACGTTCGTATCCACGCTAGAGCACTGTTTCGTACCCATCCGTGGGTTGTGTCCTCGTATCCATGAATTTCGTATCGTTCACGCCAGTGCCTAGTTTGAATCGATGATCATTCGAACCCATCGTGGAGCTTCAGTTCGTATCCATCACAAGTATCGATGCGAACTTACCATCGATGCGAAGGAAGCCCCCTCTCCTCGGTTCGAACTAGGCAGATGCAGGACAACGCAAGACTTACGCAGTTGATTGATTCAAACTATGCAACGGCCATTGATACGAACGAGGCGAAACTCACGGCTACGAAACAGTCAATTCGACGATAAAAGTGGATCGATCCCTAAAGCGCGCACCACGTCATCACTCAGGCACGCACATTGATCGATTCGAAACCATCGATTCGAAGTGATCGATTCGAGCCAAACAGCCAACCGGAAATCACCAATTCGAATCGATCGTATCTCCTAAACCACTGATCCAAATGCAACGAAATTTTCACAGCAGCTTCCATACAAGGTAAAGATTGTTCCTGCCAAGTTTCAGGTCGATTGGATCATTTTTTGATGGATTCGAAATCACTTTGAATCGATCTCAGATCGAGTCGAAACTTGGTGGGGTTGGTCGCGTGGGCCCATTCACGTGCCAAAAAAGTCTTCCGAAGTTTGAGCGAGATCTGGGCCTCCAACGCCTATAAATAGCACCCTGAAGCCTTTAGAAAAGGGGATCTTTTTGGAGCTTTCGCCATTGAACGTCCAAACTCTGCCGTATTCAATTCCATATTCCATTATTAATGTTGTAATCAGATCTGAAAGCTATTGTCAGTTATAATTCGCTGTAATCGATTAAAATCATCAAGAGAATATCAATAAAGTCGCTAACTTCAAAGTGGATGTAGGCACGATCGCCGAACCACTATAAATCCCGTGTTGTTCAATGTTATTCATACTTTGCTGCATTTACTATCTCTTAGATCTGAATTCTGTGTTTGTTATTGTTGATCTGTGTTGATAAACGAGTGCTTTCACGATATCGGGTGTTTGTGACCATTTTTGGCGCAAACAGTTATTGATAAGGATATTTAAACACTTGAACATGGTCATTCGACACAGTATTATTTTGTAACTGGGTAAATGAAATAATTTTACCTAGGATATATTTTATATATAAGGAATGATTTCAAAATAGTGTAGTATTTGGAGATATTGTTTGCTACAAGATAATAATATTTTATTATTATCACATAATATTTATTTAGTCATGCTCTTCCAGTTGAGCATTGACTATTGTTAGTGTGCATAGGTAGCTTCCCTTTTTAAGATTTAGGTTACGTAAATAGAAATATAAAAAACATTGAAACGAACACCTTGTGAATTAAGTTTCACAATTTGACTGTAAGGCGTTCGATCTAAATGTTGGGGTATAAATTGATTTAACGGAAGATGTTTATTTAAAATCTAGAATATTTGAAATAAATATTTGGAAAATGTTTTATAAAAGTTGACCTTATAAAATGAATTTATAAGAAGGTATCTTTTAATAAAAAATAATTTAAGTTGAAACTTGAGGACCAAAACCCTAGGACTTTTGAAAAACATATTTCAAGGATTGGAAAAATAATAATAGTATTATTTGAAAATATTTTTGGTCCATGTATAAGATTTTGGGAATGAAAAGGTTAAGTAAAAAGTGTTTTCTTTGGATTTGTTTACGAGAATGAGTCTTGATTGTTTTATGATAAACTGAATAATCTTCTAAGTGACGATTGGTTGTTTGCCTATGTGAACATTGTGGTGCACTTAGTAAACTATTCTCTTTATCATTGTACAATCGAAACAAGTTCAATCTGAATGAACCCAAAGCAAGTTGGTGGTAAATTTTTTGTTGGAAATATAAGAAGTATTATTTCAAAAATAATATTTGAAATAAAAGTAATATTCTAAAGTTAACTAGTTCGAGTGGCTCGAAAATAACTTAAAATTGGAGAAGAGATGTGTTTGCATAGTAAGCACTTCTCTTTAATATTACCCTTCTTGGTAAAGGATATATATATATATATATATATATATATATATATATATATAAAAGATACTATTTGGTAGTACCCAGTTCCTTGGTATCATTTTGAAGTTAATCGAGCTATATATATTTTCTATGATTAATATATATAAAATTTTCATTTCAAAAAGTTATTGAAATAAAACCGGGTATTTGGCTCTTGAGTTTTCTTAAGGAAATAAATGCAAAATGGAATAGTTGAATCAAATAGTGATGTATCTCTTAGAATGTAGTGGAGTATTATAAGTTGAATCTAAGTTTATTTTTTATGAAATGCTTTCATAAATAATTTAGTGGAAAAAAATTTGGTATTAGGGAGAAACAATTAAGCAAGTGCGTAGGTTGGACATAGATCGTTTCTCATTCGATATAGTTATGATCTAAGATTCGAGTACATGAATTTGAGGTGATCCATACCATTTCGAATAAGAATCTGTTACTCAATTTTTAATGACAAACATTTAATGATGGTTTTTGATATGGGACAAATGTTTTCTATCATAGTTACAACTAATAAGGGGGATAGAGGTTCCAAATCTAGGAGCTTGATCGGAGTTCGCACTAGAAAATCGGATGAGCAATACTAGTTTGGATGAAAAGTTATGTATCTGACTAGTGATCGAATCCAACTTTATATATGAATGATCTATGTGCATCATACGAACCGATGTATCATGTTAAGTGTTTTCTATGATAGGTTGAGGTGTAATTTCAAGGACGAAATTCTTTTAAGGGAGAAAGAATGTAACGACCCATAATTTCATTGCTTTGATTTGTGAATATTTAACTAATTTTAAATATTCAAATAATAAATATTATAATGAAAATAAAACTCTTTTTAATAATAAATAGTTATAGGGAATTTTTTAAAAATTTGTTCACAAAAATATATAATTTGATGAAAAACAAAAAATGTGACCGGAAAATGTTTTTCGAATTTTCGACGTTTCATCGTATAAAAGTTATTTGAAATGTTGTGCACACATTTTTTATATATGTGCATACATAAATAATCATATAATATAGGTTAAGATAGTATAATTAGGTTTAATTAAGTTAGTTAACTTAAGATAATGATGTGACACTTTGGAAACTAAATAAAATAATAAAATGAGAATGTCACGTCATTAGGATACATAAGTACATTAGAGTACTTATGTGTATGTTGGTTTAGATTTGATGGGAGGATGACTAGGTGTGGGCTGAAATGGGTGAGCTAGAGGAGAGGGTGTGACATGTCATGCATGTGTCGAGGGTAGAGTACATGAGGGTAAAAAGGTAATTTGTTATTTCTATTTCATATAAAACAAATTTTTTACCTTTCATTCTCATTTTGTTTTCATTTTGTCTTTTCTTATCTTCCTTAAAGCTTCATGAAACCTTTTAATGGCTTTCATTCATAATTTTAGTTTTTAAAAAAATCCAAGTTTAAACTTTTAAAATGATTTCTAACTTGTTTGATCTCCTCCTTTTCATTTTAAAAATTTCTCAAATTTTCTCCTACTTCATTCGGGCATAACTTTCTCCATACTACATGAAATCAAGATTTTATTTATTTAAAACCATATGAAATTCCAATAGCTACAACCTTTATTTGTACCACATTTTCAAATTTTGAGTGTAGCCATGTCAAAAACTAATTTCTTTTAGACATGTTTTTGGACTCAGAGATCCAAGTCCGAAAATGGTCATTTTATTTTGGCCAAATCTTCCACATAAATAAATAAAATTGAGTTTTTTTTTTAATTGTATAGAAAATAATTTCCAAAAATTTTCCTTTTGACACCTTTACCAAAATCCACGAAATACATGTCTAAAATTCAAGGGGAAGTTAACCTATTTTCGAGTAGATTTTGCGATTTTTCCAAGCTTTACAAATTCCAAAATGTATCAAGTTCTCAAAGGATTTTTAGTGAGTAAATTCTTTAACTTTCGGAATTTTTTTAACTTTATATGTATTTAATATTAGAGGGTAAAATAAGTTGGTTGTTTGGTTGGAATATTATACGGTTTGAATATATGTGTAAGTTGCTAGTTGCAGTTTAAATATTGACCTATGAATCGAAAAGCTAAAGCATTGTGTTTCATTAAAAAAATGTGATTTTTGGGTTGTGCTATGGTGGTGAAATGTTTATGGATGTTTAGGTTTATATGTGTGATGTCATGCTAAGGAAATGGACACTTTGGTATGGTATTAACAATTGATTTTTTTTTTTGAAAAAAACTAGTGTTTAGTTAAAGGAAATTGAAAATCATTTCAAAGTTTCAGCCTTGTTTATTTGCAAACTCTTATGCTATGTTTTATGATAAGTTGGCAAGTATTTAAGTGTTGAGATTTCAATGAGGAAAGTCAAAACATTTTAAAGTTATAGTCTCCATAGCGATAGTCGCCATGGATGCGGTTTCGTTTTAAAAATCCAAAATTTTTAAATTTAAGTTTCATTCTTAAAATTGTTTTGTAAATGTTTTATAAGCATAATAATAATATTTTAAAGGTTAATTAAGTATTTAATAACTAATTAATTAAGTTTTAAAAGTATTAATTAATTAAGTGTTAATATGGTTCATTAACTTTAATTAAGTAAAGATTAGTTACTTATTATTTACCTTTTAAAGGATAAGATTAATTTTAATTCATCAATTATTAAGTATGATTAATTTTTAATTAATTATAAGTTAAGTGTATTATTTACTTTTAATTAATTACTAATTAAATATAGGGCTAATTCTTAATTAATTATTAACCATGTGTTTAATTTTAAATTAATTAAGGTTTTTAATTTATAAACTATTTATTAAAGGTTTAATTTATTATTTATGACTTAATTAAAGAATATTTAATTGATATTAATTAATATTAAATTGTTAGTTTAGTTTAAATGATTATTTAGTAATTAATAAAGGATTAATTAATGTTTAGTTATTTATTTAATAATTAATTGTTGTTTATTATTTATTAAATGTTTAATTATTTATTAATTTATAATTAAATTAAGTTTAAATTTAATAAAGATTAATTATGATTAAGTAAAGAGTTTAACTTTTAATTAATCATTTTAAAAGGGAGTTTTAATTTTTAAATTCTTTGTTTCGAAAACCAAATTGTTTTAAAGGTACATCTTTTTCAAAGATGGGTTGGAACACAAGGGATTCAAATGTCAATACCATTAAGCAGACAAATGACTATGAATTAGTTATGATATTATTGCTTGGGTTTGTGTGGACAAATATTAACAGAATAAACCGTCGTTCTGTTATAAATTGATTGTTTGATCGTGTGGACATTTAAGAGCAGAATAAATCCCTTTTCTGCTATAGCGTAATTATTTAGTTGTTGTGGACATAGGATAACAGAATAAATTTCCATTCTGTTATAATTGATTGTTGACATATGTTAGTAGAATAAGTCACCATTCTACAATATGAAATGAATTGTTTGCGCATCCATTTAGCAGGACAAATCACCGTCGTGCTATTATGTGATTTGGACATGTTTATATTGGTTAATTTATATTGACGTGTTGTATTTTTGATTTGGATATAAGGCGTATTTACATATATGTGACTTATATAAATAAATTATTGAATGGCATGAAAATGAAATTGAAATTAACTGGTAATGTAAATCAGTACCACTGGGATTACTAGGTCTCTTCTTGAATTTATAAAGTGTGTTTTTGAATTAATTTAAATTCTTAACCAATTTGGGGTTTAAAAGTTTATAAATGATTTTAACGTTATATAATTATTTAATAAAGGCATTTATAAATAATAACTTGTTTTAATAAAAAGGGTTTTACTAAATAAAAAGGTTTATTTAAACTGATTTGAAAATAAGATTTTGTAAATGATATTTTGCAATGTCAAAGATATTTTATAAAGGAAAATTGATAAATGTTTTATACGTGGAAAGAGATTTTATAAATCATTTTAGAGATTTTAAAAATAATTTTAAATCTACTTTGAAGATTTGAAAGGAGGTTTAAAATATGAAGTGAACTTATAAAAATAATTTTTATAAGGGTTAAGTGAATGAGATTTATAAAGCAAACGAGTTTTATAGCAAGTAATGTTTTGAAAAGAGAATTTCTTGGTCATTTAATATGAAATTTGAGAAAAGGGAATTTTCCAAATGTTTTGGTAAATACTTATATTTTTGAGATAAGTAAAAATGTTTCCCAAGTATAAAAGGAATGTAAAGGGTTCTGGAAATAGTGTTTTAAAAAGATCTTTCAATCAAGTTTTGTAAAGTTTTTTAATTAATTAAAGATTAATTAATAAAGCTTAGTGGATCCCATATTGAATCAAATCAATGTTGAACGATTGTTTATGTGATAGTTAAATAACCGAGGTGATGACATATTTGGTACTATCCAATCAGGGGTAGAACGGTCTTGTGTTGGGAGGGGATTCAGGCGAGGTCGTCAATACATTTTCTAGATGTGCACCGTGATAGGTGGTACCCTGGTGCCTTATCATAGTATGAAATCTATTCGCCAATAAGTGCTTTATAGATTTGATTGTGCTTAACTATGCTGAAATGTGATATGCAAGCATTTCAGCTATTTCCATAATTTACTTTGACCTCTAGATATTATTATAATACTAATGGATTTTCTATAAAAAGTATTTTAGTTATCGTAAGGTAAAAACCCATCCGTGTTTATATACGGCATGGTCTTACGAGAGAACATTGATTTTAAATGCGTTTTAAATATAATAATTTAGTTTTTTTGAGTTTACTCACAACAACACCATGTATGACCCAAAGTTTTATTTTCTTTTCCTAAAACTCTTGGGTGCTCAAATTTTTATGGCAGCCAAGTAGTTTAGGTTTTCCTACAGATGCATATTGGAGGAGCTTGGAGCAGGGTGCTTCAACGATAGCTAGTTATTATCTTATTTCCACTGTATATATGTATCTTATATCAGTTAGGTAGGTACAAGCTGTTATAACTGTCATATGGTAGAATTTGTAAAGTATGGCTCTGATGTATCATTTTTGAAATGACTTTGTAAAGTATTATGTTGATTAATATAAGTTATTCCATTGCATTGTGAGATTCTGTTATTGTTTAGTTTCTTCTATCTTTTATCTCCCTCCTTTCCCCTTACAATCGATTTTTCTGGCACTTGAATACCCAACATGAAATATAATGGATATATTAGTGTCGATCTTCGAGGGTCAAAAATTCGATTCATTACAATATAACCATTTAAGATTGTTTTTTATTATTTTTTAAGGATAAAATGGCCTCTCATTAAGTTCATTTAGCATTGTGGTAAGAAGAAGAGAGGTTAAAGCATGTAAGATTGAAAGTACTCTTTTGACATGCATTGTAAATAAATGTATAAATAAGGATAAAGAAGACACTAAAGATTTAAATGAAATGAAATAACATATAGATATATTTATAGTTGTTTCTTTAATGAGACATACATACATATAAAATAAAGTTTACTAGATATTTTTAAGATATTATTGAGATTTTAGTTACATTGTTTGGATTAATTGATATTTTTGTTATGCTATCATTTAGACAAATTTTGGTTTTCTATTTATAATATGAACAAATTAGGTTATTATTGTTCATTAGAAATAATAAGGTAGATTTATGAATAAATTCAAACATTGTGGATATTAAAACTCTTAATGTTTAAAATATAGCTTATATATAACTACTTATGCGAAATAATTTTTATAATGAAGTCTCAAATTTTGATTCGGTGATTTATATGATTATTTGTTTTAGCTTATTAAATAATTCTAGATTGATAAGCTAAAGATAGAAAATAATTTATTGATATTCTAAGCGACTTAAAAGTTATAAATTTTATAAAACTATACTAAGAAAAAAAATTAAGATGATAAATGTAACTGCTTTTTGAGGATGTTGAGTTTGGGGGAGAAATAAAGCATGGATCATTGTCTTTAAAGAGAATCATTATTTTTGATTCAACTACAGTTACTTCTTTAGACAATGTATAAGGATTGTTTCCTTTCATTGACAAGAAGTAAATCAGGAACCATAATAAGACAATGTTAAATAAAATATTCATATGGATCATTGTCTTTAGAGAGAATCATTATCTTTAATTCAACTACGGTTACATCTTCATATAATGTATAGGATATGTTTTATTTCATTGACAAGAAGTAAATCAGGTTCTATAATAAGACAATGTTAAATAAAATTTTCGTCAAATTAAGGTTGATGTTTCAAGAAACCAAACTTAACAACCTCAAGGTATAAGGTCACTAAAGAAATCCACTTGGAAAAGAAGAAATACTATTCCGGATGATTATGTAGTATTTCTCCACACAAAAGAGCTAGGCGGACAAGTGCATAAAAAGGTTTGGTATGCAAACTGCGAATCAATTGATTTTCTTTGCCAAAAATTCAAATTTTTTATATAGTGATATAAGAACATCCTTGAAGCTAAAGAAATGAAAAGATTCCTCATACGCTTATGGTGTGAAGTCTAATACATGCTAAGGCATATATACATATGGATATTGCATGTATTATTTTACAGATATCTTATTGACATTAAAAGTGGATTAATGGTTAGTAATCATAATGGTTACGAGATATCTTTAAGGAACAAAAGGTTACATGCTCGTAGATAAAAGATTAGATTGGTTCGAGTTCATAAAACACTACATTCAAATATTGTGGATGCCAAGAGTATAAAAGATCCACTTCAGATAATAATTTTTTTGGTGGAGCTATATAAAGAAATGTGATATAAACACTTATATTGTAATGACCCGTAAATTTCGACGAATTAATTTATTTAACAGAATTTTGTAATAAAAATTTAGTAGAAATAATAAAAGGTGATAAATATATATTGAACGCTAATTTAACAATGGTAATTTAAGCCTTTGTTTGTAATATGAATAAATTTTTCAATAAAAATTGGTATAAGTATTGTACCTGAATATAATGGGAAGATAGAGAATATAGGTAAGGCATTTAATTAGCTAAGTGTAAATTTATGGGTATAATAACAATTCGTATACTTACCTAATTAATCTGTCAATTAATTTGTTAAAAAAAATCAAAACCTTTTAATTTGGTAAATAATTTGATGCGTATTGATAAGCGTTAGTTTAACGATTAATTTTAAAGTGATGGGAAGAAAATAAGTAAAGTTATGCAGTAATAAATATCGCAATAAATAGGAAACTGACATAACATTTATTTATATGAACGTTACTTATTGATTTGAGAGTAACGGAAGTGTGAACGTAGAATAAAATAAGCGTAGCTTTATGTTAGGTAATTATTGAGAATATGGGGAATAAGTTGAAATAATATTAATTAAAATTTTATGCGTAAAACATGTTATGTAAGATATATTGATTCCATTTAATAAATTGAGGATTAATATTATCGAAGAGGTCTCAATGTAAATTTAGATAAGTTTTGAAATAAAGACTAATTCTATTCAGAAGATGACAATAGGTGCAATATTTTAATTTGTAAGCAATAGTAATAGGTTACATGTTTAATTGGTTGATAGAATTTGAATTGAAATAAATGTTAATACACTAGATAAAGGTTACATTAATATGATAAGTAATACAATGTCTAGAAGTTTAATATAGAGTGTGTTAAGACGTAGAAATGGAAATTAGAAAGCAGTTGGAATTAAATGAAATTTTAGGTGTATTTATGAGAAATTTACGTACAATTAAAGAGGCGAATGAAATTAATACCAACCAATTTTAGTGAATAACGGGATCTAAACCTAAATAAATAAATTCCTTGAAATTTAAGTTTTAATTTTTGATAAATTGGATTTGTACTTTAATATTGAAAATTTTGGGATTATTCAAAAATAAATTAATGTAAGAAGTTGTTAAAGGATTCTGAATTTACCAAGTGGTCCAAACTGATAAAATTTGCAAATAATTAAAGTTGGATTGTAAATCTGATTCAATTAACCTATTATTAATTTATTTGTTTGGAATATAAAAAGTAATGATAGGGTTAATTGAAATTAAGGGTAGTTTAATTTGTATGTTATTTGGGATTAAGGCAAGATGGGCGGATATTAGGAGTTATATACTTAGATCATTCAATTTATTTGGATAACATTGTAACAAATGTAATTAAATGTACATTTACGTGAAATATAATACCATGCTTAATAGATTTCTAAATTGTATATATTAAAGGGAATTTTATTAATTGTTTTTAAAAAACCTTAATTAATATGGTTGATAAATTTAGTATAAGAAAAAACAATGAAATTCTTGGGAATAATGTAGGTTAATATGAGTTAGTAGTTAGGGTAGTGACTAAAATTGGTAATACATTGCAATTAATGTTAATAGTGTTGACATAAGCTAATAAATTTAAATGTTAATGCAATACCAATTTATGTATTTAAGGTGATTGTGAAATTGGAATTTGATAAATGCAGTAACTAACTCAGGGCAAATAGATTTTATGGAATCAATAAAAGATAGGTAAATTTAATGATTGTTTGGTGGTAATTTAAGCATGAATGGGAATAAATCGGGCAATAGTGAGAATTATTAATTATTACCCATCAATTTAATTAGAATCTAAATCAAATGCAACATTCGTTGTTATTTGTAGCTTATAGGTGGAAATAACGTAAACTTTATACAAATTAATGATAATTAGTTAGATTGAAAGAATGGAAGGCAGGATATATGAATTCATTTGGATTTAGAACATGATAATTTGAATTTATTGAATTTATTGGAAACTGAATAGAACATTTTATGTGATTGAAATTAAAGTTGGAATTCGGAGATGTTTTAGGAATTCCCATCTATGGGATACCAATAGATAGGATAATTAAATGAAAGGTCAACTAAAGGATTTCTGCAAAGTTAATTTATAATTTGTAGATAAAATAAAATTGAAGTTTTACGCTGAAGTTAATAATATACTCAGCATTTAAGAAACATCTTAAATTGTCTAAATTTGAATAAACAATAAAGTAATAAATAATAATTATTAATAAAATCCAAAATTTGGTAACCCGTTTTCAAATTAATGATAATTAGTGTTGGTATAGGCTATTTATTTAAGTAACAGTGCGATGCCAAAAAAAATTGGATTGGAAGTAATTGCGAAATATAAATAAAATATTTTAGTAGGGAATTCAAATGTGTATATATATATAGAAATGTAGATTTTTATAGTATGAAAACTTAGTCAATTTACAATAGTTAAATCTATTGAGAATGAATAAAAATCTAAGATAATTATTACGGTAATTTAAAAATTTAGTTGAAAATGGAAACTTATCTATGAATTTGGAATTCAATGAAATTGTGAATTTATATTGAAACTTATAAATGAAGCATCTAAATTTACATTTGTAAATACGTTTAAAATTCAATGTAAATGTCTGAGGAAGAAATTAATTTATTTACTAATCCGTAACGTATCCAATTAATATAAAATATTCTGGTGGGCCAACAACCGTTTTTGCGCGTTTATGATTCGTGCCCACCTATCCTATTTCACTTTCTCTATTTATAGGCTGTGTAAACCCTAGCCTCCATCTATCTTCATTTCTCTCTGTGCGTTCTTTTCTTCAACTTCTTCTCTGCCAATGGCTGCAAAATTTCTAGATCCAATTACAGTCCAAAATAAAAAAAATAAAAAATAAAAAATAAAAAATATTTCAAACTCCTCTAAAATTTCCAGAAAAATTATATGTCATAATTCTCGAAGAGCGTAATCTGTTGGTACTGTCCGTTTTTTTTGATTGGTGCTGTAGCGTGCTCGAATTTGAGAAGAAGGACGTGGCCTGTGACGTGGCATCGTGATGGGGTATATTTGTTTATTTTGTTTTATTTAATTTTTGTTTCAATCGAAATTTTCGAATAACTTTCTCATACGTAGTCCGATTCACGCGAGATTTTTTTTGTTAGGATCGTAATTAAATTCCGGATCTATTGACGCTGGTTTGGACCAATTCGAAGACCGTCTAATTTTTGAGTTTAAATTGAATTTAAATTCGATTTAAATTCAAAATGTGAGTGTTTTAACCCACTCACAATTTCTAAAATTTCTCGTGTTTGTTAAATTAATTTTAGATATGAGTAGAAATTTATTTATGACTGTTTGGCATGTTTTATTCATTATCTCTGATAAATCGCATTCATTTAATATAACTGTTAATTAATTTTATTTATTGCATAAATTTGACAGTTAGAATTTATTTAATTGCATATTAACTGCCAGCCATAGTTATGTTAAATTTTTTATTTCATATTAACTGCCAGTTAAATTTACGTTTATTTTTGCATATAAACTGCCAATTAATAGTTATTAAATTTATTTTGAGTATAAACTGATAATTGATACCATTATTTATCACCTGTTATATATTGATGATTGTTTGAAATTGGATGATGACTGTGATAAATGGATGTATGATTTGATGGATGAATGAATGATTAATTTTATTAATTGCAAGTTGCTATGCATTTCATTCATTCGGGATTGCGGTTTGAAATGATATATAACCGCATATTTTTTTTTTATTTTAAATTGTGGATTGAAATGATAAACATCCGTATCACTTGACCATCGGATAGAAAATTATATACAGGCACCGCGGTAAATATATAAAATTATTTTTGAAATGTTTTTCTATGGTTTTGTAAAGTTATATATATATGGTTTATGAGATATTGATTTGGTTATTGATAAAGGCTATTATATATATATAGTAATTTCTGGTTTTTTTAGCTTTGTATAAATTTGATTTGAAGTTTAAATAAAGTTTGATTTTAAGATCAAATAAGATTAAACATTTATTTAAAACTTAATTTCTGGAGTTTATGACTTAAATAAGAATAGATTTGGAAGATGACTATTAAGTTAAACTAAAATTTAATAAAAATTAGAATTTCTAAAGGATATGATTTTTATAACTTGATTTTTGTGTAAAGTGATTTTAATGAATATCAGGTTGATTAAATGAATATATAATAAATTAAAAGATGATCCAGTTATATGAAGTTAAAGGTTTTCTTAAATTACATTGAATTCATTAAGCAAACATTCAAGTCTAAATAATAAGTAACTGAATTTGATATATATATGGAATTGTCAAATGAGTCTGTTTGAAATGGTGAAATATTTAAAGCCTTGAAACATAAGAATTGAAATGGTATTTGGAAGTTTAAATCGATATTTGAAATTGATTAGTAAAATCTAAAAAGCTATTTTGTTTATAAAAGTAATTTAATATTTAACCATTTAAGAGATGGAAATTTTGTTTCAAAGCTATGTTTTCAAGGTAGTATAATTTGGAAATATTATATTCAAGAGTTTTGATTTCTAAATATTTTACTTTGGAATCCCTATGATTTTGGAAAGAATATATATTGGAAAATAAATGATATCGTATTGATTTGGGGTTTTAAGAATAAATGATATCGGGTTTATATGGGTTTTAAATGGATATTTTATTATGGTTTTAAAAGTATATATATATATTTTAATAACCGCGGTGTTATAATAACGATTGGTTGGCAAAGAGACCGGGATCGGATATGGACATACTCTCTGTCGATAGCGAAAACCACTTTGACTAACCGTGTACGTGGTGGAGATTCCAGAATGAAGTAGGGTGGCGGCGTTTCCTTTAAAGGTAAATACGAGGACCCAACTCCCGTGAGTTGGCATAAGGTGGCTAAAACAGGAGCGATTCTCGGGCCAATGAGGTCATTCCTCTAATCGAACGCACTCCTTTGATACTATACTCTGACTTTGGATTGATTCGGTGGCCACTATTGATTTCTTTGATTTTTGGAGGTGTTTGTTCAAGGTGGGCGGTAGCTGCGCGCTGCGCGTTTCACCAGCCCGGATAGCAATTGGTATATCTACCCTGGCATTGCCTAGTTGTACCGTGTCACCTACCCTAGCGCGCCTTATACGATTTTGTTTTCTACCATACCTATGGAGTGCCCTCTGACGACGCCCAGTACGGGGGAGATTACGGTACTGTATAGACTATGGGAATATGTAAATGTGTTAAGGTGGAAAATGTAAAGCCTTAACGCTATTTAAAAGTAAGTTTATTTTACAATTAGACACTATTATAATAGCGCAATATACTACATAGTAAATAGTTTAACGGATCCTTAGGAGATGTAAATCCCGAGCATCTCTTGAGTTACTGCACTCATATTTATTTCTGTTAATGAAACTCACATAAGATCTTTTAGTTCTGACTCGAGTGTTTTTGTCTTTCCAAATTCGCTCGGGTCAGTCCGAGCGTTTCAGGATTGAAGATTTTATTTCCGGAGGAAGAATACGAAGATTTTATTATTATTACTATAGATAATATGGTTTCACTACACTCATATTGTTCCGCTGCATTGTTATATGGTATGTGTACTCTGATATGTATTGTATAAATAAATCAAAGTTTTTTGTAAACAGATTTATGAACTGTATATTTGATTATTATTTGATTATTATATTTTATCCTTCCGCTGTGAGATTCTGTTTCTTTTTCTGTTTTCTTATTTATCTCATAACAATCCGCCCTTATGTATGGTTTGAATTGGCACGTGTGTCTGTTTAAATCGTGCAAAAAGGCGGGATGTTACAGTTGGTATGGGAGCTTTGGTTTAGCGATAAACCTTAGCTTTGTGGGGTTTGACTCTTTACTAATAGGGTAGTAATACCCTATGGGAGTTGCCGAGAGTATATTTATGAGAGAGCGTATTTGTTAGTGTTATAAAAGGGTTTTAGTATTGTGTTAATCTATTCCGTTTTGTATTTATAAATTCTGGTTGGTGCATGGGACGCTGTGACATCAATAGGGATTTTTAAACACTTAATAGGACAGACCGACATAATATTTGTTTTATATATGTGAATGAAATAATTTTGCCTATTATATTTTTATATATAAAATAAAAAAATTCAATTGATATTTATATTTGGCCGCAATAGATTGATTGTTAGGCAATAATATGTAAATAATAATAGAAATAAGATTGAAAAATAAGATAAATGAAATTTGGAAATTTAGAACTTAAGTCCGGGGTTTTTCTTTTGAATGATTTTGAAATATATTAATAATTTTGTTTATAAGTATTTTCTGATATAAATATTTAACATAATTCGGAAGAATCGTTTTAAAGAAGATTTTTGAGAAAATAAGTTTTGTACTTTCCTCTCTATCGCTGGAAAATAATTTCGGTGATGGCGGTCGCATCATCGACTTTCATTTTCGAGTTTCGAAGGGGAAAGGCCACTGTAGTAGTTCTACTGCAGATTCATTTTCGAAAAAGATATAAATTTTTAATTGTTTTAAATAAAATTAGAGGTATATAAGTTAGAAGAATATATTTATCTAATATTTCAAAATAATTTGAAATTTAACCCGGTATTTAATTCTTAAATTTCTATTAATTAATTGTTTAAATTATTGTAGTGAAATAAAAGGTAAGTGATTAATAAATTGAAACCTCTAATTTAGGTAAGAGATTTAATGCAAAGTTATAAAGGGAAATTTGAAATTTGTAACATATGAGATAAAGAGTAATATTGTTGAACATTAAATTTAATTAAAAGATGAGATAAAACTTGTATAAGTTCATTTGCATTTTCTTTAACATATATAACTTACCAAATATAAAAAGTTGAAATGTTTAATAAGAAATGTAGTAGAAATTTGTACAAGTAATAGTAGGTAATGAAGCATTCAATGAATTTGCTGTATTCAATAACTTAAGATATAATTGAAATTTTACCAAGTAAATATAAATAAAGGTAAGCATGATAGATAGATGATTATAAAACTTAAGGAATTAAAGTAAATAAATAAGGACATGCTATTATAAATGAATGAATAATTATAACAAAATATAAGGAACCAGCATGACCTGAGTTAATGGAATTGAATAATTGTAAGTAATAAGTAAAAATGAATGAGCAAACCTTTGATAAGTAAATGTGAATGAGAAAAAAATCACTATATAAACAAAAAGGGAAATCAAACAACTAAAGCATGAAATTTATAATAAGTTAGTTTGGTTGCTAGTTTGAATTTTTATTGTTTGATTTATGGTTGGTTGGGTAAGGAAATTTGAAGTTGTTGGATGAATAAATAATCTATTTTGTACCATCTAAGACTGTTGAGTAAATGATGCACTTGATAGTTATTTTTCATTCCGTACAATTTCAAGTTTGAACCCAAACAACTATTTGATTGTGTGATTGTATGGTTGTTTTGTAATTGTATGTATGCTGTTCGAGGAAATTGATGGTTGTTGTATTAATTTGGATGATTAGTGATTGGAACTACTTAGATATTTAAATTTTGGACTTAGAAATATTTTGAAATGTTCTCCAAACTCTAATAAACTTAAGTATAAAAAGATAATGTTGTAAATTTGTATATTTTAAGAAAAGTAACAGATATTGTAAATTTAATTGTTTATAAGGTAATATTTTGAATAAGATATGTAGATTCTAAATCCTTCTTTTCCCTTCTTTTTCCTTTTCGGGGACGAAAAGTTTTGAGTGGGGGAGAGTGTAACGACCCGTAAATTTCGACGATTTAATTTATTTAATAGAATTTTGTAATAAAAATTTAGTAGAAATAATAAAAGGTGATAAATATATATTGAACGCTAATTTAATAATGGTAATTTAAGCCTTTGTTTGTAATATTAATAAATTTTTCAATAAAAATTGGTGTAAGTATTGTACCTGAATATAATGGTAAGATAGAGAATATAGGTAAGGCATTTAATTAGTTAAGTGTAAATTTATGGGTATAATAACAATTCGTATACATTACCTAATTAATCTGTCAATTAATTTGTTAAAAAAATCAAAACCTTTTAATTTGGTAAATAATTTGATGCGTATTGATAAGCGTTACTTTAACGATTAATTTTAAAGTGATGGGAAGAAAATAAGTAAAGTTATGCAGTAATAAATAAATAAAAATATCGCAATAAATAGGAAACTGACATAACATTTATTTATATGAACGTTACTTATTGATTTGAGAGTAATGGAAGTGTGAACGTAGAATAAAATAAGCGTAGATTTATGTTAGGTAATTATTGAGAATATGGGGAATAAGTTGAAATAATATTAATTAAAAATTTATTCGTAAAACATGTTATGTAAGGTATATTGATTCCATTTAATAAATTGAGGATTAATATTATCGAAGAGGTCTCAATGTAAATTTAGATAAGTTTTGAAATAAAGACTAATTCCATTCAGAAGATGACAATGGGTGCAATATTTTGATTTGTAAGCAATAGTAATAGGTTACATGTTTAATTGGTTGATAGAATTTGAATTGAAATAAATGTTAATACACTAGATAAAGGTTACATTAATATGATAAGTAATACAATGTCTAGAAGTTTAATATAGAGTGTGTTAAGACGTAGAAATGGAAATTAGAAAGCAGTTGGAATTAAATGAAATTTTAGGTGTATTTATGCGAAATTTACGTACAATTAAAGAGGCGAATGAAATCAATACCAACCAATTTTAGTGAATAACGGGATCTAAACCTAAATAAATAAATTCCTTGAAATTTAAGTTTTAATTTTGATAAATTGGATTTGTACTTTAATATTGAAAATTTTGGGATTATTCAAAAATAAATTAATGTAGGAAGTTGTTAAAGGATTCTGAATTTACCAAGTGGTCCAAACTGACAAAATTTGCAAATAATTAAAGTTGGATTGTAAATCTGATTCAATTAACCTATTATTAATTTATTTGTTTGGAATATAAAAAGTAATGATAGGGTTAATTGAAATTAAGGGTAGTTTAATTTGTATGTTATTTGGGATTAAGGCAAGATGGGTGGATATTAGGAGTTATATACTTAGATCATTCAATTTATTTGGATAACATTGTAATAAATGTAATTAAATGTACATTTACGTGAAATATAATACCATGCTTAATAGATTTCTAAGTTGTATATATTAAAGAGAATTTTATTAATTGTTTATAAAAAACCTTAATTAATATGGTTGATAAATTTAGTATAAGAAAAACCAATGAAATTCTTGGGAATAATGTAGGTTAATATGAGTTAGTAGTTAGGGTAGTGACTAAAATTGGTAATACATTGCAATTAATGTTAATAGTGTTGACATAAGCTAATAAATTTAAATGTTAATGCAATACCAATTTATGTATTTAAGGTGATTGCGAAATTGGAATTTGATAAATGCAGTAACTAACTCAGGGCAAATAGATTTTATGGAATCAATAAAAGATAGGTAAATTTAATGATTGTTTGGTGGTAATTTAAGCATGAATGGGAATAAATCGGGCAATAGTGAGAATTATTAATTATTACCCATCAATTTATTTAGAATCTAAATCAAATGCAACATTCGTTGTTATTTGTAGCTTATAGGTGGAAATAACGTAAACTTTATACAAATTAATGATAATTAGTTAGACTAAAAGAATGGAAGGCAGGATATATGAATTCATTTGGATTTAGAACATGATAATTTGAATTTATTGAATTTATTGGAAACTAAATAGAACATTTTATGTGATTGAAATTAAAGTTGGAATTCGGAGATGTTTTAGGAATTCCCATTTATGGCATACCAATAGATAGGATAATTAAATGAAAGGTCAACTAAAGGATTTCTGCAAAGTTAATTTATAATTTGTAGATAAAATAAAATTGAAGTTTTACGCTGAAGTTAATAATGTACTCAGCATTTAAGAAACATCTTAAATTGTCTAAATTTGAATAAACAATAAAGTAATAAATAATAATTATTAATAAAATCCAAAATTTGGTAACCCGTTTTCAAATTAATGATAATTAGTGTTGGTATAGGCTATTTATTTAAGTAACAGTGCGATGCGAAAAAAAATGGATTGGAAGTAATTGCGAAATATAAATAAAATATTTTAGTAGGGAATTCAAATGTATATATACATAGAAATGTGGATTTTTATAGTATGAAAACTTAGTCAATTTACAATAGTTAAATCTATTGAGAATGAATAAAAATCTAAGATAATTATTACGGTAATTTAAAAATTTAGTTGAAAATGGAAACTTATCTATGAATTTGGAATTTAATGAAATTGTGAATTTATATTGAAACTTATAAATGAAGCATCTAAATTTACATTTGTAAATACGTTTAAAATTCAATGTAAATGTCTGAGGAAGAAATTAATTTATTTACTAATCCGTAACGTACCCAATTAATATAAAATATTCTGGTGGGCCAACAACCGTTTTTGCGCGTTTATGATTCGTGCCCACCTATCCTATTTCACTTTGCCTATTTATAGGCTGTGTAAACCCTAGCCTCCATCTATCTTCATTTCTCTCTGTGTGTTCTTTTCTTCAACTTCTTCTCTTCCAATGGCTGCAAAATTTCTAGATCCAATTACAGTCCAAAATAAAAAAAATAAAAAATAAAAAATATTTCAAACTCCTCTAAAAATTCCAGAAAAATTATATGTCATAATTCTCGAAGAGCGTAATTTATTGGTACTGTCCGTTTTTTTTTTGATTGGTGCTGTAGCGTGCTCGAATTTGAGAAGAAGGACGTGGCCTGTGACGTGGCATGGTGATGGGGTATATTTGTTTATTTTGTTTTATTTAATTTTTGTTTCAATCGAAATTTTCGAATAACTTTCTCATACCTAGTTCGATTCATGTGAGATTTTTTTTGTTAGGATCGTAATTAAATTCCATATCTATTGACGCTGGTTTGGACCAATTCGAAGACCGTCGAATTTTTGAGTTTAAATTCATTTTAATTCAAAAGGTGAGTGTTTTAACCCACTCACAATTTCTAAAATTTCTTGTGTTTGTTAAATTAATTTTAGATATGAGTAGAAATTTATTTATGACTGTTTGGCATGTTTTATTCATTATCTCTGATAAATCGCATTCATTTAATATAACTGTTAATTAATTTTATTTGTTGCATTAATTTGACAGTTAGAATTTATTTAATTGCATATTAACTGCCAGTCATAGTTATGTTAAAATTTTTATTTCATATTAACCGCCAGTTAAATTTACGTTTATTTTTGCATATAAACTGCCAATTAACAGTTATTAAATTTATTTTGAGTATAAACTGATAATTGATACCATTATTTATCACCTGTTATATATTGATGATTGTTTGAAATTGGATGATGACTGTGATAAATGGATGTATGATTTGATGGATGAATGGAAGATTAATTTTATTAATTGCAAGTTGCTATGCATTTCATTCATTCGGGATTGCGGTTTGAAATGATATATAACCGCATATATTTTTTTTCATTTTAAATTGCGGATTGAAATGATAAACATCCGTATCACTTGACCATAGGATAGAAAATTATATACAGGCACCGCGGTAAATATATAAAATTATTTTTGAAATGTTTTTCTATGGTTTTGTAAAGTTATATATATATGGTTTATGAGATATTGATTTGGTAATTGATAAAGGCTATTATATATATACAGTAATTTTCGGTTTTTTTAGCTTTGTATAAATTTGATTTGAAGTTTAAATAAAGTTTGATTTTAAGATCAAATAAGATTAAACATTTATTTAAAACTTAATTTCTGGAGTTTATGACTTAAATGAGAATAGATTTGGAAGATGAATATTAAGTTAAATTGAAATTTAATAAAAATTAGAATTTTTAAAGGATATGATTTTTATAACTTGATTTTTGTGTAAAGTGATTTTAATGAATATCGGGCTGATTAAATGAATATATAATAAATTGAAAGATGATCCAGTTATACGAAGTTAAAGGTTTTCTTAAATTATATTAAATTCATTAAGCAAACATTTCAAGTCTAAATAATAAGTAACTGAATTTGATATATATATGGGATTGTCAAATGAGTCTGTTTGAAATGGTGAAATATTTAAAGCCTTGAAACATAAGAATTGAAATGGTATTTGGAAGTTTAAATCGATATTTGAAATTGATTTGTGAAATCTAAAGAAGCTATTTTGTTTATAAAAGTAATTTAATATTTAACCATTTAAGAGATGGAAATTTTGTTTCAAAGCTATGTTTTCAAGGTAGTATAATTTGGAAATATTATATTCAAGAGTTTTGATTTCTAAATATTTTACTTTGGAAACCCTATGATTTTGGAAAGAATATATATTGGAAAATAAATGATATCGTATTGATTTGGGGTTTTAACAATAAATGATATCGGGTTTATATGGGTTTTAAATGGATATTTTATTATGGTTTTAAAAGTATATATATATATATATATATATATATATTTTAATAACCGCGGTGTTATAATAACGATTGGTTGGCAAAGAGACCGGGATCGGATATGGACATACTCTCTGTCGATACCGAAAACCACTTTGACTAACCGTGTACGCGGTGGAGATTCCAGAATGAAGTAGGTTGGTGGCGGCGTTTCCTTTAAAGGTAAATACGAGAACCCAACTCCCGTGAGTTGGCATAAGGTGGCTAAAACAGGAGCGATTCTCGGGCCAATGAGGTCATTCCTCTGATCGAACGCACTCCTTCGATACTATACTCTGACTTTGGATTGATTCGGTGGCCACTATTGATTTCTTTGATTTTTGGGGGTGTTTGTTCGAGGTGGGCGGTAGCTGCGCGCTGCGCGTTTCCACTAGCCCGGATAGCAATTGGTATATCTACCCTGGCATTGCCTAGTTGTGCCGTGTCACCTAACCTAGCGCACCTTATACGATTTTGTTTTGTACCATACCTATGGAGTGCCCTCTGACGACGCCTAGTACGGGGGAGATTACGGTACTGTATAGATTATGGGAATATATAAATGTGTTAAGGTGGAAAATGTAATGCCTTAACGCTATTTAAAAGTAAGTTTATTATACAATTAGACACTATTATAATAGCGCAATATACTACATAGTAAATAGTTTAATGGATCCTTAGGAGATGTAAATCCCGAGCATCTCTTGAGTAACTGCACTCATATTTATTTCTGTTAATGTAACTCACATAAGATCTTTTAGTTCTGACTCGAGTGTTTTTGTCTTTCCAAATTCGCTCGGGTCAGTCCGAGCGTTTCAGGATTGAAGATTTTATTTCCGGAGGAAGAAGACGAAGATTTTATTATTATTACTATAGATAATATGGTTTCACTACACTCATATTGTTCCGCTGCATTGTTATATGGTATGTGTACTCTGATATGTATTGTATAAATAAATCAAAGGTTTTTGTAAACAGATTTATGAACTGTATATTTGATTATTATATTTTATCCTTCCGCTGTGAGTTTCTGTTTCTTTTTCTGTTTTCTTATTTATCCCATAACAATCCGCCCTTACATATGGTTTGAATTGGCACTGTGTCTGTTTAAATCGTGCAAAAAGGCGGGATGTTACATATAGCCTCCTCTATTTTGCAACTAACATTTATTTTCTGTTATGGGGCTTCCAAAAATGAAAAATACTTGCAAAATTTTGTCACAAACAAAAGAGAAATTGAAAGACCATTAAAGTAATATTGCAACAATAAACAACATATTATTTTCCAAAAGGGGGGAGTTCAAAATAAATTATAGTTTATAGAGAATGTTGTGACAGACTCCATTATAGCGGACCCGCTTACAAAAGGACTACCATTCAAGGTCTTTCATGACCATGTTGCTTAATTCATGTATGTAAAGATATCTTGTTTCATTGGGAGTTTGTATTTAGTACTGTCATATGACACATTGCTCTATACTTCGGCTATAGACTATCAAATTCTTTTTTTATCAGAAATAAAGTAATAAAGTTTTGTTTGCACTCTAGGTTATTCGAATATTGAACGTTGATCTCGATAAATTAGGACCGGTTGGAAATAGACATATATAAATCACATCTCATGTAATTTGCATACTATGCATCCACGATTGATCTATGACATTTGATTGTGTTGGTATATGTGAGCATTGACTTATTTAGTTATAGAAAAGGTAATGAAAGCCACTTTGATCCTTTGTCAGCATAGTTAATGGACGAGATTGTTTCGAAAACACCTTATATTATAGCTAGCAAAATTTAGAGCTCACAAAGTTGAACGCATTTATAAGGTTATTACATATATAGCCTAAGGGGAGATTATTGGAAAATTTAACATTTTGGTCATACATGTAAAATAAAATATGTTGTGTTATTTTGGTGTAAAGCCTAATTAAAGTGATCTAATTTTGAATTGAAGCTAAAAAGCTTAAGGATATAATTTTCATGGTATTAATGAGTAGATACCATGGCAATTCTAATTTGTTAAAGGGCCAAAGAAGAATATTCCAACGTTGAAAATAAGAGGTTATAGTCTCCAAATCACATAAATTCTAGTTATTCCCCCAAGCTCTTCTAAGAAATAATTTAGATCTAGGACTTATGTCAAGTTGGAATATTATATTCAACTCTTATCTTTTAAATCTATCTCTTTCTCTTAATCGGCTCATGAAAGCAACAACTATGATTCAAAGGGATAGTGTCGATATGCAAAATCAAACCAAATTTACTTTTCCAATTAGCAAGTATGATTCAGCTATGGATACCACTAATTCGTTTACTTTCATTTGAGTTCTTCTCAATCAAATCCATATGGGTCACTTTTAAGATCTAGGTTTCCATGATTAATCTATCCTAAAGTATACTGAAATCTTAACAAATTCATCTGTCCATTGTCCACCGTCCCCTGCGTTGTCCCTTCCATCTTCCTTCCACTCCCTTCGTAGTCCCTTCATTCTTCTCATATTTTGTAATTAATGTTAATACTGAAAACACAGAATAAAAAATAAAACAAACGGACCCTACATTTTTTATTAAAAGAATCTAAACTTCATTTCAACACTAAGAAGGCAGTAAACGACAATCTAAGTTCTCGTCGTCTAGGTAAGGCATCGAAGTTTTTTGTTGCTGATATATATTTTGATGTAAAGTCAATAATTCAAATAAATAAATAAATAAAACTATAAGTTGATATGCCTTTCAAGTCTTAGGAGGCTAAATAGCCTTCGGAGGCAGAGAAGAAAAATCTGTGACTAACAAGACAATTGATATGTCTTTCAAGTCTTTGGAGGAAAATTAGCTTCAATCTCGAAGAAGAAGAAAAGAATTCAAACTTATTTTGTTGTTGTTGTTGTTTGATTTGAAGACCCGAGAACCAAGCTTCACTGGCAAACTCCAATGAATTGATGGACCAAACACATAACACATATTTAAGGTATAATCATAGGGATATGTAGTAAACGAGAGTTGAATCCTTAGCCTTCGAGGTGAGCGCTCATGTCCTACCTTCTTTTCTCGATAAAATAAGTAAGTTTAACTCCATTATTAAAATGAAGAAAATTAGGAAGTATTTGGTTAAGAAATAAGTTTTGTTTTTGCATTTTCAATTGCTTATTTTAAACTACAAGGAGGAGACGGAGCGCATGAAAAACCGTCAATCCAGAAAATGATTTCAACATATAAAACTGAAAATGATTTTTTTCTTGTTTTTTCTCCATTTAGAAAATATCAACAACTATCTTCCTTATTACTACTTCCACCTTTGTTGGAATAAGTAGGATTCTCCAACTCTTCTTCCTCTCCCACGTAATTTTACATGCTTATTGAAAATGTAAAATACAAAACATTTTTTCTAGTCAAATGCTATCTTAACTTTTCATTTAACGAATACTAACAATGGATATCAAATTACATATAGTTTGAAAGATTTTGATGCATATATTTGATTGACGAAAATTGATCATCGATGCAAAGTCGTTAATAATATGTATAGTAAATTTTGAAACTTTAACTTCCAGGAATTTGATTTTTGCAAGAGTATATGATGTCTATCGTAGAAAAGTTGTAAAAATTATAATTGAATAGGCAAAAACGATTTCAATTTGACCTTTCCACCAAAACTATTTATATTAAAAAAAAATCAAATGTTGTGTAAATAACATGTGGGATAGAAAAAGTTCAATACTATGATATGTCGTCTCCATATGATTAGATGAGAAGGGTATATTTTCTGTTATAGTTTCCTATAGGGACTTGACATTTAAAATATGTGAAAATATAATGAACTACTAAGATGGGGGGACCTAGCTGATGCAAGAAATCTGTTCTTTATATGTACAGATATATAATACTACTAGTCTTGAGTCATATTTATGCAATCTAGATTTGGTTTACTAGTTCCATTAACAGACATTACCTTGGTAAAGATGCAATAAAGATTTTAAGAATCCAATTTAAATACTAAGATAACATCTTTAGGCATAGTCCCATACACCCATGGGAAGCAGCCTTATAATGCAAGGATTCAAGTACTATCACTATGAGGTTTTATGATATTTATGCCTTCGTATATAAGTTTTGATTCAGATTTGTATTTTTGAAATAAAGCAGAAGAACGATTGTATTGATGTTTTTGAATTTTGATTACACAAACTGTTTACAATGCACTGATATACATAGTGTACAATTGAATATATTTGTTTATATCAGTAATGGGAATCAATAAGTCCCTTGCATTCTTCAGTATTCGACCCACTTGTGTAATGAGATAATGTACGTTGATCTTTCTATTTGTTCATAATGCTTTAGCTCAGTCTTCATTTCTATCTCCCCCCCCCCCTCAAACCGATATTAGGATTAGGGCAAGACAAATTCCCAAGTCAATCTTCATCCGGCCTTCAATTTGGCTTCAAAATTAGTAAAATCTTCTACTTGAGAGCTTTGATAAATAGAAACACTCTTTAAATCAAGCTAATTTTAGTTGAGTTGCTACCTTCCTCGACCTAACTTCTGGTGACTTAAGACAGCTGACAACTTGCTGTCTTAAATTCATGGAAGCTCATCAAATTCTCTGGAAATTGATGGATCTGACTGAATCAGCTTATACTTGACTTTACTTTCAGATCATTTCTGAATCTCATATAATTTCTTACGGATAGAGCTTTGGTGAGAACATCTACGATCTGGTGGGTCGTAGGTATATGGTTTACTTGTAACTTTCCTTTAAGTATATGTTCTCAAACAAAATATAGATCTATTTCGATATGCTTCGTTCTGAAGTGTAGAATAGGGTTTGCAGACATGTACACTATATTTTGTTTATCACACCATAATATCAATTTGGCTTTAGATTTTATGTTTTTTTTTCACTTAATATAGATTGCATCCACATCATCTCTGTTGTTGCAGTTGCTATACTATGGTATTCATCGTCCGTACTGGATTTGGATATAGTTGATTGTTTCTTTGAACATCTGATGTGGCGTTATCTCCAATATAAATGCACTATCCTAAAATAGATTTCCTATCATATCTATAACCGTTTCCTAATCTGCATCAGTATATCCAATTATGTTCAGATCTTTACATGCTTTAATGATAAACCATAGCTAGATGTCCCTTTTAGATATCATAGTATCCTCTTCACCACTTTTCATTGCTCATCAAATGGTTTCTGCATTAATTAAGATACTTTGTTAATTCTAAATATGATATCTAGTCTAGTTATAGTTGCATATTGTAAATCTCCAACAATACTTCTATATTATTTAATGTTAAATATTGATTCTCCACTGTTTTTGAAAAGTTGTTGGTTCCTTACCATTAGTGTTGGTTGTGGATTTTCTTCATTCATTTTTGATTTATGTAACTACTTTATAATATACTTTTTATGGCTTAGAATTATTTCTGAATCTGACTTCCTGTTAACTTCTATCCCCAGAAAGTAGTTTAAATTCCCAAGATCTTTTACTGAGAATTGCTTGTCCAAATATTGAATGAGATTGTTAATTTCTGCTTCATCATCACTTGTAATGATTAGATCATCAAAATATATTAAAATGTATATGTTGGTCCTTTGTTGATCTTAGTGGACAATGAATTGTCTGATTTGGTAGATAGATAACCTAAACTAACTAGAGTGGTTTAAATTCTATCACCAAACTTTTGGTGCTTATTTAAGGCCATATATTCCCTTATATAGTTTGCACACATAATTCATGTTTTGTTTATATCCCTATGGCTGCTCCATATAGATTTATTTCTGCAAAATGTCATTCAGAAAAGCATTATTAACATCAAGTTGTCTAATAGTCCAATGTTTATGTAAAGTAATAGTAAGAACAATTCTAATAGTTGTTGGTTTGAGCACTAGAGAAAATATTTCATTGAAGCCAAACCCATATTGTTAAGTACATCTCTTACCTACTTGTATTGCTTTATATCTGGCCACAGTCCTATCTGGATTCTTATTTAATCTACAAGTCCATTTGCATCCAACTATATTTTTATTATCTGGTGGACACACCAGATTCCACGTTTTATTTCTTATGAGAGCATTATACTCCTCATCCATGGCCGCTTTTCATGTTTTGTCCTTTGCAACTTGTTCAAATGTTTCAAGCTCTTCAAACGTTGTTATTGTAGTGTATACCTTTGGTTTGAAAATTCCACTCTTTTCTCTTGCGATCATGGGTTGACCTGATCTCACTTATCGATCATAATGTAATGGTTCTTATATGTTTACTTAATCAATGTTATTTGCTGATTGACTTTGCTGAATATTTGAATTTTCTTCATTAGGTTGTTGAGTTTGAGCAACTGAATGTGTAGGAGACTGAATGAGATAGCTAGGTAGTTCTGGTGATTCATGACCTGGTTGATTGGACAATGTGAGTTGTGAATCAAGAATTCCTGCAGTCCTTTCAGCCTCCTTTTGTTGCCATGTATCAGAATATTTAGGTAGATCGGGTATTGACACTTTTGGATTGTCTATCTTTTTGATTGTCTTCATGTCTGCACTGCTAAAAGGGAATGCATGTTCATTAAATACAACATGCCTTCTTGTGAAAATTTTTCCACTATCATCAAGCATTTATATCCCTACTGATTTACTCCATATCCTACAAAAGTACATGGCCTTGACCTGATTCAACAACATGTCTATGTTTTCTCTCAATTAAACCATTTTGCTTGGATGTATAAGGAGATGTAGTTCTATGAACTATTCCCTTTGAAAAGATTTCCAAGTGATTTGTACTCAGCACCACCATTAGTTTGTATAATCTTAACTTTAAAACCAGTTTGCTTTTCAGCCAGTGCTATGAAGTGTACTACTGTATTATATGTTTTTGATTTTACTTTTAGAAAATAAATCCAAGTATGCCTAGAATATGCATCATAAATGATAAATAATATCTATAACCTTAGTCTAAACATATTGGGGCTAGACCCCAAAGATGTGTATCAACTAGTTCCAATGGTTTTGTATACTCAGTTAAAGAATCATTGAATGCTAGCTTGTGATTTTATCCATTTGACAATAAGTACAAACATATGGCAATGAAATATCATCAAAAGCAAATTTATTTTTACTCGGTACTTGTTTTACTACATTTGCATTTCGGTGACCAAGCTTATAATGCCATAGATCAAATATATACTTCTATTTTTTTTCGTTTGAGCAATCTCAAACAGATTACAAATCTTTTGTTCTCTTATAGAATTGGTGTAGTTAACTAGATTGAATCTGTATAATCCTCTGATTGCATCACCCTGTAAAAGAATTTCTTTAGTTAGCATGTCTCTAACCAAACAACACTTATGATAGAATTCAAAATAAACATTATTATCTTTTGAAAATTATAATACGCTCATAAGATTTTTCTTTATTTTTGGTACTCTTAATAAATTCTTTAGAAATAGTTTCCTTACACCTTTGATATATGCATTTCCAGTATGAGTGATTTTAGTAGACTCGCCATTTCTCATGCAAATTGACTGTTTATTTCTGTACTTTTTATTGCCAAGATTTAAGTTGTCAAGATTGCTTATTGAGTGGTTGGTTGCTCTTGAATTAGGGTAACTGTCACTTTGAATATGTTCACATCTTGTGATATCATTCTGATTGTGAACTTTATTATTATTATTGTTAGGTTGAGTGTTTGAATCTTGTTGCACTTAAGCCATGTTAGCACCATGATTAGTATTTCTTTGATTGTTTGAATTCTAGTTTTGCATATAATTTGCATTGAATCTGAAATAGCACTTCATTGTAGCATGACCAACTTTTTCACCTATCTAACACTTTGGCCTATTGTTGTTATTCCATCCTCCTCTGCCACTTGCTCTATTAGAATATCCACCTCTCTGATACGTTTGATCAATTTTATGATAATTCTGATTCTTGTTTTTATAGTTGGCTGCATAGTTGATTGATAAATCTAAGTCCACTGATTTCATATGATCAATTCGACCGTTATGTGCAAGAAGTGTTGCATGAACATATTGTATTGATGCTAATGTCTCTTCAGATGATATAATAGCCGCAATTGCCTTATATTCCTCACTGAGTCCATTTAGTATAGTTAAAACTTGCTCTATATCAAACACCTTGTGTCCTGCTACTTCTAAAAAGTCACAAATTGTTTTGATATTTGCCAAATAATCTCTCATGGACTGATTATCTTTTCTGATATTATGTAGTTGTCTCTTACAATGCATGACTTTGGCAGCAGATTGTGTGTTGAAAACTCTTTCAATGGTTGTCCAGATTTCTTTCGATGATTTGCACCAATAACATGCGATAACAAACTGGTACTTATTGATGATAATAGCCATGTGCTTGTTAGACTATTTTGTCTTTGATGCTTTGTATATTCTTCATTACCGATTGTCTTATTTTCTTGATTAGTGATGAAGCTTGGTGGGATTGAAAGGGTAACAAGAACAAATTCCTCAAGACCATACCCTTTGAGGGAAGTTTCAACTTGAAGTTTCCATAGAAGATAATTGTCTTCCTCGAGATGAACAATGATCGGTTGGCTTTGGGGGCTGATCACTATTTGATCAAGTTTTCAGTGGTAGTTGCAACATGTTGTTGTGGGTTTGTCGAATTTTCAGAAGTTGCTGAGCTATCATTGCATTCAACTATAATGATTCAATAATGCATTAAAAAACTTGAAGATTCAAGAACTAAACGATGCAAGAATACTTTAAAATGCAGAATGAACAGGTTTGTTGCAGCCAAACCCAGATGATGATAATGATCTGATGGGTTCTGGCGCGACACTAACTTTCTTACTGCTTCTAGATGAGTTTCTTAACTTCTGGGTTTGATTTTTTGAATTTTCTTGTTTAAATTTTCTTGATTTCAAAATAAAACTTGTTATAGCCAGAAGTTTGACAGAATTCCTTGGCAGGGTACCTATTTTCTTGATCAAATTCTTCAACAAATCCTAAATGATGAGAAATCTCTAATGGATGTTCTAATTATCAGGTGATGATGCTTTATCGGATCTTCATATCTTTTAATGGGTTGCTGTTAAGCTTTAAATGACTCCGATACCATGTGATGTTTTATGATATTTATGCTTTCACATATAAGTTTCGATTAAGATTGATATTTGTGTTATAAAGCAAAAGAATGATTGTATTGATGTATTTGAATTTTGATTGCACAAACTGTTTACAATGCATTGATATACATATAGTGTACTACAGAATATATTTGTTTATATCAATAATCGGTTGCAATAAGTCCGCTTGCATTTTTTGTATTCGACCCGCTTGTGTAATGAGATAATATGCGTTGATCTTTTTATTTGTTTACAGTGCTTCAGCACAGTCTTCATTTTATCTATCACAACAAGCAAATTTTGTCAAAATGTATTTCAACATGTGGTCCGTTTTGAATTTGAATTTTTGTTTCCGAAGTACAGTTTGGCAAAACTAAAATTATGTCATAATAGCATTTTTGATAATACAAATATATCTGTTTCCATAATTAACAACATTCTTAGTGCTGCAAATTTGCTCAAACAAAACGTGTTTTTAGTTCTAATATATTGTGAGCAAAAATGAAAATAAATATCTTAAACAACTGAACCATGACAAATAGTTATGACAGCTTTCGGTGCAGTACAAACGCGTTAATTGTGACAGACATACAACAATAAATTTAACTCGTTGACAGGACCATAGACCTTTTCATTTTTTGATGCTCCAATAACTGAAATTAATGATCTAATAATGGCTATTAAGGTTTAAGAGTATCATGTCAACATTGTATCTAAACCTAATCCACAGCAAATTGGTAGGAACTGACACGGAAAAAGAAATGCGAAAGCCTAAATTATGTTGGGAACATTGACCTATCATCGCAAGCAAACAACCAAATAAGTTTTGATACTGGAACGGAAAAATTAAAATAAAATGCACAAGCATACAGAGACCTAAAATCCAATGAACAGTAATAATTTACTAATAAATAATGTTGATTTGGTGAGCAATGACTTTCATTTTCAATGCAAAAGCTGTATGAACCTAAAAGTGGGGTTCTCTTAACTCAAATTCCTGGCCATGGATAACCAACTGAACATATTCCATACAAACAGTTAAATTATTATAATGCCAATAATAACGGACAGTGTGTCTTTATAGGCGATAATAACATCCAACTAAATTCATAATTCACGAGACGTTAACTTTTCAATAATTGTAGAAATACTAGCTTTGAGAACTGACTGGAAGTATATATTTATCGAATTTAGCACAACTTTTATGTTATACAACAATCATTCAACTATACAACAAAAAATAATACAAAGGTGTAGCCAAATACTACTTTGGCCTCTGTCTTTTTTATCTTTCCTTGACTGATATTTGGTACAGCTATGCTTAAGATCCTATATCTTTCTTTAGCACCCTAGTCTTCAGGTTTGATTGGGCTTTTTCTTTTGGTTCGTTGGGAACACATCTTTTAAGCGTATAATAAAATTATACAAGTGTTCTTCTGCTTACTAATTTTACCTTGAATAAAACAAAAAACAAAAAACAAAAAACAAATAAAATAGTAAAAGAGGTGTAGACTAATGAGATTGCTCCGATAGAAGGAAGACATGGTTTTCTAGGTCAAATACTGAAAGTTAATGAAGCTAACAAATACATATTAATACAGAGCAATTGAGGCCTGCGATTGACACTATTATTAGCAAAAAACAAACGCAAGCGGTCATGTCATTTACTTGGCCACATGCATTTTTTCTTTGAACTTGGGTGACAAAGCTTAAGTGGACTGAACCTATGATGGTAACCACCAATGGACGACGAACTGATATTTTCTAAATAGACCTTAAATGCAACCATGTATGTTCCGTTGGATCAAGTGCATTGGACAACGGTCAATTTGAGTTGAGTTTCAAATCCTTTTTAAAGTAATGCAGTAAATCTTAACTTATGTTATTATGAATAACTTAATTCCATTAAATCATAGATATAATAAGAAATGTTGTAAATTAAAATTAATTTTATTTAAATTAATAATATGTGTAATGAAAATCATATGTCCATAAATAATAATACAATTATGTATAAAGGAATATCAACATGCACTATTCTAGTTCTTACAAATGCTATTATATATACATGCAATTACTGAAATTTATAATCACATAATACATACATATGTGTGTTATAGTGCATGCAATATACAATATATATATATATATATATATATATATATATATATATATATATATATGTGGTGTTTCATATAAAAGCATATATAAATATATGTACACACATGTGTATGTGTTAAATATACATATGAAAACATTAGTTTTATTAAAATATAAAGTTATATATATATATATATATATATATATATATATATAATTTAAAACTTTGAACTTTAAATTTATTTATATTTACTAATTCAAAATTTAATTAATAAATTATATATATATATATACACACACATATCAATAAAAATTAATTTTGGCCTAAAAAATTACATTCTTTTAGAAAAAAACAAGAGAGTTATATATTTCAAAATTAATATTTATATTAACTTTAAATATACATACGTAACAAATATATGTATATATTAGTTAATAAGTAACGAGTTTATACAAAAATAGTTTGAATGTATGTAATATTTTCGAAAAATAGTTTTTCGGTTATATATGTATGTATGTATAATCTACTTAATTTAACACAAAAGTGAACTAGAAAAATTAGAAAATATGTATCAAATACAAAAAAAACTTTATTGTCGAATACATACATATATTTTATATGATATTATAAAATAAAATGGTATGATTGAAATTGCAAATTAGATGATTTAATCGGTTGATTACAAGTCGTATTGCTACTTATTTATTTTTCAAAAACTTTATCCTTCTTCCTCCTAACTTGGTTTGTAAGGCTATGCAATAGGCTCTATCTTAACATTTTTTTTATATGTTTAGAATGAGAAAGCAAGAGGTTACTTATAACCTATTAAAAGCCATAAAATATCTGAACGTTTCCTTTTATTTTTCTTATACCTCATGCATGACAAACTCTTTATCATATATTAATTTTAAGAACACATGTCGTTATCAGCAAAATTTCTATAGTCTCCGAGTAGACCCAAATTGTTGAACTGAACTAAGGAACAATGATGAAATGGATATAAACTACTTGAAAAAAAAACACAAAATGATGGAGTAGAGCTTTACAAAGAAGATAGTTAAAAATAGGGGCCAAACTTCACGACTCGGTGGAGCATAGGTCGGACCTGAGTTGTGCACGAAGGAAGACCAGAGTAAAAATTAATGGAAGGCATAAACACAAGCACAAACCAATTTCCAAGCAACTTCGAGTCAAACTCGAGTCACATCCGAAGTGGAACCTAGGAAAAGTATTGGAAAACTCGAGTAAAACTTAAAGGAAAAAATGTATGAAAAGCAAAGCAAATACAAGGTCACTTCGATTCATGCCCGAAGAAAAAGCCAGCTTGGCCTTGGTGCACCACAACATGGCAAAGAGTTGTGGTGCACAACTCATGTCCGAGTTATGATGCATGGCTCGGGTTGACCCGAAGACTTTTGTGGAGCGGCGTGCAAACGCAGAGAATGCATAGAGCTAATTTTAGAGATCATTTCAAATATCTTCATTTATAAATTAAAGGAGAGACTCGCTTCAAAAGAACTTCTATTCTAATCTTTATTTTGAACTATTAATTATGATGAGTTGAGAAATACACTTCTAAAAAACACTTTGTTATATTATTACCGATATTTAAGCAACCAAGTTATAAGAACGATTTTGTAGAAACAAAGGATAATCAATAAAAATCGATTAAATGCACGTAGGCTAGAGTATTTGTCGAACCACTATACTAATTGTGTTTTTCTTTCTTGTTCTTATCTTCTTTTCTCTTATAATTGTCACGTATGATAATTGATTGGATGTCTGTGCCATTTTTAGTCCAAACATTTTGGTGTTTTCACAAGAAAACTCAGATTTGACGATCTAAAAATTAGATTGGAAGATATGGGCTATCTACATGAAAAGCTACGATCGGAAGAAGTCAATAAGAACAAGGAGCAGCCAAGAGTTGTTCTTAGGATCGAACCCCTCATCCATTTATGTAACTAGAAAAGAGACGTAGAGAATGATGACGAATATGCAAGATAGGATGATAGCTCGTCAAGGGAAAAAGCTTGATGGATTCTTTAGAAGAATGGAACAGTAGAAATAGTTGGAGTTGCTGGAAACCAGAATCAGAGGTCGGAAGGTGGAACGAGTGCGCTTGGAAATAGAGCAAAAAGAGCTAAAGCCGACTCCTTGGAAACCCATCAATTCGATGCTAAGTCAAGGGTACCGAGGACATGATGGATGAAAAAGTTGGGCGAGATAAAGCACTTCCAAGGAATGAAGTTGAGCCATAGAACACAGGTCAAAACGTGAATGTACAACAACCAGAGGTGAAGCAAGGAGTTTCCCATAGGAACGAGGGGCGACTTTCATTGGATGACAACGACGGATTTACTGAGATGACAAGACGATTATTGAGAAGTGGACCCCAAGAACAATGCTTAAAGGATGTGAATAGCAATCCATTCACTACAAACATCTAATACGGATAGAATCCACCTGATTTCAAGCTATTGACGCTAGAGGTGTATAACGAAAGGACATGTCCAACCGTTCACTTGATGGGATGCATTCGATATATGGAAATGTTGAGTGCTTCGGAGGAAGTAATTGGACAGTGCTTCCCATTATATTTGATAGATTTGGTGGCGATGTGGTTCAGACAATTGAAGAATGGGTTCACTAGTGCATGGACTGAATTGGTAGGCAAATTCATAAAACAGTTTGGAGTTCATATTGCATGATCGAAGCATGTGATGACGCCTTCGAGCATAAAGAAGAGGATCAGGAAGACCCCATGAATTTACCTAACTAGTTTTAATATAGTAGCCACTGTAGTTCATTAGCCGGATCCATCGATAGTTCTGAGAGAAGTACTTTAAGAGTTCAAAATGAGACTGATTTTAAAGTTTCTTTGGAGGGAGATCAGTTAGTGGATCTAGCGGATTTTTATTATCAGGTGGAGAGATATTGCGCTAGGAGGAGGCAAAAGTTGAAGGAGTTGATGTGAATGCTCTGAGTGATGGAGGACCATCCGAAATAGAATACAAAAAGGATAAAAGAAAGCGAAAAGCTGACGATGATTTTGGAGGATCAAAGCGGATGAAGAGGAAATCAAATTCTCCTCCTAACAGAGATCCCAGAGAGGATATATTTGGATACTGGAAACCAGCAAAGAGAGAGCCAATGTACTGGAAGAAAAGGATAGAAAATTTTTCCTATTTCATGAGCTGGATGGGCATGAAACGAATGGGTGCAGGCATATGTGGATTTGATCGAAGAATATGTTCGGAGTAACACTACCACATTACGTCAAAAGTCATAACACTATAGCACAAACTATAGTGGTATGGTAGGAGCGATCACTATCTGTAGTAGATGTTTGTGGATATGGCCATGGATATGGCTCGAAAATGATTATCTAGTGATTGGGATGAATTGAAATTAGGTTTGATTTTCATACCTTTCTTTGGTTTCAAAATAAATGGTGTAGTAGTACTGTCAGGCCGCTTTACTCGTGTACGAGATCTCGATTGGTCCTAAGGCAAGCTTTGGTCTAGAAGTTTGCGAGTGATCCTTAATAGGATTAAATATTTTGGTATTTGCTTGATAGCTTAGTAGGACTTAGTGAATGGATAATTAACGACTATTATAGACATGATAAAACAACAACGGTGATTGGTTACCCCTTGAAACTGATATATAACTTGATTGGACATGGTTTCCTCGATCAAAGAGGCGGGGAGATGAACCATGAAGTGTAGGTTCCCTTGCCATAGAGTTAGTTGATGGATTTGAGTAGGATAATAGGTCCCCTTACTAGAGAGTAAGTGGATGGACATTCTAGAATAAAGAGTTCTCTTGCAGGAGAGCGAGTGGTGGACTTATCATGGATAACAAGTCCCCTAAACAGAGAGTAGATGGATCGACGTGCTCGGATAATGAACCGCCTAACCAGAAAGTGTGCAAATGGACTTGCTTGAATATTGGATCCCCTAGCTGGAAAGCAAAGGATTCACTCAATTTGGATTTATGGTCCAAAGAGATCATAAATTGGATTGGACATATAATCACATGATCCAAAGGTATTAGAAGCTAAACTGGATATCGATTACATGATCCAAAGAGATCAAAACCTGAACTGGACATTGATTATGTGATCCGAAGAGATCGAAAAATAAATATTGGGATTTGAATGCTACTTCGCTTTAAAACAATTTGATGATGATTATTAGATTATGTAATTGCCTCAATTCGGTTGGACTTACTTATATTAGCATACTAGACGATTTATAAACAACGTTCCAATTGGTGGTATTGTGGGACGATAATTCACGATGCCTGATCGCATTATATATAATATATTAAATCTCAGGTAAACACCAGATAATACTAACACTAACATATGACAACCAAAATCTCGGATGAACAGGGACAATATTGATTTTGATATTTGATAGTTAACTCTCGAGAGAACATGGGACAGTTTTGATTCATTATGTATAATATATGATATGGCAATTCCAGGAGAACATGGAATGATAATGATTTATGACTAACACTTAAGCAAGGACTCGAGTCCTTAGCTATAATGGTCTAGATTGACCTTTGATTTGAAAGTGAATCCAAAGGAATAAGATGATTCGCTATGATTTGATCAGTGGATAGCCAGAGAGCTTAATTGCTAATAACTTGCCAACTTCGATATTTGTTCTGGAGCAAAGCATGTCTTCTATTCACAAGGTATGCTTTAGGGGAAAAATGTTGACGGTAAAATTTACATGCTCTCCAAACAGAATCAAATGGTTGAACTAAACTAAGGAAAGATATCAAAACAGATAAAAACTACTTGAAAAACAACACAAAATGATAGAGCGAAGCTTTACAAAGAAGATAGTTGAAAATAGGAGCCAAACTTCACAACTCGGTGAAGCAAAGGTTGGACCCGAGTTATGCATGAAAAAAGACCAGAGTAAAATTTGAAGGAAGGTATAAACATAAGTACAATCCAATTTCCATGCAACTTTGAGTCGAACCCAAGTTATTACCCGAAACAGAACCTAGGAAAAGTATCGAAAAACTCGAATAAAGCTTAAAGGAAAAAATGAACAAAGATGCAAAGCAACTACAAGGTCGCTTCAAATCATGCCCGAAGCAAAAGTGTAACAACTCGCCTTTGTAGTACCCTGAAATCAGCACAAAATGACTAAGTCTGACTTCCAAATACATAAAAAGATAGATTGACAGGAAAAAAAATTTAAAACAAACATTATACTAGGATATATCATAGAATCTCATAGTGGAATGATAGAATATAATATATTGATAATACATAAACACAATAGGATTAATATGTATAAGGGACTGCACTAGCGGAAGTAACTAATAAGTAAATATCAATACAGAGAGTTAGAATAGAACATTTGAGATAATAAGTCTTATATATAAATAAAATCTATCATGTACTACTACAGTAACAAGTATATATGAAGTATCGACCTCGTCTCCATGGAATGCTCTAGCTATCTTGAATGTGTATCCCCAAAAGCACCTGACTCCTAGACTACTCAATCAAGCACCCAAGAGTTGTCACGACATAAGCAAACAAAGACAAAACATAGGTCAGACATAAAGGCTAGTGTGAGAGGAACTATCTCAAAATATTATGTACTAAAACTATATACAAATAAATAGGAACTACTAACGCACATCCGCTCCTCTCCACAATCGTGCCTCAGGGGTAATCCGGACTGTCTGTAAACAAGGAAGGTAAACCTATCCAAAAGTTAAAAAATCAAACCATAACCTGCTCTTCTCTATAATCAACGAGTTAGAACAACTAATGTAATGCGGTTGAAATGTAACAGTCATACTATGATAAAGGTAACCTAACATCCAAAAGTAGGGTGATCATGGTATAAATCTATCGCGAAGTACAAAATGGTAGTAAATGCAGCAATAACAACAAGAGTCAACTATAACACACATAACATAATAAATGAGAGATAACTAATAAATACAAATCAATATTCGCCATTATCGATGGATGGAGTCAATAATAAACATCTATCATGATGCAATGATTCTCTTTGAAAGTTCAAGATATATATAGTCGATATCTGAATAAACCACAAATACAGAGCCACAAGTCTCGTGTAGATCTCATAGTTCCTCTATAATGAGCATAAGTTATTATCTACTCTACATACTCGAAACCTGTCCCCAAAGTCAATAGAATCACTGTACCCCTATAATGAGCTAAGTGTTATATGATCTATTCTAAATACATAGGACCTTTGCAGATTCCACCGTACCTCTATAATAAGTATAAGTATTCTAGGATACTGTAGTAGATGTTTTTCATCATCTCCCTCTAGGACATCAAGGATTTCTGAAATAACAAGTGTACGCCTCTTATCAAAAAGAGAATGTAGGTCATGTTTCGCGTAATATGCTATCGGGACCACGAAGGAACACCGATGCCACTACATATGCACACATCAAAAATAACATTGCACAAACAAATGCGCCTATTACAAACGAAGACCAATATCTCATCATCGTTTATCCATACACATGGTCATTAATATAAGACCAATACCAGGTATGGTCACAATCATAAGACCTATACCATTCATCAAACATATCTACCCCAACGACAAAGCCAAGGGGCATAGAGTAACTCCGCTCAATCATACATGCTTACCAAATGTGATCGTGTAACCAATCACTACATTGATATCATATTTGATCATCATTGATCGCACACTTATCACTATACTTTGCATCCAAATCTGGAGCTTCATCTAGCATTCCACTATCCTGAGTAGCTCGAAGCCTTCCCGAAGTCGTGCCAAAGCCTCAAGTCGCTCTGCATTTGGATCCAAGGAGAAACTCCAATCGAATTACACCTTGGGCTTGTCGCCCAGGATTGTGCATCTTCAATCAATTAGGAATCTTCCCAGCCGACCGGGCTCAATCAACTACTGGGATAAACTAGTTGATTGAGATTGGTAATACCTAGGTGTAAGCCCAGACCGGTGAGCCTAGTCAGCCACCACTCACTGATTCGAGTCTCTTCCTCTCTATCGCTTCACCGATGAGTCATCCAGCTCCCGTAATCTGCCTTGTTTGCAACGGAGTTTGTTGGTTCACATTTTGGAAGTGATGCCTTAAGTATTCGAAAATCGATTTCAACATAAATATCCACTCTTTGCACGTGTAGAGTTCCGCGGGCGAATATAATGACATGACCTCCTCTAACATGCCAAAAAAACTCAATTGACTTTCTCACCTCACGTGACGCTCCCAAGTGTGTCTATACGCCCGATCGTGCATACATATATACACATGTATATGAAAACATGCAAAATATCATAAATCATGTTTTGAGCTTCACCTGAGTGATTACTTGACCGGTATTCCCTCATGCAACTTAGCGCACTCGGTGGTCACTATGGCTACATAAAATTGCTTGTAACTTGATTATATACACATATGGATATCTCCATATTTATACACAGACTAAACTAGGCAATTCAATAGTTAAATAATCAAATCCCATTTTTATTTAATAAGTCATTTAATGAAAGTCAAATCTCTTTTCTATTATTTATAAAATCATTTCATTATTTTGTAAAATAAAGAACTAGCTTATAAATCATTTTAAGCCCTTTAAACCAATTTAAAGTCATGCTATTATCTTCAATTAGTAATAAAATATAAAACAACGTTTTTATTACAATATAACGAAGAATTAGAGTTTATTTAATTTATAACCATGCTATAAAATAATATCATCGCCATCTAGCTCTATTTAATAGGAATAGAACACAATATAAATATATGGGATTTTTAATCTATTATCCTGAATATATGCTCTAATAAATCCAACCAATGGTGAAATAATTTCATATATATTTATTTTATACCTTTGGTAGGCAATATTTTTCAATATATAAAAAGTAGGGATTTATACTGAAATATAAATTTAGAGTTATAATTCCGCTCACTTAAGCTGCAAATTTTCAAGTGTCTAAATCTAGTCTAGGCTTATACCATGTCATAGATAATCACAATACGATTCCAACAGCAAAGACCGCATCACGATTGGACCTCGTATGCAAGAAATATGAATTAAATACGAACTAAGATTAATTAAATTAATGTAATCATCTCATTTACCCATAACTATTTCTTCCTTCCCAAAATGCTAAACAGTGACAAAAATGCACACAATCCACATATATGCACACTTCTCTCCTCCTTATCTCAGCCTTCAGTTGATGAATCGCAGCGCCGTCTAGTCTAACAAGTCACTCTACGTGTGTACTTCGCAAAGGACGCCACATCGAAGACCCCAACCCCACCCTATAAATCGCAACCCATCAATCTCCTCAAGCTAAGATAGAGTTTTGAATGCCAAATCATGATTGGTGTCTAAGGCGTCTTTGCCTAAAGGTGCGTGCTGCCTTGCGAGATGTAACGACGCCCTCTATTTCGCCTATCTCCTCCTCAATCGCGTAAAATCTACAACCCTACAAGACGACATGACAGAGTTGCGCACGACAAAGGATCCCTCACCAAGCGCCATCATCATAGATGTGATACTCTCCCTTCCAGGAGTCCGACGAATCCATCCTCAACCCTTATCGTTGCCCGTAGCTCACGAATTAATGAAGGGAGAAAGAGCATCTTCTTTTCGTGTTTACTGGAGAGGGAAAAGTGAGAGGTAGAGAAGTCAAGGTCATGGGGCGATTATGTATACATTAAATATATATAATAATATTTAATTCCTTAAATATATCGCCACACTTTTTGAGTATGTACAATCACGCGGCACATTAAATCCCTACGAAATTCGTCGGCGCATATTGCTTCATTTTTTGTGTTTTAATGGTATAAATTTTGTAGCTATTCGAGATAGCACTCTAGGATGGTAATTTCATACATCTTGAAGTTGTTTTGGCCACCAAATCGTCCGATTCCAAATATAGCGATATTAATACCCATGTTAATTCGCAGTGTCGATCCGGACTCAACGGAGGTGGCTTCGAGTTCTAATTCGACCATATGCGCAAGTCGTATTTTCGAATCTTCAATTCAACAATGATTCAATATTTAAATTAATTATTTAAATATATTATCATTATATAGGCGGGTTGTTACATTCCCCCTTTCTTAAATGGATTTCGTCCTCTATTTTCCAAAGCAAGAAAATGTCTTCCAACTCATAAGCTTTCAAAGCCCTTTTTGTTTCAAAAAAATTCAACATTACCTCCTTTGCACATCTAGCGCCGAAAAAATACCATAACCACAATATAAGCCCATATCTAGGACCATCCATATCTGAGGACAACACAACAAAAATATACAATCTCTACCTACTTCATGCCACTTTTGCAACCTTTTAGCAAGCAACTTACCATTAGATGTGAATGTGGATGCGAAGATAACCAAATGGAAATCTTTTGCTTCTATGTACCTATCTTCCACTTACATAAGCCAAAAAGAGTTATGAACATAAAAGAGAAGCAATGTACTCTTATATATGCAATGTACATAAGCATGAGAAGCAAAATATAGCAACGATATGCTAAAACAACAAATACATACATATCAACGTAGCAGCATAACCATGAACAACAACCAAACATGCAACTCAACACATGCTCTAACTTGCATTTCTCATGAATAACAACCAAACATGCAACTCAACACATGCTCTAACTTGCATTTCTATTGTAAGAAGCATAAAATTTAAACCCGTACAGTTTTAGTGTAGTAGTCGATACTATCACAGCATACATGACTATCAATTGGTGAATAAGTTCAATAATTTAGTATCCGAATATACTATCAATGCTAAGTCATATCAAAAATCAATGGACTCTTATAGATCTCACCTCAACCCCTAAATGGCATGGGTGACATGTAATCTATTTTAAATAGTTGTCACTGTCTCTCTCTTCGAAATAATTTAGTAGGAAATTTAAATTAAGATACAAGAAACCAAGCACATACCAAGTTGTAATGACTAGCAATACAAATTAATAACCAAAAACAATCAAACAACAATGGTCAACAATATGCTACAATAGACAATCAACAAACAACAATAAACAACATATAAAATACCGTCATTCAAGACAAGAAATAACAATAAATCAAAAAAATGAAAATCAATCAACAACAAACAATAACACACAATAACAAACAACTATCAAACTACAACAAGAATAATCAAACAATAACAGGCAACAATAAATTATAGCAAGCATGCAAAGTAATGAAATAAACTATTGAGTCTGTACTGGTGCATCAGTAACCAACGATAGTCGAAACGTGGATGACAAATTATAAACTCCAACGAGTCTGCTCATCATCTAAGATGGAAAAAATACTTAAGTTGTGTAACTCCTTTCGTGAATACAATACACGAAAGATTACTACACCTCCCGCTATGAGAAGGAAAACTTCTATGATAAGCTAGATCATCGATTTTCAAAACTCTCGAATAAATCCAACAACCAAAGTCTTAGTTCCTCTTTTTCTTCTGAATAGAACTCATTCTCAAAAAGAAAAAAATTATGTTAGTTAAATCATCATTAAATGACGATCTATAAATGTTTGATTCGCTCGAGTTCAAACTCATCTCAACCGCGCAATGTTGATAAGGATAATATACTAAGTGTATTATGACGCTCGCCTAATAAAGTATCATACGCCACTTAAAAATTATCCGAATCACCACAAAAATAGTCGAGAATTCCTCTCCCGAGCAATCACAAGCATTCTAAATTATACTATACTATAGTTTAAAATGACTAAGGATCATCTAAAATGATATAATGCCTTATCCAACCTTTCGTTTGCTTGTAAGATTCCTTTGTTAAATTAGGGTCGGCCACCTGACTCTTCTAATGCGTACTCTGATCCAGTTCCTTGGTTTGACTGCTGAAATTCCCTCGCACGACCAGAGTCATGCTTTATAAATCTCCCAGTCAACACAAGAATAGGACTTAAGTGCTGGCCATTAAGAATTAAGTGAAAACCCCTTCCGAACTAGTGCATATCACCTAGAAACCTTATGCTTGAATTGGGGATTTGAAACTGGTACGTGAATGGACCGATCCTTAGAAGAGATCCTTTCAGCACATGGAATTACTCCCATCGCCTAAGGTTTATTAATATAAAGACATATAATACCAATACAATGACTCTATGGAAAATGTATAAGTCACTCGGTTGGTCTTTGCCCATTGTTGGACAACTATCGAACTCTACTTGGATACCAAATCCAAGTCACCACCAAGTAATCCAATCAATTTAGATGCTCATGCATCAAGTTCAAATGGTAGTATGCTCGGTCATTTTACTGCAGTTTAACACTAAGGTTATTTATATAAAAGAATTTACCCACTATAGCGGGTGTCAAGTTTAGCCTACCTACCAAGTAACTAGCAGTTGAAAAATATATCGCTCAAGTATCAGAAAGAACACGAGCTAGTAACTTACAATTTAAAGAATACCTTGCTACGTGAACCTCTTTCCTTTTTCCAAGAAGTGAGCTAGGACTCATTAATGCCTACAAGGCACATATCACCATCACTTATCACTCATTGAAAATGTAGGAAAATCCTTTTTCCAGTGATCAAGCCAATCGCAATTGTAGCACTCATACTTCTATTTAGTATTTCACTCGCTTCCGACTGGCCCGGTTCCTACAACATACACATATAATATTGTAGCAAAAATTTTAAATTATTTTTGGACTATATTGGTCAATATATATATATATATATCTGTGTGTGTGTGTGTATATATATATACGGTACAAATTAATTTAACGAGTTTAATTAATTAAGTGAAACAAGAACTCATATATAATGATTCATATCTTGAATGGTGGATATGGCTAACATATTCACATTGCCCATTAGTGCTACTACAAATTGACCTAGATGCCTCCATTTTACACGCAAAAAAGTCATTCTTTCTTTACAAACTAAATTATATATTAAAATTAGACTTTACAACTCCACCATTAAGTTGTGACAAGATCTCTCATATGCAAAGTAGATAGTTCAAGGTGTATTTTACTGGCATGATTGTTAAGAAAAATTTCAAATTACTTTTAACTAAAGTCGATTTTATAATTATTTTTAAATTAAATTTTCTTATAAAAATTTCACTATCATGTGCATTTCCTTTATGCACTTCATCGTGCATCACTTTGTACATCATCACGCACATCAACCATGACAAAAGTATCATTGATCTTCATCGTCGGCATTAGGGAATAAAGGATGTGCTTTCTTAGATGAAATATCAAATAATGTTGACTTTTTTAGCTTGACGAGATCAAAGAAAGTGCGATTTTTGATACTTTCATCGAGTTTCATAGTACAGGTATAAATGGATCCAGTTCATCGATAAGAATCTGGTGGTGATTATCATGACATAAAGGAACTTTGCTGGGTCATAGCGGGTTAAAAGGATGAATTTCAACTTTTTTCATTTTTTGGATCCTTGTTGGGCCTATGAAGTCCAATTAATTTTGGATCCAATCTAAAGTTGTTTCAAATAAAATCTTGTTTTATTTAATTTATTTAAAAGTGTTTAATTTAATTTAAATTAATTATATGAATATGAGTGTGTTAAGCACACTTATATGTGTATAGTTCAAATGCAACATGTAAATGATGTACATGGTTAATGTATACGTTTATATGTGTTGGGATGTACCTCCTAATAGAAACATTTATTCCTTTATATATGTCTTTGTTATCCATAGATTTATTTAATATATATATTGAATTATAAATTAGTTTTAAAATTATAATAAAATAATAGCTATGTTTATTTTAATTGAAGTTAATTTGGAATAATTCAATATTTATATATATATTTGAAATTTAAAATTAATATCTTAAAAATTCAAATTTTGACTTAGAATTATTCAAATTATGATCTATATTTTAAACAAACTATCTATTTGTAAATTTTGAGCTAAATATAAATAATATATATTCATAAAATTTATTTTACATTCTAATACACACACAATTTTTTTTATAGAATTACTTTTATTTTAATTAGATATTTTTATTAGAATAAAATACATATTAAATTACATCAATTATATATTTTCGGCCATAACTTTTTGAAATTTGTATGTATTGTTGCAAAATTCCTTTTTTCATATGAATGAATGTATCCATATATTCAAAATATTTTAAAATATTCATTAATTATAATTTATGAATATATGTATATGTATGTACATATGAATGTATATATGTATTACGAAAGGGTATATAATAAAATAATTTTAAAATAATTTAATACACATATATTTATGTATTGTAAATTATAATTATTAATTAAAATTAGTTATAAAAATTTAAATTTAATTTATCTAAACAAAATATTATGGCCGAAAGTTTATATTTAATAAATGGTGTTATAATTTTTTACATCAATTTGAATACACTTATTAAATTGGATAACATAAGCACATACAAATTCGTTATAAATATACATGATCTAATCTACACTATCATGATGTAACATGTAATCAAAACAGGATCAGATAATTACCTAAAGAAGTGGCCTAAAGTTCACACGTTGAATGATGAAATGATCCCAAGATTGGATTTCACTGCTCGAAATTTTTGATCATATGCTCATGAAACTCACGGTCATAGTGAAGGATTGATGGAGAAAAATTGCGATACAGAGAGGGCTTTAAGTAGTATTAGAAGAGGTAAAGGAGGAAAAAATATCTCCTTCTTTTACTCATTTTTTATTGCCTTTTCAAAACCATTCTAAACACTTTAACTCCCCTCCCTTGCGCCCTGTGGTCGGCCATGTATAGGGTCGAGATAGGATTTCAAAATTACAAAACATGCTTACTAAATAACCAGTTGAAAATTAACTTTAAATATTTATCGATATTGTATATCAATATGCACATATATAACTTTTATATACACATTTAATTGAATACTATTGCATCCAATAATAAAATAAAATTTAATATAACATTTTATAAATATTAATTACTTTTACAACAATTATAAATGAATTAAATCATGTGGTATTTTGAAGTATTCATCATTAGGGTTGAGCGAATAAATGTGTAAATTCGGTCAGCGATTAATGTGAAATTTTTGAATATTAATGTTCAAACGCCAACTTAGCTAGTGGTATGATAGTTTGGCCGAATTTATTACTTACACATCTTTTTAGTAAATCTAGTTTTATATGTGAAGCTGTATCTAGTAGTAATGATTATTAACACTAATTCTTTGTCAAAACAATATCATTTTAGGATGTATGGAATTTGCTTTTTGTCAAAATTCTAATATTGTTCACATTCAACTGGTTAGTCAAAACACAAAATTATTGATTTAATAATAATTATTATTATTAATTGTACAGCTATCGCTATAGCCAAAGACTTTGACTTTGAGTTAACTATAGTTATCCCTAATAATAACCTCATATAATTGATAATTGAGGAGATAAATTCTTAATTGAATAGTGTTTCACTTTCAATGCTTCAAATTAGACCTAACTATAGTTCTTCAATGGATGTCATGCCATGATTTAATAATAATCAGAGTGAAGTATCCACATTGAAATTCAACAATATTCTCAAGTCGAGAACTGTGTAATATCATCACTTCAAGATTCTTTGTTTGACTTAGTTATAATAACTAATATAAAACTCTTGAGTGAGTCACTTCTTATTTATTTAATAATTATCCGTACGTAACCCCTTAGTGCCCCTATCAGCTATGAGTAATAGACTACCAAACATTTGGAGAGAGTTATGTACAATAGTCTCAATGGATGTATCGATATCATTTCTCAAAACATCTTGACCAGGAATATTTAAAATAAAATGTTATTGTATATTGTGATTAGTTACTCACGATTGCAACCATTTGCTACTACAATCACATAACATTTCATTTCTTATTTATATACCTTGAATTAATTATTTAATTATATATACAAATAATAAAGTATACAATAGAAATCAAATAACTTTATTATGTACTAGATCGGTCACAGAGTTAGATATTTGTAACAAATTACATAATTGTCTCAAGGGCGTAACTCTAACTCTATCAATCTCCCACTTGCACTTAGGTCAATTATGGAATCTTATTCCTTTAATATTGATCAGTTTCGTCAAAATGATCGACCTAGTTCCTTAATGAATGGATATGCTATATGCCTTAATTATAAATTTTGTCAATCAACCCTCTCAATTTTTGATAATCTGGCTTTAAAAATAGAACCTTTAAGAGTACATTTCTCAATTTCTAGTAATCTCTAAGTTCTTTCTATATCACAGCGTTTATTACAAGGTTATGGGATTATCAACTTTTGGAATCGCATCTAGCTCGGTTATAAATTTTTGCATTTATTTATATATGCATTTCTTATATTGTGGCGTTATCCATGGTGATGTACTACACTCGATATCACTTGTGTAATATCTACTTTTGGTATCATCCCTAATTCCAATTCAAAGCTCCTTAACTAAAATTGACATGAAGTTAAGATTAACATACTACACTCGATATCACTTGTGAAGTTTGAGTCTGAATGCTCCTTCACAAGTAGTTTGTTTCTCTTTAACAATTCTGTAGTATTTCTTAAATACTCGTGAATATTCTTAGCTATCAATTAGTTATTTTAATTTAATTTGATCGATCAATGTACATTTACATAATCTATTAGTGATATAATAGATAATATAGAATATATGATAATTCATATTCCCAATGCATAAGGAATCTATCTTATATGCTCCACATTAAACATTTTAATACGATGTTTGTTCATATTGTTTAGGACAATCGCAAAATCCTTTTATTCTAATTATAAGGGATGTCATTTTAAAATCAAATGTCGAGAACTAAACAACCATACTAAAATGATTTTAACATGGGAACATCGCTAATTATCATAAGTTTGTTGTTTAATTATAGTTTAGAAACATATTAGTATCTTTTAATTTTCTGCATTTTAGTTGAAAATCAAACTATTTTATATTCCTTTCAAAATACTTGTTCAACTCTGATACTTATCAAATTAGACTTTCGTATTTGTTTTTGGATCATTTTTGAAACCACACCCTCTCACAGAAAGAGACACTTTGGTTGTTATTTACAAATACTCTACTCTAAATCATATTAGAATTTTATTTATCATAAATGTCCCAAAACTTAAAATTATATCGAGCAATAATTTAGTGAGTAAAATCTGAACTAACTTAAGCATGATGAATGATGAATATGTTCCTTTACTTTCAATAATTAAAATTTACTATGTTTATTCTTATCAACGCAGCTTACTATATTCCACTTGCATTGGTCATTCTCTGAAATACACATTCACAACTGATGGATCATGTCCCTTTGAGTACAACTATCAAAATCGTATTTGATAATGAATTTGAAATCCATATTGGATTCGTGCATCATGCTATATGAAAGATTCAATACTCTTATTAGGCATTGATATAAATTCTTTTCTTAACATCGATAAGAAATAATAGTTACTCTTTAATGTGTGAGAATTATTTTTATATGTTCTAATTGTGTCCATTTAGGCTTGGTTAATTTCATTTCATCCTTTGTAATCAACTTTATTTTTTAATCGTACCCAAATCTGTTTTACTACCTATAATCTCTAAAAGAAATTTCTTCACTATATAGTTTGCATTTCTTGAGATAATAATTGTTATCCATAAGCATTCTGTGAACCACCGTGATATATGTCAATAACTGATTTGGTTTTAGTTTTCAAAACTTATGTTTATAACAAGAGTTGATCAATCAATTTTGGTTGTTCTTAAATTTCTTTGGTTGATCTATACAAGATCTCTCACAAGCAAATATTATGTATGGCCTATCGAATCCCACAAACTGTCAACTCCTTGATCTAAGATGTATATAGGGTTTTCTTATCAACCCTTATCTTGTAAACTCTTGTAAAGTATGCTTTAGATGAATTAAACTTAGCCTTATGTACATATTCCTAAGTACACATCTTTATAGAAAGAAGTTAACTCAAATTCACCCATCATTAGTTGTACTTTTTCCGACAAAGTAAGATTACTTCTTATCGATACATCATTATGGACTCTAGGAAGAGGTGACTTTTGAGATAAAATCTTTTTCAATTTTAGGCACTTTCGGAACCTTTTCCATGCACTCACCTATTCAATTAAATCAAATTTTCTTATTTCCTTTGCATGTTATGTTTTCTACTTAAATTTATATTCAGTGAACTTATCATAAATTCTGCACTTGTGCGTCAAATACACATATTCATTTTTATGATAGATCATCTATGAATTTAAGGAAGTAAGTGCTTACACTTTGGTATTATTAGACCTTGAACTGCATACATCCATATGTATCAATATGAAGAGTTTACCAACTCTTGTGTCGCTCCCACTGAATCAATGCTTTACCCTTAATCATTTGAGATAAACCAGTGTGGGAAAATACATCTCAACTAAATTTATTTTAAAGTCATAAAAGTGTTCTTTTATCAAAACAAAGGTATCTCATAAGGCACGCCCACACATAATCACGGATGGGTTTTTACCTTACAATAACCAAAAACTTTCATATCAGATCCTGTTATATTATACTAATGTTTGGTATAAAAAATATTAATCATACCCAAAATTGTTACATTATTGAATTCTAGCATACTAGCTACAAACGTGGGTTCTACAAGCAAACTGGCAGGCACGTAGTCCTCTACTAATAAGCAAACTGGCAGGCACGTAGGGCTACCTTCCAGCATTACATCTCTAGAGGAATGTACCGAGGTCCAACAGATAGTCCTCTACTAATATAAGACCGGCCTACCTCTAACGTAGATAGTACCTCGAAATATTTTACTTAAAATTCCTTTAATTAATTTCTACGCGTTTCAAACTCACACGATCAAACGAAAAGTTCGATCGCTACGAAATTTGAAATCCTATAATAACTCATTATTATGGATCCAATGAAACTGGTTTAGTCGAAATCCAAGGCAATGTTAAAAATGGCTATTTTTACAAGTTAATTAAACTATAAAATTTCCAATTTATATTTATTCACTTTCAAATCAATTTTAAAAGTTCACTAACTTCATTCTAATTTAAATGAATTTAAATCAACTTTATAAATCATTTTCACTTATTTTGAATTCAACATTCGATTATTTCCACAATTTCAAATATTAAATTAAATAATTTAATTATCAAATAAATCATTATATTTGAAACATAAGTTATTCAACTTATAAAATGTACAATTGAATATTTAGAATCAATTAAACATCCCAATTTCAAACGACTGAAATTCTGGGTCGTTACATTCTCCCATCCTTAAAAGAATTTCGTCCCCGAAATTATGAAGTAAGAAAAAGACACAAAAGTTAGAGGATTTACTTTTCAAAATAATTCGTTCAAACTAGATTACTAATTCATTTAAGTGAATATTGGTCACGTATCCCTAAAACCAAAGTTAATTCAAACAGCACCCTCCCTAAAAAAAAGTTGTAAAGTGGGTCCCTGTAATTATTTTATTGTAGCAGCATGTATTTTCGTGTTTTTTTGCGCCAGTGCTTAAAAAAAATTTCAAAAAAATTGTAAATATTATAACTAGGTCTCTGGAAAAAAAGTTGCAGACATATCCGCAATTATTGCATATATTATAACTAATATCGCTTCAACTTTTAACTCAAAATCAAATTTCGATTATCAAAACATTTCCAAAATTCTCAAAAAAATTCCAATGCCTTAAATTACGAAAAAAATTCACCGTCGTCTCCTTTGCATAGTTCGATCATAAAAAAATCACTATATATATATATATATATCACAAATATACATCTCATCTTTGAGGACGAGGCATCCCATAGGGAAAAAATATAAAAGTACAATATGTAATCCGAGATATGTACCTTTTAATATATTAGCGAGCATATACAACTAATATAGCGTGAAAGCGAGCTCCGAATGCGAAACATACGCCATCCGCACCTACTAAACACTCGACAACAAATGAGAACATATATATAGAAAGTAATATCAATATATAACATATGCCAATACAAAAACTATATGCAAGAATAGCGAATGCAACAAATGCTACAAATGCAACCATCAAACAATTAATATTCATCCAATCAATTCATAATCCATACCAATTTACATTTTCTAGTGTCAACTTTTATTTTACTAAATCCCGTACGATGTACGTACATCATCCGTACGCAAAACCATACATGATCCTTGCTCGATCACACAATTCCACTTCTAAACTAGTATCGTTCACATGACCACTCTAGTGCGAAATCAAATTCGGTTCCTTGATGAGAAAAAACCGTCATCCTTCTTGAATAGCCATATACTATGATAGAGAACATCAAAATCAATCAAAAATCCACATCCAGGGTTTGCCATCAAGAAATTGAGTGAAAAATCCTGACTCAGATCGGTGTAAATCATCTCGAAATCGTATACTCAAATCTGGATCAAACATCTATGCGAATAAGACAATATACGTACAACTTATGTATCAATTCCAATTGGTTTCTTATATATCTCATTCTTATTCCCAATTCTTTTATTTATATTAAATTTCTTTACATTCATTTGATTCATATTCACTTAAAAATCAAATTCATTTATTCATATTAATTTCACTTACATTCAATTCATTAACATTCACTTACTAATCTTCACTTCAAATTCAATTTATGTTTAATAAAATTTCATTTCATATACAATTTACTTAGTATACCTTCTTCAATATTAACAACACTCAATAAACCATTCCATAAAATTATTTACTTAAGTTTATAACCATTTTAATACAACGCTTCTTATGTTTATTTTCTCTTTACTACATAAGTAAACTTCCGTTTCTTAGTTCCATTACCAAATCTACTTTTCTTAACATTTATATTCAATTTCTATCAAACAATATTCTAAAATATATTCACTTCTTTTTACATCAAAGTTGAATTGCATTTTATAACTTATGTTCATCTTTGTTTCAAAATTCTAATTCTAATTCATTTAACTCGTTTCATTAATTCACTAAAAATTAACCTTTCTTTCATCCCATTTCACTTAACTTTAAGTTAAATTTCATTATTTATAATTCAAATTCAAAACTAGATTTCTTTTCTTCTTAATATTCTCATTCAATAAATTATACATTTGTTTTTAGCTTGACATTATTCAAATCCATAAGTTATACTACTTATTTACTTAATATTTCGTTTCCTTATTTTATCTAATTCATTTCAACTCGAATTCAATTCATTTTCATTTAACTTTTCTTAAGTCAAACTTCATTTATTTACTCAATTTCACTAGCTCAATTATATAATTTTACTTATTTAACTTTGCTCAAGTTAATTCTTTTATTTCGTATATCTCAAATTCCAATTTCATTTTTTTGTTACTTAACAAATTATTCAACCATTTTAAAATTTGGATTCACTTATCCAAATTCAAATTCATAAGTTGTAAACTTATTTCTTATTTATTTCAAAATTATAGGTTCTAAAAAACTTTTTCTTATATTTATCAAATCATATTTGGAATTTTTACAAATCAAAACTTGTTTTGTCAAAACAAAATATATTTTATCAAAACATTACTTCAACATAAAGTTATTAATGGTAACAATTCATCACTTAGAGACTCGAAAAGAATACTGATGATGCTTCAGTCATTACCTGCATTATTTCCCAACGACTAAAGCGAGTTAGGTGCCATTTATTTCATTTAAATTCTCTTTTTATTCATAAATCACATTTATAAATCTATACTTACATATAATTTATACTAATATATAACTTCACTTTTCACTGTGGTTATATAAAATCATTTCTTATTTCTTTATCTTTGTTTATAATTATAATAACAACAACTTTTTTTATTAGTACACAAGCAACAAATGATAATAATCAAGTATTACCATTCACTAACAACCAAACGTCCATATATAACTATAATATTTCCTAAAAAATTAATTTTTCGTATATAAAATATAATTTAGGCAAAATTATTTCATTTACCTCCTTTTAAAACAATATTATGTCGACTTGCCTCATTTAAGTGTTTAGAACCCCTATCGATCACATGGCGTCCCACGCACCGATCACAATTCATAAACAACTCAAAGGTTAAGTAAACATAATATAATTTTTTATAATCACTAACAAATACGTGCTCATATATCTAATACGCTCAAACTCAATCTAGGGCACTGCTAACCCAATCTATAATGAGTACCCATCAAAGCTTAGGTGTTAGCAAAATTTTAAGCTCTGATACCACCTGTGACGACCTGCAAATCCACCCAGTTCAGAGATGAAAATAACCACACAAGTCCAACCCAAAACCAAAGGGAAATATGAATAATCATGAGAAAGAAAGAAAAGACAACAAAAGAGAAGAGAAGAGAAGAAAGAATGAAAAGAAGAAGAGAAAACATTAGAAACTACTTTTTTTATATAGAATTTCACAATCGTAGCGAAAAAACATTTAATATCATATCAATGATCTTTACAAAACAAAAATTGTAATATGTACACATACATCAATCAAAGTACAACAATAAAATCAAAATCATCAGCCTAGATAGTTATAATAACCCGTCCTTACAAATGCTGATAATTCAAAAACAATGCAGCGGGAAATAAATATATACGTGGAATACGACCAGTACACTTCCAGCTCTCCTGCTGAAGGTCCAAAGCAACCAAATGTACATCTATAAATATACTCGGTCTGACCCGAGCATTGAAAGGGAAGAACGTCTGGATCAGTCCGGTAAATCAGCGTGAGAAAACGCATCTCAACTGAATTTATTTTAAAGTCATAAAAGCGTTCTTTTATCAAAACAAAGGTATCTCGTAAGACACGCCCACACATAAACACAGACAGGTTTTTACCTAACGACAATCAAAACATTTCATATCTAATCCTGTTATATTATAGTAATGTCTGGTATACAAATAAAATTAATCATAGCTAAAATTGTTACTTTATTAAATTCCAGCATACTAGTCAGAAACGTGGGTTCTACAAACAAATTGGCAGGCATGTAGTAGAGAATGAATTTCCATACAAATGACCAGGTAAAGGGACTACCTTCCGGTAGTACATCTCAAGAGGAATGTACCGAGGTCCACCAGATGGTCCTCTACCAACACAAGACCGGCCTACCTCTAACATAGATAGTATCGAATATGTCATCACCTCAGTATTTACCGACCTATCCGATGGCCCTCATAGCATACACCATAATAATTTACATCCCGAATGTCATAGCGGGAAGAAACATATCTAGAAGGGGATGATCATACTCTAATGGTTGCAAACCATATAACCTTGCCGCATTTACCCTATTTCGGTCACTTTCGGGTGTGAGGCCAAAGATCATGATTACCTTACACATAGCACATATCAATATGAATGCCATACTGTCATTACTTCGATCACTATTGACTTTTACAAACATACGACGTCCGAGATCGTATGTCTCAGAGAAGGGTGTTAAGCTAAGAGAAGTTGTCTTCTTCGCCACCAAATAGATGTACATTTATAAAAGTCAACGATGTAATCTCAAGAATGCACTATCAAACGTCCATCCATACAAGTTGTCCATGAACAGGACAAACTGAAGGCACTCTCCTACCACATCCTGTAGGGAATTACCCTAGGATTAGTAGCGAATAGTCCTTGCATCGAATATTTCATAATGAAGAGACTACTGCTACTATATGCATATTGGGAGTTTATCGCCAAACTATCAACAAGCAGCCTTCACTATGAGAATCCTAAATATCGATATCTTCCAAACCTGTGCATTCGAATTCATATTCGTTGGTCCGAATTGGTCTTAAATATATCAGACCCCGGTCTCTCAAAACCAGCAACGATAAATTGGCCAATATTTATTTATTTGATAGTCGGTTATTTAACTATCGAGCAACAGACAATGTATCCAGCGCCATAAGCAATCACTAGGTCCTTTTAATTGATCTTTTATTAATTAAATCACTTTCCAAACATCTACTTCAAATTATCTTTTAAGACTATATATCCTCTAAACCATTTCAAATCTCTTTTTATATTGGAAAACATTTCCATATACGTATATCAACCGTATAAGCATATTCACGAATCACTTCACTCTCAACACTTAGAAAATATCTTCGTATACTTATATCAACAGAATTAGCATATTTCAAATCATTTTAGGAAGGCTTTATATTTTTAAAACATGCTTTATTGGGTCAAAATGAATGTTGCGTAAAACATCGTTACGACAACCCAAAACATTAGTATAGGGATTCGGTAAATAAATGTAGATAAATCCCATTTACAATATAAAATATTTCCTTTCAAAAATCATTTACTATAACAACAGTGTTATAGTCCATGCCTTCCTTACTTCCATAAAAATGTCTATTACAACAATAAATGTTGAAATCTATGTTTCTGATGCATATCTCATTTTAAAACATTTCAACCCATTCAAATCCATTTAAAACAATCTCTTCCCAAAACCATTACTTCCAAAAGACAAATTTAGTTTAAGATCATTACTTCGTCAAAATATCACTTCCAAACTCCTTTAAATAAAAATCCATATTTACATCTCAAAATCAAACATTCCCATATTTATAGAACTATTTTTATAAATCTCTTTTAAATTTTATAAACTTCTATTTTATAAAATTCCTTTATTTACAAAATTCTATTTATAAATCGATTCTTAATTTAAAACTCCTTTTATTATCAAACTCCATTTATAAAATCCATTTTTAAAAAAATTAAATTTATTTTAAAATCCATTTATTAATCTATTTAACAAATCAACTTCAAAACCACTTACTGATAACTTCAAATCCACTTACAAAATAACTTCAAGTCCATTTACTAAACATTTATAAATTTCCATTATAAATCAACTTATTTAGTTGTAAAAATACCTCCTTTATAAATCTCTTATATAAACTTATTCAAAAATCCGTTTTCAAAGTATTTCTCAAAACTATATTTTTAAAACAACAAAATCATAATTTTTGTTTAAAAACAAATTATCTTTTAAAATAAATTAAAAATAATTAAAACATATATAATTCCAAAATTCACTTTGAAAACCTTTCCAACTCAAAATCATCAATTTTAATATTTCCAAGATATCAAAAATAAGGCCCAGTGCTACCATAGCACTAAATAAGTTAAATCACATCAAAACATCATCATGGCTTCCATAACATCATATATAATCATATATATGAAAATTAATCAATAGTAGTAAGAAATCCTGATGGAATCCTCAAACCTGTAACCTGTAACAAATATGCATATAAGAAAAATATACAATGTGTACTTCGAGGCAAACACACGTATAAAGGGTCATCCGTTCATACACAAGAACGTATAGGATCTCATCCGCTCCAATAGGCGGAAATATATCAAAACCAACTAATATATATATATATATATATATATATATAGTATTATATATCATCCAAACAAGCATCAATCATTAATATAAATTTATTCTCATTTATATAAAAATATAAGCGAGCCATAGAGGTGAGTTTTACTCATTTTTGTTGCATTCGCCGTTGAAACGTTTTATTTCGATTAAAAACGAATAGGCGTTCGAATTTAACTAAAATTATAGCGAGCTCAAAATCCATCTAATCCAATTTTAAAATGCAGTGCTTGTCATTACGAACTCATCATGACTTGTTTCTTTTAAAACGGACCTCGTACGAACAAGATATGAATTTTTAAATATACGAAATAATTAATATTTAATTAACTAAATAAATTTAATTTAAAACCTAACCTCCTCTAATCTTTCCCTCCTGGGCATGCACTGTTCACTCGTTTTTTTATTAACTTGCGAACGAACGTGCCACCCACATCCACCACGAACACCAACGAACCTCATCCAGCGCCGCACCTCCGCCTAACCCCACGACTTCACCCGGCCTCTCACACGCCTCTACGCTGCCATACACGCACACGAATTTGCTTGACCAAACCCAAACACTACACGACAAACGTCGACGAGTTTCCGCCACCTCGTAATGCCTCACGACGATCGGTTAGTGCATATAAACTCCACTCGTCGACAGCTACAACTTTTGTTTATAATGTTTTGGTCAATTTCACTTCAATCTCTCGATTGATTTATGGGCGTTAATTTGTGGAGAGATAAGTGGTGGCTGGTGAAAACCTAGCTTGGGTTTTGCAAATGAAACAAATAGACGGCTATTTATAGAAAATAAACCTGGCACTATTCATCCATGAAAATTCCGAACTCCAGACGAAGCATGCCGCCTAGCGTTCCTAATGCTTTACCCCTATTTCGAACAAATGGAATATATATCGGAGGCTAATTCAATCATATATAGAAGATAGATTTTCGAAATTGAATTATTTTAATAAAAATTTCTTTAATTAAATTCTACGCGTTTTTCAAACTCGCATGATCATACAATATGTCCGATCGCTATGAAAGTTGAAATCCTATAATAACACACTATCACGGATCCATTGAAACTGATTTCGTCGAAATCCGAGACAGTGTCAAAAATGACTATTTTTACACATTAATTTAATTATAAAATTTCCAATTTCTATTTATTCACTTTCAAACCTGTTTTAAAAGTTCACTAACTTTATTCTAATTTAAATAGAATTTAAATCAACTTTATAAATCATTTTCATTTATATTAAATTCAACATTCAATTATTTCCATAATTTCAAATATTTAATTAAATAAATTAACTATCATGTAATCATTGTATTTGAAATATAAGTTATTGAACTTGTAAAATTCACTATTGAATATTTAAAATCAATTAAATATCCTAATTTCAAACGATAGAAATTCTAGGTCATTACAGAAATCATACCCATCCAACGACCACCAATTCTCTGTCCAATCCATATATTTTCAAGCCAAACATTCTACATGAAAATCGTCGCTCTCGTTACTACAAACCCACCTTATAATCCGATCACCGTGGTTCGTCGCGAAGTGCTGTGGATCGGCGTTCAAAGGCAACAGCTTTAAGGGTTTTGTGGTGGCGCTATAGGTAGAGGTAGGAGGCGACAAGGAAATGATCGATGTCGTGGTTGGTTTTCATTCAGCCTAAATTTTATACGAAATAGGGAGAAAGAGATTAACAGCCCAGATTTCACAAAATAGGTTAACTAGAAATTTAATTATGTAATTAAGGAAAATTAATTGTTTTAATGTTACCAAATTTTTATAAATGCTGTAACTTCTTCTTACGAGGTCGAAATTGAACACGACAAGTTGCATTATGTTCGTATCGACGAATACTACGATTAGGAGTTAGATTGGATGGAGGAGCTAGAGTAATTTGTCTTGAAATTGAATTCCTATTCAATTTTAATTTAAAGTGGAATGCTTCAGCGATCACTGAAATCAAAGTGAGTTTACTCATGTCTCTGGCCCACTTGTATTTTTATATAAGTATGGATAATTTCATTGCCGATTGTTTTTTGACAGTTTGGATGATTTATTATTTCATTTGTTGGTTTGGATATATTCCCGCCGCTGGAGTAGATGAGACATATTACGTTTCGTGTAAGAACGGATGACCCTTTGTATACAATCCGCCTCGAAGCGGTTGATTTATATTATTTGATTATATACTGTATGTGATATAGGGGAACGGGTTGGAGGGATCCAACAGGATTCGTTACATTGTTGATTTTACTTTTTATATATTTTGATACATGATGTGTTGGATGCCATATTTGATGACGTGGATGATTTTTTTCCCTATTTAGTGCTATAGTAGAATTGGGTCATATTTTTAGTATTTTGAAATACTATAAACCGAAGATTTAGTTCTAAAAGGATTTTAAGTGATTTCAAAAAATTATATATTTTTTAATAATTATTCTTGAATTATTAAACGAAGGAATTTATTTAAATTAAATAAAAAGTATGGTTTTAAGATATTATAAATTAATATTTTTATAAAATAGTTTAAATAGAGATTTTTGAACTGTAGATAAATATTTTTAAAATCTTAAAAATAAGTCCATCTTTTACAATAAAGGAATACGTTTTTAAAAAGAAGATTGAGATATTTTGGTATAAATATTTATTAACCATTTGATATAAAGTGATATACACACACATGTTAAGATTTATTTATAAATTTAATAATGTATAAAAGTGACATTTTAAAAATAAAGTAAATATTTGTAAAATCCTATTTTATTAAGAAAAGTATAGATTTATAAATGGCGTTTTATAAATTAAAGGGAAACTTTTATCATTGGATAAGTTGGGAAAAATAAATCACAATTGTGAATTAATAATAATATGTAGAATGTTGTTTTAGAAAATAGTTGATTCTATTTTGAAAATTGAAGGTGAGGGTAAATTTGGAGATGTTAGACGATATTTTATAAATATAAGTAATTTATAAAATAAATTTATACATATAGAGGCAACGTTAAAAAAAAAAGATTGTGTTGATGTTTTAAATGGTATTTTATAAATAAGTTAGATTTATAAGGGATTAGAGTTATAAATGGGGTTTTATAAATAAATGGATTTTTTAAAAAAGAAGCTTTGTAAAATAAAAGGATATTTATAAATGTTGTTTTTAAATATGGAAATGGTTATGTTGAAATCTAAGTATGGATTTTTATCAAGGATATATATTTATGTTTTTAAAGTAAAAGCAATTTTTAAAGAAGGTTTTGAAAGTGATATTTTCAAATTGAGTTTATTGGTTTTAAAAGTGATTTAAAATGTGTTAAGTGGTAGAAAGACATGGATTTCAACATTTTGTTGTAATAAATATTTTGGAGAAAGTGAGGGAGACATAGACTATAACACTGTTGTTATAGTAGATGATTTTCGAAAGAAGATGTTTTTATTTAGTGCATGGGATTTATATTGGTAACCTATATTTGATGTTAAGTTCCAAGGTGTATAACTTACATCCATTTTGAAGTTAAGAATGCCTTTCATTCAAGATCTGAGAGGTAGTTGTACCTTAAATTTATAGACTTCATTGTTAACTAATAAATAGTTTGAGTTCGACATCGAAAATTAATATAAAATATGGCTAATTGGATCTTTACACTAGCGCTTTGGGTTGTTGCAACAATGTTTTACACAACAATTGCTTTGACCCAATAAAACGTGTTTTAGAGAAATAGAAGTTTTGCCCAATGGTTATAAATATACTTATTATGGATTTAAGTATATAGGATATCGTCTAAATGTTTAAAATGAAATGGTTTGTGAATATTCATATACCATCTAGATAAATATATGGAATTGTTTTCCAAATATAGAAAGATTAAAAGTGGTTTGAGAATATATCATCGTAAATTTATTTTGAGATAAACATGTGGAAAGTATTTTAATTAATGACAAGATTAATTAAAGAGGCTTAATGTTGCTTGGTGCTTAACCAATGTTGCTTCCTTTGGAAATTTGATCTCTAGTTGGATTGTTTGTTTATTTAATAGTTAAATAACCGACTATCAAGAGTTGGCCAATTTATAAACTAACATTGTCGGTTCGAAGTGATCGACGTGAGATATGTTATCTGAAAACCATTTCGAACTTGGATGAGCGTTTTGAATTGGAATATCTTAAAGATAATCGAAATGGAGCTTTTTGAATTGAAAAGGCTACTTGGTACTTATCTTGAGGATGATTCCAAAAGGGATGTTGTAGAAGTGGTGCCTTCAGTTTCGTTTAGCCCTAGAATGATACTGTATGGATGAATACTGGCATTGTTATCGGGAAGGCAATGTTAGCATTCCAAGTGGAAAGTGCTATAGAAAGGTAAAAGTAGCCTCAGGCCTCATCAACCAGAAAATGAAAAAAATCAAGCATGCAACAGGGCCATATTCCATCATGGTATGGCCATTCCAAATCTAGATCGATTATTATCTTCATGTCCGCTTTAGGGCCTATTAACAAAAGGGGTGATCATATTCGGTACTACCAGTTAAGTGGTAGGCCGGTCCGGTTTGGCAGGGGTATAATATGTTCTTGTCAGACCCTAGTACATTTTATCTATAGATGTACCATCGGAAGGTAGTTCCTTACCTTATCATAGTATGAAATCCATTCTCCAATATGAGCTTTATGGAATTAATTATGCCCAACTATGTCTAAACGTGAGATGCAAGAATTTTAGCTATTTTATAAATTTACTTTGAATCTCTAGACATTATTATAATATCACCAGATTTTCTATAGAAAATGTTTTGGTTAACTTAAGTTAAATGCCCATCCGTGTTTATGTGCGGCGTGGTCTTATTAGATACCTTTGGTTTGAAAGGTTTTTGGACAAACATTAAATTCCAATTCGATGTGTTTTCCCATGCTGGTTGAAACGACCCACTATTTTGGACCATTCAAAACGACAATAACTCGTCTTGAATAGTTCAAAACAACAGATTGTTAATAAATTTGGAGCAAATGAAACTAATCACAGAGTCATAGACACAGAATATCATAATAACTCGCAGCGGAAAATGAAATAAACATGGTAGTTCATGAAGCTACTAGATATATAGTCTCAAAACAGATACACAATATGGAGTCTGAAAACAAATAAATGGGAATACAAAGTACACGAATCCACTAATACATAAGCAATGTTGAAATGAAATAACTGAAATAGAAGATAAAGATAGATGGCTAAAGCTCTAGCAGATCTCTAGCTTCAAAGATGAATCCATGCTACGATACTCAGGCTGACCCGAGCGTAAAGCACAACACAAAACACTTAAGTCGGGAAATACATACTTATAAAATGTAAATCAACTCAAGTGAACTGAATAAAAAATGCATCAGTAACTTAAAGGATGCTTGGGATCGCCCATCCTTTAAGGATCCGTTAAACTATCTACTATGTAGTAATACACGCTATTATAATATGTCTAAAGTAAAGTAAACTATTAAAATAGCGTTAAGGCGTTACCCATATCCCCCTTAACACATTTCATATATTCCCATAGTCTATACAGTACCGTAACTTCCCGTAAACTGGGCTTATCAGAGGGCACTCCATAGGTATGGTGCAAAACAAACTCGTATAAGACGCGTTAGAGTAGGTGACACGGCACAATAAGGCAATGCCAGGGTGGATATACCAATTACGCATCCGGGATGGTGGTAACGCATAGCCGCAGCTATCTCCCACCTCGAGCCACACTCTCAAAATCAAAGGTGTGCACCAAATCAATCACAAAGTAATAGAATGGCATAAGAAGAAGTGTGTCTGATCAGAGGGGCTACCTCATTAGCCCAAGAATCGCTCCTGTTTTAGCCACCTTATGCCAACTCATGGGAGTCGGGTCCACGTATATACCTCAATAGGACGTCGCCACCATCCTACTTCATTCTGCAATCTCCACCGCATACACAGTTGTTAAAGTGGTTTTCGAAGTTGGCAGAGAGTATGACAACTTTCGATCCCGGTCTCTTTAACAACCAAACGTTATTATAACCCATGGGTATTTATTTCAAATGGTTTACAATTCAAAACAAAATATATCTATTCCAAAACCAGTTAAAATCAAATCCTATTACTCTTCCAAAATAATATCCATTCCAAAATGGTAATATTCCCAAATCTATATATACTTTGTTATAGCATTTCAAAATGTTATCTTTTTAGAAATACAGTACTTTAAACTTAATCTTCAGTAATATAGCATTTTAAAACGTAACTTAATTAGCATAGCATTTTGGAAATGCTACAAATTCTACCCTAACATTTTTAAACATGATATATTCAATTTAAATCATAGTTATTTTATTATACAAAATATATCCATTTCATAAATAAAATCTATCACTATTACTAGGTTAGATTTAAAATTCCATACTAGATCAAATTTAAATTACTAATTAAGTTATATATCATGGATAAAATCTTTAATTTAGTTTAAACCAAATATTTACTTATAAAATTTCAACTTGTTTTATCATCGAGGTCTATATGCATAATGGTTAATTTTAGAGAATTAAAATAATTATATAATTTGACTATAAAAGCTGACTTTTGGATATAATGGAATTAAGTTCGAAAACTGGTTCCTTTGAGTCCAGAATAGGAGTATTTGGCTAGGAATGACAGTGAGCATGCCTCGATTGGATTTCGTGATTTTGAGGGGTATGGTGTAAGAGAAAATCTATAAAAGGGCCGTTTCCCTCTCTTCATTACATAAACTTTGAAACCTAGGGCAGACTCATCTAATTTCTTAGATTGATCGGCGCCTCTATAGGTCGAATTAGGCTTAGGTCCCAACATAAGAAGTGTGCATAATGGTGGGATAACAGTGTTGAATGGTTGATCACCGTGGAGTGGAGCATAGTGACGTGGACCTAGATTTTAACGGCCCTTCTAGGATTGAAATTTGCAACTCGACATTGTTCTCTGGGAGGCTGCCATGAGGGAAAGTTGTCGGGGTTGGTGAGGGCTTCGTTCCGGCGGATTTTGGCGGCATACGATCGCCTCAGGCGGCGGTGATGTCGAGTTCAACGAGGAGTCATTCTCGAGCTCATTCTTAGGGGATGGCGTTGGCTACCTAGATATGGCGGCTAGAGGAGCGACGTGGCGATGATGAGGGCTGAAAAGTCAGAGATGTCGAGTTGAGGAATATCATAGCCTGGGTTTAAGTGATAGTGATTAGCGAATTATGATGTAATTAACGTTTAATTAGTTGACTTATTTAATTAACTAATCGTTGAATGTTCATTACTTCGTACCTTGCTCATACGAGGTCGGTTCAAACACGATGAATTGCGTTTTACTCATAGGAACGTTAGCTACGCTACGGAATTGTTTTGGTCAAGTTTAAAGCAAGTGAAATTTTGAGCTAGAATCTATTTTAGACCAAAACGGAATGCAAAAGCGTCCGCTAGAATTTCTGTGAGTTTACTCACCTCTAAATAAATAATTTGGTATCTGTGTTGCTCTAAATTATTATTGAATGCTTGAATGGTAATTTATATTGTTGTTTTAATTGTTGGTTTGGATTTAAATTTCTGTTTGAAAAGCGAATGGCATAAATAACCATTGCAGTGCAGGGAATAAAAATAACAGAAAAGTTGAAGTGTACGTAGAGAATAGGTCGCTACGGAATACGTCAAAAATTCACATTCATATGTGTGATTTACAGAGGACTTTTGTAGACAGACCCCAAGGGTATCTCGCCAATAGTAATTTACTTATATTCTTATGTCACTTATATTGTTGTTTGGTTAAAAATATTTATGACATTCTATTCGATTATGTAAGTGTCGCAACGGTGATTATCGTTGTATCATCACATATGAAATATCATCCCCTTAAATCCTTATTATGCGTTGAACTTGAGCTTGTTTTTTCACATAATCAATGTTTGGTCATGTTTTTTCACTTTGAAAGTGTTTAAACTATATTTTCAAATATTCTGAGAATATTGAAAGTAAAGGATAAATGTTGATTCGAAATTTATAAAAGGAGTTATAAATTCAACTAATTATCTTTTGGGAGGAGTAACACTGATTAGTTTAAAAGAAATTATAAATTTGATTAATTTTCTTTAAAGATAATTAACATCGATTTAAATTTATATAGGACTATAAATTGGATTAAATTATCTTCCGGGATAATTAATATTGTTTAAATTTATAAGGTTATTTACCTTAAATATTTTGTAAATTCTTTGCAAATGGGCATATAAGGATTGTATAAGTATTCGAAAAGAATTAGAGATTTATATTTATTCTTAATTATTATTTAACTACAATAAGGTTAATTTATCATTTTAAATAATGATGTTTAAAATTAATTAATCATTTTTAACAATAATGTTTAAGATTAATTAATCATTTTAATAAATGACGTTTAAAGTTAATTAATTGGTCAAAATAAAGGTGTTTAAAACTAATTAACGACTTAATAAAAATGTTTTTAAAGATTAATTAACTAATTTAATAAAAATGATTAAAGTTAATTAATTGATTTAATAAAGGTGTTTAAAGTTAATTAATGGATTTATTGAAGGGGTTATAAGTTGATTAATTCTCCCTTGGGATAATTAATATGGTTTTAAATTTATAAAAGAATTATAATAATCATCTTTTAGGATGATTAACATTGTTTTAAATTTATAAAAGCATTTTAATCAATTTATCATATTTCAGGATAATAAATTTTGTTTGAAATTTATAAATGATAGTTTATAAATGAGAAAAATCTTTGGAAAGGAATTGTTTAAGAAATAAAGGTAAGTGTAAATTGTTTTTCTTTTGTGGTAAACAATGTTTTAAAAATATTTTTTTGACCATTCTTTTTAATTCAACTAAAATACAATTTACCTTTTAAAAAGAATATTAAAGGATGTTTTAAGGTGTTTTACAAATATTTATGATGTAAAAACCGATCATAAGTTCTGATTTTAAAAGTTTAAAAGGTTTGATTCGGTTATGGAATGGATAAGAAGTTTAATTTCAATAAACCGTATCACTTGTATGAAAAATATTTAATCATACTCAAAGCACTAAACGTCAAGGAATGGAAGCTTGTCTCTATCTCGAAGGTTAAAATTATTATCAAGACAATGCCAAGAGGTAACTTGTAATGACCCCGGATTTGGTCTCTTTAACTAGAAAATTATATATATTTTATATAGTCATAAATAGATTTTTTATTAATAAATAAACTCATTTTAATTAATTAATAATGAGGGAAAAATTCTTTTCAAATTTTGTTTACCAAATAAAATAGTTCGTAGAAAAATAGAAAATGTAACAGAAGAACGTTTTTCGAAATTTTGATCTTTCGACGCCGGAAAGTTGTCGGGAATGTTGATCGTCTTTGTGCACCATATGTACACATATATAGTAGATAATTAACTAAATAATAATACACTTAGGAATAGATTATCTTAAGTTAATTATAATTAACCGGTGATGTGATAATTCATAACTTTATAAATAATAAACATTATATATTAAGATATATTATTAAGTGTTGTCATATCTTAATTTTTTCATAATTATACATCATTACTCATCATGAGCTTAAGGAATTGATTAGAGAAGGAGCGAGGATGTGACAAGAGAGAGGGGTAGGTGGGTGATGTGATTTTTCAAAAATCATGACATATTATGTTAAATTACTAAAGCGTAATTTGGTAATTTTCGCCAAATCTTTTTGCCTATAAATACACATCCACATACACACACATTTTCATTTACTTTCTCATATTCACTTTCTAAAACTTCCTCCCTAAAATATCCATAGCTTTCATAGCTTGGAAAAGTTAGGAAAAATCAAGTTTTTCCACTTCAAAACACATTTTCCATAGTTAAAACCCATCTCTACCCCCTTACACACCTTCCTCCATCAAGAAACTACCCACATTCCCACCCTACAACCTAGGCCGAGCTAATAGACCATCAGGATGATCCCATTACTAGCCAAAAATCCAAGAAAGCAACTTCATTTTGAGCTCTAGGGTCATTAGCAAGGTCTTGTGAAATTAGAGTTGAACCTGTGGAATTTCAGTGAGTAAACTACCTTATTTTGGAAATATTTTTACTTTATTATTTAAGTTTTTTAATTAAGTAAACTACCTGTGGAATAAAGTAATTAAGTTCTTTTAATTTAATTAATTAATTAATTAATTATTTAATTAGTTAAATAATCAAAGGTAATTAGCCTTAATTAGTAATTAAGAAGGTAATTAGTAATTAATCAACGCTTAAGTTAAGTTAATGAATATTGTCCGATTTATTAAGTTTTAATTGGTATTTAACTTGTTTAAGAACTAATTAATGGTTAATAATTATTTAACTGTAGTTAATTAATTATTATTTAATTAATATTTTAATTAATTAAAGTTTAACTAATAATGATTTGATTTAACATTAATCAAGATGCATTAGGAAGTTAATTATGGCCTAAATAAGTTCATTAAGTCTAAATAGAGTTTAATTATGATTTAATATTGATTTAATTTTGATTAATTAATATTTAATCAGGGTTTAATTTGATTTATTTATTTAAATCTTTCCAATGCTTGATATTCTTCTCATGGTGAATTGATTCCAAACCAAATGATCTCTTGTCTGAACCATTAAGTAGCCGAATGAATTCAAGTAGTGATTGAAAATGTTGACTCGTTTATGAAAAGTAAGTGACTTGTGTTTAGCACGAATGTTGGATATCAGAATTGTGATAAACAGAAGAAGGCGCAACAGGCTAAAGCGTATGCGGTTAAGGACGAGCAATTAACCTCAGGAGATGTGCAGGGAAAGGGCATTCTTGAGGGTACCCTATTAATTAATGGTATTTTTGTTCAAGTTTTGTTTGATACTGGTGCCTCACACAATTTTATCTCTTTAGAAACCATAAAAAAATTTCAATTTATTCCAAATATTATAGAAAACCCTATTTTAGTGTCCAATTCTATAGGAGGTGTAACCCATTTGAACCTAGTGTGTGAAGACGTGCCAATTTCTTATCTTTCCCATCATTTTACTTATGATCTATATATCTTAGATTTTAAGGGATTTGAGCATGTTCTCCGTATGGACTGGTTATCAATATATGTGGCTATCTTAGACGTAGAGAAAGAATGGTAACATTAATAACCAAATTGGGAAATATTGCTAAAGTGCCTTGTGAGTGGTATTCATATGCATAGTTCCCTATATACCTTAGAAGCATCTCAAGAAGGGTTAGGATCCATAGAGGTTGTTAAGAACTTTCCTGATGTGTTTGAAGAAGTTAGGAATTTACCCCCACATAGGGAGATAGAATTTCACACTGATCTATTTCCTGGTGCAAGACGCATAGTCCAACCTAAGAGAAGAATGGCTCTGAGGGAAAGAGAGAGGTTAGTAAAGCAAAGCCATGACTTGTTGGAGAAGGGATTGATTAGACCTAGTCAGTCGAGCTGGTGATCAACAATAATCTTCACGACTAAGTTGGATGGATCTTTAAGATTGTGTGTGAACCGTAGAGAGGTAAATAAGTTGACTATTAGAAATAAATATCCCTTGCCCCATATTGATGACTTATTTGACCAACTTCATGATCTACATTATCTTTCCAAATGGATCCATCTACCAGAATTAACCAATTAAAAGTTGCTGAAGAAAGTATACCTTTAACTGCCTTTTGGGTTAATCAATGCAACTGCATATTTCGTGGGCCTTATGAATCGCGTTTTCCGAGAGGTTCTAAATAAGTTAATATTATTTTTATCGCTGACGTTTTAATTTTGCTCCAAATTGGAAGAGGAATATATATCACTTGGAAGTAGTTTTTGAAACCCTAGGGAGGCATGTTTTGAAAGAAAAGTTTTCTAAATGCCATTTTTGGCAATCGAATGTAAGATTTTTAGGGCATATTGTATCGGGAGATGGTATCTCAGTGGACCTGATAAAGAAGGAAGCAGTACAGGAGTGGAAGCGACTTCGGACTCCTATCGAAGTTCGTAGTTTCTTAGGATTGGTCGGTTACTATAGAAGATTCATTCAGGATTATTCTAATATTTTACATTTGACCTAGCTAATGAAGAAGGGTGAAAAATATATATGAACTCCAAAGTGTGAGAAGTCATTTGTGAAATTGAAGAAGAGGTTGGCCAGTGCCCCAGTCTTAGCTGTCCTAGATGGGAGTAGTAGATTTACGGTTTATACCTGTAACGAACCGTCTCCTCGATCCTCAGAAATCGATATTCATACATCCACGGTATTCACGTGTCGTAAATCCAAGTACCGAGGAGGCAGATTATCAAGGGTGAAATAAAGATAAAAGATAGAAACACAAATTCTCACATCGCATTCAACACTTAATTATACATATGTGATCACTCCAAGTGATCCATCAGAGTCAAATACTCATCCAGCTGAGATAGCTATAATTGCTTATCCTTACATATGCTGGGACATACTAAATACACAACACAGCGGAATATAGGTAGATATCTACATATGGTACTTCATCTTCATAGCACCGAAAGACTTCTCCAAAATGCTCCTTAACATGCTCCCAAGTGCTCCTAAGTTATCCTGACTATAAGGCTGCCCAAAAAATAGGGCACCCAGAGTTTGAACAGAAAAACAAAATCCCGAGTCAGTCATGGGACTGGTGTGAGAACTCAAAGTACGATATTTTGAAAACAAAATAATTTTTCATAAGACCACACCGCACATAAACACAGAATTAGTTTTTTTACCTCATGATAACCAAATCTCTTTGTTACATAAAATTAAGGGATATTATTTTTAATGACATTCTTGAAAAACATTTCTAAATAAACTTGTTAATCTAGCCGAAATTGCTACCGTTATTAAATTCCAACATACTAGGTTCTACAAACAAAACCGCAATTTTTTATTGGAGAATGGATTTCCATATAATTGACCAAGTTAAGGGACTACCGTCGGATGGGTAGATCTCAAGATGGATGTCCCGAGGACCATAGAACATCTGCTCCCTTGCCAACACAAGACCGACCTACCTCTACACTTAGATAGTATCGAATATGTCATCTTCTGGTCATTACCGACCTTTATCCGAGACGTCTTTTAGCATATTTCCATATTAATTAATACCTGGGCAACATAACGGGTAAAATTATATCTAGAAGGTGATGATCATACCCTAATGATTGTGAACCACTTAGCCTTGCCACATCTAACCCTGTTTCGGTCATTTCCCGGTTGATGAGGTTTGAGGTAACGATTCCCTTTACACATAGCACATTTCATTCCACTTTGAATGTCAGATTGCCCTTCCACAGTCACATTACTGATTTTTACAAACGCATAACTTTTTGAGCTCGAATGTCTCGGGAAAGGGTGTTAAGATAAGAGAACGTGTCTTCTTCGCCGCCGACTGATATACATTATATAGAGATCACCCATTGTGATTTAGAATGCAACGTCGAACACTCATCCATACAAGTTCGTTCTGCGAGTGAACGAAACTGAAGGAACTTTCCTACCACATCCTGTTAGGATTAGTAGCGAATAGCCCTTGCGTTGGATATCTCATAACGAAGAGACTACTGCTACAATATGTATATTGGGAGTTTATCCCCAAATGATCAATAAGCAGCCCTTTGCTATGAAAATCCTAAATATCAATGTCTCTAACATGTTTTACTTCGAAATTTACATCAGTTCGAAGTGGTTTTCGGATAGAAATCACCCAAATCCGACCCCGGTTCCTTCGAAATCCAATCATCGACAAAAAATGATGTAATTAGATGATTGTTGATCAATTCATTCATTTCTCTTTATAAAAAATATCTTCAAGAGATTTATATCTTTATTAAATATTCCTCAAGTGAATATGAAATCATGATAGCCTTTCTTTTAAGATTTTTCAATCCTTTGGTTTATTTGAACCTTTTAAATCTTGGAATAATTCCCATTTATTTCACCTCTTATTTAGGAAAACCTTAATATAAATTTTTAGAGTATCCGGGCTTTCCCTTCAATCTATTCCACCTCTCTTCTAAAAGATAAAACGAATGTCAGGTAAGTTCAGGGCACTGGTTGCTCCATCCCTAACCTTAGTTACACACCATATTCTACCGTTTAACACGCATAAGCTGGACAAATGTACTAGTCGTTTACGCATACACCGTTTTTGTTAAGGATAATTTAAACTTCCCAATCATTATTTAAAACACTTAATTATTCTTCTAAAAACATTTATAAAAGATTAGAGAGAGGACTGTTGAGTTTAAATCCATAATTCATAAGTTATTACAAATTGTTGCAAAAGCGTTGCAAAAAGTGTTACAAAAAGTGCTTTAAAAGTTATATTCTTCAAAATGACTTTTATATCATTTAAAAATCCATCATTTCAACTTAAATCACTTTTAAAATATTTTAAAAGATTTTTAAAATTTATTTCATATTTTTAAAATATTTAAAATATCAATTTTAAACTTTGGTCACTTTACTACAAAAGCGGGTTTTCCGAAAAATTGTTTTGGACATATATTAAAATCTACAAGATGAAATCCTGATTTCCTTTCTTTCTTGGAAAAATATGGATATAATAGTTCGAAAAATTCTTATCTCGAAGAATTCAGAAGCTATATTCCACTTCGTATACTCGTTTAAACTTTGAGGCGTGAAATCGCGAGCTACCGTTACGCGACGCGCCTAGTTTTGACTTATTTTATGTTTTTCATTCAAACTCAGTGAAAACAAGTTTAAATACTTATGGAACATTTCTAAAACATATTTAACCATTTTTAAAGATATAAATAATTCCATATCGCTTTCTTTTCATTACTTTTGGAAAGTGATTTCCATGTGAAACAATGTCGTGTATACGTGACTTATTTTCATATTCATTATCAAATAACAACATATACAAATCCAAATCATAATCAACATCCATAATAACATCTCATATTATAACATTTACAACTCGCATATCACTTTAATAATATTCACAAAAATGTGTATGTATATTATGTAACTTTTCACATATGTTTCAAAGGTTGCTATTTTTTTTCAAACACTTATCAAACATCATTATTAGCAATCAAACATTATTTTTAACCATCATAACTACGAATATAGATATAGTTTAGATTTCACACTTTGTTTGGTTATTTGAACAAAAAATCGGCTATAACTCCACTACTTGATGCTTTTCGCACACGAATCCTTGCGCGCTTTGACTTGGATGGGTCAACTAGGGCTTAAGGGAGGAGGAGGTGCTTACGTCCTAGGAGGAGGAAGGAGTTTGGCTCGGCTAGGGGGTGGAGAGCGGTTGTCTATGGGTAATGAGGAGGAGAGGTAGGAGTTTTGGAGTGGTTTTAAGGTGTTTGGATGGATATTTCCCTTAGTAATTATTTTTTGGAATATTTTAGCATTATTTTATTAAGAAGATAATCCATTAGAGAGTAGAAGAAAAGCTTGGAAAATGAAGAAGAAGTTGTGTAGAAAAATGAGAGAAAGTGGTGCTTATTTATAGAAATTTTTTGGATTAAAATAATATTTATAAAAAGACTAAAATATCCTTACTTGTAAATAAAGTATGCACTTAATTTTCAACCCTTAACATCATGATTCACATCACAACTTTAAGTCACTTTCACTTAAGAAGTAAGTAAAGAATATAATGATTTTTTGCTTTTGAAATGACATGTTTTGTCTCTATTAGTGTACTTTTGCTAAGGATATTTTCTAGAATTTCCTAAGGATAAGTAGCAAAAGTAAACTTGATTAACTAATTGTTAATTACTTACATGTATTAAATTGTGCACAAGTATATGTACATAAAGGTGCAATGATGTTTCAACAACTTTTATTTGATAAAAGTTGATTTTTGACAAAATGTTTTACGGTCATATTTTGACATTTTAGTTAAACTATTTATTTATGTAAACCAAATTTAAAAATAAATTTATATAACGCTATTTAAAAAATAAAAATACTCATAAATAAAATAATATAATTTATTTAACCATTGAAACTTAGTTTTCTAAAATTAGGATTTAGTCACTTTTGTTAATATAAGCAAATGTTACTATCTCTATGTACATTTCTATTTCCAATCATATCTAATATTGTTTAAATTGTAAAAACTTTATATTTTATATTTAAAAATCACTTTGAATGCTATATTTTGAGGTGGTCAAACTCTAGGTCGTTACATTCTCCCATACTCAAAAGAAATTTCGTCCTCGAAATTAGATAAGAAGAAAATAACTCACAAGAAAATATATATTCGATAAGGTGGAATATGTAAAATAAGTGACTACACCATAGGCGGTGAGTACACTTAATCAATAGATAAAGTCTATACATCGATCCTAAACTCAGGATATGCCTTCTTCATTATTTCCTCTATTTTTCACGTGCGATCCTCTTCATCTCCACTACATTGGACCTTGACTAAACGTACGACCTTCCTCCTTGATCGTTTCTCATCTTGATCAACGATTTGAACAGGTCGCCTAGTAACTGCTAAATTGGGTTCTATCTCTACGTCTTCTTGAGCAACTATTTCTATGATTTCTTGTGGATCATATACATGCTTCTGTAAATGTGATACGTGAAAAACATTGTGTACACCAGACAATCTTTCAGGCAATTTTACTCGATAAGCTAGTGGGTTGATTCGTACAAGAATAGGAAATGGTCCAACATATCGAGGTTCTAACTTTCCAGCTCTTAGAAACCTCACCACTCCCCTCATCAGAGAGACTTTCAAAAAGATTTAATTTCCAACTGAGAATTTCAGATTTCTATGTCTTTGATCTGCATAAATCTTCTATCTACTTTGGGCTTCTTTTAGCTTATTTCTAATCATATCAACTTTTTCTAAAGCTTCTCGTATCATATTTGGGCCCAGTATTAACCAATCTCTCGTTTCTATCCAACAAGCTGGCAATTTCCACAGATGGCCATACAAAGCTTCATATGTTGCCATACCGATACTTGCTTGATAGATATTGTTGTAGGAGAACTCTACTAAATGCAAATGATTTTTCCAAGAACCTCCAAAGTCTAGAATACACGCTCTTAAAAGATCTTCCAAAATGCGGTTGACCCTTTCCATCTATCCATCAGTTGGGGGTGATAGGTAGTGCTTATATTTAGCCTTGTTCCTAAAGCGATCTGTAATGCTTCTCCAAACTGAGTAGTAAAGATTAGATCCCCGTTGCTCAATCTACTGCTCGAAACTCCATGCAATTGGATAATCTCCTTCATATATATATATCTGCAAGGCTTGCAGCAGTTCTTGTTCGCTTTACTGGAATAAAATGTGCACTCTTTGGTTAATCGATCAATGATTACCCAAATGCCTTCATTTCCTTTTCTTTTTTGAGGTAAGGCATCAATGAAATCTATAGATATTTAATCACATTTCCAAGCTAGAATCTCTAAAGGTTGAAGTAATCCTACAATTTTCTACTGGTCACTTTTGACTTGTTGACAATTGGCGTATTTGCTAACATAAATAAATATGTCCCTCTTCATGCTTTTCCACCAAAATGTACGTTTCGTATCTTTGTACATTTTTTTGAATTCCCGGATGTATATTAAGTTTAGATATCTGGAACACAAATTCTTCCATTTAATCGCAATACTTCATGGTTATCTATTTTAAAGCTTGAATTTCTTTGTTCTTCAGCTATTATGATGTATTTCTCAAATTGTTTATCTTTCCCTTGTTTACTAGCGATTCTTTCTAGAAGAGTTGGAATTACTACCAAATAAGAAATAAAAACATACGTCCTACTCAACGCATCAGCTACCACATTGGCTTTTCTGGGGGTATATAGAATATCTGGATCGTAAGATGCAAGAAATTCTTACCAACGTTGATTTATCATATTTAAATCCTTTTTGATGAATAGGTATTTGGAAGATTTGTGGTCTGTAAAGAGTTTGAATTTTACATCCAACAAATGATGCCTCCATATTTTTAAAGCGAATACAACGGCTAATAATTTGAAGTCATGTGTTGATGTCTACTTGCGTAAGCAATCACCATCTCATCTTGCATTAAAATTGCACCAACTCCTTCTCTACAAGCATCTGTATAAACGGTCAATCCACTATTTCCATCTATATTTTCTAAAACTGGAGCAGTTGTCAAACTCTTCTCCACAAGCTTCTTCACATTTAGGTGTGATAACCCTGATTTTTGTGAAGTAATGATTTAAATTAGTTTATGTTTGTTTTAAAATTACATTGAAAAATAGATAGGAATAGAAACTATTTTGCAAGTGTATGGTTTAAATATAAATGTGCACACAAGATGGTGCACACATTTTTCTGTGTGATAAAATAGGCAACAGTTAATATATATGTTAGGATAAATAAATTACAAATACATATGTAGGCAGATATGATCAGGTCTTTAAAAAGTTTGTCATAAAGAAAACAAATATATATAGGTAGAAATAGTAAATACATGCAGAAAGTATAAGATATTTAAAATTATTTAAAGAAAGAAAATTAAAAAGACATAGGCAAAAATAAGCATACATATGTTATACATATACAGAGGCAAGCATTGCAGGTAAAAAAAAGAAGAGAGAAAAACAAAGCTTGCATGGAAATGGTATGAACCCTTAAATAAACACTTTATCCATTTCCAGCAATTCTTTTTGCTTAGGAAAAATTAAAGTCATGCATATAACATGACCCGGGGTAAGATTAAAAGAATAAGGTTTATTTTCTAGAAAAATATAACAAGGACCATATACCCATTTCTTTTATGAATCAAGTGTAAGGAAGATCATATTATGGGGTAAAACTGACATTGGGTAATTCCATAAAACCCTAGTAACAGCCAGGGTTTATATAAGGAGGCGTAGTGTAGTGAGATCATACACATTTGCTCTTCATGACCTAAAGGAAAAATAAAAACATAAGCCAGAAAAAAATAAGGAGCACTGGACATTAGCGTTAGAGGAAGGTAGAGGATTAAAAGAAAAGAAAGGCTTAGGAAAATGGAATTAAAGTGAGTAACCTCACTGAAAACTTTGGCATTAAGTCCTGAATATTGAGGCAGCCTATTTGAATTAATAATTCACTTTTGCATGTTATGTTCATTTTATGATTTGATGACTTTGGTTTGTTAATGACCTGTTCAAGTGTAAAACCCTTCATAGTGACTTACCCAAAAATAAGAGTCATGGATTTCATGTTTAAAATGTTTATATGTGATGTGAATTAACTTTGAGATGGAGTGATTTCATTTTATGGGTTTTCTTCATAAAGTTATTTATTAAATTCCCAGGGTTCATGTTATAGATATATGGTCTGAAAATGGAAGGAAATATGGGGCTACAACATTGTGTTGTTGCTTATGTCTCATGTTAACTGAAACAAAGGAAAATGTAGAAGTGCAATGTTATACATGTGCCGAGCTTCTATGTTTTATGAACTACCCAAATCAAAGTATATACTTATGGTTTAGCCAGATCTTCAAGATTAATAAGGATCTGATTGAACCAGAGGTAAGAGGAGATAGCCTGTAAACTATTTATGACCATATGTTTATAACTTGATCCATTGAAACCCATAGGCAAAAATAATATGCTAAGAAATCACATCTGTTTTCATGAGTAAATGTTTGCTTCTGAGAACACGACTTACCAATCTCTGGATGAATACATGTTGGTTGAATTGTTTTTTTTTCTGATTGAAAAGTGAGATGCAGAGGGGATTAGCACAATTATGAAAAAAAAGAAATAACACTTAGTAATTTAACTATGGACTTTGGATCTTAGGGCTACAAAATATAGCTTGGCAAGGTGAACATTGCAAGCTTACACATGGTATATTTATACCCAGGGGCCTGAGTGTGCTCGGTTAACAGAGAGATGTCCCAGGCAGTGTGTGGTTTAACAAGAGAAAGTAGCTAAAGACCATATGACACTTGATAGTGAACAATGGAAATAGGTTCAGGTGAGGCTTGGGTGAAGTCCCCGATGGCCAGTAAATTTGTAAAGGGGGCTTGATGACTGAATTGATGATTGCATTGGTTGGTTTATGATGTTTTATTGGTGAATCTTATGATTGTTTTCTCTGAACTAAACCACTTGGATCATACATAATTTGTGTTGCACTGATATGAAGGCACATGCCTCACAAAAACATGCACAAAGATGATACTGAGTTTCTTAATTCATTTAAAGTATTTGAATATAAAGAAAAGTCATATAAAATCATGTTTTTAGGTAGATTACTCATACCAGACATTAGTCTGACCCTTGTGTGTTTATGCACCATTGGGTGTCTCATATTTGTATGAGGCAGTCCATGGTGATTATGCAGGAAAATAGGAATTTCATTGATCAAGCTTTGGATGAGTTAGATGCATAGGGAATTGGATGCTATATTTACAGACTTGCTGAAGTTAAAATAGATGTTTATGCCAAATTTATGTTAAGCTATGTTGTTTAAGTTGCTTAGAAAAACCAATGTATTGTTATTTGCTGTTTTGTAAGTATTGGACATAAATGGGTATTTCAGCTGAAACTTATGGGTTTTATTTTAAAAAATGTTTCTCTAAGTAATGAAGTTTTTTTAAACTTTCTGATTAATTAATTTATAATGATAGGTAACCTGAGATTGTAAGGATTTATAAACTAAATCAACAACTAGGTATTTGGCATGAGAAATTCATGTTTACAGATGATAGAAAATATGGCAAATAAAGGCTTTGAGTCACTTTAGAAAGAAAACAGAATAAAACGTATTTTGGCCAAGAATAGAAGCAAGTTGAATAAGTCTAGTATGACCATTTACTGAGCCTAGGTTCAACCAGCACCAAAAGCTTTAAACTCAATTTTCAGGGAAGTTTAATAACCCAAACATAGGGTAGACTCAATTATTTTTAGACTAACAATTTTCTTAAAAATTAGGCGCTAAAATCTTCCTGTGAATATACATGCACACACATGCACAATTAAAAACACAGTTCATACAATAATAAAATTATGGGAAATCATACAAAATGTTAAGTCTAGAAGGTATGAAATCAATAGTTATGCAGAAATAAGTATGACTGGGAAAATCTGCTTTCAAAAACACTTTTGCTATGTGGGGAATCACTTAATGATCTCCAAACAGATTTTCTGCTTCCAAATTTTTGTACTTTGATTTAAAATAGAAAGTATTATATATACATTTTTCATATATGTAACTTTAAGATAATTTGAGCACAGCAATATTTCTATATTGGATTAAAGATCCTGGAAAGAATAAAAATTAGAGAATGATATTCTCTTGATTAGAGGACCACAGCATGTTTAAAAGAAAAAATTTAGGGTAAGGGAGTGGGTCCTCTCATTTGGTATCAGTGCTATGTTGTTAAACAACATAGCAAAATTTTGTATGAACTTGTTTCCATTAGATGTATAGGGGTGTTGACTGCTTTGGATGCTTTGTTTTGTTAGTGCTTACACTATTAATATCTATTATGACAGAATAGTGATAGATTAAAATGAATTAATCTATAGAGTATTAGGAAAAACAGACTAACCTAAGTGTTATATCCATAGAGCTATGGCAGGAACCAGACATCAAAATGTAGGAACAATTGAACCACCCGTGGTGAATGTGCAACAATTCATGAGAGCCATAAGGGATGGAGTAGGCAACAGGCAGGAAAATCCACATGAGGAGCTTTCCAAACTACTCAAGACTTTTACCAACCTTGGAGGCAAAACTTTTGATGGCACAGAAGGAGTTATCGGAGTTCAAAATTGGCTCAGGATTTTGGATAGAATCTTTGCAGACATGCAAGTAGAAGACCAAAGGAAGAGGCAAATTGCATCTAGGAAATTGAGAGGAGCAGCTTTGGATTGGTGGGAGGTTATCATAGCTGGAATACCTGAAGGAGAAGTGACATGGGATCAATTTAAAGCAATGCTGGAAGGTAGATTTGTCCCTGCATCGGCCAAGGAATCTTTGCTAGAGGAATTTATCAAATTAAGGCAAGGGACAATGAATGTCACTGAGTATACTTAGAAGTTTGAATCATTGGCAAAGTATAGTACAGTACTCATCACTACTGAGGAGGCTAAGAATGGCAGATATATTCAAGGGCTGAACCCTAGCCTTAGTAGAGCCATGCTACCATAAAAGGACAGGACTTTTGATCAAGTTTTGGATTTGACTTTGAGCATTGAACAACATGATAAAGCTAGAGAGAATTTCAGGGCATTCAAGAATAACCAAAACAAGAAGGGAAAGGGTAAATTTCACCCTTATGATAAGAAGAAAACAGATATAGCTTCCACCAAGAAACCAGAAGAAGTCAGGGCTGCTGAAATTAAGAAGAAGATTACTTGTTATAACTGTGGCCAAGAGGGGCATATGAAGAATAGATCCACAAATGTTAGGCCTGCATCCTTCAAATGTCATCATTGTGGGAAGGAAGGTCACATAAAGAGGAATTGTCCAGATTTTAAGCAAGGAAAATTAGGGGCTTTGGATGGAAAAGGCAAGGCAGCTGAGGGATCAAGTGTTGAAAAGCATGGTCAAGTTGAAGGTACTTTGCTTATTCACTCAATACCTTTTGCGGTAGTGTATGATACTGGGGCTACACACTCATTGATCTCCCATGATATTGCACAACAATTAAAATTGAATTGTATGATTGTTGATAAGCCACTGTTAATTAGAAGCCCTATAGGTAGTTCATGTGTTCTGGGTATGATATGTATGCAACTAGGGTTAAATATAGGAGGACATGTGTTTGAGTCAGACCTATATGTGTTGCAATATCCGGGCATAGGGATTATTCTAGGATTGGTTGAGTAGATATAAGGCTATCATAAATATGGAGACATCTACCATATCATTGAAAGTTTCTGATGAACAAAGAATAGTTGTTCTTTGTGAGTCAAACAAGAATAGAAGTATAACCAACCTTTTTACATTGTCTAATGAAAACCCATGCTGCATTAGAAGAAATCCCCACAGTGAATCAATATATAGATGTGTTTGGTGAAGTTAGGGGAGTTCCAAACCATAGGCCAGTTGAGTTTTCAATCAAAATAATTCCAAGAGCTAGCCCAGTGGTTAAAAGACCAACCAGAATGAGGCCTAAGGAGTTGATGGAACTGAAAAAGCAATTGGTTGAACTAGAAGAAAAAGGTTTTATTAGACCCAGTAGCTCATCATGGGGAGCACCAGTAGTCTTTGTTAAGAAACAAGATGGATCCCTTAGGTTATATATTGACTATAGGGAATTAAATAAAGTCACAGTTAAAAATAAATATCCCTTACCAAGAATTGATGATCTCTTTGATCAATTGAGTGGTGCAAAAATATTTTCTAGGCTTGATTTAGCTTCAGGCTTTCATCGGATGAAGGTAGAAGAGGAAAGCATTAAGTATACAGCCTTTAACACAAGATATGGACTTTATGAATTTTTATTATTGCCATTTGGCTTGACAAATGCTCCTTCCTATTTTGTTGATTTGATGAATAGGATTTTTAGAGAATACTTGGATAAGTTTGTATTGATATTTATTGATGACATACTAATTTATTCTAAGTCAGTTAGAGAGCATGAAAATCATTTGCATATGGTATTCAAGAAACTGAGGCAGGAAGACTTAAAAGCTAAATTTTCAAAATGCACTTTTTGGCAAAATGAAGTGAATTTTCTAGGTCACATTTTATCAGAAAAAGGAATATCTGTGGATCCCAATAAAGTCATTGCAGTGCAAGCTTGGAAAAGGCCTACTAATGCCACTGAGGTCAGATCATTCATGGGAATGGCTGGTTACTATAGAAGGTTTATAAAAGATTTTGCAAAAATTTCAATCCCATTAACCAGATTGACTAGGAAAAATCAAGTGTTTACTTGGACTAAAGAGTGTGAGAAAGCCTTTGGGAAATTAAAGGAAGCACTAGTACAAGCTCCAATCCTTAAAGTGCCTGAAGGAAATGAAAACTTGGTGGTGTATACTGATGCAAGTAGACAAGGGCTTGGGGCTGTATTGATGCAACAACATCAAGTGATAGCTTATGCTTCTAGGCAGTTGAAACCAAGTGAGGTAAGATATGCTACTCATGACCTTGAATTGGCTGCTATAGTGTATGCTCTTAAGCTTTGGAGACACTACCTATTAGGGGAAAAATTTGAAGTTTATACAGACCATAAGTCACTTAAATATTTGTTTTCACAAAAAGAATTAAATATGAGGCAGCAAAGGTGGATTGAACTCCTAGTCTCATATGATTTTGAAATATTTTACACCCCTGGTAAGGCTAATAAAGTAGCAGATGCCCTAAGTAGACAACATGCTAACATGGCTAGATCGATGATAAAAGAGTTTAACACTTTATCATTATTAATTGATTTACAGATAGAAAGTGATAATATAGAAAACATGAGCTTATGCAGTGAGAATGTAGAAATGGGAAAATTAAGTTTTATTACTCTGGGGTCAGAATTGAAGAATAAAGTTGTAAAGCTACAAGACCCAGATCCATTTTGATTTGAAAAGAAAACTCATATATTAAATGATGAGGCAGTGGAAGGTTTTTAGTTGAATGATCAAGGCCATTTGAAGAAAGGAAAAAGAATATGTGTTCCAGCAATTGATGAGTTGAAGCAAGAAATCTTGGATGCTTACCACAAAAGCGAATACACTATACACCCAGGAAGCACAAGAATGTATCACAACCTCAAGAGGGATTATTGGTGGAGTGGTATGAAGAGTGCAGTGGAAACCCATGTATCTAAATGTATGGTTTGCCAACAGGTGAAGGCTGAGTATCAAAGACCCTTAGGGATGCTTCAACCTTTGCAAATACCACAGTGGAAATGGAAAGACATATCAATGGATTTCATTGATGGTTTGCCTAGAACTAGGAGGGGAAATGATAGTATTTGGGTAGTGGTTGATTGGTTAACCAAGTCAGCCCACTTTATACCAGTAAAATCAGAAAGAAATGCAAGTACACTAGCCCAGTTGTTTATTAAGGAAGTAGTCAGACTGCATGGTATACCAAAGACTATAGTAAGTGATAGAGATACCATCTTCACTTTAAAATTTTGGCAGAGTTTTCACAAGGAAATGGGGACTGATTTATGCTTAAGCACAGCATACCATCCTCAATCTGATGGCCAAACAGAAATTGTGAACAAATTGCTCGAAGACATGTTAAGAGCTTGTGTATTGGATTGGGGAGGAAGTTGGGAGGATCATATCTTTTTAGCTAAATTGGCATACAACAATAGCCATCATAATAGCGTAGACATGGCACCCTTTGAAGCTCTCTATGGGAGACCACGTTTATCACCATCAAGTTGGCTTGAATCTGGGGAAAAAGTGGTCTTAGGACCAGAAAATGTGAAGGAAACTTCTGAGAAGATAGCTTTGATCAGAAAAAGAATTGCTTCTGCCCAAGATAGGCAAAAGAAATATGCAGATCAAAGAAGGAAGGCAGTACAATATGATGTTGGAGATTATGTATTTATCAAAATATCACCCATGAAAAAGGTTCTAAGTTTTGGGAAACAAGGAAAGTTGATTCCTAGATATATAGGGCCACACAAAATTTTAGAAAGAATAGGAACTGTAGCCTATAAGCTAGAGTTGCCAGCAGAAATGAGAGCAATGCATGATGTTTTTCATGTGTCTCAACTTAGAAGATGGGTTCATGATAAAGAGGCAATCCTAAAATCCTCTAAGGATGTGCAGATTGATCCCAGAATGATCTATGAAAAGGAGCCAATGGGCATAGTTGCTAGAGAAATCAAGAAATTGAGAAACAAAGAAATTAAACTAGTGAAAATGCAATGGAGTCTAGACCCAAATGATTGCACATGGTAAGTGGAAGATAAAATCGGAAATGATTACCCACAACTATTTGATTAAATAAAAGGTATAATATATATACTGATGAATGTTTTGATTGAATTGCATTGTGATTTTGGTTTTGATATGCCTAGAGTTTAATCAAATGATTGGCTTGAGAATGGTTTGAGATCAGAAAAGTTGATTTTCTGGATAAATGATATTTAAGTTAAGTATGAGAGAATTGTGGGACACAATTCCTAATAAGGAGGGATATATGTGATAACCCTGATTTTTGTGTAGTAATGATTTAAATTAGTTTATGTTTGTTTTAAAATTACATTGAAAAATAGATAGGAATAGAAACTGTGTTGCAAGTGTATGGTTTAAATATAAATGTGTACACAAGATGGTGCGCACATTTTTTTGTGTGATAAAATAGGCAACAGTTAATATATATGTTAGGATAAATAAATTATAAATACATATGTAGGCTGATATGATCAGGTCTTTAAAAAGTTTGGCATAAAGAAAACAAATACATATATAGGCAGAAATAGTAAATACATGCAGAAAGTATAAGATATTTAAAATTATTTAAAGAAAGAAAAATAAAAAGACTTAGGCAAAAATAGACATACATATGTTATACATGTACACAGGCAAGCATTGCAGGTAAAAAAAAAAAAAAGAGAAAAACAAAGCTTGCGTGGAAATGGTATGAACCCTTAAATAAACACTTTATCCATTTCCAGCAATTCTTTTTGCTTAGGAAAAATTAAAGTCATGCATATAACATGACCCGGGGTAAGATTAAAAGAATAAGGTTTATTTTTTGGAAAAATATAACAAGGACCATATACCCTTTTCTTTTATGAATCAAGTGTAAGGCAGATCATATTATGGGGTAAAACTGACATTGGGTAATTCCATAAAACCCTAGTAACAGCCAGGGTTTACATAAGGAGGCTTAGTGTAGTGAGATCATACACGTTTTCTCTTCATAACCTAAAGGAAAAATAAAAAAATAAGCCAGAAAAAAATAAGGAGCACTGGCCATTAGAGTTAGAGGAAGGCAGAGGATCAAAAGAAAAGAAAGGCTTAGGAAAAAGGAATTAAAGTGAGTAACCTCACTGAAAACTTTGGCATTAAGTCCTCAATATTGAGGTAGCCTATTTGAATTAATAATTCACTTTTGCAAGTTATGTTCATTTTATGATTTGATGACTTTGGTTTGTTAATGATCTGTTCAAGTGTAAAACCCTTCATAGTGATTTACCAAAAAATAAGAGTTATGGATTTCATGTTTAAAATGTTTATCTGTGCTGTGAATTAACTTTGAGATGGAGTGATTTCTTTTTATGGGTTTTCTTCATTCATGTTATAGATATATGGTCTGAAAATGGAAGGAAATATGGGGCTTCAACATTGTGTTGTTGCTTATGTCTCATGTTAAATGAAACAAAGGAAAATGTAGAAGTGCAATGTTATACATGTGTTGAGCTTCTATGCTTTATGAACTACCCAAATCAAAGTATATACTTATGGTTTAGCCAGATCTTCAAGATTAATAAGGATCTGATTGAACCAGAGGTAAGAGGAGATAAGCAGTAAACTATTTATGACCATATATTTATAACTTGATCCATTGAAACCCATAGGCAAAAATAATATGCTAAGAAATCACATCTATTTTCATGAGTAAATGTTTGCTTCTGAGAACACGACTTACCAATCTCTGGATGAATACATGTTGGTTGAATTGTTTTTTTTTTTCTGATTGAAAAGTGAGATGCAGAAGGGATTAGCACAATTATGAAAAAAAAAGAAATAACACTGTCAATACTTCTATACTTACTTATATTTATTTTCAGCCATGGCTTCCAGATCTAGATCTGGAGATTAGGGTTTTTTCCTATTCTCCTTTTTCTTTCGATTCTTCCATCATCTTATTCATTCTTAATTGTCTTCAATTCTTTCTCCTCTAAACAATGGGATCACTGCGTGATGAAGAAGGCTGGGAGGAGGTGAGAAGGAAAAGGGGCAAACTTCCAGCTCCTAGTGGTCCTGAAACCCGACTCAATATGGGAGGTCTCAGATCGAACAAAAATGGGTTCACATCTGATCGGAATCTGAGGAATAAGGTTCAGGCGGCTGCAGGTCTAACAAAAACAAAATCTAAAAAATTAACAAAGCAGGCCGCCTCGCAGACAGGAAGCTATCCGAAAATTAAATTCACCGTCTCAGAGAACGCTAAAAAATTCTCTTATAGTGAGACAGTGAAAATTGGTGCAGTTGGAGACATAGGTAACCTAGATCTTGAATTTATTGAACCCACAATAGTAGATGGCAAAAGGATTGGTACACTTACAGCTGATGCTATCAAAGAAGCAGAGGGTGGATGGGATCTATGTATTCTATTGTATGTTGTTGGATATAAACCTTGGCTTAAGACATTTGAAGGATACACCAAAAGAGTTTGGTCAACTCAAAAGCCGTTCTCTGTCCATTCCAGGAATAATGGATTCTTTGTGGTGAGATTTGGTTCGGAGGAAGACTGTAGCAAAATCTTGAAATCAGGTCCATGGTTTATGGACAGGAATTTGATAATCATGAAGCGCCTTTCACCTGATATGAAAACAGATAGAGATCTACTTACATCTTTGCCAATGTGGGTTAGACTTCTTGGTCTAAGTTTTAAGCTGTGGGGTAATAAAGCTATCAGTGCGCTAACAAGTACTATTGGAATCCCAATAAAGATGGACGAGGCAACAAAAAACAAAAATAGATTAGCTTATGCCAGAGTATTGATAGAGGTTAATGCAACCTATGGTATGCCTAACAGCATTGTTGGTATGGATGAGGAAGGGAGGAGCTTTATACAGGAAGTGGAATATGAAAACCCTCCGCCTATTAGTGACAAGTGTATTTGTTTTGGCCATATATCTGAGGAATGCCCTATGACCAAGTCATGGGTTCCTAAAAAGAACCAAGTCAATGATTCTATCGAAGAAAACATTGTAGAAGCAAGCAAGGAAGTCATGGAGGTAGGAGGAAAGGATAACACAGTGGAACAGGATAATCAGGTGCATGAAGAAAGTCCCAATGAATGTCAAAACGCGGAGCTTATGGGTGGTATGCGTCCATCTGAGGGAATCACAAGGAATAACGAGGAGATGGTCTCAAACGAAGAGGATGGAAGTCAAACTATGTCGAAGGTGATGGAGACAACGAGTAATTTAGTTCAAATCTCTGAGGCCAGAATAGATGGTGATCTGAGAAATGATGAATCGACCAACGTTACGGAAGACAATGAATTAAAAACACCTCCTCCGAAATCTCCCCCAAATCAAATTATTATTTTTAATCGTCCTTCGCCTATATCGAATAATAATACACTTTCTACAAATTTACTTCCTACTGATATTTGTATTGAAAATTGTCTTATTAATAATGTTAATTATATGAGAGGTTCTGAACAATGTAATTATATGCAGGTACAGGAAGAGCTCGACCAGGATTCAGGATCGAAAGAACTGGAAAAGGAACAATATACATATGATAATATAGAGTTTACTCAGGGGGAACGGGATATCCCTTAGACTCAGGACAAAGAATATGAGAACGTGATTAAGGATAAACTTGTTCGTAAAAACCCCAAGTGGGTTCAGATGCTAGGCATTACTGAAGAAGATATAGAGGAGTCCTCTAGTAGAAAGTCACAGAGGACTCGGAACAACAAAGTATAATGACGATTGCTTGTTGGAATGTGAGGGGGTTTCATAACCCTAACAGAATGAAAGAAGTGAGAAATATTATTGACAAGTATAAAATAAGTTGCTTTGGTATTTTAGGAAATAAGATGTTGTTATCAGACATCTTGAACCTAGAAAGACTTATAGATAACGGGTGGAAAATTATAAGCAATGTCTCCTGTTATTATAAATGTAGAATTATCATCCTTATCGACAGAAGTTATTGGGATTTTAACTTCATTAGTATGAGCGACCAACATATCACTCTTGAGTTGGTTAACAATTTGAAATTTAAATGTAATTTATCCTTTATCTACGCTCAGAATTTTACTAATCTGAGGACGAAGTTATGGGAGAATTTGTGAGAAGATGCTATTAATATTTTTAGACCGTGGTTAGTACTTGGAGATTTTAATTGTATTCGTAGTACTTCTGAAAGAAAGGGAGGTAACCCAGTTCCATTTGAAAAACTGTTTGAATTAGATGATTTGTCTAATTATACAGGACTTCAAGAAATTGACATTAAAGGTTTTGAATTTTCTTGGTGGTCTGGCCCAAGTCGAAACATATTTTCAAAAATTGATAGGGTCTTTGCTAATTTAGAATGGATCAACTTATTTCCAGACTTAACGACCTTCTATTTACCTCCCTCGGTGAGCGACCATAATGCAATCATAGTCTCTCTTTTTTCCAAACCTAGAAACAAGAATAGACCTTTTAGGTTTATGAATCACTGGTCTCTATGTGATCAATACTTCCCTCTCATTGAGAGAAAGTGGACTTCTAACCACGAAGACAGACCGTTATTTCAACTCTTATATATACTCAAGAATATTAAGAAAGAGCTAAAGATTTGGAGCGCTAATATAAGGAATACCAAACAGGAGGTTCAAGTTCAAAGAGAGACCTGCTCTAGACTCCAAAAACTTTTGGAAACATCAAATGATCAAAATCTAGTCCTAGAATTCCATAATGCCAAAATTAAACTGGATATGGCACTCAAAAAGGAGTATCTGGATACCAAGCAAAAGGCCAAATGCGATTGGTTGAGGATGGGAGATGAGGCTTCTTCTTTCTTTCATGCTAAAATGTCTAGCAGAAGAGGTAAAAATTGCTTGACTAACATTGAAGTAGATGGCAAAGTAGAGACAGACGACAAATTTGTCGACTCGGCTATTAACTTCTACAAACGCATTTTTAACCGTCCGCTAGAAAATAAATTCCCAGAAGTTGTTTGTAAAACGATTATCACTGAATATGGTGCTAACTTCTTGAACGACGGTATTTCTATGGATGAAATTAAACTTGCATTATGGGACATTAAAGATACATCTTCTCCAGGTCCAGATGGTTTTAACGCTAAGTTTTTCAAAATACACTGGCATCTCTCGAAAGACATTATTTTCAAAGCATTGAATGATGTTTTCCAAAAGGGTTTAATAATCAAAGAATGGAATCATACTTTCTTACATTTGATTCCTAAAAAAGTCCATTCAACTTGTATTCAAGATTTTAGACCCATCGCTTGTTGTAATACTGTTTATAAGATTTTCACCAAAATTCTTTGTAGTAGACTGGTCCCTTTTTTGAATAAGTTGATATCCCTGAATCAGATGGCATTTATAAAAGGAAGATCAATAGGGGATGGAATTCTGTTCGCACATGAAATTATTAGAGGCCTAGGCAGAAAGGATAATAAATATATGTGCATCAAAGTTGATTTAAAGAAAGCATATGATTCGATTAATCGAGCTTTTGTTATACACATATTAATTAGCCTGGGTTTCCCAGGAAAATGGGTGAATGTTATTAACAACATCATATCGAATCCTATGTTCTCACTCATAGTTAATGGGGAATCACACGGAATTTCAAGAGTTCAAATGGCCTTAGACAAGGCGACCCAATCTCTCCCATTCTATTTACATTGGTCATGGAATATTTTACGCTATTAATAGATGACAAAGTAAGAGAAGGTCAAATCTCCCCAATAACAGAATTTGATAACAACTTGACACACATCATTTACGCAGACGATATTATAATCTTTACTAAAGCCAATGCACAATCAGCAAAGGCCATTAGTGATGTTTTTCAAACTATGGGAAGAGTGTCAGGCCTGGAACTCAGTTGTGAAAAATCTAATGTTTTCTTTGGGAAAGGGGTTGATACGTGCTCGGAGATTAGCAATATCCTTAATATTCAGCAGTCGGATTTGCCTATAAGATATCTGGGAATACCATTGTCTAGTGTGAATTTAAGGGATAAGGATTGTGCGCTATTGATAGAAAAAATCAAGTTAAGAATTGGAGGATGGGAGAATAAGATGCTGAGTCTAGCTGGGAGACTCGAACTTATTAAATCTACCATTTACCCAATAATACAATTCTGGATGCAATGTTTTTGTCTCCCAATCTCTACAATCCAAAAAATTAAACATTTAATCCTTAACTTTCTTTGGAAAAGTCGTAGCAGTAAAATTCCTTGGGAAATATTGTGCAGACAAAAAGAAGAAGGTGGAATGGGTCTGAGAGACTTAGAAGAGATGAATCGGGCGTTATGCATTAAATTGATTTGGAAAATTATAAATGCAGAAGGAATTTGGGCGGAACTTATGCGTTGTAAATACATTGGGCATAAAAGCTTTTGGGAAATTAATCAACGCTCGGACGATTCGGGAGTGTGGAAATTTATCTTAAAAAATAGACATGTCGCCCTGAAATGTCTTTCGCTCAATATAGATGATGGTAAAACTACTTCTTTATGGTACGATCCATGGTTGCATGGTAGTTCTATAATGGAACGTATAGGTAGAGACACTGCATTCAGAACTGACACAGATAATCTTCTTCTAAGTAAAATTATTCAGAAAGGAGAATGGAGGTGGGACTCTTGTAGCTTCTTATTTCAATTCCATGCAGAGATAGAAGGCGTTATAATTCACAGGGAAAGGGATTTTTGGTCTTGGAAGTGTACGAAGAATGGAACATACCAGTTCAAAAATGTTTGGAACATGATTCATACCAGTTTTGAAAACAAATATTGGTCGAATTTGGTCTGGAACAAGATCCACGTTCCAAAAATGGCGGTGTGCCTTTATAAAGCCATTAATGACTATCTATTGACAAAAGATAGATTGCTTCAGAAGCAGATAGTTGTGGATCCCTATTGTGCTTTCTGTAATAATCACATTGAAACTATAGATCATCTATTTTTTCAATGTGATTATACGGAAAAAAATTGGTACTGGAGTTGTAATTTTTTTTTTCAATTCACCAAAAAATGTGTTGTCCTTCTCTTTAAAGGAAGATTTGCAGAAAATCGTTTCTATTTCAAATACAAATAATCTCAGTTCAGTCTTGTTTCAACTATCTTTATCTATTGGTGTTTGGCATATATGGAAAGAAAGAAATGATAGAATATTTCAAAATAGGTTCTCAGACAGTACACAGATATGTAACAGAATTCATCAAACCATGAGCATCAGAATGTCAAAATCCAAATATTTTAAAAACATCACTGGCATGGATGAGAAAATAATTATGAAATGGGGATATACCTCCCAACGCTGAATTGGGGTACTCTCTGCATTATCATATGTCGCGTTCCCGCTCTCATTCTTCAATCTTTGAACCCTGATTTAGCTCAACATCTACCTGTATTATTTACATTGACCTCACCTCCTCTCTTTTAATTTACATTTTAATAAACATTTAATAATACATTTTGATGTAGTTTGTTAAGTTGCAGAATATCTTTCCTTGGGTAGCTTTGAATTCTGATGACACCCTCTGCTTTCCTGGATTGACCGACATTCAAACAACATGATTAGTCCACACAATCAAATATATTGTTCTCATTTCAGTATTACAGTGACTTATCTGGTTGTTCAGTTGGAGAAGAATCAGTCATCTGGCCTCATCTATGCTGGTTGTAGCACATAAGTACCTGCCTTCGACTCAGATCTGGTTGTATTTCATATAAAGCTTAAAGACTTCACCTTTGGGGTTTAAATCACTTATCTTCTTCAGATCTGGGACATACGAGATAAAGAGCTTCATAACTGCTAGATTTGTTAACTTGTCTTCTTTCATAGTTGCAAGATCTGGTCAATATGGTGCCTCGTCGAGATAATTGAAGTAGTTGAGTAAAACTTTAACTACAGCGGCAGATTAGATTGAAGAGAATGTTACCATTCTCTTCTTGCCTCCATTAATGGGAATTTTTTCGGAGTTGGTTTAATTAAGGAGTTAGAAGTAAAACATGCCTTATTTACTTGTGAGCATTCGAGAAACTTCCACGCATGGGCTCTGATATAGTTTCGTTCGGCCTTGTACCGTTTAATTATATTAAGGCCTGTTTAGTTATTGTTTTTTTCTATGTACATTGTGACCTTGCCTTATGGCATTTGTATTTTGATTTATACAATTCGTAATAGAAAAGTTTGAACCCGTTTTCAAAAAAGAAAAGAAATAACACTTAGTAATTTAACTAAGGACTTTGGATCTTAGGGCTACAAAATATAGCTTGGCAAAGTGAACATTGCAAGCTCACACATGGTATGTTTATACCCAGGGGCCAGAGTGTGCTGGGTTAATAGAGAGATGTCCCAGGCAGTGTGTGGTTTAACAAGAGAAAGTAGCTAAAGACCATATGACACTTGATAGTGAACAATGGAAATAGGTTTAGGTAAGGCTTGGGTGAAGTCCCTGATGGCCAGTAAATTTGTAAAGGGGGCTTGATGACTGAATTGATGATTGCATTGGTTGGTTTATGATGTTTTGTTGGTGAATCTTATGATTGTTTTCTCTGAACTAAACTACTTGGATCATACATATTTTTTTTTGCACAGATATGAAGGCACATGCCTCACAAAAACATGCACAAAGATGATACTGAGTTTCTTAATTCATTCAAAGTATTTGAATATAAATAAAAGTCATATAAAATCATGTTTTTAGGTAGATTACTCATACCAGACATTAGTCTGACCCTTGTGTGTTTATGCACCATTGGGTGTCTCATATTTGTATGAGGCAGTCCATGGTGATTATGCAGGAAAATAGGAATTTCATTGATCAAGCTTTGGATGAGTTAGCTACATAGGGAATTGGATGCAATATTTACAGATTTGCTGAAGTTAAAATAGATGTTTATGCCAAATTTATGTTAAGCTGTGTTGTTTAAGTTGCTAAGAAAAACCAATGTATTGTTATTTGCTGTTTTGTAAGTATTGGACTTAAATGGGTGTTTCAGCTGAAACTTATGGGTTTTATTTTAAAAAATGTTTCACTAAGTAATGAAGTTTTTTTGAACTTTCTGATTAATTAATTTATAATGATAGGTAACCTGAGATTGTAAGGATTTATAAACTAAATGAACAACTAGGTATTTGGCATGAGAAATTCATGTTTACAGATGATAGAAAATATGGCAAATAAAGGCTTTGAGTCACTTTAGAAAGAAAACAGAATAACATGTATTTTGGCCAAGAATAGAAGCAAGTTGAATAAGGCTAGTATGACCATTTACTGAGTCTAGGTTCAACCAGCACCAAAAGCTTTAAACTCAATTTTCAGGGAAGTTTAATAACCCAAACATAGGGTAGACTCAATTATTTTTAGACTAACAATTTTCTTAAAAATTAGGCGCTAAAATCTTCCTGTGAATATACATGCACAGGAACATGCACACACATGCACAATTAAAAACACAGTTCATACAGCAATAAAATCATGGGAAATACATACAAAAAGTTAATTCTAGAAGGTATGAAATCAATAGTTATGCAGAAATAAGTATGACTGGGAAAATCTATTTTCAGAAACACTTTTGCTATGTGGGGAATCACTTAATGATCTCTAAACAGATTTTCTGCTTCCAAACTTTTGTACTTTGATTTAAAATAGAAAGTATTATATATATATTTTTCATATATGTAAGTTTAAGAAAATTTGAGCACAACAATATTTCTATATTGGATTAAAGATCCTGGAAAGAAGAAAAATTAGAGAATGATATTCTCTTGATTAGAGGGCCACGACGTGTTTAAAAAAAACTTTAGGGTAAAAGCAGTTGTCAAACTCTTCTCCACAAGCTTCTTCACATTTAGGAGTCCTTATAAATTTAGCATCCTTCGTTGTCAACTTTTTTAGGTAATAAGCAATCATAGAGAAGTCTTGAACGAATTTTCTGTAATATTCTGTCAAACCTAAGAAGCTACGAATCTCTTTAGGAGTTTGTGGCTACTTCCAATCTTTAATAGCTGCAACTTTCCTTGGATCCACCGAAATTCCATCCCTTGATATTATATGTTCAAGGAATCTTACCTCCTTCTCCCAAAAATAGCATTTTGAGAATTTGGTTTTAAGCACACTAGTCCTTAATATCTCCAACACAGCTTCTAGATGCCTTATGTGTTCTTCTTCTGTCGTCGAATAGAGAAAGATATCATCAATAAAGAATAACACAATTTGTTTAGCACATCTCTAAACACTCTATTCATATGGTCGACAAAATAAGCGGATCCATTAGTCAGCCCAAAAGCCATAACCAACCACTCAAAGAAAGTATTCAGAACTTTGAATGCAGTTAGATGGATGCAATCTTCTGCAATCCTTAACTGATGAAATCCTGTAGCTAGGTGCATTTTAGAGAATACTCGAGCTCGATGTAACTAGTCGAATAAGTCATCTATTCGGGGTAGAGGATACTTGTTTTTGATTGTTTGCTTATTTAGATCTCGATAGTCTACACACAATCTTAAAGATCCATCAGACTTGGCCATGAAAACTATTGCTGATCCCCAACTTGAACGATAAGGTCTTATCAATCCTTTCTTCTGTACCTCTCGGGTTTGGTTATTCAACTCATCCCTTTCTTACAGAGCCATCTTTCTATTTTGTTGTTTAATTACCATTGCACCAAGAACTAAATCGATATGAAATTCAATTTCTCCATGTCGGGGAAAACTATTTACTTCTTCAAATACATTTATAAATTCTTTGGCAATGAGAATTGTTTCTAATCCTGTCTGGGAGTATCTAAGACATGAAGAAAACTATCCCTTCTTGGGCTAGGATCTACGCAAGATCTTTCTACGAATTTCCCCAAGACGATCCATAAAGACATCATTCTTTTTTCGCAATTGAGCACAGTTTTATACTTAGTCAACCAATCCATACCAAGTAAAATTTTGAATACAATAAACTCTAAGCCGAAAAAATCAGAAGGAAAGTGATGGAGAGGATAGGAAATTGGGACTTTTTCACAGTGCATACAAAGATTAGTGGAACCTCATATAGGATTTTTTTTCATACAGATAGGGAGTCAACAATTTTAGGCTTAAGTTCAAATTCTTTTACGGTCTCTTTAGAAATAAAACTATGAGAAGCTCCTGTATCAAATAATACTCTAATTAAAGTATCGTTGATAAAAATATTGCCTTCCAACATTCCTTTGCCCTTTTTATTCTGGAAGGTTGAAGGGTCATCCTTTATAGCATGCACTCTAGCTTATTCTCCCTTCTTCATAAGTCAATTTTTTTTAATCATGCTCCTTGGTTGGTGGCAATTAAAGCAGAGACTATTCTGAACCATAAGGGAGGCAACATTCTGAACATTGGGGCTCCAACAATTCTTTATAATATGGCCCTTCTTCTTACAATTGTTACAAGTGTAATCTTTATAGCGTTTCTCTTGAGACCCTCCTCTAGGATTTCCTTGCTAAGGCTTCTTTCCATTAAACTTACTTTTCTTCCAGTTACTGGTTTTATTGTTGTTGTTGTTGTTTTGAGCTACCACCGGCCTTGTCTTGTCCAATGTTTCATAATGGAATTCCGTATCCAACAAATCTGTAAATGACCCCTTAACATAGGCAGTCATCCTGCTTTGGTACTTTTCATTCATCCCTTGAAATAAACTCCTCATTCTTCTTTAAAGGCGTGACAATTAGACCTAGCCCAAAATAAGATATTTCGTTGAACTTACCAACATATTCTTCAATAGTCATTCCCTCATGCTTCAAATCCATAAAGCTTCTATAAAGATGAGATTTTCTCGATGCTGGCATGTACAACTCCTCTAAAACCTCCTTAAACCTTACTCAAGAGAAAGTGTCCTCCGATTTATTTAGGGTGATAGAATTCCACCAAGACAGAGCCCCTTCCTGTAACTGCCATGAGGCCAAGAACCTCTTTTGCTCATTACTAATGTCCAATGCCTTAAAGATCCTTTCGAATGATTTAATCCACACTTAAACTTCAATAATAGCTTCTATACCCTTGAATGGTTTTCCCCTTAAGCTGGTATAATTCTTGCATAGAGCAGCAAAATTAACCTGGGGTTGTATGGGAGCTATTTCTTCTATAGCGGCGGTTGACCGTTTATTGTTGTGTTGATATTTTCTCGTCCTCGTCCTCTACGATTACTCATGTCTTACTGCCTGAATTTAGTAAGATAACTTTAGAATACGAAGATGAAATTATCCTTGGGACTGGGTATATAGCACACCTTGAATTTTTTTTCAGATAAGGGTTTTAAATGCACACTCTCAAAGATTAAACTCATTCTAGGGTACAACTAACCCTATTTCTAATGATTCATACCCCCACCAATGCCAAGGTTCTCGCTTAACCTTCAGCTCTGATACCAAATATGATGACCCATCTCCTCGACCCTCAAAAATCGATACTAATACGTCCACGGTATTCACGTGCCGTAAATCCAAGTGCTGGAGAGGCAGATTATCAGCGGTGAAATAAAGATAAAAGATAGAAACACAAATTCTCACATAGCATTCAACACTTACTTATGCATAAGTGATCATTCCAAGTGTTCCATCAGAGTCAAATACTAATCTGGCTGGAATAGTTATAATTGTTTGCCCTTACATTTGCTGGGACATACCAAATACATAACAGAGTGGAATATAGGTATATATCTACATAGGGTACTTCAGCTTCATAGCCCCAAAAGACTTCTCCAGAATGCTCCCCAACATGCTCCCAAGTGCTCCTAAGATATCCTGACTACACGGCTGCCCGAAAAATAGGGCACCTAGAGATTAAAGGGAAAAACAAAACTCCGAATCGGTCATGGAACTATTATAAGAAATCAAAGTACAGGGTTTTAAAAATAAAAAGGTATCTCATAAGACCGCGCCACACATAAACACAGAATAGATTTTTTACCTTATGATAACCAAATCTCTTTATTACATAAAATTGATATTTCTTGAAAAACATTTCCAAATAAACTTATTTATCTTTGTCGAAATCATTACCATTATGGAATTACAGTATACTAGATTCTATAAACAAAACTGTAAGTTCTGATTGGAGAATAGATTTCCATACAAATAACCAGGTGAAGAGACTACCTTCCGATGGGTACATCTCTAGATAGATGTCACGAGAGCCACATAACTTCTGCTCCACTGCCAAGACAAGACCGGCCTACCTCTACACTTGGATAGTACCGAATATGTCATCCCCCAGTCATTACAGACCTTTATCCAAAACGTCTCTTAGCATACTTTCCACATTGATTAATACCCGGGCTCCATATCGGGTAAAATTATATCTAGAAGGGATGATCATACCCTAATGGCTGCGAATCACTTAGCCTTGCCGCATTTAACCCTATTTCGGTTCCCGGTAGATAAGTCTTGAGGTAACGATTACCTTTACACATAACACATCTCTTTCCACTTTGAATGCCATATTGCCATTTCATAGTCACATGACAGATTTCTATAAGCGTATAAATTTCTGAGCTCGAATGTCTCGGGAAAAGGGTGTTAAGCTAAGCGAAGGTGTCTTCTCCGTCGCCCATTGATATACATTATATAGAGACCACCCACGGTGATTTAGAATGCAAGGTACATTTGTCCATACAAGTTCGTTCTGGGAGCGAACGAAATCGAAGGCATTCTCCTACCATCTCCTGTTAGGATTAGTAGCGAATAGCCCTTGCATTGGATATCTCATAACGAAGAGACTATTGCTACTATATGTATATTGGAAGTTTATCCCCAAATGGTCAACAAGCAGCCCTTCACTATGAACATCATAAATATCAATGTCTTTAACATGTTTTACTCCAAAATTTACATTAGTTCGAAATGGGTTTTGGATAGGAATCATCAAAATCCGACCCCGGTTCCTTCGAAATCCAATCATCGATAAAAATGATGTAATTAGATGATTGTTGATCGATTCATTCATTTCTCTTTATCAAAAATATCTTCGAGAGATTTATATCTTTATAAAATATTCTTCAAGTGAATATGGAATCATTATAGCCTTTCTTTTATGTTTTTTCAATCCTTTGGTTTATTTGAACCTTTTTAAATCTTGGAATAATTCCAATTTATTTCGCCTCTTATTTAGGAAAACTTTAATATAAATTTTTAGAGTATTCAGGCTTTCCCTTCAATCTATTCCACCTCTTGTCTAAAAGATAAAGCGAAGGCCAGGTAAGTTCAGGGCACTGGTTTCTCCATCCCTAACCTTAGTTACACACCTTGTTTTACCGTTTAGCTCTCACAAGCTAGACAAATATACTAGTCGTTTTCGCATATATAATTTTTGTTAAGGATTATTTATACTTCCAATCATTATTTAAAACACTTAGTTATTCTTCTAAAAACATTTATAAAAGATTAGAAAGAGGATGGTTGAGTTTAAATCCATAATTCATAAGTTATTACAAATTGTTGCAAAAGCTTTGCAAAAAGCGTTACAAAAAGTGCTTTAAAAGCTATATTCTCTGAAACGACTTTTATATCATTTAGATATCCATATTTTCAACTTAAATTACTTCTAAAATGTTTTAAAATATTTTTATAATTTATTTCATATTTTTAAAACATTTAAAATATCAATTTTAAACTTTGGTCACTTTATTGCAAAAGGGCGATTCTAGAAAATTGTTTTGAACATATTTTAAAGTCTACAAAATGAAATTTTGATTTTATTCCTTTTTTGGAGAGATATGGATATAATAGTTCGGAAAATTCTTCTCTTGAAGAATTCCGAGCTATAATCCACTTCGTATACTCGTTTAAACTTTGCGGCACGAAATTGTGAACCACCGTTACGCGACCCGCCTAGTTCCGACTTATTTTATGTTTTTTCATTCAAACTTGGTGAAATTTTTTTAAATACTTACGGAATATTTCTAAAATATATTTAACCATTTTTAAAGGTGTAAATTATTCCTTATCGCTTTCTTTTCATTACTTTTGGAAAGTGATTTCCATGTGAAATAATGTCGTGTATACGTGACTTATTTTCATATCCATAATCAGATATCAACATATAAAAATTCAAATCATAATCAATATACATAATAATATCTCATATCGTAACATTAATAACTTGATATCGCTTTAATAATATTCACAAAATGTGTTTATATATTGTGTAACTTTTCACATATGTTTCAAAGGTTGCTAATTTCTTTTTAAAACACTTATCAAACATCATTATTAGAAATCAAACTTTATTTTTAACCATCATAACTACTAATATAGCTATAGTTTAGAGTTATCATTTTATTTGGTTATATGAATGGAAAATCGGCTATAGCTCTGCTACTTGATGCTTTTCGCACATGAATCCTAGAACGCTTTGACTTGGATGGCTCGACTTAGACATAGCGGAGGTGGAGGTGCTCATGGCCAGGAGAAGGAGGGAGTTTGGCTTGGCTAGAGGGTGGAGGGAGGTTGGCCGTTGATAATGAGGAGGAGAGGGAGGAGTTTTGGAGTGGTTTTGAGGTGTTTGGATGGATATTTCCCTTAGTAATTATTTTTGGCATATTTTTAGAGTTATTTTATTAAGGAGGGAAGCCGTCAGAGTGGAAGAAAGGCTTGGAAAATGAAGAAGAAGTTGTATGGAAAAATGATAGAAAGTGGTGCTTATTTATAGAAAAATTTTGGATTAAAATAATATTGATAAAAAGACTAAAATACCCTTACTTGTAAATAAAGTTGGCACTTATTTTTCACCCCTTAACATCATGTTTCACATTACAAATTTAAGTCTATTTCACTTAAGAAGTAAGTAAAGAATATAATATATTTTTACTTTTGAAATGATATGTTTTGTCTTTATTAGTTTACTTTTGCTAATGGTATTTTCTAGAATTTCCTAAGTTTAATAAGAAAAAGTAAACTTGATTAACTAATTATTAATTATTTACATATATTAAAATGTGTACGATTATATGTACATAAAGGTGCAACAACGTTTCGGCAACTTTTATTCAATAAAATGTTGATTTTCGATAATATGTTTTACGGTCATATTTTGATATTTTTGTTAAACTTGTAGGATCGATTTTGCCCTAGAAGGGGGTGAATAGGGTGATACAATAAATTATAAATATTTAATGCGGAAGTATAAAATAATTTCAACACAAATATAGCAGAATAGTAGCAGCACAAATAATAACAGAATAATAAATGCAGAAATAGAACAACACAGATTTATCCAGCTTCGGCAAATCCCTACCTACGTGCTACCCTTAAGGTTTCTACTAGAAATTAAGTAGTCAGACGCTTATACATGTCAACTCGCGATACCCACTATCGATTAACCTAACTCTATGTTCAAAATCCTGCCACAACCCAGTCACTGATTTGCGAATTCTCGAACTACACGACTGTGGTGCGTTCCCTAGTCAGACGACTAGACTTTACAAAGGTTTAAAAGAGAAATACGAAATTTGAAAAACAATTTAAAACAATGAAACCTAATTTTAAAAAATAAAAGCCCAAAGTAATTATTTGAAGAAGCCGGCCAAAATAAAACTTGATTCCTTTTGATTTTTATATTATCAGCCCAATCTTTTAAGAGAGAAAATGGCCACTCTCTTTTGTGCTCGTTCGTCCCTCTCTGAGAAATTAGGGTTCAACTTTGTTGAAGCCGCCGACTTTAGTTGATTGATCGAATAAGTGATTTCGCTTTCCTTGCTTAATCGACCGTCTCTTGATTTGTACATGGCTGCTTCTCGATCGAGTTCGATTTTGAGTTGGTGTGTAATTTCCCTTTTTTTGCTTGTCTGCTTAATTTTCTTGAACTCGATTGATGATTTGAGTTATTGATATGAACTTCTGCTATGTGATATTTTTTGACTCGAATGATTTGGTTGCTAATGAGGAGATGGATTTAAATAGGATTCGAATTCCTACGATTCTTTGATACCCCGAAATTTCAAGCAAATAATATGTGATAATCTTATTTTATAAATTATTTAAAATTGGAAAATTATTCTTTTAAAACAAATAATAATGCGTTGTTTATATGTGCATATATATAAGTAGATTTTAAATAGAATTATTATTTTTCAAACAAATAAATTATGTATTGTTTATATATGTATATATATATATGAGTTGATTTTAAATTGAATTTGAATTTGAATTTGAAATTCAATTAGATAAATATCTTAAAATAAATTGAATTTAAAAAAATTATTAGTATATAATTAGTTTATATTCTTTTCTTTTAAAAAATTTTGTAAATATAAATTAGGAAATGTAGAAAATAAATATAAAGATTTATAAAAAAACATATTAAAAATAATAAAAACATGCATAATACAAGTGTTGAGATATTAGCATGTAGTTTAACAAATGTAACTTAATTAACACATGAAAATGACAAATGTAAAATAATTAAACAAGTGTCACAATAATTTATTTTCTTTTCATTTTTAAATAAAAAATAAATCAAACTATAAATATATCTATACTCTCGCTTTCAATCCTTTTCTATCTTCATTTCAAAATTAAGAAAAAAAATCTGTAAACAACTTAAAACCAGAAATAAAATATCAAACAAAAATCCACCTTTACAAATCTCAGTTAAAATAAAATTTCATCTTCAAAACTAAATCAAGCAAGATCATTTCATCATCTAAGCTTTAGATCAAAAGCATTATCCAGTTTTAAAAGATTTCATGCATTTTCAAGTTCCAGTTTTCAAGTTTTCAAAAAAAATCTCAACATACCCAGTTTCAAACTTCTTTGATCATCATTTAACAGGTGAGTAAACAAACTAATTACTCGTTTAATTGTTGTCTGTGATGAATATATTATGTAACGATGTGACAATTGTTTGCATGAGTGAGAATAGGCTTGCATGTTTATAGATATGAAGATGTTAAGTGTGTATATATATATATAGGGTTTAAAATATAGATCAAAATTCCAAATATCCTTATCTAATCTCTTATAGACTTTGGTATTTAAATAAGTTATGATTGTTTAAACATAAACAAAGTTTTAACAATATATTTAAGTATAATAATTTTGAATATTATCTTGAAATTAAGAAAGACAGTGAAATTTAAAACATACCAAAATCTCGATTTAAATAATTTATGTTTTCAGGTATATAATCTGTTTTGTTTTCAAAAATCATGAATTTTAAAAGTTAAATCAGGATTTTTAGTATTGAATCAAGTAAGATTTTCGTGGTTGATCGGATTTGGGGTTTTGGGAAAATACTAGTGATCGGAGGGTGGTGAGGTCTCGAGTTCGCTATTGGAGGTAGCTAGGAAGTAGGCGAGCTGGGGAAAAATGGTAGGTGGATTTTAAACCACCATGGCGGCGACAGATCAACAGAGTAGGGTTTAAAATCTAGGTTTGGTCGAGGCTAGAAATTTGATTGCTGCGTCGCCTCTGGAACATCGGATATGATCGGTCATGGGGAAGTGAAGCGTGATTGGTTGGTGAAGGTGTGGACGAGGTTTCGCGGTCGCTGGTGGGTAGAAGCGTCGAGTCGAGGGGTTTTTAGGCGATGGGTTCGGTTCCAGATTTGTTCAAGGTAGCTCAAATTCGATTTTGGGTGGCCGAGATCGAAGGTGTAAGTGAACGTCGACAAGTTGGGGGTATCGACGATGGTTGCTGTGGCGAAGTTCAGGCATGCACGTGCACAAGGGGATTGTGTGTCAGTGGTTTGGGAAAGGAGGTCTGTGCCACGGGTAAAGCTCGGGTAAGCGGGGAGAAGACTCGAGTATGGTCTCGGGTAGAGGTGCGTGAGAGTTTTTATGATAACTGTTTTAAAGTTTAAACCAAACAAGTTTTAAAAAAAGAAAGAGGGAGATTTTCTCGGGTTTGACTAGGGTTTGGAACCGGGTTGAACCCGAAGCAAATATTTATAACCGTTTTAAGTTTTAAATAAAAGTAAGTTTTTAAATTTTAAAATAAATTAAGTTTAAATTATTTCTTAAATAAGTTTTCTCTTATGTAATAAACGCTTTTAAATACTTGGTTTAAGAAAATTATATGATTTATTTTACTTAAAATAATTAAGATAAATTCTTAAGTTTATTTTTAAAACTTAAATTAAATGGTTTAATTAAATAGTTAATTAAAAGATAAAATGTTTTAAATTTACATGTTAATGATAATTAAGTAATTAATAAAGATAAAGAGTTTTAAGGTTAATTAAGGGTTTTGGTGATCAAAGATTAATTAAATTAATGACGTAATTAAAGGGAAATTAATTAATTAATAATTAAGGATTAATTATTAATAATTAGGATTAACTAATTAATAATTAAGAGATATAAATTAATTAATTAAAGATTAATTAATTTGTAATTAGGAAATAAATAAATTAATTAGAGATTAATTAATTTAATAATTAGAAATTAATTAATTTGTAATTAAGGGTAAATTAACTAGTAATTAAGGATTAATTAATTTGTTATTAAGGGTTTATTAATTAGTAATTAAGTTTTATTAATTAATAATTAAGTTTTATTAATTAATGATTAAAGGATAATTAATCAGCAATTAAAGATTAGTTAATTGATGTATAAAGTAATTAGAGAATGGTTAATTAATTCAAAAGGTTGTAATTAATTAATGATTATTTAAGCAGGGTTAGGTAATTAATCCATAAGTAATTAATTTAATTTGAGTTAATTAAATTAATTATAATTATGGGATTAATAAATCTTGCTTATGGATGATTGATTGTATAGAATGTCTGGATTGATTGATATTTATAGTATGATAATCTGTTATGTTATGTGATGTGATATGCTTTGGATATAGCTATGATAAATGTGTGTTATTTATCTATGACGAATGCTGTGTAAATTCAATGTTTTGAATTGAATTAAATTGTTTAAACCTTAAATAACTTGGCCTTTAAGAAACGTTTGGATTTCGATGAGACTGGGATCGGATATCAAATTTGTTTATCCGAAAACCACATCGATCCAAAGTAAATGATAGGTCATGAAGTCTCAAGTGAAGATCGAGATGAAGTTTCAAAGTGCAAGGGCTATTGTCGTTAACTCTGAGGGTGATTCCAAAATGAGTGTAGCGAGATAGTGCCTACGATTACGTTGGAACCTGGAATGAACCTGTATGGATGGATGCTATCAAACCATCGTCAATGGAGGACGATGAGCATTCTAAGATGTGTTCTAAAAAGGTCGTCGTAGCCTTAAGCCCCATCAAAAGGGAATGGCTAAAACAGGGGAGGTGCACACAAGGAAAAGTGGGTAACACCCAAGTTGGATAAGATTTTCCCCGTCTGGAGGTCCCTTTTATTCGGTTGTGTGGACGGTTGTTGACCACAGCCGTGGGGTTATCTTATTCGAACTATCCAATAAAGGGTAGCTTCAGCTTTGTGTTGCAGCGGATCAGAGTGGATCCTCGATACAGTGATCTAGACCACGTACTGTGACGGGCGGTACCCCAATAGCCCTGCCATTGCATGGAATCCAATCTCCAATAAGTGATCTCGGATTTGATTGTATACCTACGTATGCTGGAATTTAATAATGTAACAATTTCGGCCATGTGAATATTTATTTAAAAACCCTAGACACTATTATAATACAACCAGATTTTCTATCAAATGTTTTGGATATCGTAAGGGAAAAACTTGTCCGTGTTTATTGGCGGAGAATCTTATGAGATACCTTTTATTTCAAAAGTTTTCAAGTTAAACAACTTAACCATTTACTCACACCAGACCCATGTCTAACCCGGAGTTTATTTCTGTTTTCTTGAACTCTTGGGTACTCAAATTTTTATGAGTAGCTAAGTGATCAGGTTTGGCTTGACAGATTTTGGAAATCATGGAGCAGGTGTCTTGGCGTATCTATATATCTATTTCCGTTGTATTGGTGTCTTATGTCCGTTGTATTTTGGAATGTAATGGATAGACAGGTCTTTACGACTGTCACATGTGATGATGTGTAACTATATTGACTTTGATATGTAATGACTATGTAATATCTATGTGAAATATTATATTTTTCCATTTCCTCTATGAGATTCTGATATTGTTCAGTTCTTTCTTTCTATCTATTCTCTTTTCTACCAATTTCTTTCTTAATGATGATACGTCTTTCTGTGGAATGAAAGGCGGGTCGTCACAAATTTCGTTCAAATTGAATTCGTCTGTTAATTTTTCTACCGTTTATTATTACTTGAATGCTTGTGGTTTGGGCTGACTTGTTCAATTCGTATATCTTCGTTACTTGATTGTCATGGCTTGTTTGATTCTGACTTTCTTTTTCTTGGCCACCATGGCTCTGATTTGACGATGTTGATTTATCTTGACTTGTTCATTTTATTCTTCTGTTAGTAACCTTTCTCGACTAGTTCCTGGCCCACCGTTTGATTCTTTGGCATTCCATGTTTATTGACTTTTCTGCGACATTTGAACTGCTGCATATAGTATTTCTATGTATTCATGCCTGTAGCATTTTCAACCTGGTGCTTGAATGCATTGTTCACTATATTGATATTTGTCTCATTTATTTGTCGTTGACTCTGGTGCAGTAGCTCATTTGAGCTTGCACTGGATAGATGTTGTGCACTATATATATATATATATATATATATATATATATATATATATGCATACATGTGTGTTCATATATGTATGTGTGTTCGAGTAGTTCATGTTGCCAGGTCTAGTTGTTTTGTTTGTTCATTAGCTTGTTCTATTTAGTTCACCATTAATGTATATGCATTCATCTTGAATACTTTTTCTTCGAGTCTGTGCTGTTGAGGTCTGATTGCATATGAATATGTACACATATCTGAGGCGTTTTGCATTTGCTGTGGAATGATTGCTGTTTGGTTGTTGCATTCATGATGAATTTGCGGTCTTTATGTCATAAGTTTTAACATGTGCATTTTTGTTTCACTTGAACTTCAACTTGATTCTGGTTGGAGTTCTGGTTCAATTGTGAGGTCTTTACGTGTGATGTGCATGCTCATTGATCTGGTTGAAATTTGTGGCCTTGGTTTCACTCGAGAATTATTTGCATTTTGAATTGCACCTGTGTTGAATCTGGCTTATAGCTTGGGTTTGACCTTGTGCTCATGTCGTGACTTTAATTGTATTGCACTTATGTTGAATCCGGCTTTTGATTGGGTTTGACCTTGTGCTCACCTGTCCCTATAGTTTTGTCAAGTGTATATCGGTGTGCACGGCCTAGTGGCATATACAGTGATACATTGTGCATGTCATAAGTTGTTCGTGTTTGATGAATTCTAAATTAAATGATGACGAACAACCCAAATAACTGAGGCATATAATTTTTTTTTCAAACAACATTTTATTTTACACTGCTAAAAATGTTTCTTATTCAATTTTACTACGTCAGCTTTTATGTTATAGATCGCTTAGATGCTGGAGTCAGTCTGGAATAAAGTTGAAGTTAAATACGAGCGAATGAGTGATATGTAGTGAGGTGCAAATGTAAATTGAAAATTGTGATGTAATCAAATTTGTATTGTAACAGAAATTGGGTATATATAGTGAGAGCTCAAATTTGTACTATTCAAAAGTTGTAATAAATATTTGGTTGAATAAAATATCTATTTGAATTTAAATTATATGTTAATTATTTTATTCACGAAAAATTTATTTAATTATGAAAAATAAAATAGTACATTAACAAAAACATTTAAATGAATATATATATATATATATGTTTATTATCATCAAACAAAAATCATATATTAGCATATTCAACAAAACTATTTATTTATTTAAATCATAATTTAAAAATAAATTGTATAATGCTATTTAAAAATAAAAACACTTATAAATGAATTAAAATAATTTATTTAACCATTGAAAGTTACTTTTCTAAAATCAGGATTTAGCCACTTTTATTAATATAAGAAAATTGTAGGTCGTTACAATACTGATCCGTGTGAAGTGGGTTTGGGTGCTGTTATGATGCAGAATGAAAGGGTGATTGCATATGCTAGCAAACAGTTAAAGCCGCATGAAAAGATTTATACTATGCATGACTTGGAATTGTTGGTTGTGATCTTTGCGTTGTAAATGTGGAGGCATTATTTAGTAGGTAAATTCTTTCCTTCTTCATGGTTTTCTTCTTTCTTCTTTCTTTAGATATTCTAGTAAGTAGGATTTTCTTCTTTTTCAACTAGGTGAAAATTTTCGATCTCTATACTGATCTTAAGTCCTTGAAGTATCATTTCACCCAAAAAGACCTGAATCTCAATCAGCAAAGATAGTTAGAATTCTTGGCGGCATACGACTTTGACATTCTTTGTACGTCGGGAAAAGCTAATGTAGTGGCGGATGCCTTAAGCAGGAATGCGGTTTTGTCTCTTTTGGCAGTTACCCCAACTCTTCAGCTAAGGATAATGGAGAACCAAAAAAAGGATAGTGCTATGGAGAAGTTAATTCGAGTAGTCAAGGAAGGTCGATGTACAGATTTTGAGATGGATCACCAAGGTGTTTTAAGAATTAAGGGAAGATTGTGCGTTCCGGATATAAATAGAATGAGACAGGTAGTGTGGTCGGAATGTCACAAATCTAAATTAAGTATTCACCTTGGAGTCCATAAGATGTATAAGGACATGAGGAGAGTCTTTTGGTGGCCAAGAATGAAGAAGGATATCTCCACCTTTGTGAGCAGATGTGCGAGTTGCCAACAAATTAAGGGAGACCGTCAGAAAATGGCTGGATTACTTTAACCTTTGTAGATCCCTAAGTGGAAATGGGAGACGATATCAATGGATTTCATAGATGGTTTACCCAAAATAAAAAAAGGAAATGAAGGAGTGTGGGTCCTTGTGGACTGGTTAACAAAGAGTGCATATTTTATCCCGGTCAAGCCAACAAGAACGACATGTTCATTGGTAGAAATTTATATGAGGGAAATAGTTCGTCTACACGGAGTTCCAATAAGCATCGCAAATGATCGAGATCCTACCTTCATGAGCAAATTCTGAGGAGCTATGCAAATAGCTTTGGGAACGAAGTTAAGTCTATGTACTGCCTACCTTCCTCAAACCGATGGCCAGACTAAAAGAGTTAATCACATTTTGGAAGATACGTTGAGAGCATGTATTCTTGACTTCAGAGGATCATGAGAGGATCATATTCACTTGGCTGAGTTCTCTTATAACAATAACTATCAAGCTAGCAATGAAATGGTGCGTTATGATGCTCTGTACGGGAGACCGTGCAAATCGCATGTGTGTTGGGTAGAATCTAGATTGTATAGTGCTTGGTTCAGATATGATTCGAGAGGCGACAGAGAAAGTTGAAATGGTTAGAAGAAGGGTGAAGGAAGCTCAGGATCGCCAAAAGTGTTATGCTGACAAGAGAAGGAAGGATTTGGAATTCGAAGTCTGCGATGTTATGTATGTGAAGATAACTCCCATCAAAGGAGTCGTTCGATTAGGAAAAGCCGGAAAGCTGGCACCAAGATACATTGGACCATTCAAGATCATGGAAAGGATTGGACCACTCGCTCACAAAGTTGAGTTGCCCAAAAAGTTATCAGGAGTTCACAATGTGTTTCATGTGTCCCATTTGAGGAAAAGCGTGCATGATCCATCTACAGTGGTGGAAATGTCAGTTTAGGATGCCTTGGAAATAGAACTGAACCTGACAATAGTTAGGCATCCAGTCAGTATTGTGAATCTATATGAGAAGAAATTGCGCAACAAAGTGATGCGATTGGTTAAGATTCAGTGGAGCGATGATCCCACAGATTACACTTGGGAAACTGTGGAACACGTAAAGGAAGCTTATCCTGGATGGATGTTAGGATAGTTGTTATGTACATGTCGTGGATGTATTGTTGTTTTGGATGCTTGTATATCTTTTATATGAATTTTATGGTATGAATATGTGATTCCATTTATGTTAACTTTTGTTAGTAATTTCATGGACGAAATTCTTTTAAGGAGGGTAGAACGTAACGATCCAGGGTTTGGTTGCTTTAACTATGCAATTATATATATTTTATACAATCGATAAATAGATTTTTATTAATAAATAAACTCGTTTTAATTAATTAATAATGAGGAAAAAATCATTTTCAAAATTTGTTTACCAAATTAAATGGTTCGCTGAAAAACAGAAATGTGCCGAAGAAAGTTTTCCGAAATTTCAACCTTTCAACATTTGAAAGTTTTTAGGAATGTTGCTCGTCTTTGTGCACCATACGTACACATATATATTAGATAATTAACTAAATAATAATACACATAGGATATGTTAATTATAATTAACTGGTGACGTGACAATTCATAACTTTAAAAATAATAAACATTATATATAAAGATATATTATTAAATGTTGTCATATCTTAATATTTTCTTAATTAGACATCATTACTCATCATGAGCTTAAGAATTTGACTAGAGAAGAAGGGGGATGTGACAAGAGAGAGGGGTAGGAAAGTGATGTGATTTTTCAAAAATCATGACATATTATGTTAAATCATTAAAGGGTAATTTGGTAATTTTCTCCAAGTCTTTTTGCCTATAAATATACATCCATACACACATATTCTCATTTTCTTTCTCATTTTATCTTTTTAAAAATTCCTTCTTAAAATATCTACGTCTTCCATAACTTGCAAAAGAAATGAAAAAACTAATTTTTTCACTTCAAAACACATTTTCCTTTGCTAAAACCCTTCTTTACCACCTTATACACTCTCCTCCATCAAGTAACTACCCACATTCCCACGTACACCCTAGGCCATACCAATAGACCATTAGGCCGAGAACATTAGTAGCCAAAAATCCAAGAAAGTAACTTCCTTTTTAAGCTCTAGGGTTATTAGCAAGGTCTAGTGAAAGTTAGAGCCGAATCTGTGGAATTTCGGTGAGTAAACTACCTTATTTTGAAAAAGATTTTTACTTTATTAATAATTCATTATTATAATGATAATATAGTGTAGAAGTTAAATGGTAACAATGCGGTTTGATAATGATTTGGACGGTTTGTTATAGCTTGATTTGGTTATGGAAATCGATGTTGTATTATAAAGTTAGTAAGCATGTATATATGGATGTATACTTGCAACCAATGATGAAGATGGTTTGTGTTAGTAATGTATTGATTGTAAAACATGAGCTATGTCATCAGTTTAGTAATCAAAGTTAGCTACTTTGTGCAATTACGATGGATTTGAGATCCAGTTGGAATCGAAGTTGTTTTTCGAAGTTTAGAGTTCTGAAACGGATTAAAGTTTGTAGCTTTAGTTTCAAAAGTTTTTTTATTTTAAATTATCTAAATAATGTTTCAAACCATGAAAAAAGTAAGGGGTTGTAAAGAGGTTCGCTAAGAATAAGTTAGAGCGAACTGTGCCTTTAGCGATAGATGTAGTCCGACGAAATTTATCGACTTTAGTTTCAATTAGTTTTAACCTGAAATTGTTTTGTAAAAGTTTTTAAAACAAACTTAATTAGTTATTAAACTGAAATTAAGTTTTGTAATTTAATTATTTAATTAATTAGTTAAATAATTAAAGGTGATTAGCCTTAATTAGCAACTAAGAAGGTAATTAGTAATTGTTTAAATTAAGTTAATGACTATTGTTTGATTAATTAAGTTTTAATTGGTATTTAACTTGGTTAAGAAGTAACTAATGGTTAATAATTATTCAGTTGAGTCGATTAGTTAATTAATTATTATTTACTTAAGTGATTTTTTATTAATATTTTAATTAATTAGGGTTTAACTAATAATGATTTGATTTAACCTTAATCCAGATGCATTAGGAAGTTAATTATGGCCTAACTAAGTTCATTAAGTCTAACTAGAGTTTAATTATGATTTAATCTTGATTTAATTTGGATTAGTTAAGATTTAATTAGGGTTTAAACCGATTTATATATTTATTTATTTAAATCTTTTCCAAAGCTAATTTTAAATTAAACCGAATGTGTTTTATACCAAGATTCTTCTCAAGGTGAATTAATTCCAAAACAAATAATCTCTTTTCTAGACCATTAAGTAGCCGAATGAATTAAAGTAGTGATTAAAAATGTTGACTCGTTTATGGAAAGTAAGTGACTTGTGTTTAGCACGAATTTTGGATATCGGAATTGTGATAAACATAAGGAGGTTAATTTTGGTAAGCAGGTCAGGATAACCTAAGTATGGAATATGTTTCTATATGTTAATCTCCCACTTGGTAGAGAAGTTGTTCACTAACAATAACTTGATCCTTTTAAACTATCGAATGTAGGTTTGAAGAGATCGGGATCGGATGATAAGCTATTATCCTAAAGCCACTTCAAACCAACATAAACGTTCAAATTGGAAGTATTGAAGTCATGATCAAGATTCAAGACTTGAAGTGCAACGGCTATTTTCTTCTAACCCCAAGGGTGATTCCAAAACGGGCATAGTGGAAATACTACCTTCAGTTCCTTCATTGCCTAAGCAACTTGTCTGGACGAATGCTAACATTGTGTCCACATTAGAAGGTAATGTTAGCATTCCAAAAGGGAAGTGCTATTGAAAGGTAAAACGTGGCATCAAGCCTCATCAACCGGGAATGAGTAAAACAGGGGATATGCAGCAGGACCATGTGGGTCGCACCCATTAGGGTATTGATCATCCCATCTAGAGAAATTCCCTATTCTCATAATAAAGTCCTAGAATGGTTGCTGATCCTAACAAAGGGGATGATCATATTTGGTACTATCCAGTAAGGGGTAGGTTAGTTTTGTGTTAGCAGTGGTCATCAGGTACGACCTCAGTACATTTTCTAGAGGTGCACTATAATGGGAAGTACCCCAGTAACCCATTCATTAGTTAGAATCCATTCTCCAATACGAGCTTTACGGCTTTGATTGTAAACCTAATATATTGGAATATGAGATGCAAGCATTTCAGCTAGGTTCTCTATTTACTTTAAACCCTTAGCATTATAATAATATCATCGATTTTATATAGAAGGTGTTTTAGTTATCGTAAGGTAAAACCCGTCCATGTTTATGCGCGACGTGGTCTTACGAGATACTCTTGTTTTGAAAAAAAAGTTTTGAAATCAATATTCTATTGTCTGAGTTTACACACACCAGACCCATGTCTGACCCAGATTTTCTTTTCTTTTCCCAAAACTCTTGGGCACTCAATTTTTATGAGTAGTCAAGTGATCCGGTTTTCTCTTGAAAACAATGAAGGAGCTGGACCAGGTGGCTTCATGGATGGTTATTAAGTATTCCGCGGTGTATGTATGTATGACCTATGTCTTTTGTACATAAGCAGTTGTAATTGTCATAGTCCAAAACTTGTATCATTGAACTCGGATGTAATATTTTGGCTTGACTATGTAATATACTAAATTATCTTTTATATGTTGTTCCATGCGTGGTAAGATTCTATGTTTGATTAGTCTTTCTCTTATCTTCTTATTTCTTCACCCCATAATGATTCGTCTTTTGAATGCAAGAAAGGTGGTTCGTTACATAACACTGCCTTAACTTGCCCAGCTTCATTTTTAACCAAAGTTGTACAAGTTTGAAATCGACGAGTAGTGATAACGGTATAAGATTTAATTTCCATATACGATCTTTTTGATTATTGCCTATAGTTGATTTATTGACTATCGATTCAGCTTTATACTCTATGTATTGTTAACTTTAGATGATTTATTGCACACTTGAGATTGATGTCCTTTGTCGTAAATTACTAAAACCAAAAGGCGAGTGGGGGCCGAACTATGTGAGGTTGCTTCCATTGAGTATTTTCAAATTTACACTAGATTTGGTTCCGATGGTATGCACGTAGAGATGTGAAATACATAGATTCTTAGTGATGTTGACGGGGTCCTACTTGGAGTTCCCGATAGGAGACACGGGAGAAAAGGACCCTCTTAAGTATATTTTCTAGAGGTACACTTTTGGTAAGGGAGACACACGCTCCTATTCATTATTGGAAAATTACTTTTCCTTGTTATTGATTCAAATCTTTGAACAGTTTTCTTAATTGCATCAAAAAGTGATCAAAGCACTTCTCGATATTTAATTACTTGTGTCCATTCTTTGGGTTTGGATTTTGACCTTATTTATACCAATCCTTTCAAGTTTGGTTGGTTTAAATTTTCTTTCATTCATTCATGTGCGAAAATTGTTCTTGTAAGGTAAAAAATATTTCATGTTTAGCAGCGTGGTTTTGTAGAATTGTTATATGTTCATCTTATTGCTTAAGTTTTCCCATGCTAGTATTTCCTATCTGATCTGGATGTTATTTTATTAAAATACTTGACTCAGACCGAGTAGTTTTCTAGGTTGTCGATGGAGCGACATGGAGATCATGGAGTAGAGCTAGATCTTCACCTACCATAGTATTTTATTTCCACTGTGTGTGTGTGTGTGTGTATATATATATATATATATACCCATACCCATCAATAATTGCAAGGTCGGGAAGTTATAACTGTCTAAGCTGATGAGGTTTGTTTTTAACAATGATAAACAATGTATTTTAGAGTGACAATTTTACTGCCTTTGTTATATTATATGTTATCATTCCACTGTGAGATTTTATTTCTCTTATACTTTTTCATTTTCTTTTTTCTATTACCCTAATAGTCTACCTTTTCGATGATTGGATGTTCGACATTGAAATACCATGTATGTATTTGGTGTTGACTTTCAATTATCAAAAGGAGGGTCGTTACATTTGGTATCAGAGCTGAAGGTTGAGCGAGAACCTTGGCTTTGACGGGGTAAACTCATTAGAGATATGAGAAGTGACACCCTAGAATGAGTTGAGAGTATTATATATACAAGAGTGTATTTTTTTACTATTATAAAAACGTATTGTGTTAATTGGTCTATTGAGTTGTTTATGAATTCCGGTCCAGATAGGGACAGCATGATGTCGATAGGGATTTCTAAACTCTAGAGCAAGGCAATTTGATACGGTATTGATTTTTAAAAATTTGGTAAACGAAAATGTTTACCTAGGATTATATATATATTATATATATAAAGGAATAATTTTTGAATTTACGTAGTTATTTATAATTATTGTTTAATAATAATAATATTTTTTATTATCATTATTGTTTGATTTGTCTGGCTAAGATATTTAGGAGCATTGACTATTGTTTATTGGATGTTAATCTATGTTCAACCAGTTTATGAGCATCTATTGATAGTCGTGAGTACATTAGAACGAACCGCTTGTGAATTAAGTTTTAGAATTTGACTGTAATATGTTTTGAGAAAATGTTAAGCTAATAGTCATCTTTTAAGAATGTTGAGTTAAAATTAAACTTTTAATAATAGTTGTTTAATATAATCCAAATAGAAACATAAAAGATCTAAACGATAAATTTTTTAGAAAATTTTATTATAATAAAAGAGGGTTGCTATAATATGACTTGATTTTATATAATGGAAACTTTTTAGAATTTTTTTTATAAAATGTGTTTAAAAAAAGGATTTTTGAATTAAATCTCAGAGTTATTTGAAAATAATTTCAAAAGGATTTTGAGAAAAGTAATAGTCGTATTACTTGGAAGAATTTATAAGTGTCAATATATCAGAAGAGAAATTTTCAGTGAAATACATTGTCTTTGGTTAGTTCGATGAAAATATCTTGATTATTTTTGTGGTAATTTGAATAATCTTATAAGTGACGGTCGAACGTTTGCTTGGCAAACGTTGTAATGCAGTTAGTAAATTATTCTCTTTATCATTGTGCGATCGAAACGAGTTCGAAACTGAATGCACCTAAAGTGAGTTTTAGCAAATAAATTGTTAAAGTAATTTTATATAAAATAAATATATGCAGTATGATTTCAAAACGGGTTTTGAAATAAAAATCGAGAATCTAGTTCTTGAGTTTCCTCAAAGGAAATTGATTTAAAATAAAAGGTATTTTGACAAAAGAGTGTTTTGATAAATGAAATTTCTAAACTCTTGGATAGAAAAAGAGACGATTTAACTCAAGTTTTCTAAATGGGTTAAACTTGATGGGAAGGTTTTAGTAAGCAACTATTGTATTAAAACCACAGTTTTTGTTAATCATCTAAACTGTGAAAACTATTTCGTATTATTGGGCCAACTTATAAACATCTTTCCATAGAACACTCTAAGGTAAAGAGGTCGAAAGGTTGACGCAATTTTAAAGGCCTGCATTTTGTTTGGGCCACTATTTGAATTTATAAAAAATGGTGTAGTTGAGAAACAAGTAGGATGAAGTACGTAAGCTATACATAAATCATTTTATTCGCTCGGTTTTGATATGAAATTCAAGTACATAACTTCGGGGTGATTTACACCAGTCCGGAAAAAGATTTCTGACTTGATTCTCGTTTGTGAACACTTGATTTGAATTCTTGATATGATACTGAGTTTTTCCGTCATGGTATAAGGCTATGTAAGAAGAACAGAGGTTTCTAATCAAAGAACCTGATTGGAGTCCGCGCTAAGTAGGTAGAGTGGGTGATACTAGTTCAGCAGTAAAAGTCTATGTATCCAAGCAAGTGATCGAATAAAATAATGTATACTGATGATTTATGTATATCATACGAGCTTAAGTATATTTGTATACATGTTTTGTGATTTATGAAAGAACCTAAGAAAAATTCTAAATCTTCTTTGTTAAGTCATTTAACATTTTAAATGATGTTAAGTGTTAGTATACCCCACTTTGGAATTTAAATCAATTGATAGTGTGATTTTATAGACTACGATTTATAAAGTTGTTATTTATTAGGACTTAAATCCTGGGGCTATTGAAAAAGAAATGATTTCGAAAGAATGTTTGAAATAAATAATATTATTATTTTGAAAATCTTGATGTGGTATAATTATCTCAGAATATTTGAAAGGGGTTTTTATGAAATGGTTTTTCAAATATTTTGTTATGACTAAAGTTGGGCAATTGGGAATTTTCTGATTAGAAGACTTGCCAGATGTATTTGTTTACTTTAGTTATTATTTTAGGAGGAATTGAAATACTACTGGATAATCCATTATGTTTTGTATTTAGAGTTATACCATGCTTTAGTAGGAGGAGCCCCTTCTTTGTCATAATTGATTTGGTTTGATATATTTCTCTTTGGAGGATTTTGAAAATATATTTTGAATATAAAACCCAGGCATTTAGTTCTAAGTTTGTATTTTAAAAAGATTGGATGCTTATTATTTTATTATAGAGTATTCTTTGTACTTTTGTTACTTATGGTTGTTATATTGTTTATGTCGCTGGTGTATTGTTATTTTGTATGCATAGTTCTGTCTTGGTTTATGTAAGTACAGGGATGCAAGAGATTACTATTTGATTTCTAGTGCGCCTGCTTTTGCATCGAGCTAGTGAGTTACTTGCAAAAATAAAAACCAAACCCAAAAGAGGTATAGCTTTAGAAATTGGTAAGTTGATTGATGATTTTATTCCCCAAATATGGGAGGCCACTTGGCCTTTGTTTTCTTTTAGTTGATTTGGGACAGTTGTGGCGAGTTGTAGTTTTCGGATCTTGCGATGCAGTGGAGGTGCTGTCGAAACTTTCCTTAACATAAAGGACTTTAAAGGTTTAATAACTCGTTTTATTTAATAGTTCTTTTAAAAATTAAGGATTTGGAGACATTTTCTTCTTTTGGGAATTTTGGGACGAAAGACTTCTGGGTGGAGAATGTAGCATATCAGAATTTTGTCATTTTAATTAAAATATTTAGTTTATTTTTAATATTCAAATAATTGGTTTTTAAAATTTAATAAGTTGAATGTAAATATATTTAAATATTTTGAATTGTGAATTAAATATTTATTTCTAATGACCTTACTTAACTCCTTTTATTTAATAAATAATTCGTTTTGTAAATTTATTTACAATAATAAGTAGTTCGAATAAATAATAAGGAAATCAATTGTTAATAAAACGACTTGATACTTATTGTAGTACTTAATTGAATTTATTTGATATTTCCATAATTTTTAATTTTAAAAATACTTAAATTGTCGTTTGATGTATTTTATGACAAACGATGGTATTTTTGTGATTTTACAGAATAAGATAACTAGTGATATTATTTTCATTTGTATCGCATTTTGTGCACAATCGTATTTTTGTTTTGTCATTCGGAGTTCATACGCGTAACGGTTAATTTTAGTGAACTAAAATACTAATATAGTTTGATTATAAAAGCTAACTTTAGTATATAATGGAATCAGGTTAAGAAAGTAGTTCCATTGAGTTCGGAATAGAGATATTTGGCTTGAAACGTTAGTGAGCACGCCTCGATTGGAGTTTGTGATTTTGAGGGGTATAATGGAAGAGAAAATCTATATAAGGTCCCTTACCCGCTCTTTATTCTCTAAACTTAGAAACCTTGGTATACTCTTCCAACAGCCTAGATTGATTGATGCCTCTAGAGCCTGAATTAGGCTCAGGCCTCAAAATGAAAAGTGTGGGCAGGGGTGAGATGAATGTGTTGAACGGTTGGATCATCGTGGAGCGAAGCACGATGGCACGGATTTGGGTTTGAATGGCGTAGCTAGGGATGAACTTTGCGCCATCGACGTTGGTCTCTAGTAGGCGACCATGAAGGAAAGTTATTGGGGCCGGTGAGGGCTTTGTTCTGGCAGAGTTTGGCGGCGTAAGATCGCTTCAGGGGACCATGATGTTGAGTTGAATGGAGAGTCTTTCTCGAGCTCGTTCTCCAACGTGGGGCAATGATAAATGGCAGCTCTTGTATCGTGCGGTCGTGGATGGCAATGGCTACATGGGGTGATGATGTGACGACCGAAGAAGCGAAGTGGCGACGGTTGACAAAATGAAAACATCGAGTTGAGGAAAATCACGGCCTGGGTTGAGAGTAATTAGTGACTTATGTTGTAATTAGTGTTTAGTTAGTTGATTTATTTAATTAACTAATCCTTGAATGTTCGTTAATTCATATTTAGGTCATACGAGGTTGGGTTCAGACGCGATCAGTTGTGTTGGACTCATGGTAACGCCAGCTTGTTTTGGTTGAGTTTGAACTAGTGAATTTTTTTGTTAAAATCGAACGTCGTTTGATTTTAGATCAAACCAAAATGTGAAAGCATCCACTGGAATTTCAGTGAGTTTATTACCTCCAAATAAATTATATGATATCTGTGTTGCTCTAGATTATTATTGAATGTTTGAATAATAGTTTATATTGTTGTTTTGATTGTTTGTTTGGATTTATATTCCAGTTTGAAAAGTGGATATTATAAATAACCATTGTGTTGTAGGGAACAAAAACAACAAGAAAGTCGAATTTTACATAGCGAATAGGTTGCTATGGAACACTTCGAAAATTCACATTTATATGTATGATTTATAATGGAATTTTGTAGAGAGACCCTAAGGGGTTTCATGCCAATATTAATTTACTTATATTCTTATGGCACTTACATTATTGTTTGGTTGAAAATATTTATGACATATTGTTTGATTATGTAATAGTCGCTACGGAGATGATCGCAATACCGTCACTTATGAAATATTATCCCCTTAAACCCTTGTTGTGCATTGTACTTGGGCTTCTATTTTTACAAAATCAATGTTTGGTCGTGTTTTTGGACTTTGAAAGAGTTTAAACTGTATTATTAAATATTTTGAGAATTTAGAAAAATAAAGGATAAAAGTTTATTTAAATTTATAAAAGGAGTTATAAATTCAATTAATTATCATTCAGTATAATTAGTGATGTCTTAATTTATAAACTGGTTATAAATTTGATTAATTATCTTTGAAAATAAAATCAATTTAAATTAATAAAGGATTATAAATTAGATTAAATTATCTTTTGGGATAATTAACATTTTCCAAATTTATAAGGTTATTTACCATAAACATTTTGTAAATTGTGAATATTTGAATTGTTTTGTTAATTGCATCCAGAAGTGACCGAAGATGTTGTCGATATTTAATTATTTGTGTCCGTTCTTTAAGTTTGGAGTTTGACCTTGTTTATACTGTAACAACCCGTACATTAATGAGCTTAAATTTCAAAAAAAAAAAGTTGAAACCCAAGTCCATCAAAGCACAGATCGTCGAATTTGGTACCTGCAAATAAGCATGAGCATTATCAGATATTGATAGAAATCTAAACTCACAGCGGAAAAAATAATATGATAAGAATGCTGACTATGATTAAGTTAACAACACGTAGCTTACTAGGCCTAAGTTTTCGACAAAATTCAAAAACTAAGTCCATCAAATCACAGATCATTGGATTTAGTACCTGCAAATAAGCATGGGCATTATCAGATATTGACGAAAATCTATACTCACGGTGGAAACAATAATAGGATAGAAGTATTGATTATGACCACTACCTGGAATTAATGATATTGCTTGGATAATAGATTGTCACATTAGCCTCGAGCATGAGAGAAAGAAGGCTTCTCCAACAACAAAGAATATCCAGCTCCAATGAAATTTTCCTCTAAATCTATCGTGTGGGTTGTAATGAGGAGGGGGTTAGAATAACTTCTGGTGATTGGAACATTTGTAACTGTCCAGAGCATAAATTTATACCAATTGGTTTCCTTTTAATTCTATGCCCATCAAGGCTTGCAATTCTAATCAAACCCTTGAACTGCACACACAATTATTTACCTCCCCCTCCCAAGGTACAAAATACTAACGAAGCCTTATCAACCACCCAATACTTCCAAACCCATTTGTCATTTAATACATCAAAATATGAAGCAGGCTTCTATAATACTTTTAAAAATAGAAATAGGCAGACTCTACCATATAAGACCTTAATCAAGATAGACTCTATCATTTAAGACCTATTCACAAAGTGGTTTTCTAATAATGTTGTCAATGTCGGTGGGTCCTAGCTATAAAGACCTCTAACCACTGTTTAGGGCTTTTGACATTTAATGTCCAACCATTACTTCATTTATCGCCAATAAAATCGTATCCATATAATAAAGTGTTCGCAAGCCACTTAATTCTTTTTATTGGAAAATAGGCAGACTCTAGTCATTAATACCTTAATCAAGGCAGACCCCATCATTTAAGACATATTCCCAAGGCGTGCTTCTCAATGGTACTATTGTTATTATAGCCTTAGCAACGTGAGAGACTATACCCAAGACACTTATTACCTCATTAATAAAGACTAAGTAGACCCTTGACCATTTAAGCGCTATTTATAGGTAGGTATTTGTCATTTAATACTTAACCACAAGGCTGACTCATCACTGGTACTATCTAGCTGACATTGCTTGGAAATCTCATTAGCCTATTTAATATTTCTTTTATAGGAAAGAGGCGAACCCTTTAGTAACTTAATAACTCAAACCTGAAGTGAACGCTTCCCAGAATTTCTACTATCACCCTTTAATTATAAATATGGAATCTCATTAGGTTACTTCTTACAGTAGGAAGGCGGGCACTGTTGCCACTTAAGTCCTCAACACTGAACGGACATCCTTATTTATTTATTTATAATCTCACTGGGCTATTTAATACTTCTATTTTAGAAAGAGTCGGACCCTACAACCACTTATGATCTCAAACCAAAAGTGAATCTCTATGAATATATCCCTCACCTCTCGTAATTCCAAATTCGGACGATTTAATACTTTCCAACCATGAAAGCAGGCAAATACTCTCATGTCGTCACGGGTCCAATGATTAGTGATATCTCACATCAGTAAGAGGAACACATGACTGCTGGTAGCCTCAAAGTGAAGGGCAGTCTTCCGTCGAGTGACTCTATTAACCTCACATCACTAACCTACTAAGTCCAATTAACCGTCCTAAATCTTTACCTATACTATCTTAGGTAGAAATTGGACTTAGCTTACTAATTCCTTTTTTATTTAAGGTAATAAGATTTACCTTAAATATTTATCTACCTATAAATCACCATTTAATACCCATAAATGTCAATTTGTCCATAAAATCCTAACGGACATTTCGTAAGACATCTATGTATGATTACTAATTTCATATTAGTAACCTTTTATGTCTATTCCATTTTTATTAGTCCCATTAATCCATTTACCCTATAAAATTATTGCAACTCCCATATTTATTATCATTTATTACCCATTTATTAAGGATATAACCTTTTAAATTCTTTTCCCACTGGTTAATTATCCCAAATGTGAATATTACATGCAAGCGTCGTTATCAGCTTTTTACTTAATTATTATAAGTGCAATAATTTACGTTTAAATATTTACTTTTATCAAATATATTCTAGTTATGTATCTTCACTAGAATATTATTTCCAATGTTAAATTGTTGGAATCATATCTAAAAAATTATCCGCCACAATTTCCATAAAGATTTATCTTTAAAAGAATACATTATTTGAATTTACAGGGAATAATCGTTTCCTTTTATTACCAAAATAGATAGTGTAACTACAATGAATTCATACTTTACACATATCTTTCTTTTCTATTTGCATCTATTCCTTGTTAGATCAAACGTTGTATTTTTCCAAAAGGAAAAGAAATAAAAGTAGTGTACATATATTAAGCGAACCTAAGTTCCAACAATTCCAAACATAGAAAAGTTTACATTCCAACAAGATTAGGGTAATAATCAAAATTCATGACATTATTATACAACCTATTTAAGATTTGGAGTAAATTCCATTCAAATCAATATTCTAAATTTATACTTTTGGGACTGATTTGCATATCAGGTTGTAAACAATTCTAAATCAATTCATAAACAAGAATATATTTGCGATATTTATTATATTCAGATCATATTCAATTTTTTTCCTACAACTCATATACAATTGTCCAATTAAGCATGAAAATCAAATAAATACCAATCGGATAATTTTCATATTATAACAATCTATAAAATTTCACACCCACCTTTTAAAAGCGATCCAAATCTTCAAATCTGAAGTAAAATCATTGATTCATCTCCAAATCCTTTTTAATCCAAGGGATATGTATAAAAGGATATATACATACACTAGAATTACAGATCTGAGAAGAATTTGGGGATTAGAAGAGAAACTAGATACAAATATATAGATTACCTCAAATATGCATATGGTTGATTCTCTTTTTTTCTCCCTTTTATTAGATTTCTATTCTTCTACAATTTGTATGAATATAGATACATATACCTTATTTTTATAATTTAAAAAGAAAGTGGAGAAGAAGAAATGGCAGAGCTTCGCTACTGCCTGCATAAACATATGAGAAGAGAAGGGAGTGCTAAGCCTTAATTTGTAGGCGCTAGAATCAACCCGAACAATTAGATTGATATAATTAAATTCGAGCCATTATGGCCTAGGTTTATTAGGCCCACGTTATTCAACTGGTCGATCGCCCTTGTATGCACTGGTCCATAGGTCGATCGGTACATGTCGACCGGTTGCAGTAAATGGTTGGCCTATGGGCTCGAGCGAATAATTATGAACGTTAATTTTTTTGATTTATTTATTTTCGTCCCGAATTTGTTTTTCGTCCGTAATTTCTTCGGTTAGACTCTGATTGCAAAGCTCTATATATGAAAGTTTTTCAGAATATCTCCATCAACGCAATGGTGCCAGTTTCGCGGTCAAATTCCATCATTTGCATAAATTTCATTTTTGGAGCCTAACTAATTAAATAAATAACTAACACCAACCCATGGGTGTTACAACTACTACCTTGGAATTAATGATATTCCTTGGATAGCATATTGTCACATCATCAACGAGCATGAGAGAAAATAAGGCTTCTCCAACAATTAAACATGTCAGTGACATGTTCCTCTATATTTATCAAGTGGGTTGTAATGAGGAGGAGGCCAGAACAACGTTTTGGTGACTGGAAAATCTATAAACTATCCATAATATAAATTTAAACCGATGAGTCTCCATCTAATTGTTAGGTCTATTAAGGTTAGCAATTCTAATCTAACCTTGCATTGCACACATGATTACTTACCTACCCATTTCTAAGATACGAAATATCGTAATAGCCTGATCAACCACCCAATACTTCCAAGTCCATTAGCCACTTAATACTTAAATATGAAGCGGCTTTCTACAATTGCCACATAATAATTTTAAAACAGAAATAAGCAGATTTTGTCATTTGAGACCTTATTCGGCTATTCGATACCTTTTTTATAAGAATGAGGCGGACTTTACAACAGCTTAATACCTCAAAACTGAAGTGAACCTCTCCTGAGATATTCAGTATCACTCTTATAAATATGGAATCTCATTAAATTACTTCTTTCGGTAAGGAGGTGGGACCTATGATAGCCATGTAGTACCTCAACGCCGAAGTAACACATTTTAGAGATATCTCTCACCACTCATAATTTCAAATTTAGACCATTTAATACTTTCCAATTAAAAAAGAAAATTCAATCTCTTAGGTCATCACAGGTCCTAGGATTAGTGATATCCAACATCAGTAGTAAGTGCACCTGACTGTTGGTAGCCTCAAAATGAATGGCACTCTTCTATCGATTGACTCCACTGACCTCGTAACCAAATAAGTTCAATTAATCATCCTAAGTCTTTACATATACTATCTTAGGTTGACATTGGACTTAGCTTACTAATTCCCTTTTTATTGAAGGCAATAAGATTTACCTTAAGTATTTATCTACCCATGAATCCCCCTTTAATGCTCATAAATGTCAATTTGTCCATAAAATCCTAACAGACGTTTCTTAAGACTTTTATGTATGATTACTACCTTCAAATTTATGACACTTTTATATTTATTCTAGTTTTATCGGTCCCATTAATCCATTTGTCCCTATTAATTATACCCCTTGATTTAATACTATCAATTATTTCTCATTGATTACCCATTAATTGACGTCACGATCTTTCATTTTCTATTAATTAATTGATAGGAATTCCTAATTTATTTCCCATAAATATGAATTACTACCATTTCTAATTCTAACTACTCGCATCCCTAAATATGATAATAACTAACAAACATTGGGCATAAATAATGCACGAATAAATGTAGGTCTTTTTTATTTACCAATATATACGTATAAACTAAATAATAAAACTATCTATTCATAACCAAGTATGTTCTAATCATAAATATGTAATTAGAATATGTTTTCCATATTTAATTTGCTGGAATTAAATTCCTTAGGAAGATTTTCGGCTACGATCTCCATAAATTGGCTTAACACAAAAACAAAAAATTAAATCCATTTGAAATTACAAGGAATGGATAATTTCTTATTCCTTGTCAAATCAAACGTCGCTTTTTTGAATGAAAAGTAAAAAAAGTAAACAAACTTATAAAAATAAAACAAATGTTCTTCCCATAAATTAAATTATGCAAAATTTACAACAGAACACAAATTGGGCAATAATCCAAAAATCATGTTTTAGACCCAAGTACAGATCTGAATAAAAACATATAATATTCAAATTCTAAAATCGTTGGGCCTGGTTTTAAGATCTAGGCGTAAACGTATTTCAAATTAGATCTAAAACAATAATATGTACGCAATAGTTTTTTACACTAATTTAAGCCCACCATTCATAAATAAAATTGATTTAGACATAAAAATCAAACATTTGCCAATGGAACAGATTTAAAATCATAAACAATATATAAAATTTCTCACTCACCTTTTGAAAGCGATCCAAATCTTCAGATCTGAAGTCAAACCTTAAATTTATCTCCAAATCCGTTTTAAACCAAGAAAAATGTATAAAAAGGGTAAATATATACTTTAGATCTGAGAAGAGATTTGAGATTGGGAGAGAAACTATATACAAATATAAAAATATATAAATTACTTTAAATATGTGTATAGTTGATTCTCTTCCTTTTTATTAGATTTCCATTCTTCTCCAATTTGTATGAATACATACAAACATATATATATATATATATATATATATATATATATGGATATCTTATTTTTATAATTTAGAAGGAAAGTGGAGAAGTAGAAATGGCATTCAGAAAAATATGAGAAGAAAAGGAAGGGTTAGGCCAGTATTTATTGGCGTGAGAATTAACCAGAATCGTTAAATCAAAATATAGTAAATTCGGACTATTGGGGAAGGGAAAACCCTAGTTGCCACCTTAAGAGCGATCAACCGCCCCCTCCCTCCTCCCACGGGGGTCGACCGCTCGAGGTCAACTGCTACAATAAGCAGGTCGATTGGTGGACCCATTCAATTAATTAAAAACGTTAATTTTTTAAACCAATTATTTCCATTTCAAATTTGTTTTTCGTCCGTAACTTCTTCGTTTGGACTCCAATCGCAAAACTCCAAAAATGAAAGTTGCTAAGAATTTCGCCACAAATGCAATGATGTGTGTTTCGAGGTGAAATTCCATCATTTGCATAATTCCATTTTGGAGCCTAACTAATTAAAAAACTAACTAATTAAATAACTAACGTCAAATTACGGGGCATTACACTCTTCCCCCCTAAAAAAATTCATCCTCGAAATTTCCCCAATGACTAAGTCATGGTTTTGGCCCATACTTATCTTAAACTACACGACCAATGAGTGTACGACACATTTTGCAACTGAAGGTGCACAAGTGCATAATGTATTATTCGTACCACATAGAAAATATGTATGTGGAATAATTCTAAATCGGGTATTCATATATAAAAGGATTTCTTTGAAAACATTTCTGAAAAATATGATGCAAACCACCTATATGTATACTGGCAGTTCTACGTGTATGCGGCTTTTGAAAAATCTTTTCAACCAAAAAACCATACTCCTATGAATAGAAGTATGAAGCAACCAATTTTGCATCTATTTCCTACCATCCAAAAATCTACCGCGTCGAAATATCGCTTCCTAAACTTTACTCCTATGTCAAGAAAGGAAATTATATGGAGAATTTAAAATTCTTAACACTCTATAATCTTCATATTCCTATAGTACAATGGAAATTTCCTCACTGCCGTGGATTTACTTCAAATTGTCTATGCACAAAATGCATAAGGAAATTTATTTTGCTCACTAATGGAATCGAGTCTAAAAATTGACTTGAACGCGTCGACGACAAGGTATGGAAATAAAAATTCCAAGGCTAAATAGCTTTTTCCTTATTACCTCTTGTATTTGTCACATCGTCGATCCTAATGCATCGCTAAATCCATAAATTCTAACTCTATATGCCTTCCCTATGCTTAACATGTGTCTTTCGAAATCAAATATTTCATAGAAATCTTTCTCGCTTTTCAAATTTGTACATAAATTGAAAAATAAAATCCCAAAATATTTAATCGCACATTTTCCCTTGAAATCAAATTTTTGGACAAAAAATTCTAAAAATAATTTAAATCTAATACCCTCTTTTTTTAAAAAAAAACTTTTCAAAATATTTCTTTCAAAAGTTTTGAAAAATTAAGCCACAATTTTAGCATAATCAGAAGTTAATTATGTGCTAAACGCATAAACCAAATTCTAAAATTCTACAACTAATCTTTACCCATAAAACTTAGCATTTTATTTTAAAATGTCATCATGCTCGATTATCCAAAAAAATTAGCTTTTAAGGAATAGAAGCAATCTCCCGTGAAACAAAATTAACTTTATCATGTCCTTCGCTAAAATTTTCCAACTATTCTAAATATCCAATCTTATATCGCGTTTACTGTTAATTATGTGTCTTTCATGAAATTTCCATATTAATACAACTTCTTCACTATGTATATATAAGAGCAGTTTACAAGTCCAGAAACAGTAACATAATAAATTAATAAATAGAAACTTATAATATCGTGTGTGCCTTTTACAAGTGAAAAGTAATAGTTACAACCCAAACAACCTAAAAGAAAACAAATTCTGGAAGGGAAAAGACAACAACACCATAAATCCTAAAATAACGCCTATAGACCTCGAGAAGCCTTGCTACACAGCTGGAGCTCGATCCATTACTATGACCCTTGAACGGTCGTAGCATAGCGGCTCTATACCCAATCTCGTGTCAATAGTGCTACTGGTGTTGCTGACGGCTGGGGAATTGTCATTTTCCTAAGGAAGGATTTAATGATGTCATAAGGAACCATCTACTAAAATGCCTCTCCATAGAGGTTCACCTGTATTACCTAACGACGAGAGTGGATATGGGAAAATACGAAAAGTGACCCAGTAGAATGCTAATCCTTGATCAACAAATTGCATCATAAGGGTGCGGGTTCATTTGACGGCAATGTCACCAATACTAGCATAGGCGGTCCTTCACACCATACGAAAAATCCAATCGTAACTTCCCATCTTAGGGATGATGTTATGTTATATGATTACAACATGACAGGTAGTCAGATGTAGATTACCCGTGTTCCAAAACACTGACATCCTGGGAAAAGATCGGGTGCAAAATCTTTGAGTCAATCACTTCAAAATCATCCAAGTCTGCATCCTTCGCGAGGCCTACAAAATCTCAGTGAGATCATCATTAGTCAGCACAATCAAGACAACCTTCATCTTTGAACGAATCAAATTGTTGCCTCCATCGAAATTCTACACCAACTGGACATCAAAAAGGCAAATGCAGCACAGGTAACATTCCCGCTCAGAGGTCTCGAAGTAGAGGACTGGTGCAAATCCTACAGCGATAAATAGCTCTTCCAGCCCAAAAGTGGCGAAACATTCTGCACATTCTAGTCCAGCCAAGTGGTCTCTTGAGGTTTGTGACCATAATGGTGTGAGGAAAAACCGTAAAGATGTCTTGGGCTAAGAAATGATCGTAGGGAGGAAATAAGATTTAGATCTAGAGTGGTGGGGAGATATCTAACGTGAAAATCCAGCATAAAGGGAAGGCGAGATTGCTGCTCCTAGGGAAAAAACGATGTTGCTTAGGGAAGCAACGGAAAAGAGATGCTGGTACTTGGAGGAGGAGGAGGTTACAGTCTCATTCCTGGCTAAGTTATGCCAAAACTCGTCAACTGGTAGGCCACTTTAGGTTTGCCGCTAGGTGGTCTACCGCTAGACAGGCTTTGGGCATTAATTGAACCAATACCCAATTAGGGTCGGATTAAATAATAATAGTCGTTGGTGTCATACCTTTTGATTTGATACGATCCAAAAAATTTTGTTCCTCATCACAGCGATGTCAAAGCCTACCACATAGTCCCAAACCATGCTCCAGCAATTCACAATAGTCCCAATAAAACTGCTGTGACCAACAACAATTCCAAAAACCTAATAATATTTCAGCCACTATTTCCTTCCTACTTCGCACAGAAATATTTCTTCCAATAGTTGGTGGTGAAATAACACTTCAAATTACATACCCCAATTAATAGAATGTCATTCATATTTTTTCTGTACCTTAAAGAGAGAAGATTTTAAAAACCTCAATTTTATAAATTGAAAAATCACTGAGCCAAATATATGCTCCTTTATACTTGTTCCTATATAATAGAAACTATTTCATACCAAAATTTCCCTTAAAAATCAAAATTTTATATATACATATATATTAGAGTTTCTAAAAACCTTTTCTTTTTAAAACACAAATTTCCCAAATTGGAAAACTATTTCCTTGCTAAAAATTGAAAATCAAGCCTTTACTGATGTATACATATAATATAATGATTTCAAAAATTTATCTTTTATAAACTAAGATTTTCTTAACACGTCCAATGTAGCAGTATACGTGTTTCTTTGAAAATTAAAATATGAAAACTTTCCTAAAACAAAATTTTCAAAATAAATCCTTGGGAAAAGAAATCCTTTGGAAACCCATTTCCAAAATCTAAGGCATTTCCAGAACATACTTTATAAAAACTCTCTCTTTGGTTTTAGACTAAGGAATTGAAATTAACTATTCAAATAAAAATCTGGTCTGCTATCAATTAGGTTATTAATAAATGCACCCTAGCAAAAAATTATCTCTCGACTATTGCGACATACATATTGTAATATTCCTTCTATCTGGAATAAATGTGTGTCTCCGACTGGTACTCATAATCAAAATCGAAAATACAAGGTAGCTAGAATCTTACCCATCAAGTCGAACACCTCCCGTCTTAGGGATTCTTCCATATGTCGTACTCATGCTCTTCATCATCATGTCTTACGCATCGCTAGCACTCTGTGGGGTACTTTGGAATCGATGTGAAAATCTTAACTCTAAGATATTTCCACCCATAGTTGCCTTACCCATTCCTTCGGAGTGGAACTACAACTACTTCTATGGTCAGAATTCTTAGAATCTTGCATAAGCCCTATTATCAAATATAACAACCTATACCTTAATGAGCCTAAATTTCAATAAAAAAAATTGAAACTGTAACGACCCAGAATTTAGTTATTTGAAATTGGAATATGTAATCAATTCTAAATATTAAAAAGGTAACTTTATAGGTTAAATAACTTAAATTCAAAATATAGCGATTTATTTGGTCGTTTGAAAAATGTAACGACCCAGAATGCACATATATTAAAGAACCATATTTGAGTCCTCACTAGAGTGGTCGTATGAATGATAATAGTTCAGAAGTTAAGCTGTGTGATCGAGCGATCGGATTTATACTGCGTATGGATGATATATGTACATCGTATAGTTTTTGCAAAGCAAATGTTGGGAATTAAAATTACACAATAATATGATTTGAAATTATATGTTTGGATATCACAGGTACACAAGTGTAGGTATATAAAAGAAAGAGCTAATTTGATGCCTTTGATATCATAAGAAAACTGGCTTGCCCAACAAAAAGGTACATGTTTAAATTGTTGTTTGAATTTGATGGTTTTATGATTGAGCCGCTTGGTTTTTTTCTCTGTTAGTTTGGGAGGTAGTGGCGATTTTTGGTTGTTCTGATCGAGCCGTGTAAACGAGACACTGGCGAATTTTTTTGAAAATTAATGAGTTAGAAATATTGAAGAAATTTGTGATAACTAAAATTTGATTTTGAATTATAACTTGAAATGATCGAATGGATAATTTTAGTTGGAACCTATGGATGAATTTGGGAACATAGTAAAAGTAATATAAAGGTTTCAACAAACTGATTTCGGAAATGGCTAAGGCCTTAAAATAAGTTGGCAAAATATTTCAACTAATTTATTTTAAAAAGAAATGGGTTTTACATTTTTTCTATCTTGGCAATTTCGAGGACGAAATTCTTTTAAGGGGGGAAGAATGTAACGACCCAGAATTTTAGTAGTTTGAAATTGGAATATTTAATTAATTTTAAATATTGAAAATTAAATTTTATAGGTTAAATAACTTAAATTTCTATTATAGTGATTTATTGGATAATTTAATTGTTAAGTTTAACAATTGAAATTGTGTAAATAATTGAATTTTGGATTTTTAAGTTGCATTAAAATGATTTAAAATCTTATTTAAATTATATTTAATAAAAATGAATGTAATAAAACTTTTAAACTGGATTTAAAAGTGATTTAAATGATTTTGAAAATAATTTGTTTTAATTAACATATAAAAATAGCCTTCCGGAGCACAGTCGCGGATCTCAACGAGATCAGCGTCATTGGATCCGTAATAATGAATTAAAATATGCCATCAAATTTCGTAGTGATCAGGCATATCATTCGGTCATACGGGATAGAAACGCATTGAAACTAATATCAGAAATTTAATATAATAATTGGATTCAAAAAGCATTCTTCTCCATACGATCGAGTTGGTGCTAGAGACTAGTTCTATTGCATTCGGAATAGGGGTATAACATTAGGAATGCCAAGAGGCACACCTTATTCGGGGTTCGAAATTAAATATCCAGATATTTTGAATTTTAAATAATTTTTTTTCGATTTAACTTTTCATTGCCCTGAACTTTTTTATCAGCCGCACCTACCTGTACCACCCACGCCACCTCGGTGATACCTCCATATCTCCCTCTCTTATTTAAACACAGCAACAAAGGAAAAAAAATGAAAATGAACATTTCAAAAATTCATTTCCTACAATTTACTCAATACAAAAACGGGAAACAAGCTTTAAAAATCATGGTTTGATAAGGGCTTCATGCTGATATGGGTTTGGCGTGGTTCGATCGGGTTTTGGGCAGTAGCCTTTTGGGGAGCAAAAGTTACGGTTAAGGATTTTAGAGGTTATAGGCTTTAATACTAGAATCGAAGCTCGAATTTGGATTAGGGGGGTTGAGTAGTATCTCTAGCTGTAGTATTGGATTGAACGAGGACTTAGGGTGGATCGTGACAGTCATGTGCAAGGGGAGGGACCCACTTTGACGCTTTTTGACTCGATGCTCCAGAGTGGTCGCTTTGGGGATGGTCGCGTAAAGGAAGCTTCGAGAAGTTCAATGGCGAGGACGAAATTGAATTTCGTCGAGTAAATCTTTGTATTAGTGCGTATAAGTGCACGACAACGGTGGGTTCTTGCCTGTGCATGTACAAGGAGATGTTTTGAGAGATGGAAGAAGAAGAGGGTAGGATTGTAATTTGTTTAGGATTGTTTTGCTTTTTTATATTAAAATTGTCATTAACTTATAAATTTTATAATTCCTTCATACGAGGTCCGATCGAGACGAAACTTTTTACATTGTGCTCATGACAATGAAAGCTTTGCAATGAAATTTGTTTGGACAAATTGAATGTTTGGATGAATATTAGATTTATTAGTTGGATTAAATATTCCCGCCTATTGGAACGGAAGAGATCCTATTACGTTCCCGTGTAAGAGCGGATGACCCTTTGTATACGAATCTCGCCTCGAAGCATTTGATTTATATTTTATGATTATCTAACAATTGTGATGCAGGGAAATAGGTTGGAGGGATCCAATAGGATTCCTCGCTATTATAGAATTATATTATTTCAATAATTTTTCCTTTATATGGATTTGAATAATAAATATCATTGTCGATGCGGTGGTTAAAACATCATTATATGTTTGAAATTAAAACCCAGTAGTGATAGAAAATCAAATCGATATTGGTTAATTGTTTGTTTGGCTATTGGCCTCAAGTTAATATTTTGAAAATACTATAAATTGCCGATTAAGTCGGAACTGGTTTTTGAGACAAAAAAAATTTTAAATCTGAAATTGGTTTTCGAAAATATTTTGTTTAAAGGTTATCTAATTAAATATATTAATATTGTTTTAAATTTAATTAATTTTGTTAATGTTGTTTTTAAGTTATTTAATTACTATAATATTAATTTAAGGTTATTTATTTATAATAATATTCTTTTAAAGTTATTTAATTATATTAAAATTATTTTAAAGTTATATAATCATATTAATATTATTTTAAAGTTATTTAATTATTTTAATATTGGTAAAAGTTATTTGTTTTAAAGTTAATAAGCTTTAAGAAATCATAAAAATATTTAATAAATTGAAAGATTAATTATTTAAGAATAATTATGGTTTGAAACTTGTAATAAGGATTATTAACAAGGTTTTAAAATAGATTAATATTTATAAAATGGTAAAGATTAATTCCTATTATTATTTCTTAAATTGTATTTTTGAATGATTACTTATTATTTTAGGATATTTAAAGTTAATGATTTCCATTTATTTATAATGTTCGTAGTTACTAATTATTATGTGTTGAGGTAAATGATTAAAATCATTTATAAATGTTTTCAAGACCGGAAATGGAGTCGAAAGACTTAGATTTTATAAAGGAGTCATAAAAGAATTAAGGAAGGGTTATTTGCATGGTGAAAGAGTCTATAAATGGTTACATATTTGTAAAAAAAATTTAGAAGCGGGTTTATAAATTAATAAAAGAAGTTATAAATGGCATATGTGTTCATAAAGAGTTATAAATGATTATGAAAGGTACAAGAAATTTATAAGTGACTGAATTCTTAGTGAGTTATTAATGTTTTTCGGAGATTTTACAAAAATGGTTTATAAACTATCTTGGAGAATTATAAGGGAAATTATAAACGATTTGAGTATCGAATAAAAGGGAAACTTTTCTAAGTTACTTATACCGCTGGAATAAGTATATGGCTATTTCTAAATATTGAGATATAGGGATTTGCAATTATATCTTTTAAAGATGTTTATATACGAATAATTTACAATGTAATTGTATGTATAAAGACTTCTTAAAGGGGGCTAGTGATTTCTTATATACTGAGCCAATGTTGATTTTCCAACTGAAATGAAATCCTAATTGAATGTTTGTTATTCGGTTGTTAAATAACCAACTATCGAAATTGGAACCAAACGTAACGTTGGAAATATCTGAGAGAAACACGTGAGTTATATGGCACAGTCATCTTTGATGATGCTATACTGTGTGTATAAATCTCGTTTCGTTCTTCTAGGACGATGGTAAGGAAATCCGTCCACTAACGGTTAGGAGGTGATCTCCAATCTCATCTTTGTCTGTTTATTTCTTAGAGAATCGGGGTTGAGTTTACCATAAATTATCGAACATTGTTTCGAAGAGACCGGGATCGGATATGTTATCCGAAAACCACTTCTATCCAACGAATGCATTTCGTGGTGAAGACATCGTGAAGAGCATGGAATCGAAGATAGAGATGTGAAGTGCAAGGACTAATCGCTACTAATCCGGAGGGTAATTCAAAAATGGATGTAGTTTGAATAGTGCCTTGGTTTCGTTCATATCCAGAACAGACTTGTATGGATGGATGATATCGGCACATTGTCATTGAAGGTCAATGAGCGTTCTCAATGTGAATTTCTTGAAAAGTAATCGTAGCATTAAGCTTTATCAACCGGGAATGACTGAAAATCAGGGAAGATGAAGCTAGGCTAAGTGGGTCGCACCCATTAGGGTATGTTGTCACCCTTCTAGATACATATACATATTTATGGATTGGTTGTGCATGAGATCTCAAATAAAAAGGGTTGCAAAGCAGCCGTGGTGAATACGTATTCGGTACTATCTAGTCCGGGTTGGCTGGTATTGTGTTGGCACGGGATCCAGATGAGGTCCTAGGTACATTTTCTAGAGGTGTACTATGATAGGTGGTACCCCAGTGCCTAGTCATTATATTGAATTCGTTCTCTAATACGTGCCTTTTGCGGTTTCGATTGTTGAGCCTAGTATGCTGGAATTTAATCAATGCAACAATTTTGGCTATTTTAATTGTTATTCATACTTAGACACTATTATAATATTATAGGATTTTATATAAAAGTGGTTTTGGTTATCATAAGGTAAAAACCCGTCCGCGTTATTGTGCGGCGGGGTCTTACAATATGCTTTTGATCTCAAAAATTATTATAACTTTAAATCTATTTGGGTGTGTTTTCTAACGCTGGTTCTCTAGACTGACTCGGGTATTATTTTATTATAATGCTTGGGTAAGACCGAGCATATTACAAATTAGATTATATGGTTAGAGCTTCAAGAGACGATTTGGAGGCTCAGTGACATATTCACTAAGATGGTTATTTTTTTGCTGTATTCATTGGTTTGTTATCTGCAATAGTGAGGATAGACTTTTATAACTTCCAGGCCGAAATAGTTAGTATACTCTTATTGATGTATGTATATACATATATTAAAATTTAATTTTTGTGTAAAGACCTGTGATATAATATAGATTATTCGTTCCGATGTGAGATTTTATGTTGTTTAGTTTTCTTCTTACCTTCTTTCTTCTTCTTTTCCCCAAACAATCAGGTTTTTGACATTCGATTGTTCGACATGTGATACAGTAGACGTATTAGTGTCGATTTTCAAGGGTCGTAAATTCGGTTCGTTACATTCTGTATTAGAGCCGAAGGTTAAGCGAGAACTTGGCTTTGATGGGGTAACTCATTAGAGATAGGGACAGTAGCACCCTAGAAAAAGTTTGAGTGTGTGTATATATGAGCGCAAATTTGTTAGTGATATTAAATTGTTTTATAGTGTATTGGTTCGTCTATTGAGTGGCTTGCGGATTCTAGTCAATACAAGTAATTAACGTTATTAATAGGGATCTCTAAACCCTCGAATGGATTTTAAAAAAAAATATGGTTTTGAAAGGAATAAAAGGACTGAACTTACTTCGGTTACTGGAAAATAATTTCGGTGATGACTGGTTCATTTTTGAGTTTCCACAAGAGGAGTTGCTACCGTAGAGTTTTGTTTTAGTAAAGGTAGTTTTAAATTTGAAATCGAAGGAATGATTTGATACACCAAAAGGAATTATGTATATATCATTTCCAAATGGTTTGAAATGAATAATAATAAGATGTTTAAACTCTGGAAATTTTCAATTAGGAATTTATATAAATGGGAAAATCGGTACGATAGCTTATAAATTTGGAAATTAGCAAGTTAATGAAATATTTTAAATTTTTGAATATGAATGGTAAGGAAAGTAAATTTGAAATTGAATATGGAATTTAACTTAAGATAAGTTAAACAAAGATAAATTTTGAAAAGGAATTTAGCCTAAGCTAAGCTAAATAAAATAATTTTTGGAAATGGAATTGATTGAGATTTGAAATGAATTAGTGGATGAAATTATTAAATTAGTTAGTTAATTGGATATGGTTTGGAATGTTTATTGATCAAATTGAATGTTGAAGTTGGAAAATGAAATTGAATTTGGTTAGAAATAGATGAGGGCTTAAGTTGTGAAGTGGTCATAACCATAAGAAGTTTGTATAAAATGTTTATAAAGTTAAAAAAAATTTTATGGAATAATTCATAAATAAAGTAAGTATGAAGTGAAATGTTGTTTAAACATTAAATTTGAGGGAATTATTCTTATGTGATACTGGTATTGAAGGAATATACTAAGTAAATAAGAATGGGATGAAGGTAAATAAAAAAATTCGTTGTAGCTAAGAATCAATCGAAATAAATGCGTAAGTTGTACATGTGTTATTTTATTCGCAAAACGGTTTGATCCAGATTCGAGCATAGAATTTCAAGATGATTCATATCTATCAAAGTTGGAATTTTTCACTCGGTTCTCGATGGCGAGCACTGGATATGGATTTTTGGTTGATTTTGGGATTCTCTATCATAGTATATGGCTTTGCAAGAAGAATGACGGTTTCTAATCAAGGAATTGGATCTGAGTCCGCACTAGAGTGGTTGTGTGAATGATACTAGTTCGGAGGTGAAATTGGGTCATCGAGCGAGAGATCAGATATATACTATGTACGGATGATATATGTATATCGTACGGATTTAGTGAAGCAAATGTTGGAAATTAAAATTGCGTAATAATATGATTTGGAATTATATGTTTGGATATCACTGGTACACAAGTGTAGGTATATAAAAGAAAGAGCTAATTTGATGTCTTTGATCTCATAAGAAAACTGGGTTGCCCGACAAAAAGATATATGTTTAAATTGTTGTTTTAATTTGATGGTTTTATGATTGAGCCACTTAGTTTTGTTTTCTTTGTTGGTTCAGGAGGTAGTGGCGATTTGTGATTATTCTAATCGAGCCATGCAAAGGGGACACTGGCGAAATTTTTTGAAAATTTAAATGAGTTAGAAATTTTTAAGAAATTTGTGATAACCAAATTTTGATTTTGAATTATCACGTGAAATGATTGAATGGATAATATTAGTTGGAACCCGTGGATCAATTTAGGAAATTAGTAAGAGTAATATAAAGGTTTTAGCAAACTGGTTTTGGAAATGGTTAAGGGAATAAATAATTTGGCAAAATATTTCAACTAATTTGTTTTAAAAAGAAATGGGTTTGGGCATTTTTCCCATCTTGGCAATTTTGAGGACGAAAATCTTTTAGGGGGAAGAATGTAATGACCCAGAATTTCAGTTATTTAAAATTGGAATATTTAATTAATTTTAAATATTGAAAAGTTAAGTTTATACGTTAAGTAACTTGAATTCCAAATATATCGATTTATTGGTTAATTTAATTGTTAAATTTAATAATTGAAATTGTGTAAATAATTAAACCTTGGATTTTTAAGTTTGATAAAATTGATTTAAAATCTTATTTAAATTCAATTTAATAAGAATAAAGGTAATAGAACTTTTAAACCAGATTTAAAAGTGATTTAACTAATTTTTAAAATAATTTGCTTTAGTTAACAATTAAAATAACCTTCTGGGCACAGTGTCGGATTTCAACGAGACCAGTTTCATTGTATCCGTATAATGAATTATGATACGCAGTCAAATTTCGTAGTGATCGGACATACCATTTGGTCGTTTGGGATAGAAATGCAATGAAACTAATAACGAAAATTTAAAATAATATATGGGCTTGAAAAGCTATATTCTCCATACGATTGAATTGGGGCTCGAGACTAGTTCTATTACGTTTAAAATAGGAGTAGAATGTTAGGAACGCCAGGCGACACGCCTAGATTGGGGTTCAGAATTAAATATCTAGATATTTTGAATTTTAAATAATATTTTTTCAATTTAACCTTTCGCTACCCTAATCTTTCTTATCAACTGCACCTACATATACCATCCAAGCCCCCTCGATGATACCTCCGTACCTCCCTCCCTTATTTAAACACAGCAGCAGAGGAAAAAAATGAAAATGAAAAATTCAAAAATTCATTTCTCAAAATTTACTCAATAAAATTTGTTTGAAACAAGCTTTAAAAATCATGGTTTGATGAGGGCTTTGTGTTGATATGGGTTTGGTGTGGTTCGATCGGGTTTTGGGCAGTGGCCGTTTAGGGAGGCAAAGTTTGGGTTATGGATTCTAGAGGTTATAGGCTTTAATACAGGAATCGGAGCTCAGATTTGGACCCAGTGGGTAGAGTAGCATCTCTGGCCTAAGTGTTGGATTGAACGTGGACTTGAGGTGGATCGCGATAGTCGCGTGCAAGGGGAGGGACCTGCTTTGATGCGTTTTTGACTCGGTGCTCCGGAGTGGTCGCTCTGGGGATGGTCGCCTAGGGGAAGCTTCGAGAAGTTCAACGGCGGAGACAAAATTGAATTTAATCGAGTAAATCTCTGTGTCAGTGCATATATATGCAGGATAATGGTAGGTTCTTGCCTATGCATGTACATGGAGATGTTTTGAGAGATGGAAGAAGAAGAGGTAGGATTGTAATTTGTTAAGGATTGTTTTGTTTTTTATATTAAAATTGTCGTTAATTTATCAATTTTATAATTCCTTTATACGAGGTCCGATCAAGACAAAACTTTTAGCATTGCGCTCATGATGACGAAAGCTTTGCAATGGAACTGGTTTGGAATAATTTGGAAACTATGTAAATTTGGGCTAAAATCGGACGAATCATCCAGTTTTAATTCCAAACCGAAATGCTTCGGCAACAACAGAAAATTTCGGTGAGCTAAACTTACCTTTATGGATAACCAGTATGATTTATAATTGGTAAAATTGTTGAAAGGTTGTTTGGTTAAATTGTTGTATTTATTAGTTGGATTAAGTATTTCGGCATATTGAAGCGGATGAGACCCTATTGCATTCCCATGTAAGAGCGGATGACCCTTTATATACGAATCCCGCCACGAAATAGGTAATTTATATTTTTTGATTACCTAACAATTTTGATGCAAGGAATAGGTTGGAGGGATCCAATGGGATTCCTCGCAATTATTGAATTATATTGTTTCAATAATATGTCATTTATATGGATTATTGAATAACAAATGTTATTATGGATGCTGTGGATAAAACATCGTTATATGATTAAAATTAAAACTCAGTAGTGATAGAAAATCAATATCGATATTGGTTAAGTGTTGGGTGGCTATTGGTCTCAAGTTAATATTTTTAAAATACTATAAATCGCCGATTAAGTTTGAATTGGTTTTTGAGAAAAAAAGAGTTTTTAAATCTGAAATTGGGATTCGAAAATATTTTGTTTAAAGGTTATCTAATTAAATATATTAATATAGTTTTAAAGTTAATTAATTTTATTAACATTGTTTTTAGGTTATTTAGTTATAATAATATTAATTTAAGGTTATTTAATTATAATAATATCCTATTAAAGTTATTTAATTACATTAAAAAATTCAAAGTTATATAATCATATTAATATTATTTTAAAGTTATTTAATTATTTTAATATCGTTAAATTTTATTTGTTTTATACTTAATATGTTTTAAGAGTTTATAAAAAAATTAATAAATTGAAAGATTGATTATTTAAGAATAATTATGGCCTGAAACTTATTAAAAGGATTATTAATAAGGTTTTTAAATAAATTATTATTTAAAAGTGGTAAAGACTAATTAGTATTATTATTTCTTAAACAGTATTTTGGAATGATTAATTATTATTTTAGGATATTTGAAGTTAATTATTTCCATTTATTTATAATGTTTAAAGTTAATAATTATTATGTTTTGAGGTAAATGAATAAAATAATTTATAAATGTTTTCGACACGTAAATTGAGCGAAAGGCTAAGAATTTATAAGGGAGTTATAAAATGGTTCGAAGAATTAAGGAAGGGTTATTTGCATGGTGAAAGAGTTTATAAATGGTTCGATATTTATAAACCAATTTTAGAAAGCGGGTTTATAAATCTATAAAAGAAGTTATAAATGGTATATGGTTTCATAAAGAGTTATAAATGATTTTGAAAGGTACAAGAAATTTATAAGTGACCGAATCCTTGGTAAAGGAATTATCAATGTTTTTTGGGGATTTTATAAAATGGTTTATAAACGATCTTGGAGAATTGTAAGGGAAATTATAAACGATCTGAGTATCAAATAAATGGGAAACTTTTCTGAGTTTTGTAGATATATTTATACCACTGGAATAAGTATATGGCTATTTCTAAATATGGAAATACAAGGATTTGCGAGTATATCTTTTAAAGATGTTTATATACAAGTAATTTACAAAGTAATTATATGTATAGACTTATTAAAAGGGGTTACTGATTGCTTATATACTGAGCAAATGTTGATTTTCCAAATGAAATAAAATTCTGATTGTATGTTTGTTATTCGATAGTTCAATAACCGACTATCGAAAATGGACCCAAACGTAAATTTAGAAATATGTAGGAGAAATATATGAGTTATATGGCACTGTCATCTCCAATGATGCTATACGGTGCGTATAAATCTCATTTCGTTCTTCTACAACGATGATAAGGAAATCCGTCCACTAACGGTTAGGAGGTGACCTCTGGTCTTATCTTTGTTTGTTTTATCCTAGAGAACCGGGATGAGTTTACTGGAAATTATCGAACTTTGTTTCGAAGAGTCCAAGATTGGATATGTTATCCGACAACCACTTCGACCTAATGAATGCATTTCAAAGTGAAGACACCGTGAAGAGCATGGAATCGAAGATAAGGATGTAAAGTGCAAAGGCTAACTGCTACTATTCCTGAGGGTGATTCCAAAACGGACTTGTATGGATGGATGTTGTCATCATATTATCATTGGAGGGCAATAAGCAATCTAAGTCTGAATTTCTTGAAAGGTAATCGTAGCACCAAGCCTCATGAACCGGGAATGACTGAAAATCAGGGGTGATGCAATAAGGCTAAGTAGGTCGCACCTATTAGGCTATCTCGTCACCTTTCTAGATACATCTACATATTTATGGATTGGTAATGCATGAGATCTAAAATAAAAAGGGTTGCAAAGCAGCCGGGGTGATGACATATTCGGTACTATCCAATCAGGGATATGTCGGTCTTGTGTTGGCAGGGAATCCAGGTAAAGTCCTGGGTACATTTTCTAGACGTGTACTATGATAGGTGGTACCCCAGTGCCTAGTCATTATATGGAATTCACTCTTCAAGATGTTCCATTACAGTTTTGATTGTAGAGCCCAATATGCTGGAATTTAATTAATGTAATAATTTCAGCTATTTTAAAAAGTATTTGTACTTAGACACTATTGTAATATCATAATATTTTTATATAAAAGTGGTTTTGATTATCGTAAGGTAAAAACCAGTCCATGTTTATGTGCGGTGTGGTCTTACGAGATACTTTTGATTTCAAAGATTTCTTATAACTATAAATCCAATTAGGTATGTTTTCTCACGTTGGTTTTCCAGACTGACTCGGGTGTTATTTTATTATAATGCTCGGCTCTGACCGAGCATAGTACAGATTATGTTGGATGCTTAGAGCTTCGGGAGATGAGCTGGAGGCCCAAAGACGTATTCACGAAGATGGTTATTTTTCCGCTATATTCATTGGTTTGTTATCTACAGTAGTGAGGACAGACTTCTATAACTATCCAGGCCGAAATAGATTAGTATACTCTTATTGATGTATGTATATACATATATTAAAATTTAATTTTTGTGTAAAGACTTGTGATATAATATAGATTATTCTTTCTGCTGTGAGATTCTATGTTGTTTAGTTTTCTTCTTATCTTCTTTCTTCTTATTCTCCCTGAACAATTGGGTTTTTGGACATTCGATTGCTCGCATGTGATATGGTGGATGTATTAGTCGATTTTTTAGGATTGAGAATCTGGTTCATTGCATTTGGTATCAAAGCTGAAGGTTAAGCGAGAATCTTGGCTTTAATGGGGTAACTCATTAGAGATAGGTGCAGCAGCACCCTAGAATGAGTTTGAGTGTGTGTGTATGAGCGCATATTTGTTAGTGATATAAAATTGTTTTATATTGTGTTGGTTGGTCTATTGAGCCACTTATGGATTCTGATCAATACGAGTAATTAACATTATTGATATGGATCTCTAAACACTTGAACAGTGCTATTCGATATAGTATTGTTTTGATATTGGGTAAATGAAATAATTTTATCATGACTATTTCTATATATAAAGGAAAAGTTTTTCTAAAATTATTATGATATGCATGGTATGCTTGGTTATTAGGAAATGATAACGTTAAACTATTACCATTTGTTGTTTCTTGTTGTGATCAAATAAAAGTTGATACTATAATGACAGCAAGATTAACAAGTACAAAATATTTATTATAACCCAAGATTTATTCATATAAATATGTGATTTATAAATTTAAATGAAGTGAAATGTCAGAAGGAAGTGAAATGTCAGAAGTATGTTATATAAATATGGGTTATAAAAATGATTTATAAAGGATCTAAAAGTTGGAAATTTGGGAATTTAAATCCCACTTGTTTTGAAAATGGTTTTACAAAGTTTTGAAAACTAATAGTGATATTATTTGGAAAATATTAGTAAACGGAAATTCTTTTAAAAATAGGGTTTTGAAAGGAATAAAAGCATTGAATTCACTTCGGTCGCTGGAAAATAATTTCGATGATGGCTGGTTCATTTTCGAGTTTCCAAGAGAGGAATTGCTACCGTAGAGTTTTGTTTTAGTAAAGCTAGTTTTGAATTTGAAATCAAAAGAATGATTTGACACACCAAAGGGAATTATGTATATAACATTTCAAAATTGTTTCAAATTAATAATAATAAGATGTTTAAACTCTGGAAATTTTCAATCAGCAATTTATAAAAATGAGAAAATCGGTTTGACAACTTATAAATTTTGTGATGACCCGGAAATTTTAGGCAAATATTAATGTGATAATCTTCTTTTATTAATTATTTTAAATGTGCCAAATTATTCTTTTTAAAACAAATAAAATATGTGTTTGTTTATGTGTGTGTATATATATAAGTAGATTGTAAATAAGAATTTTGATTTGAAATTCAAAAATAAATATCTTAAAAATAAATTGGATTTAAAACTCTATATTTTAGAACTAGTATATATATATGATTTTTATTAGTGTATAATTAGGTTTTAAATCATTTTCTTTAAAATTATATGAATATAAATAAAAGGAAATGTAATAATAAAAATTGAAAATATAATATAAAAACATAAGTGCATGCAAAAACACAAGTGTTAGCGTAATTATAACATGCAAATAATAAGTGTCAATTTATTTATTTTCCCCATTTTTAAAAATAATAAAAACAAGACTATATATATACCTCCTTGCCACTTCTCTTCTCATTTTTCTTTGATATATTCAAAACCAAACTATAGAAAGCTAAAACCAGAAGAAAAACAAACTCTTTCAATCTCAAACCTGAAGCAATCAAAACAAAGTTTAGATCAACTCAACATAAAGTAGATTCAAATCAAACATTAAGTAGATCAACTCAAAACAAGCAGATCAAAATCAAAACCAAGTTCCAGATCTAATAAAAAGCCCTGCTTCTCTGTTCAACATTTTTAAACAGCGAGTAAACAATTTTTTTTAAAAGCTTAAATCTGTTAAAACTTGATGTATGTGACTAAAATTATATTGTGAAAGATGATTGCATGCATGTACAAATAGGCTTGCATGTGTATATGTATAATGTTATCTGTGTGTATATGTGTGTGTGTGTGTGTCTATATATATATATATATATATATATATATATTTCTACTTTTAAGTTAACATGTTAAATCAAGTTAAAAATTCAATCTCTCTTCCTCTAATCTCTTTTAGCCGATGATGTTTAAACAAAATGTGTTTAAAATCTAGATCTTAATTTTGAAAATAATTTTAGGTATAATTAGTTTGAGTATTTTTTGGAAAATTAGAAGATACAGTAAAATCCAAACATGTCAAAAATCCGAGTGTCATGATATCTTGATTCACCTACATTATATGATTCGTATTTAAAACCATGAATTTCAAAAGAAAAATCAAGATTTTTAGTTTTTTTTTGAGTGAGGAATTCGTGGTAAACGGGAATGGGTATTTTTGCATTTTCTGGTGATCGGAGCAAGGTAGGTGGTCGGGATTGCTGCTGGAGGTAGCTTGGAGGTCTGTGAACTCATGAAAAATGATCGGGGAGTTTAATGATCATCGTGGCAGCGGCATGATGTCATAGTACGGTTTAGACCCAGGTTTTGGTTGATGTCAAAATTCGGGCTGCTGCATCGTCGTCAAAGCACCGGAGATGATCGGAGTGAAGGGGATCGAAGAAGCGTAGGACTGCGGCGAGGCTTTGGTCAGAGTGTCGAGTTTTCTGGTAGTCTGAGGCGGCGGGTCGAGGGGATTTTTTTGGGTGATCGTTTCTGTTCCAGTAGGTACCCACATGCTCGAATTCGATTTTCGAGTTGTTTTGAAGTTTTGGTGATCGGAATCGAAGGGGGAGGCTGTGGTCGACTGGCCGACGATGGCAGTGGTGATCGGAGCGCTAGCGATCATGCGTGCACGTGCACTGTGTCAGTTGAGTATCATGCTTGGGTAGTTGTTGTGGGATTGGAGAAGAAGAGGGTGGTCTCGGATTTTGACTCGGGGAAGTAAAGTTTTGGCTCGAGTTTGGCTTCGGGTTGTTCGCGAGTGATTTAGCTATTGATAACAGTTTTTTCAAATTTTAAAACACAACAGGTTAAAAAAAAAGAATTTGCTCGGGGAAGGTATCGGGTTAGATCTGGGTTAGTCTCAGGGTATTAACCAGTTTTAAAAAGTAAACAAAAATTAAGTTTAAACAAATTTCTTAATTAATTCTTTTAAATAATAATTTTTTTATTTAAGTTTTTGGATTAGTTAAGAGTTTTAACATAAATTATTTGAATAATTAAGTTTAAGGTAATTATTCTTAAGTTTATTTTAATTAATTCTTAAGTTTATTTAAATAAATTTAATAGTGTAATTTAAGTAGATTAATTAAAGAAGATAAAATATTTTTAATTATTAATTAACTTAAGGGTCTTAAGTTAATTCATATTTTAATGATAAATTATTTCCAAGGTTTATTAAATAAAATTAAATAACGCAAGTAAGTAATTAATTAAGGTAAATAGTTTATCTTTAATTAATTAAGGTCTTGGTTAATTAAATATTAATTAATTAATGAAAGTAATTAAAGAATAATTAATTAATTAATAATCAAAGGTTAATTAATTAATAATTAAAGGATAATTAATTAATAATAAAGGGTAATTAATCTGTAAATATAGGATAATTAATTACTGTAAGTAATTAAAGGATGATTAATTAATTCCATTAATTAATTAGAATAATAACACATGTTTTGTAATTAATTAATTTTAGTTAAGCAGGGTTAGGTAATTAATTCATAAGTAATTAATTTAGTGGGTTTAAATTAAATTAATTATAATTATGTGATTAATTAATCTTGCTTATCGATGATTAATTGTATAGAATGTTTGGATTGATTAATATTTATAGTATGTTAATCTGTGATGTTCTGTGATGTGCAATACTTTGGATATAGCTGTGATAAATGTAAGTTATTTATCTGTGATGGAATGCTGTGTGAATATAATGTTCTGAATTGAATTAAATTATTTTACTTAAACAACTTGGCCTTAAAAGAAACGTTTGGATTTCGATGAGACCGAGATCAGATATCAAATTTGTTATTCAAAAACCATATCGATCCAAAATAAGCGATAGGTCATGAATTTTCAAGTAAAGATCGAGATGAAGATTCAGAGTACAATGGTTGTTTGTCTTTAATTCTGGAGGTGATTCCAAAACGAATGTAATAGAGATATGCCTTCGTTTCGTTCGAACCCGGAATGGAATTGTATGGATGAATGCTATCAGACCATCGTCAATGGAGGACGATGAGCATTCCAAGATATGTGTTCTAAAAAGGTAATCGTAGCATCAAGCCTCATCAACCGGGAATGACTAAAACATGGGAGGTGTAGCAAGGCTAAGTAGGTGCACCCAAGTAGGATAAGATTTTCCCCTGTCTAGAGGTCCCTTTTTCGGCTGTATGGGTGGCTGTTGGCCACAACCGTGGGATTGTCTTATTCGGACTATCCAATAAGGAGTAGCTCCGGTCTTGTGTTGCAGGGGATTAGGATGGATCCTCGGTACAGTGATCTAAACCACTTATTGTGACGAGCGGCACCCCAGTAGCCCTACCATTGTATGGAATCCAATCATTAATTCGGACTTGATTGTATACCTATTTATGCTAGAATTTAATGAATTTAACAATTTTGGCTATGTGAATAATTTATTTGAAAACCCTAGACACTATTATAATATAACTGGATTTCCTATCAAATGTTTTGGTTATGGTAAGGGAAAAACTTTTCTGTGTTTATTTGCGGAGAATCTTACGAGATACCTTTTATTTTAAATGTTTTTCAAGTTAAACAACTTAACCGTTTACTCACATCATACCCATGTCTGACCCAGAGTTTATTTCTGTTTTTATTAAACTTTTGGGTACTCAAATTTTTATGAGTAGCCAAGTGATCAGGTTGGCTTGATGAATTTTGGAAAGGCTTGGAGCAAGAGACTTGGCATGTGTGTGTGTGTGTATACATATTCCGCTGTGTTGGTATCATCTGTTTTGTATTGTTGGGTGGTAATGTATCGACAGGTCTTTACGACTGTCTACTGTGATGTTGTTACTATATTGACTCTGATGTATGATGAATATTATGTAATATCTATGTGATGTAATATATATTTTTTCCATTTCCGTTGTGAGATTCTGAAGTTGTTTAGTTCTTTCTTTCTATCTATTTTCTTTTCTGCCTATTTCTTTCTAATCTACAATACGTCTTTCTATGGAATGAAAGGCGGGTCGTCTTAGTTGGTATCAGAGCGCTAGGTTGAGATAATACCTAGGCTTTGGAGTAATATCTATCTAGAGAGAGTACTTGTAATTTTTATATATATCTATATACTTATCTGATTGTTGGGTTACCTGTTCAGGTTGTCAACATGAGTTCTAGAGGAAGAAGAGGCAGAGGTGTGAGCAACACGATGACCACTAATGGAAGAGGTCTGAATGTTGATGGAGGAAGGGTAACTCGTGAGGCTGTAAACCCAATACCTCCTCGAGTAAGCTTTGAAACATTGTGTAAGGATTTCACCAATCTCGAAGGAAAGCCTTTTAAGGGAACAGAGTCCATCATTGAAGTTTATGCTTGGTTACGCTCGTGTGAGCGAATTTTTAAGAGTTTGGATCTGTCAGATGAGCAAAAGAGAGTGATGGCATCATGGAAACTTCAAGAAGGAGCAGCTGCATGGTGGGATGTAGTTACCATGAATATTTCAGAGGATGATATCTCTTAGAGCAAGTTTAAGGAACTGTTTGAGGAACAATTTATGCCTACAGTTAGGAAGACTCGTCTGTATAGGAATTTTCTGAATCTGAAGCAAGGAAGTACGTCGGTATCAGAATATGAAACCAAGTTTAACGAGTTGTCCTGCTATGGACCAGGTCTTATTGATACACCCCTCAAGAAGAAAGTGATGTTTGTGCTTCGAATGAGTCCCAAATTTCACGAGAAGATGACATCACATCTTAAGGAATCATTCGTGGAATTGATAGACATGGCATTGAGGTATGAAGAGCTTATGGAAAACAAACCCTTGGCATCTGTGGCAGCACCGAGTAGGAATTCTTCCTATCTGAATAAAAGGAAATTCAATCCAAATTGGAAGAAACAAGGTAAAGGGAAACCAGGAGGAAACAACGGAGCTCGGAAGTGTTATGTATGCCGGTAGGAAGGTCATTTGGCTAAGCAGTGTCATAGAGGTAGAGCTCAATAGCAGTAGTGTCAGAGTGGACCCATCTCCACGATGGTTTAGAAGTCTTTTTGTTTCAATTGTCAACAACCAAGGATATGGTGAAAGCTTGCCCACTTCTTCAGTGAGCTCAACCGACCCAGGTGTTTACTATTCAAGGTGGACCATCAACTTCTTCGGATGGGAATAGAAAAGGCATTCTGGAAGGTACTTTACTTTTAGATGGCACTTTTGTTAGAGTTTTGTTTGATTCTGGTGCTTCCCTTAGTTTTATTTCTTTGGAAACGGTAGAGAAATTTCATCTCATCCCTAGTATTGTGGACCACCCTATTTTTGTATCTAATCCCATAGGGGTAGTGACCAAGTTAGATATGATCTGTAGAGGCCTAATAATTTCTTATCTATCACATATTTACTTGTGCGACCTATTTGTATTTGATTTTAAGGGGTTGGCCTTATTTTAGGAATGGATTGGTTGGACAAGCATAAGGCTGTTCTGAATTGTGAAGAGAGAATTATGTCTATAGAAACTGAGTTGGGAAGGATTGCACAAGTGACTTGCGATAGTTCAAGAGTTCACCTGAGTAGTCTTTTGCATAGTCTTGAGGCATCTCAAGAAGACGTAGGATCCATCGTAGTGGTCAAAAATTTTACATACGTCTTCGAAGAAGTCAAAGGTTTTCCCCCGCATTGGGAGATAGAGTTTCGTATCGAATTAGTTCCTGGAGCAATACCAGTTGTTCAACCCAGTAGAAGGATGGCACCGAGAGAGAGAGAAGAGTTGGTGAAGCAGACTCAAGATTTCTTGAAAAGAGGATTGATCAGACCTAGTTATTCTAGCTGGGGTTCTACTGTAGTTTTTGTGACCAAGTCGGACGGATCTTTAAGATTTTGTGTAGATTATCGAGAGTTGAATAAGATGACTACTAGGAATCAGAACCCCTTTCCCCGTATAGACGATCTTTTCGATCAACTTCATGGAGCTTCTGTTTTCTCCCAATTGGATCTAGCTTCGGGTTTTCACCAGCTAAGGGTAGCTGAAGACACTATACCCTTGACTGCGTTCAGAGGACCCAATTGTTTTTATGAGTGGCTGGTTATGCCTTTTGTGCTAACCAACACTCCAGCTTATTTTATGGATCTGATGAACCGTGTTTCCGAGATGTGCTGAACAAGTTTGTGCTCATGTTCATCGACGATATTCTCTTCTACTCCAAATCTGAGGAGGAGCATAAGGGTCATTTGGAGATAGTATTGGGGAAATTGAGGAGGCATGTCCCGAAGGCAAAGTTTTCGAAGTGCCATTTCTAGAAGTCGGAAGTTAGATTTTTGGGGCACATTGTATCTGGAGAAGGTATTTCTTTGGATCCGGCCTAGGTAGAAGCTATTCAAGAGTACTCTTGGAGAAGGTATCTGGAGAAGGTATTTCATGGAAGTTTGCAGTTTTCTTGGTTTGGCAGGGTACTGAAGGAAATTTATCCGGGACTACTCTAAGATTACTTCGCACTTGACCAAATTGACTAGGAAGGGAGCGAATTTTAAGTGGACCCCTAAGTGTGAAGAAGCTTTTCTAGATTTGAAGGCGAGGTTGACCGGTGCACCTGTTCTGGCTATTCCAGATGGAAGAAGTAAGTTCGAAGTCTATACCGATGCTTGTAAAGTAGGGCTTGGTGTTGTACTGATGCGGAATGGGAAAGTGATTGCGTCCGCGAGTAGGCAGTTGAAGCCACATGATAAGAACTACGCTACACATGATTTGGAATTACTCACTATCATCTTTGCTCTGAAGATTTGGAGGCCCTATCTGTTGGGAGAGAAGTTCGAACTTTTCATCGATCATAAACCTTTAAAGTATCTTTTCACCCAGAAGGATCTAAATTTGAGGCAACAGAGATGGGTGGAATTTTTAGCATCTTATGATCTGGACATTTTCTATACTCCCGGAAAAGCGAATGCAGTGGCAGATGCTTTGAGTAGGAATGCAGTTTTGGCTATTTTGGAAGTTCTTCCGTCTCTACTTGAAAGGATTGCAAGTGAGCAAGGATCAGATAGAAGTTTGAAAGCAATCTTTAGGAAAGTCATGAATGGGCAGTGCACCAGTTTTAAGATCGATGATCAGGGAACTTTAAGGATCAACGGGAGAATTTGTGTTCCTAATATCAAGGATCCGAGGCAAGAAATTTTGTCAGAGGGTCATCGCTCCAGGTTGAGTATCCATCCAGGGATCTCGAAGATGTATAAGGATATGAAGTGAGTCTTCTAGTGGAAAGGAATGAAGAAGGATATTGCTACCTTCGTCAATGGATGTGCGATCTGTCAACAACTGAAGGGTGATTAGCAGAAGACCGTGGGATTTTTGTAGCCTCTAGAAGTCCCTAAATGGAAATGGAAAATGATATCAATGGATTTTGTCAATGGGTTGCCAAGGACTAGAAAAGGAAATGAAGGAGTGTGGGTAATTGTAGACAGGCTGACCAAGAGCGCCCACTTTATCCCAGTTAAGGCAACCAGAACTACGGCGTATTTAGCAGAGATATTCTTGAAAGAGATCGTCAGGTTGCACGGAGTTCCTGTCAGCATAGTAAGTGACCATGACCCAATCTTCACTAGTAAATTTTGGAAAGCTCTGCAGATAGATTTGGAAACAAGGTTGAGTTTAAGTACAGCTTATCATCCCCAGATCGATGGACAAACAGAAAGGCTGAATCATGTTCATGAGGATATGTTGAGGGCTTGTGTTCTGGATTTCAGCAGATCTTGGGAGGACCATATGCATTTGGTAGAATTCTCGTACAATAATAGTTATCAGGCAAGTATTAAGATGGCACCCTACGAAGCTTTGTACGGAAGACCTTGTAGATCACCGTCTTGTTGGGTAGAGTCCAAAGATTGTCTTGTTCTTGGTCCATACTTGATTCGAGAGGCATCTGCGAAGGTGGAGCTGATCAAGAAGAGAATAAAGGCAGCCTTGGATCGTCAGAAGAGTTATGCGGACAAGAGACGAAGGCAATTGAAATTTGAAGTCGGAGATTTGGTTTTTGTCAAAGTTTCCTCGATAAAAGGAGCGATCAGATTTGGCAAGACGGGAAAGTTTGCCCCGATATATATTGGGCCTTTCCGTGTGCTTGAGAGAATTGTTGCTTTGGCCTACAGGATTGAATTGCCAATCCGAATGGCTGGAATTCACAATGATTTTCACGTATCTCATCTGAGGAAGTACGTGTATGACCCATCGCTAGTTGTAGAATCGGCAGTGCAGGAAGATTTAGAGGTCGAACCGGACTTAACTATGGTCAGGTATCCAGTTCAGATAGTTGATCAAGACGAGAAGCAGCTCAGGAACAAAGTTGTGAAGCTGGTCAAGATTCAGTGGGGCGAGGATCCCAGAGAGTGTACCTAAGAAACTCTAGATAGCATTAGGAAAGCCTATCCGGATTTGTGTCAGGATAGTTAGGAAAGTTTTTTTGAATAAATTGTTTGCTTTGGTCGTTAGCGTATGGCTGATATGTATGCTTGGATTGTTTGAAATAAAGCTTTTCGATTATCTTTGCTTTTAAATTTCAGGGACGAAAGTCTTTTAAGGGGGGAGGAATGTGATGACCCGGAAATTTAAGGCAAATAATAATGTGATAATCTTCTTTTATAAGTTATTTTAAATGTGCAAAATTATTCTTTTCAAAACAAATAAAATATGTGTTTGTTTATGTATGTATATAAGTAGATTGTAAATAATAATTTTGATTTGAAATTCAAAAATAAATATTTTAAAAATAAATTGGATTTAAAAACTTTATATTTTAAAACTAGTGAATATATATATAATTTTTATTAGTGTATAATTAGGTTTTATATCATTTTCTTTAAAATTATATGAATATAAATAAAAGGAAATGTAATAATAAAAATTGAAAAGATAATATAAAAACATAAGTGCATGCAAAAGGACAAGTGTTAGCTTAATTATAACATGCAAATAACAAGTGTCAATTTATTTATTTTCTCCATTTTTAAAAATAATAAAAACAAGATTATATATATACCTCTCTACCCCCTCTCTTCTCATTTTTCTTTGATATATTCAAAACCAAACTATAGAAAGCTAAAACCAGAAGAAAAACAAACTCTTTTAAACTCAAACCTGAAGCAATCAAAACAAAGTTCAGATCAACTCAACATAAAGTAGATTCAAATCAAACGTTAAGCAGATCAACTCAAAACAAGTAGATCAAATTCAAAACCAAGTTCTAGATTTAAGAAAAGGCCCTGCTTCTCTGTTCAACATTTTAAAAAGCGAGTAAACAATTTTTTTTAAAAGCTCAAATCTATTAAAACCTGATGCATGTGACTAATATTCGAAATGATGTTGTGAAAGACGATTGCATGCATGCATAAATAGGCTTGCATGTGTAGATGTATGACGTTATCTGTGTGTGTCTATATATATATATATATATATATATATATATATATATATATATATATGTATGTCTCTGCTTTTAAGTTAACAGTTTAAAACAAGTAAAAAATTCAATATCTCTTCCTCTAATCTCTTTTAGCTGATGATGTTTAAACAAAATGTGTTTAAATTGACAAGATCTTAATTTTAAAAATATTTTTAGGTATATTCAGTTTGAGTATTTTCTGGAAAATTAGAAGATACGGTAAAATCCAAACATGTCAAATATTCGAGTGTCATGATATCTTGATTCACCTGCATAATCTGATTCGTATTTAAAAACCATGAATTTTAAAAGGTAAAATCAAGATTTTTAGGTTTGAGAGTGAGGAATTCGTGGTAGAACGGGAAAGGGGATTTTCGCATTTTTTGGTGACCGGAGCAACGTGGGTGGTCGGGATTACTATAGGAGGTAGCTTAGAGGTCGATGATCTCGGGAAAAATGATCAGGGAGTTTAACGGTCATCATGGCGGCGGCACGACGTCGCAGTAGGGTTTAGACCCAGGTTTTGGTTGATGTCAAAATTCGGGCTGCTGCATCGTCATCAAAGCACCGGAGATGATCAGAGTGAAGGGGATCGAAGTGTGGGACTGCGGCGAGGCTTTGGTCGGAGTGTCGAGTTTTTTGGTGGTCTGAGATTGCGGGTCGAGGTGATTTTTTTGGGTGATCGTTTCTGTTCCAGTAGGTACCCACATGCTCTAATTCGATTTTCGAGTTGTTTTGAAGTTTTAGTGGTCGAAATCGAAGGGGGAGCCGTGGTCGACTTTCCGATGATGACAGTGGCGATCGGAGCGCTGGCGATCATGTGTGTACATGCACGTGTGTCAGTGGAGTATCATGCTTGGGTAGTTTCTATAGGATTGGAGAAAAAGAGGGTGGTCTCGGGTTTTGACTCGGGGAAGTGAAGTTTTGGCTCGAGTTTGGCTACGGATTGTTCGTGAGTGATTCAGCTATTGATAACAGTTTTTTTAAATTTTAAAACATAACAGGTTTTAAAAAAAAATTGCTCGGGGAAGGTATCGGGTTAGATCTGGGTTAGTCTCAGGGTACTAACAAGTTTTAAAAAGTAAACAAAAATCAAGTTTAAACGTATTTGTTAATTAATTCTTTTAAATAATAATTGTTTTATTTAAGTTTTTGGATTAGTTAAAAGTTTTAAAATAAATTATTTGAATAGTTAAGTTTAAGATAATTATTATATGTCCTTTATTTTAATTAATTCTTACGTTTATTTAAATAAATTTAATAGTATAATTAAGTAGATTAATTAAAGAAGATAAAATGTTTTTAATTATTAATTAACTTAAAGGTCTTAAGTTAATTCATGTGTTAATGATAAATTATTTCCAACATTTATTAACTAAAATTAAATAATGTGAGTAAATAATTAATTAAGATAAATGGTTTATCTTTAATTAATTAAGGTCTTAGGTAATTAAAGGTTAATTAATTAATGAAGTAATTAAAGAATAATTAATTAATTAATAATAAAATATTAATTAATTAACAATTAAAGGATTATTAATTAATAATTAAAGGGTAATTAATCAGTAATTATAGGATAATTAATTAATGTAAGTAACTAAAGGATGATTAATTAATTCCATTAATTATTTAAAATAATAACACAAGGTTTGTCATTAATTAATATTAATTAAGCAGGGTTAGGTAATTAATTCATAAGTAATTAATTTATTTGGTTTAAATTAAATTAATTATAATTATGTGATTAATTAATCTTGCTTATGGCTGATTAATTGTATATATATTTGGATTGATTAATATTTATAGTATGTTAATCTGTGATGTGCAATACTTTGGATATAGCTGTGATAAATGTAAGTTATTTATTTGTGATGAAATGTTGTATTAAATACAATGTTCTAAATTGAATTAAATTGTTCTACTTAAACAACTTGGCCTTAAAAGTAACGTTTGGATTTCGATGAGACCGGGATCGGATATCAAATTTGTCATCCGAAAACCACATCGATCCAAAATAAGCGATAAGTCGTGAATTCTTAAGTGAAGATCGAGATTAAGATTCAGAGTGCAAGGGCTATTTGTCGTTAACTCTGAGGGTGATTCCAAAACGAGTGAAACGAAGATAGTGCCTTCGGTTTCATTCGAATCCAGAACAGACTTGTATGGATGAATGCTATCATACCATCGTTAGTGGAGGACGATGAGCATTCCAAGATATGTGTTCAAAAAAGGTAATCGTAGCCTCAAGCCTCATCAACCGGGAATGGCTAAAACAGGGGAGGTGCAGCAAGGCTAAGTGGGTAGCACCCAAGTAGAATAAGATTTTCTCCTGTTTAGAGGTCCCTTTTTCGGCTGTGTGGGCGATTATTGGCCACAACCGTGGGTTGTCTTATTCGGACTATACAGTAAGGGGTAGCTCCGGTCTTTTGTTGTAAAGGATCAGGGTGGATCCTCGATGCAGTGATCTAGACCACGTACTGTGATGGGTGGTACCCCAGTAGCCCAGCCATTGTATGGAATCCAATCTCCAATAAGTGATCTCGGACTTGGTTGTATACCTATTTATGCTAGAATTTAATGAGTGTAACAATTTCGGCTATGTGAATAATTTATTTGAAAACCTTAGACACTATTATAATATAACTGGATTTCCTACCAAATCTTTTGGTTATTATAAGGGAAAAACTAGTCCGTATTTATTTGCGGAGAGTCTTACGAGATACATTTTATTTCAAACGTTTTTTAAGTTAAACAACTTAACCGTTTACTCACACCAGACGCATGTCCGACCCGGAGTTTATTTCTGTTTTTCTTATATTCTTGGGTACTCAAATTTTTATGAGTAGCCAAGTGATCAGGTTGGCTTGACGAATTTTAGAAAGGCATGGAGTAGGAGACTTGGCGTATCTATATATATGTCCATTCCGCTGTGTTGATATCATCTGTTCGTATTGTTAGGTTGTAATGTATTGACAGATCTTCACGACTGTCTAATGTTATGTTGTAACCATATTGACTCCGATGTACGATGAATACTATGTAATATCTATGTGATGTAATATATTTTTTTCGTTTCCGCTGTGAGTTTATGATATTGTTTAGTTCTTCTTTTCTATCTATTTTCTTTTCTACCTATTTCTTTCTAATCTACGATACGTCTTTCTATGGAATAATAGGCGGGTCGTCGCAAATTTTGGAAATTAGCAAGTTAAAGTATTATTTTAAATTGTTGAGTATGAATGGTAAGAAAAGTAAATTTGAAATTGAATTATGGAATTTAACTTAAGATAAGTTAAACAAAGATAAATTTTGAAAAGGAATTTAGCCAAAGCTTGGCTAAATAAAATAATTTTTGGAAATGGAATTGATTGAGATTTGAAATGAATTAGTGGATGAACTTATTAAGTTAGATAGTGAATTGGATATGGTTTGGAATGTTGATTGATAAAATTGAATGTCGAAGTTGGAAAATGAAATTGAATTTGGGTAGAAACGGATGAGGACTTAAGTTGTGATGTGGTAATAACCATAAGAAGTTTGTATAAAATGTTTATAAACATAATAAAATTTTATGGAATGATTCATAAATGAAGTAAGTATGAAGTGAAATGTTGTTTGAACATTAAATTTGAGGGAATAATTCTTATGTGATATTGGTATTAAAGGAATATACTAAGTAAATAAGAATGGGATGAAGGTAAATAAAAACAATTCGGTGTAGCCAAGAATCAAACGAAATAAATAAGTAAGTTGTACGTGTGTTATTTTATTCGCATAACTGTTTGATCCAGATTCGAGCATAGGATTTCAAGATGATTTATATCGATCCAATTTGGAATTTTCACTCGGTTCTTGATGGCGTGCACTGGCTTTGGATTTTTAGTTGATTATGGGATTCTCTATCATAGTATATGGCTATGCAAGGAGAATAACGGTCTCTAATCAAGGAACCAAATATGAGTTCACACTAGAGTGGTCGTGTGAACGATTGTGGTCGTGTGAACGATACTAGTTTGGAAGTGAAATTGTATGATCGAGCGGGCGGTCAGATTTATACCGCGTACGAATGATATTTGTACATCGTATAGTTCTAACGAAGCAAATGTTGGAAATTAAAAATGCATAATAATATAATTTGGAATTATATGTTTGGATAGCACTGGTACACAAGTGCAGGTATATAAAAGAAAGAGCCAATTTGACATCTTTGAGATCATAAGAAAACTGGATTGCTCAACAAAAAGTTCATATTTAAATTGTTGTTTTAATTTGATGGTTTTATGATTGAGCCACTTGGTTTTGTTTTTTTGTTGGTTTGGGCCGTAGTAGCGATTTTTGGTTGTTCTGATCGAGCAGCGCAAAGGAGAAGTTAGCGAAATTTTTTGAAAATTTAACGAGTTAGAAACTTTAAAGAAATTTGTGATAACTGAATTTTTTTTTTGAATTATAAGTTGACATGATTGAACGGATAATATTAGCTAGAAGCAATGGATGAATTTGGGAACGTACTAAAAGTAATATAAAGGTTTCAATAAACTGATTTTTGAAATGGATAAGGGCTTAAAATAATTTGGAAAATATATCAACTACTTTGTTTTAGAAAGAAATGGGTTTAGGAATTTTTCCTATCTTGGCAATTTCGGGGATGAAATTCTTTTAAGTGGAAAGAATGTAACGATCTAGAATTTTAGTTATTTGAAATTAGAATATTTAATTAATTTTAAATGTTGAAAAGTCAATTTTATAGGTTAAATAACTTAAATTCCAAATACTGCGATTTATTGGATAATTTAATTGTTAAATTTAATAATTGAAATTGTGTAAATAATTGAATCTTCAATTTTTTGGTTGGATGAAATTGATTTAAAATCTTATTCAAATTTTACTTAATAAGAATGAAGGTAATAAAAATTTTAAACTGGATTTAAAAGCGATTTAACTGATTTTGAAAATAACTCATCTTAATTAACATATAAAAACAGCCTTCCGAGGCACGGTCTCGGATTTCGACGAGATCAGTGTCATTGAATCCACAATTATGAATTATTATAAGTCGTCAAATTTCGTAGCGATCAGACATGTCGTTTAGTCATACGGGATAGAAACGCATTGAAATTAATATTGAAAATTTAATATAATGATTGGGTTCAAAAAGCTATATTTTCCATGTTATCGTATTGGGGCTCGAGACAAGTTCTATTACGTTTGGAATAGGGGTATAACAATATGAATGCCAGGCAGCATGCCTCGATCAGGGTTGGGAATTAAATATCTAGATATTTTTAATTTTAAATAATTTTTTTTTCGATTTAACCTTTTACTACCCTAACCTTTCTTATCAGCGGCACCTACCTGTACTACCCATGCCCCCTCTATGATACCTCTGTATCTTCCTCCCTTTTTTAAACACAACAATAGAGGAAAAAAATGAACATTTCAAAAATTAGTTTATCAAAATTTACGCAATAAAAATGGGAAAAAAGCTTTAACAATCAGGGTTTGATGAGGGCTTCGTGCTGATATGGGTTCAGCGTGGTTCAATCAGGTTTTGGGTAGTGGTCGTTTGGGGAGACAAAGCTATGGTTAAGGATTCTAGAGGTTATAGGCTTCAATACTGGAATCGGAGCTCGAATTTGGATTGCGGGGGTCTAGTAGCATCTCTAGCCGAAGTATTGGATTGAACGAGGACTTGGGGTGGATTGCGACAGTCACGTGCAAGGGGAAGGACCTGCTTTGACATGTTTTGACTTGGTGCTCCGGAGTGGTTGCTCTGGGGGTAGTCGTGTAGAGGAAGCTTCGAGAAGTTCAACGGCGAAGACGAAATTGAATTTCGTCGAGTAAATCTCCGTGTTAGTGCATTTGCGTGCACGACAATGGTGGGTTCTTGCCTGTGCGTGTACAGGCAGATGTTTGAGAGAGGAAAGAGGAAGGGGTAGGATTGTAATTTGTTTAGGATTGTTTTGGTTTTTATATTAAAATTTTTGTTAATTTATAAATTTTATAATTCCTTCATACGAGGTCCGATCGAGATGAAACTTTTTGTGTTGCGCTCAAGACGTTGGAAGCTTCGCAACAGAACTGGTTTGATTGAATTTGAAGGCAGTGAAAATTTGGGCTAAAATTGGACGTCGTCCGATTTTTGTTCCAAGCCAAAACGTTTCGGCGACAACAGAAATATCGATGAGTTAGACTCACCTTTTTTGGGATCTAGTATAATTTATAATTGATAAAATTGTTGAATGATTGCTTGGATGAATTATTATATTTATGTTGGATTAAATATTCCCACGTATTAGAGCGAATGAGACCCTATTACGTTCCCGTGTAAAATCGGATGATCCTTTGTATACGAATCCCGCCTCGAAGCGGTTAATTTATATTTTATGATTATCTAACATTTGTGATGCAAAGAAGTAGGTTGGAGGGATCCAACAAGATTCCTCGCTAATATTGAATTATATTATTTTAATAATATTTTGCTTTATATGGATTATTGAATAATAAATATTATTGTGCATATTGTGGTTATAACATCGTTATATGTTTGAAATTAAAACCTTGTAGTAATAGAAAATCATTATCGATATTGTTTAAGTGTTGGGTGGCTATTGGCCTCAAGTTAGTATTTTGAAAATACTATAAATTGTCGATTAAGTCGAAATTGGTTTTCGAGACAAAAAGGATTTTTAAACCCGAAATTGGGTTTTGGAAATATTTTGTTTAAAGGTTATCTAATTAAATATATTAATATTGTTTTAAAGTAAATTAATTTTATTAATATTGTTTTAAGTTATTTAATTGTAATAATATTAATTTAAGGTTATTTAATTATTATAAAATTGTTTTGAAGTTATACAATCATATTAATATTATTTAAAGTGATTTAATTATTTTAATATTGTTAAAATTTATTTGTTTTAAAGTTAATATGTTTTTAGAATTTATAAAAATAATTTATAAATTGAAAGATTAATTATTTAAGAATAATTAAGGTTTGAAACTAATAATAAGAATTATTAATAAGGTTTTAAAATAAATTATTGATTATAAATGGTAAAGATTAATTATTACTATTATTATTTCTATACAGTATTTTAGAATCATTAATTATTATTTAGGATATTTAAAATTAATGATTTCCATTTATTTATAATGTTGGTAGTGAATAATTATTATGTTTTGAGGTAAATGATTAAAATTATTTATAAATTTTTTCGAGACCGGAAATGGAGTCGAAAGACTTAGATTTTATAAAGGAGTTATAAATTGGTTCAAAGAATTAAGGAAGGGTTATTTGCAAGGTGAAAGAATATATAAATGAGTAGATATTTATAAACAAATTTTAGAAGCAGGTTTATAGATTTATAAAAGAAGTTATAAATGGTATATGGGTTCATAAAGAGTTATAAATGATTTTGAAAGGTATAAGAAATTTATAAGTGACTGAATTTTTGGTAAAGGAATTATTAATATTTTTCGGAGATTTTATAAAATGGTTTATAAACGATTTTGGAGAATTTTAGGGAAATTATAAATGGTTTAAGTATCGAACAAAAGGGAAACTTTTCTAAGTTTAGTGGACATACTTATACTGTTGGAATAAGTATATAGCTATTTCTAAACATGGAAATACAGGGATTTGCGAGTATATATTTTAAAGATGTTTATATACAAGTAATTTACAATGCAATTGTATGTATAAAGACTTATTAAAGGGGGTAAGTGATTGGTTATATACTGAGCCAATGTTGATTTTCCAAATGAAATAAAATCCTAATTGAATGTTTGTTATTCGATAGTTAAATAATCGACTATCGAAAATGGACCCAAACGTAACTTCGGAAATATTTAGAAGAAACCCGTGAGTTATATGGCACAGTCATCTCCGATGATGCTGTACTATGCGTATAAATCTCATTTCATTCTTCCAGGACGATGATAAGGAAATCCATCATGTAACGACCCGTAAATTTTCGATAATTTTTATTTGTTTTATTTGTATATGTAATTGAAATTTTGAGACATTGTAAATGATAAAATTTTGAAATAAAAATTTAATATTCGAAATGCGTCTAGTTAAACATAGCAACTGGTAAATTTACATCCAAAAATATGAAAGTTTATTTTCGTGTGTAATTTTATTTCAATTTAATCAGTTAGGAATTGACGAAAATAAAATGTTTTCAAAACCTGAATATTTTTACGTAGAAAAATTCTAAATCATCTTCTGGCTGAGACGTCATTTTTCGTTTTTCCAAATTCGGGTTTCTTTAGCTCCTTCGATCTTATTTTTCTACGTTTTTGCTGCATTTTCTGCTAGTAGAAAATTTGATTTTTTTTATAATTCAATCGTACCACTGATATTTATATATCGTTTTGATCGTCTCGTTGTGCTGATTCCTGCGGTATATTAGCTTCTATGTTTTGGAATCCGGTACGAAGCGGAATCCGCGAAAATGATTCTGTATCGATACCGATTTTGATCTTCTAGTTCTGTTGTGACCATTCCATTATCCATCCTATAAAACAAATAGCTATCTGCTTTTGATATTTCCTTCACTTCATTTATTTGACTCTTGTTTTCCTGGATTTTACTGTTCTATTTCTTTGTGAATTTATTAAATTGTTCGTTCTCTAAATAATGAAGTTTTATATTTATTGCGTTGCTTTGAAACTTGCTCCTACTTTATATCTCTGAACCAGCACGTCCCCTGGCATTCCCTACCCTATCTTTGCCCGTTAGGCTTCTCTGCTTCAATTGTTTTTTTAGCTTGTTTATTATTCCAGAATCTTGCTTCCTCCCCTTCCTATTCATGCAAAGCCTTCCTCTTTCCCCTTCTTTTGTCTCGGCCACTCTCTACTTTAGCCGACTCATGCCCGACCGTCCCCGGCTTTTCACCACAACCGGATCTAGCGTTCCACCCATGCCTCGCCTCCGCCTGAACCACCTTCGGCCCACCGACCCACGTCCAATTGTCCAACAGCACCCTTTCCACCACTTCCACATCTAGTTCGCCGAACCCGGTTCCCTCCCTCTCGCGCAACGACCACCAAACCCATACACGGCAGCCGCGCCCGGCCTGACCAACCTATGAGCCTCCGCCTTCCCTTCCCAGTGAGCACGCAACCCCAGCTAGCACCTCCTTGCCTCTCTCTTTCTCTGCCACTTCCTGATGAACACGCACGTGCCGCCCCTCCATGTCACACATCACCGAGCATACCAGGGCAGTACACCCAAAGCCGGTCACCGAGCTTCCAATGCTTTATATTTTTCCAGTATATGAGGTATATATTGAAAGTAACTGTAAGGATCGTGCTATATGGAATTATACTTTACTAGTGTGGAAATAAATTTAAAAATACTATAGCAATGTAAATAAGTATAAATGAAACAAGCACGCCAGGAATTTTTATACTGGTTCGAACTTCCCGTTCTACGTCCAGTCCCAAACTCCTTCTGGAATTTCACTAACAACAATCCTCACTTAACCCAGAGGAACAGGTTTACAACAACCCTTGAACAGCCGAACAAGGGACCTGAGCAGCAGAACAGGATTTGGCCTCAACAGACGAAGAGGACTTCACTTGCCTGAATGACAGAACAGGACTTCAACTTATACAGAAAGTATATCACACAGTGTGTTCTCAATAACACGAATTTGTCTCTTGATAGTACAATCTTTCTATAATCTTCTCCTTTTGATATATATGTGTGTATGTGAAGAACATGGAAGTAAATGAATGATTATGTAGAAATTTGAATACTCAAAATGTTAGAATCAGTGTAGTGTATAAATAGAAAGCTTTTTATCAAATTGGATGGTTTAAACAAATGATTCTAATATGTTTATATAGAGTATAAAGAGTTGTAATCATTCGTGAAAAGTTATCATGAAAGAGTATGGATGTATCTCTTAGTAAAAGGTTGTGACTCTTCATGAAAATGAAATCTCTTTTCAAAAATATAGCAGTTGAAGAAGTTCAGCCGTCTGAAAATAAATTTCAGACTTCTGAAATTTGAAACGAGCAAACCAGAAAAGAAATAGGCTATTTTTGCCTAGATTCAGACGTCTGAAACTTCTATTTCAGACGTCTGAATATTGTTAAAATTTTAAAATTCACTACAGATTCAGACGTCTGAATAGGTCATTTCAGACGTCTGAATTTGACCAGAATTTTCATTTTTAGCCTTGTGCAAGAGTGATTGATTAGGTGTGTATATATATCCAAAGGAGAGATTTTCACAATATTTCAATTCTAAACAATGACACAAAACAACTTATATGCAGCATGAAGATTATATGATTCCAGTTTTGTAGATATCCTGCAAAAGTATGTTAGTATCAAAAAATAACGTATATAGTTTGTCGTAGTCAAAATTCGTATGAAACATCGTAAACGAGGTTTCAATATTCTCTCCCTTTTTGACGATGACAACTATATACTAAACTCCCCCGTCAAGAAGCATCAACATCAATGATATACTAAACTCCCCCTGTCAAAAAGCATCAACATCTTTTTCTCCCCCTTTGTCATTGCAAAAAGGTAATCAATAATTTAGAAGATAAACCAAAGTAGACTTGAATTAAAACAGATTACAAATAAGTTAAGATAATAAGGAGTTCATGACAAATAACAAACATCATAATAGTTCAGAAATGAACATGAGTAAACAAAAGTAATCAGAATGTAGGACTTGAGTCACTTCCAACAGCAGCATCATCATCATCATCACCGTTGTTATTCCCCGAGCTTGATGACCATTGAAAGGGAGTGGGGTTGAAAACTTCGGTAGATGACGAGGTTGAACAACCAATTCGTTCCCAAATTTTGTTTAGAAAGTCGCGAATGGAATTAAAATGTTTTTAAAATTTCTTTTCAAGTTTCACCATTCGGTTGTGAAGCTTTGCTTTATTTTGGGAAAGTGTAACTAAGGCATTCCTTGAGCTTGAGTCGTGAGAAAGAATCACAATATCATCATTGTCTTCTTCTTCCAATGGAGGAACACTTGGTTGAGCATGAGGAGCGTGATGACGATGTTGTGGCCGGTTTTGATCACGGTTGGCAACCCATTCTTGAAAAGAGATATATGCCAAACTTCCCGGTTGTTTTGGCAACCCTATAAGACCCAATGTTTTAGACCCAAGTTCTTTGATTGAAGAAAATTCGGACTCAGGAAACAGAATGTTGAAATTTTGAAGAATTTTCATAATGTAAGCACCATAGTGGAAAGTCTTATATCTTCTTCGACGATTCACATCCATGAATTCTTCTAAAATTACTTGAGCCCAATTTATAGGTTGACCGGAGTATATAGCATATAGGGCTTGGAAATTTCTTTTGTTAATAATCTCATAACTTCCCGTCCGTGGAATAACGGATCGAATTAATGCCCTATGTAGAATGTGAGCTTAAGGACGAAGTTGAATGGAAGTGAGTCGAGTAATGTCATCATTCAAGAATTGGTGTGAGACTTCATCTCTATCATCCAAGTTTATAGACACATCAATCTCATCTAAATCGTTGTCGGTTGATGGACATTGTAGTATTTCACCAAGTCTTGCAATTGGTAGATATATTTTAACACCACATACCAAAGTCCAAATGCAATCATTGCGATTGTGAGGAGTATGATGGTCTAGATTCATATTTGCATAAAATAATTTTACTAAAAGATGATTAATCTTAATATTGTTGGCAGCAAAAGAAACTAAAGACTCTAACCCATTAGCTCTTACAATTTGATGAATATGATAGGCTCTGAATTCCTCAAATTTGATGAAAGCTCTAGGAAAAAAGTTAGATCTACTCATTTGAGCAAATCGTTGCCTAGCTTGTTCATTTCATAGCCACTGAACAATGTTTGGTGTAGATGAAGAAGATGATGGTCTCCATCTCTTTGATTTTGGTGCCATTTGATTGTATGAGAAGAAAGATATAAGTTTTAATGGAGGAAGAAAAACTGAAAAGAGAAGATGATGTATGAGAATAAAGTAAAGGACAGGTTGAATAAAGGGGTAGGTGTCTTGAAATTCGTGCAAAATTTCAAAATTTGAAAAGTCACCAGATTTCAGACGTATGAATTAAGATTTTAGAGTTTAAATGAAAGAAAATTAAAACAGAAAGAAATTAGTGTAATTTTGCCTATTTTCAGATGTCTGAAATTATTGTTTCAGACGTCTGAATCTGAAGAAAAAAATATTCTTCTATAATATTCAGACGTCTGAAACAATGAGCTCAGACGTCTGAAATTTGAATTTCAGACATATGCACAAATCTTTTTAAATAAGATGAAAGAAGAAAATTATATTATTATTTGAAAGAATTACAAGATATAAATATGATCATTTTAACAAATATTTAGATACAAGAAATTATTTGTCCGAATCGCTTGGAGTTTTGCACTTTTCCGGTTCGATCTTTGTTATCTCTTTGTATGGTCGCAAAGGAGACCAATATGATCGACGTTCCCAAGAGTTTGGAGAAACCGGAGGATGTTGTGGACTCGGCTCCCATGGATTCCATCCAGATGAAGTTATTTGATGAGATGTTAATGGTTGAACTACATCTTTCTTTGGAGATGTACCACCGAATTTTAATGCTACTTGTTCAATGAAACTAAGTCGTTTAGCATTAACTGTCTGTTCGTAATACATCTCTCGTTGCAAATCCAATTGTTCTCTTTGGTAATGATGAATCTCAGGTATTTTCTCTTTGGTTGATGGAGAACCAAAGAAAAGAAACCGTCGAGATTTCTTCTTTTCAGGAGTATAACCGGAACGTTCATATGAAGGACGAGGTCTATCCTTTTCATGAGGTGTTGGAGTTGCCAAAATTTCAATAGATGATGTAGAATAGGATGATGGAGAATTGTCAGAGTTAGATGCCATGGAGAGAAGCAGAATTATCAAGTTGAATTCCATTGTAGAAAGAATTTCTTGTGGTAAACAGAACACAGAAATTATTTGATGGAAGAAAAAACAAAGTTTGTACGTATTAATAGAAGATGGAAGGCTTATTTATAGAATATTTTATTTTAAAGGAATGGCTGAAAATCTTTAGTTAGTTTTGTCCATTTGTTAAAAAGGAAAGAAACTAACGGTAAAGAATAAAGTTAGATAATTTTAGCCAAATGAAATTTTCAAAAGAAAATTAACTGTTAAAAAAAATGTAACAGAAACTCATAGATTTTGAAGAAATGTGTGGCTGAAAGATGTAAGTTAATGATATCCATATGTTTGTTGAAAAATTAAAAGGTGGAAGAAAAATTTAAATTAAGTACAAATATGTTAGAAGCATAGTTATGTGCTTTTATTAGAATAAACAAATATGTTAGGAACTAGCATTGTTAGTAAATGTTTTGCAATATATCATAGACAGAAGATGATTTCTATGAAACTAACTAGATTTCAACCAGGAAAACAAAAAATAAGCTAAGGAACAAACATTAATACAAGTCAAATTAAATGTTTATGGAATTTTAGTAATAGTTAACTGTTAGCAAGAGATTATGAAGCAAAGTTATAAATCTTAATATGTTATAAAAATTATAAATTTTTAAGAGAGACAATACCAAGCTCTCGTCTTAGTTTGATAAAAATATTTTCTAAAAGTGGTTTCGTAAAAATATCAACCAACTGATTTTCAGAAGAAACAAAATCTAGATTGATTGTTCCTTTTTCAACATTGTCACGAAGAAAATGATGACGTATGTCAATATGTTTTGTTCGTGAATGATTGATAGGATTTTTAGATAAATTAATAGCACTTGAGTTGTCACAAAATATAGTTGAGTTTGATAAATTTATATTGAAATCTTTAAGTGTTTGTTGCATATAAATTACTTGAGTACACGCCAAAGCAGTAGAAATATATTCTGCTTCACATGTAGAAAGAGAAACACGGTTTTGTTTCTTACTAAACCAAGATACTAATGATTTTCAAATAAAATGGCACGTACCACTTGTACTTTCTCGATCTGTTCGAGAACCACCGAAGTTAGCATCACTATATGAAACTAATTCGAATGGACATTCTTTAGGATAGAGCAGACCAAAATCCTCTGTGTTTGTAAGATAACGTAATATCCGTTTTACTGCTCTTAAATGTGATTCTTTTAGATTGGCTAGAAATCTAGCACATAGACAAACACTCATCATTATGTCAGGACGACTTGCAGTTAAATATAATAATGATCCAATCATACTTCGGCATACTTTTTGGTCAACACTTTTGCCATTGTCATCTTTTTCAAGATGTGTTGTTGTACTCATTGGAGTTTGTTTGGCAGAAGTATTTTCCATTCCAAATCGTTTGATTAAATTATTACAATATTTTTCTTGATTAATAAAAATACCATTTTGAAGTTGTTTAATTTGTAGACCAAGAAAATATGTTAGTTCTCCCATATGAGACATTTCAAATTCTTTGGCCATTATTTCGGAGAAGTCCTGACACAATTTGTCATTAGTAGAACCAAAAATGATATCATCAACGTAAATCTGAACTATTAAAATATCCTTTTTCGAATGTTTAATAAAAAGTGTTTGATCAACTTTCCCAATTAGAAATCTCGAAGAAATTAGATAAGTCTTTAATCGATCATACCAAGCACGTGGTGCTTGTTTTAAACCGTAAAGAGCTTTCTTAAGTTTATAAACGTGATTAGGAAATTTCTCGTGAATAAATAAGGGAGGTTGTTCAACATATACTTTTTCTTTTATATAACCATTCAAAAAAACACTTTTAACATCCATTTGATAAAGTTTGAAATTATGAAACATGCATAGGCCAATAAGATTCGTATTGCTTCTAGTCTTGCAACTGGAGCAAACATTTCTTCGTAGTCAATCCCATCTTCTTGATTGTATCCTTGTGCAACTAGTCTTGCTTTATTTCTAGTGATGTTACCTTGTTCATATACTTTATTTTTGTAGATCCATTTCGTTCCAATAACAGTTTGATCACTTGGTCTAGGAACTAATTCCCAAACTTCACTGCGTTCAAACTGGTTTAGCTCTTCTTGCATTGCAATTATCCAGTAGTCATCTGTGGAAGCTTCTTTGGGATTCTTTGGTTCGATATTAGAAAGGAATGCTACGTGGTCCATTTGATGTAGTTGACTTCTAGTTCGAACATTTGAATTAATTTCTCCAGTAATATTTTGAACAGAATGATCTCGTAATATTTTTGGTGAAGATCTTGATTCATCATATTGTCAACAATGTTTTCATCATTTTCAAGATTCATAGTTTCTGTATTTGTAATGTTATCTGGAAAATCTTCATCATCTTTTATACTTGGTTTTTGCAGAACATTTTCATCGAAAGATACGTGTAACGTTTCTTCAACAGTATTTGACCTTTTATTAAATACACGATAAGCTTTGCTACGATCTGAATATCCTAGAAAGATTCCTTCGTCGGATTTCGCATCGAATTTTCCAAGCTGGTCTTTTGTATTTAATATAAAACATTTTGAACCAAACACTTTAAAATATGAAATCTTTGGTTTTCTTCCAGTAAAAAGTTCATAAGAAGTGTTTTTCGTTAGAGGTCGAACAGAAACACGATTCAAAACATAGCAAGCAGTTGCAACAGCTTCTACCCAGAAATGTTTTGGAAGAGTGCTTCCATTTAACAAAGTTCGTGCGCATTCTTATAGAGTTCTATTTTTACGTTCTACAACCCCATTTTGTCGTGGAGTTCTAGGAAACAAAAAATTATGAAAAATTCCTTTCTATTTACAAAAATGATCAAAAACTTCATTTTCAAATTCTCCTCCATGATCACTTCTTATATTCTTTATTTTCAAACCTTTTAAATTTTGAATTCGTTTGACAAAAATTTTAAACTGCTCAAACGTATCACTTTTATTTTTTATAAAAATGGTCCAAGTATATCTAGAAAAATCATCTACTATTACAAACACATATCTATTATGGTTTATGGATTGAACTTGAGTTGGTCCAAATAGATCCATGTGTAGTAATTCAAGTGGTTATAACGTAGAAATAACTTTCTTAGATTTAAAAGATGATTTAGTTGATTTTCCTAATTGACATGCATCACAAATATGATTGACCTTGAAATTCATTTTTGGTAATCCTCTGACTAAATAATTTTTAGAAAGTTTGTTTATAGTTTTGAAGTTGATATGACAGAATCTTTTGTGCAACAGCCAAGGATCATTTTCATTAGCTATTAAACACATATCTGAATTTTGATTGATTTTCATATTCAGAACATAGATATTTCTGTCTCTATTTCCTTCAAATATAAGATTTTTATTTTTAGCAAAAATGCTACACTTATTTTCAGAAAAAGATATTTTGAAACTTTTGTCACATAACTGGCTGATACTTAAAAGATTGTGTTTTAAATTTTTGACTAATAAAACATTAGAAATAAGATGTAAATCAGATGTACCGACATTCCTAACGTCGCCTTTTCCAATGATATATCCTTTGGAATTATCTCCAAAAGTGACAGAGCCTCCATTTGAGTAAGTAATGTTTGATAACATACTTTTGTCTCCAGTTATATGTTTTGAGCAACCACTGTCGAGTATCCATTTTCCTCTCTTTATAAGTGGGTCCTACAAAAAATAAGAATGACATTGGTACCCACTTTGTGATAGGGTCCTAAGAGTTAAGTCTTAGGAAACCAATCCCAAGTAGGTTCAGCATCCCCCTTAAAAATATAATTTTGATTTTTATGAACAGTTTCCAAAAAAGTATTTATATATTTATTCCTAATCAAACTATTGTTTGTTTTAGGAACCCATATTTTTATGATTTTATAATTATTTTTCCTTTTGGATAAGTATTAGTATAAGAAATATTTCTCCTAATTTCCTTTTTAGGTGGAGATTTTAATTTCTTAGAGTATCCTAGTACCTTCTTATTAGAAGTGGATTGAGAATTTTCAATAATATTGGATAGATTTTCTCTACCTTTATTAAAGTTAGATATATTTCTAGTAATATTATCTAATTGGTTTTGAGACAAGTATTATCTAATTCTATCATTTTGATCTTAGTTTTTAGCTCATGATTTTCAGAGACAAGAGAATCATTCTTTTCTTTTTGAGTTTCAATTTCTTGACTCGGTAATGTAAGTTGAGAGTTATCATTAGAGAAGCTATTTTGAAGTTTTCCAAGTTCTTCTTCTAATATTTTCTTTTCATCGTTATGCATATCTCTCTCGAATTCTGCTTTCTTCTGATTTACTAGAGCTTCTTTATATTTTCTTTTGATGCTTTTTAAATTATCAAGAAGTTCTGAATTAATTTCAATCATATCATAAAAAGTAAGATCATTTACCTCATTTCCTGTAGCCATAAAACAAACATTTGCTTATTCTTTCTCACTGTCACAGCTGCTTTCTGAAGAAGAAGAATCTGAGTCATCCCATGTCACTGAAAATGATTTTCTTTCAGACTTGTCCTTTCGATTCTTATTGTGATATATCTTCTTTTGTTCTGGACAATCCTTTTGCATGTGTCCTTTCTTGTGACAGTTAAAGCATTCTAGTATAGATGAAGATGGCTTATTCGAATTGTTGTTGAAGTTCCTTTTCCCGTTGTTTCGATTTCCTTTTCTGTACTTCAAAAACTTTTTAAAGTTTTTAGCAATGAATGCTAAGTCTTCTTCATCTGAATCCGATTCTTCTTTTTCAGCATGGAATTCCATATTCTTTTTATCTTGTGCTTGTACTCTTTTAGCCTACAAATTCACTTCACAGGACATTAGATTTCCTATTAACTCTTCCGGTTTCATGGTAGAAAGATCATTAGCTTCTTCAATTGCTAAGACCTTTCTTTCCCATTCATCACTTAAAGAGTTAAGGATTTTCGAAACAATATCAAAGTCAGAATACTTTTCTCCAAGTCCTAGTAATGAATGATATATATCTTGAAATCTAGAGTACATATCGTTTATAGATTCATCCTGCTTCATTCTAAAATTTTGAAATTGACTTTTAAGCATGGATATTTTGCTTTGTTTAACCTTGTTAGTTCCTTCGTGAGTAACTTTAAGTGTTCTCCATATTTCATAAGCAGTTGTACACATGCTAACATGGTTAAACTCATTTCTATCTAAGGCACAAAATAACATATTCATAGCTTTGGCATTAGCGGTCGCATCTAGTTTTTGTGTGTTTGACCATATAGAATATTCTGTTGTAGGAATGTTATATTCAGTTTGAGTAATATTCCTTAAGTCAAAACCACTTGCTTGCATATAAATACGCATTCGAGTTGCCCAATAATTGTAATTCATACCATTAAATAGTGGAGGTCGTGCAGTAGATTGACCTTCAATAAAACTAGTGTTAGTGACAGTGTTAACAGTACTGGTGTTGTTTTCTATCTTAGAAAAATATCAGATAACTTTGTAACGGTTATAAGAGAACCTTGCTCCGATACCAAATGAAAATAACTGTAAGGATCGTGCTATATGGAATTATACTTTACTAGTGCGGAAATAAATTAAAAAAATACTATAGCAATGTAAATAAGTAAAAATGAAACAAGCACACCAGGAATTTTTATACTGATTCGAACTTCCCGTTCTACGTCCAGTCCCAGACTTCTTCTGGAATTTCACTAACAACAATCCTCACTTAACCCGAAGGAACAGATTTACAACAACTCTTGAACAGCCGAACAAGGGACCTGAGCAGCAGAACAGGATTTGGCCTCAACAGTCGAAGAGGACTTCACTTGCCTGAATGACAGAACATGACTTCAACTTATACAGAAAGTATACGACACAGTGTGTTCTCAATAACACGAATTTGTCTCTTGATAGTACAATCTTCCTATAAACTTCTCCTTTTGATATATATGTGTGTATGTGAATAATATGGAAGTAAATGAATGATTATGTAGAAATTTGAATACTCAAAATTTTAGAATCTGTGTAGTATATAAATAGAAAGCTTTTTATCAAATCAGGTGGTTTAAACGAATGATTCTAATATGTTTATATAGAGTATAAAGAGTTGTAATCATTCGTGAAAAGTTATCATGAAAGAGTATGGATGTATCTCTTAGTAAAAGGTTGTGACTCTTCATGAAAATGAAATGTCTTTTCAAAAATATAGCAGTTGAAGAAGTTCAGCCGTCTGAAAATAAATTTCAGACTTATGAAATTTGAAACGAGCAAACCAGAAAAGAAATAGGCTATTTTTGCCTAGATTCAGACGTCTGAAACTTCTATTTCAGACGTCTGAATATTGTTAAAATTTTAAAATTCAGATGTCTGAATAGGTCATTTCAGATGTCTGAATAGGTCATTTCAGACGTCTGAATTTGACCTGAATTAGCCTTGTGCAAAAGTGATTGATTAGGTGTGTGTGTGTGTGTGTGTGTGTATCCAAAGGAGAGATTTTCACAATATTTCAATTCTAAACAATGACACAAAACAACATATATGCAGCATGAAGATTATATGATTCCAGTCTTGTAGATATCCTGCAAAAGTATGTTAGTATTAAAAAATAACGTATACAGTTTGTCGTAGTCAAAATTCATATGAAACATCGTAAACGAAGTTTCAACATATATTATATTATGATAGTTATATTTTAACTTCATATAGTTTTTTATACCTATATATCATTAGTTTATGCTTGCAGTATAAGGTTATAAGTTTGTTTCAAGTTTATGTTTGCCTGGTAGGTTGAGTTTCATATGTTGGTTCACAAAAATCCTATACTCTGTTAGTTTATAAATTCATGTCAGTGTTATCTAGTAAGAATATACATATATATATATATTTATATATATATATATATCTATATATTGATTCTGGGTATAAGAATATATAGAGTTTGAATATATGTATTATTATTATTATTTTAGTGTATATATAAACTGTAATTAATGTTTATACCTTAGCACCTTTTGTATATGTTGAAAGGGTGTTCACAAGTTTCAGTTCATAAAGTAGATATAGTATTAAAAATATAGTATATATATTACTGTATACAGACTATACAGGTTGTCACCCTTTATTTTATAAAATATGTTTTACTTTGCATAGGTCCGTTATTGGTTTTGTATATATGAACCGTTAGTATGAATTTTAAGTTTATACAATGTTTATTTTAAAATATATATATATATATATATATTAAAATTTAATTTGCGTTTGGAATAGGATTTTCGATATACATAATAGTTATATACATAGTTATGCATATAAATATATGTTCACTCATAACGTTTATCTTCATCGATCCAGCTTTAACTCGACTTCGTCAATTCCTTGCCATCAGCTTTGCTCGTCGATTCGTGCCAATCTAGTTTATTTCGGAAGTCGTGCTTGCGATTCGTAACTCAACGGCATTGTATATTCATCTCCCTAGCCTCGAAAGATGAGCAATCACTCACGATTAATGTTCTTTTATTTATTAAATTTGATTTCAATTGAAATGACAATTGAGATATGCTGTTGTTAGTTATTTACATTGTTATATATATGCTATTACCTGTATCTGTTCACCTATGACATTTGACGCCATTATCTATTATTTATATTGACGATACATGCTTGTTATATTATTATCATATCTGTTATCACTCTGCAAGTTCCCTATTAATATAGAATCATTATGGGTTGAAATGATACATACCCGAACGATCTATAGAATAGGAGAAAATTATTATGGGTTGAAATGATAAACCCAAGCGATTTTCATTGAATTGAATTCGGGATTACGAGTTGAAATGATATATATGTATACCCGTATATATGTAAATTATGGATTGAAATGAGAAAAATCCATATCACCTGACAATAGATAGAAAATTATATACAGACACCGTTGGTGTGTGTGTGTGTTTTGAAAATGATTCTATGGTTTTGGAAAGAAATATGTGGTTTTATATAAATATTGATTTTTAATATAATATAAATGATTATTTTATATATAGTAATTTCTTGGTTTTTAAGCTATATAGTGAATTTGATATATATATATGGAATTATCAATTTTTGTTTGAAATGTTTGAATATTTAAAGCCTTGAAAATATTGAAATTGAAGTGGTTTATTTTGTGGTTAAAAATCTGTATTTGAAATTGATATAATATGAAATGGTTTATTGAGAAACTGAAATAAATTAAAATTGATAATCTGAGATTTGATTAAATTTAAATTTTGGAATTTGAATTGATTGGAATCGATTTGTGAAATTTTGAGGAAGCTATTTTATTATATAAAGTATTTTTAAATTTATATTTAAAAATATTTATATATGTTACTTTATAAATTTATTTCATATAAACTACTATAATATAAATTATTTTTATATAAACCATTTAATTATATATACTTAAACAATTAAGTGAGAAGTGTTATGATTCCAAGCATTATGATTTCTAAATTTTGATTTCCAAAGTATTATGATTTACAAAGTGTTTGATGAAAGAATGTTGTTTAAATTTAAGTAAATTATTGAATTAAGTTTTGAGATTATTTCATAATTAAATAAAATTGAATTCTTTAATAAGTGAAATTTAATTCTTTGATAAGTGAAATTGAATTTCTTTAAAAAAATATGATTAATAGAACTTAATATGAGACTTGTAATTTAAAGAATTTAATTTGACGAATTTAATTTAATTCAATTCATAAGTTTTGATATAATGTAGATAAACTTAAGTGATTGATTTAATGAATTGGAAATTCAATTGGAATTATTTTGAAATGATAGATATACTTAATTTAAATGATTACTTAATGAATCCATCAATGAATTTAAATTGTTTTGAATGTTAAATTAACTTAATTTAAATTATTATGGGATGAAACATATATATGAATTTAAATCAATATTTGAATTGTTTTAAATAAAAATTGAAGCTGAATATAGAGTTTTGAAATGGTAAATTTGGAGGTTTTGAAACGTAAATTATAGAAATTGATATAGAAAGACGAATGAAATGTTGGCTTTCAAATTCTAAGTGAGTTTGAAATTGATTTGGTTTTTGAAATTTATTAAACGACCAATCGGTGTAATAATTGCGAAAGTTATTAAAGAAACCGGCATCCGTTATGGACATACTCTCTGTCTAAACCGAATACCACTTTAATAACTATACGCGGAGTGTGATCCAGAATGAAGTGGTTGGAATGATGTACGTGATGACTGAAGAAAGAGAACGATAATGGATGACCTTGACACCTGTGTCAAATTGGAAATGACTAAAACAGGAGCCGTGTCGGGCCAAATGGGGTTAGCCACCTTGAGCGAACACACTTCTTCGTAAACTACTCATTACTTGTTATTGATTAGTGTGCACCCTTGAATTGGGAGTGTTGTTTCGCGATCATTGCGGCGATGCGTTCTTACCAGTCCAGATCAGGCAAACGGTAGTTTCACTACCTTAGGTATTGCCCCATGTGCATTGTCATACTCGTATCCTTATACGCGACCACTACGATTTGTTTTGTGTTATACCTATGGAGTACTCCCTGATGTCCCACTAGTTTACGATGGAGTTTACATTGCTGTATAGACTATGACACTTATATAAAATGTGTTAATGGGGATAATGGTAACGCCTTAACGCTATTTTGTTACTTCATATTACTGATAGGCATTATCTACTTAACATACACTACTACATAGTAGATAGTTTGACGGATCCTTAGAGGATGGTTATCCCAAACATCCTTTGAGTTACTTGTATTTCAGTTGTTATTTCACTTGAGTTGGATTTATTGATATAAGAATGTTAATCCTGACTCGAGTGTTTTGTGTTTTGCTTTACGCTCGGGTCAGACTAAGTGTACCAGTATTCGAGACTTACCTTTGGAGTTGTAGCTTCGCTTGGAGATCCAGCTATCTATCCAGCTTTCAGATATTCAGTTGATTCCAGTGATGTTTTCTGATATTGTATTTGACTATTGTATTCGAGACTTCTATTGTAATTTATTTAACTTAGTTATATGTATAATATCTTCATGAACTACTATTCATTTGTTTCCGCTGCATATTGTTATATTACTATGTGTCTGTGATTCTGTGATTATTTATTTACTGTATAAGCCGAGTTTTGCCAAATATAAACTTACAATCTGGTATTTTGAGCAATTCAATTCCGGCATGTTTGAATGTGAATGGTTGAAAATATCAGATCGTTACATTTGGTATCAGAGCTTTGGTAGCTCTAGGCAAAACTTACCATATAGGGTAAATGTATTTACAGAATCACTCTCATTCGAGTTTGAATCTCTTCCTTTTGACTCGATTTCTTTGAATTTTGGAACATTCCCTGCGGTTCCAAAATCCATTTGTGTTCCTCACTATTCGTCTTCTTTCGATTCCAGTGTATCTCATAACTCCACTTCGAATGATCTTTATGATGAATCAGCGGTCTCGCCAATCTTCGAATGATTTGTAAATGGAAGAAACTCCTTTACAGTAGACATCGATTTACCGAAGATTTATATGTCCTCGGTTTAGATGCTAATGTCGTTTGTTATGTCGAATTCTATCTTTTGAGATCGAATGTAGATTTGCCTTAGAATTCTACATCGACCTAATTCTTAAAGTAACGGTCGACCCGGTTAAGGTTGCCCGAGACTTGTGTAAGTCTATCCTCCTTTCTCTTTTGACATTTAATCATCTTATCTTCTGTTTCGAACTTATCTTCAAATTAGAATTCTCCTTGATTTGAGCCCATCAAATTTGAATCTGTATATTCTTTCTTTGAAATCCATGCTTGTATCGTCAAACGAGGAAGTGTATTTGTAAATTAATATTTAAAATGTTTGATATTGTGTTGTTTGAGTTGTTGATGTTGATTTGGATTTTCGATCGATTCGTCTGATCAACGCTATTGATAGGATTTCCAAAACACTTGAACAGAACAAACTGACACGATAACATGTTCAAAATTTTTGTAAATAGAATAGATTTTGTATGATTATATTATATATATAAGTATAAGTTTTCTTAAATTAAATAGTTAAAGAATTATTGTTGAAAATAAAAATATTTGATTTTCATTTTTTATTTTGTAAACCATTGACTATTTCAACATCTAGATTTGAAAGTTAAATGAATTTAAATTAGAATTTGAGAATTTAATTTCCGATGGCTTCAAACTTTGATTTTAAAACGTATATTATTTAAAGTATTTTCAAATAGAAATTATTTTCAAATAATTTTGAAAGTTTTAAATCAGTGCTCTCCTGTTTTGTCGCTGTAAAATAATTTCAGTGATGACGGCCGCGTCATCGACATCCATTTTCGAGTTTCGAAGTGGAGAGACAATTCTGTAGCCTTGCTACACTATTATGTTGGAAATTACATTGATTTGAATTGCTGAAGTATGACTTGATTTATAATACAAGTATATATTTATAGATTTGATTTGACTTATATATATTTGTATATTTATCTCCAATGGTTTGAAGTGAAATCGGAAATTTAATTTTTAAATTTATGTTAAAAGATGTTTTCAATTATAAAATGAAGTCAAAAAATTTGAATAAATATTTAAAGTTGAAATAATTGAATTAGAAAATTTTACTTGTATAATACCCAATTACATTCCAATATAACTTACATAAATCATTCAAAAGTTGAAAATGTAATTGAATAATTTACAATGCAGAATGATGATTAATAATTTTATAAATAAAAATTGAGTGGTTGTAATAAGAGTTATACACTTGACTTTTAATTATAAAATGTTAATAGAGATAAATAGAATAATAAGTTGAATGAATAGTAAATGGGACAAATTAAATAAAATTTTGTTTTGAAGAAATCTTTTGGTATCAAATATTAATAAATAGAAATTAAATCAACTTATTGAAATACCTTGAATTTTAAATCAAATATAAAGTACTAATTAAGGTAAATAGAAATTTACATAGTTTGAACTAATTGTTTACTTTGTTTTCAATCTATTTTTTCTGGTTGTTTCTATTCTCCTACCTCCTTCTTTTTCGGGGACGAAAATTTTTGAGTGGGGAGAGTGTAACGACCCGTAAATTTTCGATAATTTTTATTTGTTTTATTTATATATTTAATTGAAATTTTAAGAAATTATAAACGATAAAAATTTGAAAAAAAAATTAATATTTGAAATGCGTCTAGTTAAACATAGCAACTGTAAATTTTCATCCGAAAATATGAAAAATTTATTTTCATGTGTAATTTTATTTCAATTTAATCAGTTAGGAATTGATGAAAACAAAATGTTTTCAAAACCTGAATATTTTTAAGTAGAAAAATTCTAAATCATCTTCTGACTGAGTCGTCATTTTTTGTTTTTCCAAATTCGGGCTTCTTTAGCTCCGTCGATCTTATTTTTCTACGTTTTTGCTGCATTTTCCGCTAGTAGAAAATTCGAATTTTTTTATAATTCAATCGTACCACTGATATTTATATACCGTTTTGATCGCCTCGTTGTGCTGATTCCTACGGTATATTCGCTTCTATGTTTTGGAATCCGATACGAAGCGGAATCCGCGAAAACGATTCTGTATCGATACCGATTTTGATCATCTAGTTCTGTTGTGACCATTCAGTTATCCATCCTATAAAACAAATAGCTATCTGCTTCTGATATTTCCTTGAATTCATTTATTTGACTCTTGTTTTTCCGAATTTTACTGTTCTATTTCTTTTTGAATTTATTAAATTGTTCGTTCTCTAAATAATGAAGTTTTATATTTATTGCGTTGCTATGAAACTTGCTCCTACTTTATATCTCTGAACCAGCACGTCCCCTGGCATTCCCTAACCTATCTTTGCACTTTAGGCTTCTCTACTTCAATTGGTTTTGTTAGCTTGTTTATCATTCCAGAATCTTGCTTCCTCCCCTTCCTATTCACGCAAGGCCTTCCTCTTTCCCCTTCTTTTATCTCGGCCACTCTCTACTTTAGCCGACTCAAGCCCGAACGTGCCTGGCTTTTCACCACAACCGGATCTAGCGTTCCACCAACGCCTCGCCTCCGCCTGAACCACCTTCGGCCCACCGACCCACGTCCAATTGCTAAACAGCACCCTTTCCACCAATTCCACATCTAGTTCGCCGAACCCGGTTACCTCCCTCTCACGCAATGACCTCCAAACCCATACACGGCAGCCGCGCTCAGCCTGACCAATCTCCGAGCCTCCGCCTTCCCTTCCCAGTCAGCATGCAACCCCACCTAGCACCTCTTTGCCTCCCTCTTTCTCCGCCACTGCCTGATGAACACGCACGTGCCGCCCCTCCGTGTCACACATCACCGAGCATACTAGGGCAGCACACCCAAAGCCGGTCACCGAGCTTCCAATGCTTTATATTTTTCCAGTATATGAGGTATATATTATATTATGATAGTTATATTTTAACTTCATATAGTTGTTTATACTTATATATCATTAGTTTATGCTTGCAGTATAAGGTTATAAGTTTGTTTCAAGTTTATGTTTGCCTGGTAGGTTGAGTTTCATATGTTGGTTCACAAAAATCCTATACTCTGTTAGTTCATAAATTCATGTCAGTGTTATCTAGTAAGAATATACGTATATATATAAATTGATTCTGGGTATAAGAGTATATAGAGTTTGAATATATGTATTTATATTATTATTAATATTATTTTAGTGTATATATAAAATGTAATTAATGTTTATACCTTAGCACCTTTTGTATATATTAAAAGGGTGTTCACAAGTTTCAGTTCATAAAGTAGATATAGTATTAAAAATATATTATATATATTACTGTATACAGAAAATACAGGTTGTCACCCTTTATTTTATAAAATATGTTTTACTTTGCATAGGTCCATTATTGGTTTTGTATATGTGAACCGTTAGTATGAATTTTAAGTTTATACAATGTTTATTTTAAAATATATATATTAAAATTTAATTTGCGTTTGGAATAGGATTTTTGATATAAATAATAGTTATATACATAGTTATGAATATAAATATAAGTTCACTCATAACGTTTATCTTCATCGATTCAGCTCTAACTCGACTTCGTCAATTCCTTGCCATCAGCTTTGCTCGTCGATTCGTGCCAATCTAGTTTATTTCGAAATTCGTGCTTGCGATTTATAACTCAACTGCGTTGTCTACTCATCTCCCTTGCCTCGAAAGGTGAGCAGTGATTAATGTTCTTTTATTTATTAAATTTGATTTCAATTGAAACGATAATTGAGATATGTTGTTGTTAGTTATTTACATTGTTATATATATGCTATTACGTGTATCTATTCACCTATGACATCTGACGCCATTATCTATTATTTATATTGATGATACATGCCTGTTATAGTATTATCATATCTGTGATCGCTCTGCAAATTTCCTGTTAATATAGAATCATTATGGGTTGAAATGGTACATGCCCAAACGATCTGTAGAATAGGAGAAAATCGTTATGGGTTGAAATGATAAACCCAAGCGATTTTCATTGAATTGAATTTGGGATTACGAGTTGAAATGATATATATACCCGTATATATTTAAATTATGGATTGAAATGATAAATATCCATATCACTTGACCATAGAGAGAAAATTATATACAGATGCCGTTGCTCTATATATACAAATATTTCGAAAATGATTTCTATGGTTTTGGAAAGAAATATATGGTTTTATATAAATATTGATTTTTAATATTATATAAATGATTATTTTATATATAGTAAAATTCTTGATTTTTAAATTATATAGTGAATTTGATATATATGTATGGAATTATCAATTCTTGTTTGAAATGTTTGAACAGTTAAAGCCTTGAAAATATTGAAATTGAAATGGTTTATTTTGCGGTTAAAAATCTGTATTTGAAATCGATATAATGTGAAATGGTTTATTGAGAAACTAAAATAAAATAAAATTGATAATTTGAGATTTGATTAAATTTAAATTTTGGAATTTGAATTGATTGGAATCGATTTGTGAAATTTTGAGGAAGCTATTTTATTATATAAAGTATTTTTAAATTTATATTTAAAACTATTTATATATGTTACTTTATAAATTTATTTCATATAAACTATTATAATATAAATTATTTTTATATAAACTATTTTAAATTATAAACTATTTAATTATATATACTTAAACAGTTAAGTGAGAAGTGTTATGATTCCAAGCATTATGATTTCTAAATTTTGATTTCCAAAGTATTATGATCTACATAGTGTTTGATGAAAGAATGTTGTTTAAATTTAAGTAAATTATTGAATTAAGTTTTGAAATTATTTAATAATTAAATAAAATTAAATTCTTTAATGAGTGAAATTGAATTTCTTTAAAAAAAATGTGATTGATAGAAACTAATATGAGACTTGTAATTTAAAGAATTTAATTTGATGAATTTAATTTAATTCAATTCATAAGTTTTGATATAATGCATGTAAACTTAAGTGATTGATTTAATGAATTGGAAATTCAATTGGAATTATTTTGAAATGATATATTTACTTAATTTAAATGATTACTTAATGAATCCATCAATGAATTTAAATTGTTTTGAATACTAAATTAACTTAATTTAAATGATTATGGGATGAAACCTATATATGAATTTAAATCAATGTTTGAATTTTTTTAAATAAAAATTAAAGTTGAATTATAGAGTTTTGAAATGGTAAATTTGGAAGTTTTGAAACGTAAATTATAGAAATTGATAAAGAAAGACGAATGAAATGTTGGCTTTCAAATTCTAAGTGAGTTTAAAATTGATTTGGTTTTTGAAATTTATTAAACGACCAATCAGTGTAATAGGTACGAAAGTTATTAAAGAAACAGGGATCAGTTACGGATATACTCTCTGTCTAAACCGAATACCACTTTAATAACTATACGCGGAGTGTGATCTAGAATGAAGTGGTTGGAATGATGTATGTGATGACTGAAGAAAGAGAACGATAATGGATGAGCTTGACACTTGTGTCAAATTGAAAATGACTAAAACAGGAGCCGTGCCAGGCCAAATGGGGTTCGCCACCTTGAGCGAACACGCTTCTTCGTAAACTACTCATTACTTGTTATTGATTGGTGCACACCCTTGAATTGGATGTGTTGTTTCGCGGTGTTGCGATCGTTGCGGCGATGCGTTCTCACCAGTCCGGATCAGGCAAACGGTAGTTTCACTACCTTGGGTATTGCCTCATGTGCCTCGTCATACTCCTATTCCTATACGCGTCCACTACGATTTGTTTTGTGCTATACCTATGGACTCCCTGATATCCCAATAGTTTACGGTGGAGTTTACAGTGCTGTATAGATTATGACACTTATATAAAATGTGTTAAGGGGGATAATGGCAACGCCTTAATGCTATTTTGGTACTTTATATTACTGATAGGCATTATCTACTTAGCGTACACTACTACATAGTAGATAGTTTAACGGATCCTTAGAGGATGGTTATCCCAAACATCCTTTGAGTTACTTGTATTTCAGTTATTATTTCACTTGAGTTGGATTTATTGATATAAGAATGTTAATCCTGACTTGAGTGTTTTGTGCTTGGTTTTACGCTCGGGTCAGACTAAGTGTACCAGTATTTGAGACTCACCTTTGGAGTTGGAGCTTCGCTTGGAGATCCAGCCATCTATCTAGCTTTCAGATATTCAGTTGATTCCAGTGATGTTTTCTAATATTGTATTTGACTATTGTATTCGAGACTTCTAATGTAATTTATTTAACTCTGTTATATATAGTAGCTTCATGAACTACTATTCATTTGTTTCCGCTGCATATTGTTATATTACTCTGTGTCTGTGATTCTATGATTATTTATTTACTGTATATGCTGAGTTTTGCCAAATATAACTTATAGTCTGGTATTTTGAGCAATTCAATTCCAACATGTTTGGATGCGAATGGTTGAAAATATCAGGTCGTTACACATCCACTAATGGTTGGAGGTGATCTTTGATCTTATCTTTGTCTGTTTATTTCCTAGAGAACCAGGGTTGAGTTTACTGAAAATTATCGAACATTGTTTTAAAGGGACAGGGATCAGATATGTTATCCGAAAACCACTTCAATCCAACGAATGCGTTTCGAAGTGAAGACATCATGAAGATCATGGAATTGAAGATAGAGATGTAAAGTGTAAGGGCTAATCGCTACTAATCCTTAGGGTGATTCCAAAATAGAGGTAGTAGGAATATGCTTTTGGTTTCGTTCAGACCCAGAACAGATTTGTATAGATGGATGTCATCAGCACATTGTCATTGGAGGGCAATGAGCACTCTAAGTGTGAATTTCTTGAAAGGTAATCATAGCCTCAAGCCTCATCAACTGGGAATGACTGAAAATAAGGGGAGATGCTGCAAGGCTAAGTGGGTCGCACTCATTAGGTATGTTGTCACCCTTTTAGATACATCTACATATTTATGGATTGGTCGTGCATGAGATCTCAAATAAAAAAAAAGGTTGCAAAGCAACCGGGTTGATGACATGTTCGCATTACACCAAACAGGCCATTTTGTAACACTTTTCTCGTTTCAATTTGTAAAGTTATTACTGTTAGGAATTTCTAACAAATATATATGTTATAAATGCTTTCTATTTACTTAATATATAACATGTTTACTTTGTAGCGAGTATCGATTGTCATTAGAAGATGCTCACCCTAATAAAAAAAGACTTCAAACAAAGGAAGAAGTTATTGTACAATCTAAATTCATTGATTGGTTGCACATCAAGGTTTGTTAGGCTTCAAGAAAAAAATAGTTTTGTTAAACAATTACGAATTTATCTAAAATATTTTAGTGGTTTTAACAGTTAATGGAAGAAAAATGCATGAATTCATTGTTATGGTATTATGTTGGTGGTCCAACATGGGAAGCCAAAACTCATCTCAAATATAGGATCAATGGTATGTATTTTCTTCCCAGCACTACGACAACACTCATTCAACGCAAGATAGTGGCGTTTGCATGGATGCAATTACAACGTTTATCACAAGCGCAAAAGATTTAAATCCTATGGATGATCATACTATTTGGTATGGTGTTATCAAGGAGATCGTTGAGGTTGATTATTATGATTTTCAACATGTATTATTCTATTGCGACTGTGTAAACATCGCTGACAAAATACATGGGTTTAAGGTTTGTCCGGACTCTAGTTTACCGATGGTAAATCTAAAGAAGCTTAAAAGTAGTAATGGAGAACATGATGAGCCTGTCATTCTTGCATCTGAAGCAAGCCAAATCTTTTATATAAAAGACATACAAAATCCTGATTAGTCCATTGTACGACGTTCGCCTAAGCACTTGACTGATGACATAGATGATTATGAGATGACAACAGACTTCCACTCCAATTTGAATGACCAACACAACTTAACATTGTTGAAATGCATGGAATCTAGATAGAAAAACATGATTGTAAATAGTGATGTTTTGTTTGTTTGTTTTTTGATGTATTGAATCTATGTTGACATTTGAATTCTACAGTAGTAAAACATGCTTTTTTGTTTGATGTATTGAATCTATTTAATGATAGTTAAGGCACATTCAATTTTATGTTTTGTTTTTTTTCCTCATCGTTATCTAATATCAGCTGTTGTAGCTTATTTAAAGCCACACTTGTTTTTGAAACCGAATTTAATCAATGCTTTTATTGTGATTACCAAGTACCAACCAACAACATAAAATATTGTTCCAGTATGGTCAGGGTGGTCGTGCACGTGCACATGTCCATTTGGGTGTCTGGGTGGTTGATCGATTTGGGGAAGATGGATGTTACCCGGAGTTGAGCACGAAGAAGGATCGGGTCGTGCTCGAGTATATTCGTGTGCGTGTTATCATGTTTAACAAGTTTTAAAACTTAAAAACTAAAACAAAGTATAAAAAGAAAAGAAAAGAAGAAACTCGGGGGAAGGCTAGGGTATTTTGGGATTTAACTGGGGGAAAGGCTCGTGGTTTTTTCAAGTTAGTCTCGGGTTCAAATTTTAACATTTTTTGAATTTTTAATTTAACAATTTTTTTTTTAATTTAAATTTAAAACAAGATTAAATATCTTCTTGTTAATTTAAGATAATAAATGTTTTATACTAGTTTTGGTTAATTAGTTAACGTTTTAAAATTAATCATTTAAATTAATTAAGTTCAAGTATTTTACTTCTTTATTTTAAATAAATTCTTAAGTTTATTTTAAATAAACTTAATGTTGTAATTAAGAAGTAAATCAAAAGGATAAAATGTTTTTAGTTGTTAATTAACTTAAAAATCTAAGTTAATATATGGATTAATAATAATTTGGTTTTAAAGACCACAAGTTTAAGGATTAAACATTTTTAAAGTTAATTGATGGATAATTACTTTGTGTAATTAACTTAAAAGCTAATTACTTTGTGTGATTAAATTAAAGCTATTTACTTTGTGTAAATAATTTAAGGCTAATTAATTATTGTGATTAAATTAAAGAATAATTAATGTAATTAATTAAACGATTTATTAATTAAGTTAATTAATTACTTAAAGATAATTACTTAATGTAAGTAATTAAGAATAATTAATTAGTGATTTAAGATTGATTAATCAAGTGATTAAAGAATAATTAATTAAAGGATAATTAACTTATGTAATTAATTAATTTAGGTAATTAATTTGAGGATAATCAATTAATTTAAAGGTTAATTAATTAATGGAAGTGATTAAGGGATGATTTATTAATTAAGGTTTAGTTAATTAATATAATTAATTGAGAATAATTAATTAAAGAATAATTAAGTGATTAAAGGTTAATTATTTAATAATCAAAGGTTGATTGATTTATTAATTGAGATTGATTAATTAATAATTAAAGGTTGATTAATTTATTATTAAAGGTTAATTAATAAATGATTAAAGGACAATTAATTAAAATGGTTCGTAATTAATTAATGTTAATTAACCAGGATTAGAAACTTGTTCATAAGTATTTAATCTAGTTTAAATTAGTTATATCCGGTGATTAATTAATATTACTTATGGATGATTGGATTCTATTGAATGCTTTGAATTGTGAGATATCCCTGATGTGTGATGTTTTGTGATATGATTAAGCTGTGAACTGTGATTTATTTATCTGTGATGAATTTACATATTTATCTGTGATGAATTTACATATTTATCTGTGAATGAAGATAAGCGTTATAGGATTATAACGCTTATCGATATTGTTATGCTTGAATTGATGATGGTTGTGATATGTTATTGTTGTGTGTAAAACCCCTGGACTACACCATACACACACAAATATGGATTTCACGAGGAATTGGTTAAGTCACAAATATTTTGAATTTAAATATTTTTTTTTAAAAAAGTTGAATTTTGAATCCAATTGGTTTGGAAGTGAAATTGAGTTGAATTTGAAAAGCTTTTGAAAAAGAAGTTTTGAAATTTAAATTTAGTTTGAATATAATATATCTTATCTAAGTTTTGAAATTATTTTGGAAATTGCGGTTTAAAAGGGTTATACGAGTTATACAATATATATATGTGGATTTAAAACTATTTTAAATAAATTATTTTGGAGATTTGAATTTAGTTCAATTAGAACTTGCCGAGAATACGGCAGTTCGCTGATTTTTCAAATATACTTTGAAAGGCTTTAACTTGAGTAAATTTAATCGGATTTTTTCGAAATGAAAAGCACTTGTTTTCAATGATAATGGCTTTCATATAACAAAAGAATTTCCAATTTAGTTGAAAGCAGTTCAAGTGATTGGTAAATTAAATTGAAAATAGTTTTTGAAAGCCATGAATGAATCTTTGTTAATGATTGGTGGACTTTGTTTTCAAAGTGAAGAGGATCTTAAAGGTATATCTTTTGTATAAAAGATTTGAAATAGAAAATTGTTTAAACCATTCGAAGGAAAGGTTTTGGGTAATAAGTTGTGACTTAACTAAGATCTCATATATCTATATGTTTTTAAATTAAGCGCCCATTATTCGGTTTAGCCAAGAGAGGACTTTATGTCATAAAACTCATTCCGAATAGTGATACGACGAAATGGATAACAACTGAAGACGACGGTGAAGACCGGGTATTTTCAAAAACGAAAGGATTACCTATCGAATGTCTCTGTATTGAGTCGCGCTGGTATAGAGATCTCCATATGTGATGGGGAGCCCGATTGAGATTGTGAATACCCGGATTTGCAAGGGCTTCTTTGAAGTGCCTTCAGTTCCGTTCGAACTCGGAACAGACTTGTATGAATGTATGTCTGACGTTACACGTTGAGATGTAGAGATGGTTTCTATCAAATACATTTCTGTTTGGTGGCGGAGAATTTATTCTCTTAGGTTAACACCCTTCTCTAAGACGTACGAGCTCAGAGGTTATGTAGTTGATGGTTACTAGTGATATATTTCCAATTTGGTAATGTGTCATGCTAAGTGATGCTGATCATTTGTTGATCAAAGCATGGTTTTTGTGAATAGCGTAGCTTTGTAGACGAGACCTCGTCGAACCTCACAACCCGGAAATGTTCGAAACAGAAAGAATGCGGCAAGATTACGAGGGTCGCGCACTTTAGGGTATGTGCATTTCCTTTTGGAAAAAGGTGGTATCATGGTATGGAGCCCGGATATTTAACTTATGTGGTTGTTGCAATTTGTTGGTGTTGAGAGCTTTCGAATAAAGGTCGGTGACGACCGGGGGATAGCATACTCGTGACAGTTAGTTACCTAATTACAGAGGTAACATGGCCTTGTGTTAGTAGAGAGCCGGTTAGGTTCTCGGGGCATCACTCCAGAGGCGTATCCATGTGGTGAGGAAGTTCCTTAGCCTTACCATTTGTTGGAAATCCCAAAAAAACAATACGAGCCATGTACGGTTTTAGTTGTATAACTTGTCATGGAATGTGGTGGTAACCTGCTATTGAACAAGGTAGGTATAGTAGGTATACTATAATGGTGTTATGCTGGCTAAGATTAATATTATACTTTCGAAAAGTTTTCTACAATATGCACTAATAATAGTATCAAAAGGATTTTGTGTATCAAGCATGTTTGACTATCATAAGGAGAAATCTCCTCCAATTGTGCATTTGCATTGTGTGTGTATGGTGGAAGGCCTTATGGTAGTTTCTAAAAAGCATAGCGAATTTATTTTAAATTCTTTTTGTTTGTTTTTATGTTCAAATAAAACTGTTTTTGTGTTTGCTCACACCAGTCCCATAACTGACCTGAAGTTTATTGTTCTCTTTCTAAACTCTGAGTGCCCACAATTTTCCACCCGTGCAGCCTAGAGTCATATTTTCAGATAGTCAGATAGTAGGTGTAGCTTTTGGCAATCTTCGAAGTCTTTGGATTTTGGCAATCGCATTATGCACCGGATTTGCTTAAGTCCAGCTTGATAAGATTTTTAGCTTTTGGATTGGTCTTTTACTTTGGAGATTTGGAGATGGGATGCAATCTATGGAGCTGTTTTGGTAGTCCAAGCAAGTTGAAGTTATATTTCCGCTGTTGTGGTCCGCTCTGATGTTGGATAAATTAATGTAGAGATGTTGTATTCATGGAGTTGTATCAATGATATATTGTTTTTCTTCCGCTGTATTGTTGTACCTAATATTGTTATAAGCTCCGACGAACCAGACTCAACGTTTGAATCTGCGACATTCGAATACGGATGAAGTATTTGGGTGTCGATTTTCGAAGGTCGAGTCAGGGTCGTTAGATCAAATAAGCTCTACATATTTTTGAAAATTTTCTTGAAAATTGATCTGTTTAAAAAAAATGATTTTAACATATAAGATTAAAAACGACTTTTTTCTTGTTTTCCTTCATTTAAGAAATATTAAAAATAAAAGAAATTCTCTCTCTTCCTCCATTTTCATTTTTGCGATGATTAAGACTTTTCACTCTTTTAACATGCCTTTTGATATACATATTGAAAATGCAAAACAATAAACTCAAAGTTCAAACAAAACGATTCTTAGTTGTTTTGAATTTTTTACATGCTATCATTTTCCGTTTAAAATTTTTCTAATTTTTGTAAAACAAAAAACTACTAATTTTTTTTAAAAAAAGGTTTAAGCAGGCCGTATACAAGATCAACCCAACTAGTCCATAATTAAAATAATCAATATGTTACATGTGTTTTAGTTATTTTTAATATGATGAGAAAACTTATTGTTAGAACTGATTTCAAAATATTGAATTCTTAATTAATGTAAAATTACAACCCCTCCTCCCCCACCCCCACACACACGGAGATACACACGTATACACGCGCGCGCAAGTTTCCGTATATCGGATGTTAATGTTATCTTGTAAAAACTTTCTCAAAATCTTTCAAGCATGAGAAAAAACCGAACACACACAATGTTACTTAAATAATAATTTATATACGATTAGGTGAGGTGGTTTTCTAATTTCAAATATTTGGTTTTTTTCACAAAATAAACTAAAATTATACTAAAACCAAAATAAATAGTGCATTCAATATAGCTTTACATATGAAAATATACATATTTACTTATATTTATACGTGAAAAGGCAAAGATAAGGAAAAATACACATAAAAGTTTGTTATTATTGAAGTCAAAAAATATACACGAGTTCGATTCTCGTGATCGACACATGTTGACAATAATGAATCATACTCAAAAATAAATTCAAATTTTATAAATAGTAACAAAGAATGATTTTTCTTTTAACGGGAATCGAATTTGTGATATTATGCTTTTCACAGATTTTCCTTTTAACAGGATTCGAATTCGTGATGTTATGTTTCTCACTTCTACCGAGTAATGGTATTTTTGGAATTTAAAGATCGGTTCAAAAGGTTGCAAGTGTATTTCAAGTATTACCAAAGATTCAAAAGAAAAAACTCGTGGACAATATTAGCAAGGCGGTGGTTGATGTTTTGTTTAAAATAGTGTATTGTTATTTATTTTGTTTTTCACGTAATAAATAGAGCAAATCTAGGGGAAGAGGGACCACATTCGAATGACTTCTAACTAAAAGTCCACTTGCCAATTTATATTGCTTGCACCTCAGCTGATAATGTTTACAGCATTATTTTGGCTTATTATATGCTGAAATTTATTGCACTCTATCCGCGTTGCTGAGTTATCCATAAATTGAATTAAAATATGAACACGGGACAGTTTAGATCGTTGAAAAGTAAGGAGGAAGGTTTTTAGGGTCAAAGAAAAAGTTAGCGAAAATTTTTGTTTAAAGGACAAAAAGTTTGTTTTTTAGGCTGAAGGACACTTTTCAGTGTAAATCACTGAATTGATAGTTGTAACTATCATTTTCAGTTTACATTAAAAAGTGTCTTTCAGACTAAAAAACAAACTTGTTGTCCCTGAGACTAAATTATTTTGCAACTTCTTCCTTGTGTCCATTTACCTGAAAAAACTAATTATGATTTTCTTATCTGAGATGTGGTTTCCAATGAGGAAAAAAAAAAACATTTAGGATCCCTTCTTTAAGACGTGTTAATGGAGCGGTGAGTTTAAATCGCATATTTTAGCAGGGAATTCGAACGGGATATTTGGACTGAAAAGTTGGTTAAAAAGAGAATGTGTTTGATGATGCGAAAGAGATAGTTGAGCAATGTACTTGAATGGAGTATTTGAATTGCGATTTTTAATTTAATTGATTTGCGGTTGATTAATTACTTATTTACCTTTTTGTAATTGCTTCTAATAATTGCAAATAACAAATATTAAATTGCATAATTTCATTAAAATAAAGTAAAACATATTTAAGTTCAAATAAAGAAATATATAAAAACATGTAAGAAACAAACTAAAACTAACGACGACAAATACGCAACAAATCCAACTCATACATTATAAATAATGTCGCTTCTTCATCGTTCAATTTTTCCATGATATTCAAGTTTGTAACTTCGTTCTGAAAAATTAGTATAAGCTCCTATTGCTGAACATGTGTAATATGAACTAGTAAACCATAACGTTGCACAGCATTGTTGAAACGCTCCGTATTCACAATTAACCTTCTTGCATCATGCCTACTCAAACCGCCTTGCTCGACATGCTACTGCGTCTTGCCGACTGAGTAACAGGAGGAGAGTTGATACTACCAGCTACCCAATCAAAATAATATTCTGTATCGGTGGCAGTAAAAGGCTGAGCGGGTGGGCTATAGCTACCGGAAATCCACAAGTCTTCTTATGCAAATTGTCAAAAATTTCATCCAACTATTTGAATCTAAATACGGAGTGTTTTTCGAATATTTTGTATCTTTGAGCAGTCATATTCCACTGCTCCTTTGAACCATCAATGTGATCGTCTTCGGAAATTCAAACCCCTTCTTTCAATCGTAGTAGATTGTCTCAGTCAACTCATATACGCTCAGATTGTTCAATTTGTTCTTGATTTGTGTCTTTGACCAATTGAGATTCATTCTACTGTTTAAAGTGATTATCACTAATGCATAAACGAGCTTACATAACCTTTTCTTTTAAGCAAAAATTCCAATAAAAAACGATAGGCTAAGAGAAAGTAGAAGTCGATGAACCGTATGACATTCTGAAAGCTGAAAATTGCAAAAGTAAGCAAAAAATATTTAAAAAATATATATTTTGTATATATGAACAAAATACATACAAAAATATAAAAATATACCTGAAAAGATAATTGGATTGACGAGTAAAAAATGTTGAACAAATACATGGAACTAGCGTATTCTCCAGTTTACATGTTGAACTCTCAATGAATGAAAAATATAAGTCGATACATGAAAAGTTAGAAAGATATCAGATTACACATTCAGTTCCATGAATCTACAATATGCTCAATGATGAAAAAGTTCCCGCATTTGGGGCGAATGGTACAAAATGGGCTGTCGCAATTAATAACTAAAATACAAGCTGCTCATTGGAGCAGAAGTAAATGAAGCAGAACGAGTTGATTTGCAGTAACAGTTGCAGGCATGGAATAGGTCTACTTGACAATTTGACTTGAAAACGATGCAGATATTTTAATTAGTTGACTGCAACAGTATACTTGGCATTGATCTGGAAAAAAAGTTAGCAAGGCTATGGTCTATGTACAGATAGAAATAAGTTAGTGCGGCTCCTACTTCTGACTTCTGACTTGGTTGCTTTTATGTGACCTCAACAGCAGGATTTCTACTGAGTACTGTTTATTTTACAAAGGTTGAAATAGCTAAAATCAAATTACAGCTCATACAAAAAGGATCTTCAACGGCCCCTTTTTCAGCATGGATATCCACGTTTCGGAGACACCTCGACAAACAAAAGACATTGCCCACTAAGCGTTCAGGGCAATGTTCAAATTTACAATTTAACATCCTTGATTAGGTTTGAGGTCACATGTCTATTAAATATGAACTAGACAAGAGTATCCAACTTTTATGCTTGCAAGACGCTTCAACGTCTCCACCACACACGCGTGTACAAGTAGCTCAGCACCATCCTATACACTAATTATCGATTTCCTTGTTTACTTTCTAATGAGAATTAATATAGGCTTTCACCTTTGATTCAATCAGACTTTCTACTAGGATAACCATTTTTATGTTCAGATAACATTTGCACGTAGCAATTATCATATCAAAAGTCTCAAATGCTAGAAGTTTTTTTTTCATAAAATCGTCCAAATTGATTGCCATTATGGAAGCATTGTCCAGAAAAGATAACAATCTCTAAATGAAGGTGCCTTGAAGTAAAATATATACTTAATTTTACAACAGAAAAATAGTTTATTTTATTATATATATTGACATTGTAATGTAAAATTTATCGTAGCATCAAGATAACCACGTTGGCAACTTCTAATTTATGATAAGCCAAAGGACCAATACTTAAAAGAATACCATCATATGTCGAATCTATTAAATAATAGTAAAGACAATAAATTAAAGTTCTGAGTTACTCTTTTTAATTCTCTATCCGGATATTTTAATTTTATGTTTTTATAATTTATCACTTTATACTTATTCTACTAAACTTCTAATGTCAATTTATGATAAAATGCATACATTTAATTTTTTTTCGTAAGATTATTCACAAATGTCTTCTTAGTTCTCTTCTAATTTTATATTTAAGTCCATACATTTAAATTAATTACATAGTTCAAAATTTAAACTATTTTATAAACTCAGTTAATTAATATTCGATACATCATGTAAATCTTAAAATATTACAATTTCAACGGTATACCATAGTAGCATCAATAAACGGGCAAATCAAAATTTTCATTTGCATACAAGGGTATGTAAATCACATAGCATCAATTATATATATTGATAATAATAACAAATTTATTTTATAATCTGTTTATATCAATGAAGTTATCGTGCATTGCACTGAAAAAATATTTTTTTAACTTTAACGACCTATATTTTAAATTTCCATTGTTACTTACAAACCCTTCTCAATTCTCTCCTAATATTTATTTTTTACGCATGTCCACGTATTTAACTAATTATGCAATCTTTATTTTAAATCATTCAAATAAATTCAATTTACTAGTATTTATTAATTCATCTACTAAATCTTAAAATATACCGATTTAAGTATGCATACAACACTCTATATACGCAAAGATGATAAGACTGTTATTTTTATTCATATATAAAAATGAATCGCATAACATAAAACATAAGCATAAATAACAATATTTTTTAATTTATAATTTATTTATCTCAAAAAAAATATCATACATTATAATACAAAATTTTATTTTTTTACAACTTTTAGAGGATAAATTATATTTTACAAAATTGGGATATGGAAGCATGAATTACTCTAATACAAATTAGGTTATGTCGACATTCTCATTTTCAATATGATATTAAAACTTACCGAACTCATAATTCAAATTAATGCAACGACTTTTTTAATGTTGTAAACATGACACTCCTACAACAACGTGAAACTTATGATTAGCTGCCAAGTTAAAAAAAGATTTACTAATTAAAATCTCAGATAGTAAATAAAAGGTCATTTCTAGATAAGTTGATCGTAAGATGTTTTTCTCTACTACAACTATAGACAAAGCTCTTCTCATTTTTTTTCATCCTTTCTAACATTTAGCTCCATATATTTAATTAGCTAAGCTGGTCATTGATTTAAAATATTTAAATATATTTAATTACGTAGCATTCGTTGTTTCATTATATATCATTAGAATTATGTATACAATATTCATATTAATAAAAATAGATAATTCAATTTTTTCATCCATTTATATAAAAAATACACATATCACATAGCATCAAATATTTACATATATAGTAATAGCAATATATATATGTGTGTGTGTGTTGCTATTACCGAGTCGGGATAATAATTTCGACAAGAATATGTGGTTATCGACCCTCTACCTTACATTTGAGTGTTGTACGTTAATTTAAATTATATATATATATATATAATATATATATATATATATATAATATATATATATATATATATATTTCAATAAGTTTATCATATAGTGCTTACAAAATTCAATTTTTAACAAATAATTAAAATTTAAATATTATTTTTTAACAGCATTACCGCGTGCAACGCACGGGTTACACAGTAGTTGTATTATTAACTTTGTATGGCATGAAATATAGAATATACATCCAGCTTAGTTATAACATATAACAGGAAGTAGCTTCTAGGTTATGGATGCTAGAATAGCTGCTAACTTGCCTTATAGCAATTTTCTTGATAGTAATCAGATATTTCCACTCATTTAACAGAGCTAAGATATTTATTCAAGGTAGTATATTCCAAAAGAACCATGATCAATCATGCAGATGAATTTTTATGTCCCACATCGTCTAGCATAAGATAAGCGATGCGATTAAAACATGTTAGACACCCTTTCCATACAAGCTAGCTTTTAAAGGTGAGTTCTAATTAACTTGGTTTGTTACAAGTGGCATCAGAGCCGGCCACCACAAACGAAAGTTCGAGTCTCGAGATGGACAATCTATAGGCTAGATTAAAATACCGATAAGTGAGTGAAATCGTCAAAAGGGAAAAAGTCTGCTGCTGGGTTAGTGTCGATAAATGTCCCACATAATACACAATCCGTTTTGTTTTTGAAAATAAAACAAATGAGCATGTGGACGCTTAAACATGTAAAACGGTTTAAAGTCTCTATTTTGGATCTATATAATAAAAAGAGTTTTCAAGATAGTTTGGCAACATCTTATTTTCAACCTTCTTAAAAACAATTTTGAATACTACCTTCATAGTTATATAAATAGTGATTCATAAGTAAAAGCTTTTGGATGTAATTTGACTAAAAAAATTAATTGATCAAAACTTCATAAGAAATTGTTTTCTACTTATTAGCCGCTTTTACAAACTATTTATTAAAACTTCACAAACGCAAACATGAAAATTGAAATAAGTTACATGGGAGTAGCTTTTGACTGAGTTTGCCAACTACTAAATATTATTCGTCAAAAGAAAGTTAGGGGTGAAATACACGGAAACCTACAAAATAATTTTTATATGTTTTAATGATGCATTACCCAACCCTATAATATTATCAAATCAGTAAGAGATGATTTCTGTTTTTTATATGACAGGAAATTGATATATTGGAAAAAAAGGGCTATCGATCCACCAAATTTTTTATGCTCAAACCCATTGATTGAAAAAACACGGAGACAGAGGATGAAGAAGGAGGGTCATGACGAAAAGTGGAAAGGAGTTGAAAACTGCCAAATCCGACGGTTGGGAATGTCAAGGTGGAAATATAGCGGCAAACCTCATGGAACTAAGTTAGGCTAAGGCCCAAGAAACTTATGATTGGATTTTTCTTTATAATTTCTGAAGTTCAATGACTTCGACTTTAGAATGTAATAAAAACTATAATTATTTTCGATTCGGGTAAATTTTAATGAAAATCATGGTGTAAATAGTTTCACTCATTAAAATTGATAATTATGTGAAAAGATAGAGGATCATGACACTATAATATGCACCAAAGATTGTTTTTTTTACTGAAATTCTTTATCATATACATAATTTTTAAATGTTTAAAATAAAACTGATTTTTTTCTTTATATATATATAACCAAAAATGTCACAAACACTCGATAGATTTAGTTGAGAATAAGAAGTGAAGGAAATAAATAAAATACGAGCAAAAAATAGATCACACAAAATTTATAATGCTTCGACGTACTTTTGCCTATGTCTACTTCAAGTTTCCTTTTTATTATACTATGATTCGAGTACAATTCTTATTGATCGGTATAATCCATTTTGGATCGATATAAATACGTGAGTAACAATAAGAAATTCGAGTAAGAGAGACAAAAAAGATCCTTAAAAATGAGCCCTTCTATTCTATTTATAGAAAGCCTAAAATCCCGCTTGAATATCCCTACCTCATTCTCCACGCCCAAGACTGTTATCTAGAAAATATGGGTGCCACCTCAGCAAAAATCATGGATCGGTATCGATCTATGGGCTTAGATCGGTATCAATCTACGAGATAGTCAAATTAGTCGTTGTGGACTCTTTATTTAAGCTCAACACTTGGTTAGCTTCGTGATTCCATACTTGTTTGCACCATTACTTGCTCATTTCTAAATCCAAATGATTAATCTATGGAGGAATAAAGTTTTTGATTCAAGTACTCGTGGAGATCGACATAGAAACGCATGAAAACAACAAAATAGTACTTGAAATGAGTTCCTAACATTATCATTGGCATGTAGTGGGAGTGGGGGCATGATTTGGCCAAGATTTATGGATTGGTACTGATCCATGATGTTGGATCGGCGACCCTAAACTCTTGAGTTGGCTTTGTTTTTGTTCCTAACTTCATTTGTGCTTGGTTTCTGGATTTTTAGGCCATCTCTTCGCGCTTTTTGCCTTGATAACTTTGAAGTTTGACTTATTAAGTTCATATGTATATTGGTTGGTCAAAAGGCGGGATAATACTTGCCCCCAAAGCATGCCTTGGGAATGGAAGATGTGCTTTGCTCAAGAAAAAACGTCAAAGCCGATGGAACATTACTAATTAAATTTTTTGGTTATCAGTCGGTCAAGCTACTACGAATCATCATGTTCCTTCAGATTTTCTTTTCAATTACGAGTTGTTCCAAACCTATTATATCCTAAAACTCTAGACTCTACCTAAGTGTAGTCTACACACCATCATCATTCTGGTTCCATTTGGAGTTATTACATCACAAATTAAAATCATCCCGTGCTCATCCGAGTTTTTCAATTCTATTCTAATTACGAGACACTCAAATCCTTTAATCAAATCTGTATCCATTCTAGGGTTCAATCTCTTCGGATAATTTTATATTTAGATTAACACACGATCTCCCCAAATCGTTCAATAGTTTAATGGCGATCTCTCTGGATCATTTAAGTTTAAGTTAAGGAGATGCTCTCTCCGAAGTGTTAATCAAATTCGTCATCGTTCAAGGCCGATAGTTAAATTTTTGATCTCTCCAAATCGTTAATTAAGGTCATGGCTGTTCAGGACCAATAATTAAATTCATGGTCTCTCTATACCTCTAATCAAATCCATGGCCGTTTGGGGTCGATAATCAAATTCATGCTCTCTCTGGACCCTTCCAGAGCCCAATCCGCTCACTTTGGGCGAGGAGACTCAACTACAAGTAAGTCCTTCCACTCAAACTCCAACGATATGATTTACTTCTTGCACTCCGGTCCCTGTTCTCCGTCTGGGACTTAAAGCGAACAATATTGTAAAAATCCATCTGCTCGCTCTTTGGTGATGGGACTTACACCTTGCATTCTAGTCTTGTCTCTAGATAGGACTTTAAAGCGATCAATTTCATTCATCACATTCAATGTGGTTTTTCAAAAATCCAAATATTTAAATCAAATAAAAGTAAATAAGCAGAAATCTAATTTCATCCCAGACATCCAAGTCAGAGCGTGCCTAGAGACCAATCTAGGTGTCGTACAGGTGTAAGCGATCCAAGGTTATTACCGCCCAAAGTGGTCATCTCAAACATCCGATTTAAGGCATGCCTGGGACTACTCGGTATCCCGACACATGTAAGCAGGCTGAGATTATTATTGTCTTTATTGCTTAATATGAAAAGCAAAATTCAAGGAAAGAAACAATAAAACAAAGTGCAAGAATTGAATTCAACTGTCGTCCATCTGATCATGCAATGACTATCCTCGACCTTGATCTACGGTCGTTTCCGTTCACTGCGAATTATGGCTGCTCCTGTTCCACATCATAATTTGGTTTCTCGCATATTGCTGCAATTGGTTATTTCTGACATGTTCCTTGATCAGTTCACATGGGTGTATGCAGTCACTTGTGTTATTGCCATTCAGCTTATGGAATAGGAAATATTTTCCAAACGTCCTTTCATGGTATTTCTCCTTGTTGGTTTTCGATAGAGGATCTATCCTCTAGTATCTAGGTAAATCCAATCCGGGGTCTCGTTCAAATCTGTACAAGAAGAGAATTCTGGTTCCCTTCTTTGCCCCTTTGATCCTTCAAAGTCATCATCCATCTTCCATTTTCCTTTATCTCTGATGGATCCTTCTTCGGGTGGTCTTCCACCATTCGCAGCATTAATCTCTTCCGCTTAAACTTCAGCGTCCTCCTGACGCAGATGCCTTTCAGCTTCATGATAAAATTCTACAAGGTCCATTGGTGGATCTCACTCCAAAGCAACCTTAAAATGTTTGTTAATAGCCACAGAAACTACTTCCATCAAAACCACTGATGAATCCAGCCTATCTACCGCGGCAGCCGCCGCATTAAATCTCGTCAAAAAACTCCGGAGGGACTTTTCGGCTCTTACTTTACACTCGACGATGTTATTACATTCTTGAGTCATTATATATGGACTCAAAACTATCTCCTAAATCTATACACTAACTCGGTCCACGCCTTTAGAGAACATTTTTCCAACTGCCTAAACCATAATGCTGCCAAATCCATTAAATACAATGGGAAGCATCATCCCATTACTTCTTCAGATGCACCCAACACCTCCATATGTCGGATGTACCTCATCAAATGAACCGTCAGATCTGTCTTTCCATCATAAGTTTCCAACGTTGGTAGCTTGAAATCAGGAGGATTCCCAACATACCGAATGCTTGGAGTGAATGGACTCCTGTTTACATCTTCTAGGTTTTGGCACCTCTTATTGCTCGACTCACTACCTCGATAGGTCTGTCATCATCATTTAACGGAATTCTCAATTTAGCATTCTCATCTTGCCCCTATTTCTAGGAGTGAATTCCAATACATATTCCTCCATCCACGTAACAATGTTCTGATTCACATCCACATGCCCAGCATCGTTCCCTGGACATGCAATATTTATTCGTAGGCCAGCATGATCCATGCCCCCAAGCCCTTGGGGATCGACAGCTTCGTTTGCTTCTGTCTGCTCCATTCTGCCTTCTAGCATGTTTGCTCTTGCTTTAGGTCTCTGGTTCTAGTTTGCAGGTACTCTAGTTTTTCCTGCTTGTCCTATTCTCCTTAAGAAATTCACCACCATCCTTCTTGGTGAGCAATCATCCTTTCTTGTAATCCATTCACCATAGTCTCCATCTCATCCCTGGTTATATAGATGGATATGGAGTTAGCTCTAAAGGACTCCTCTTGGCTACCTCCTGGTTGGTTTCCTCTGATAATGGCCTTTTTAGTTGATTGTCTTGTCATTTTGAATTTTCCCAGGTGGCAAGTCAATGAATTCTAGTGTTTCTTAATGAAAACACTAAAATATTTGAATCAAAATCGGCACAAACACCTAATAGATTTAGTAGAGAATAAAAAGCGAAGAAAATAAATCAAAAATGAGAAAAAATAGAGCACAAAAGATTATAATGGTTCGGCATACTCCGTTAGATGTCCACTTCAAGTTTCACTTTTAATATAAAGTGTTTTTCAAGTACAGTTCTTATAAATCGGTGTAAGTCCATTTCGGATCAGTATAAATCAATGAGCGATAATAAGAAATGTGAGTATTCGAGTAAGAGTGCCAAAAAAGGATCCTTGAAAATGAACCCTACCCTCCTATTTATATAGGTAGGAAACATAAAATCTCGCCTAAAGATCTCCACCTCATTCTCCATGCCCGAAACTAGCTCTTCAGAAAATATGGGTGCACCTCAGCATAAATCATGAATCAGCACCAATCCACGAGATAGTCACGTTGTGTACTCTATGTTTAAGTTCAACTCTTGATTAATTTCATTATTCCATACTTGTTTGCACCATTATTTGCTTATTTCTAAGTCCAAACGATGAATCCATGGAGGAATGAAGTTGCTGATTCAAATGCTCTTGGAGATCGTTATAGAATTGCGTGGAAATGAAAAAATATATTTGAAATAAGCTTCTAACATTATCATTGGCACATAGTAGGAGTGGGGGCATGATTTGGCTAAGATTTGTGGATCGGTATCGATTTATGATGTTGGATCGATATTGATCCAATACTTAGTTGGATTGATGGCCCCAAACTCTTGAGTTGGCTTTGTTTCTGTCCCGTAGCTTCGCTTGTGCTTGGTTTATGGACTCTTAACTATCTCTTCGGGCTTTTTTCCTTGATAACTTTGAAGTTTTACTTATCGAGTACGTGCGTATATTGCCTGGTTAAAAGTTGGGATAACACACACACACGCACATACACATTCCAAAATATTGGATTTTTCAAAAATTTATTTAAATTTTGGTGTGCGTATAATTTTTCTTGTTTGTGACTACCCAAGTTTGGGATCCATGGTTTTCAAACAACGTCTCCTTAGTAAATTAGACAGTGAATGTAAGTGTGGTCAATAAACTTAATTTAAATGAACAAAGAATAAGTGCATATTTAGTAACTTGCATGATATGGTGTTAAGTTGTAAGTGCGTATATGTTGCCTTTTTTGAAGGCTAACACCCCAAATTGGCAGAATGGAAAATGATAAAATAGACATAATCATTTTATAACGGTTTGACAAATTTCTAACATGCATCCACTTTATCCTATTTATTGATTACTCTTTGATAGAACGACGAATTTTACTAGAGAATTACATAGTACAATGGTTGACCTTGGGTTGGAAGAGTTTTCCCTTACAAAAATTGATCAAAGCGCCAAAAGTTAAGAAGATTTGCCGATAGAAAAGTTAAGAAGATTTGCCGATAGTCCATTTTCATATGTTGCAGCTTGCTATTTAGGCAAAATCATGGACCAAAATCACTAGATCTCATTTGAATCCTTCATAATTTTCAAATCTAAGTATCTGTTAACCCGCCTTTCGACAAGGCCATGGGCAGGCGGATTTAACTAAAACAACTTCACGATATATCGAGGTTGAAATATGATGGATTCGGTTTAAAAGGATGGTGTTCACTTGGATAGATGAAAGGTCATTCGGCATCGTACCTCGCTCGGCATTGGAAGTCGCTCGGCATTGGATGTCGTTCGGCATCGTACCTCGCTCGGCATTGGACGTCGTTCGGCATTGAACATCGCTCGGCATCGAGGGTCGTTCGGCATCGCGTGTCACTCGGCATTAGACATCGCTCGATGTTGTGGTTTGGCCTTGGTTGCCGTTCGGCATGCGTGGCTTGGCCTAGGTGGCTCGGCAAATGCCGCTCGGTCGGGGATGAAGGATGTACATGGTTCGACAATGGCCTTAATGGGCCCAAACTACTCAGGAGGCCCAACAACCTGGTTTTGTCTATAAATACAGCATGCGGGTCTCTAGATGGAGGATCTTCTTTTCGGCTCTCTATTTTTCTATTTTCTAAGGCTGAGGTTACTCTGCCATCTTGTAACTATAATCGATTATTACAGCAATAAAAAGGAAAACTTCTGGAGTGGACGTAGGCCGGAGTTAGCCGAACCACTATAAATCTGTTGTTCTTCACCGTTTTCATTTTAATTTTGACTGTTCTTCACATTATTACTCTCTACATATACCCTATCTGTTGTCTGTGACTGTTAGTTGGTGCTTTCATTTACTTAGGGTGTTAGTGACCAATTTTGACGCTAGCATTTTGGTGCTTTCACTGAGAGTTGAACTCGAGGATCTTGAAGCAAGGAACTCGGATTCTAGAAGGTAATGGCTAGGCCATCAAAAAGGAAGCAAGTGACAGAAAGGAGCAATCGGGAAGGAAGTCAAAAGGCTTCCTCTAAAGCTGCAGCAGATCAAGCATCCATCTACATCACCAGATACGAGATGAAAGCAATGTTGAAAAGACAAGAGGAGATGATGCATGCTCTTCTCAGACAATTTACACAAGTAGGAAATGCAGGAGCTCAGATCTGTGGAGATGGATCGGAAGCGCTCAATCAGCAAGCGGAGGGAATGGCTCAACAGGGTGTAGCCCCCAATCAGCAGATGGCTATCAACCTGGATGGATCTAGACTCGGGGGCATACCACCACTAAATGTTAGACCAATCCATAGGGGGATACCAAATGACGCTATGCAACCCAACACCAATAAGAGTGTAGGAGTACGAGATGAGGAGTACGTGCCGGAGTTCCCTCGTGAACTCAGGGGGGCAGACCAGAGGCAACGGATAAGGATTACAGCTCGAGGACAATGACAGATTAGCGGAGATGGTCAGACGGGCTGTGAGAGGTGGATTGGTAAACAAAGACTTGGAGAATGTGAATAAGAGTCCCTTTACTCCTAATATCAGGTAAGTTAGGAATCCACTGGACTTTAAGCTACCATTGTTGAACATGTATGATGGGAGAATGGATCCCACCGTTCACCTGACAAGGTACATGAGATGTATGGAGGTACTGGGGGCATTAGATGAGGTCATGGCTCGATGCTTCCCATTGTATTTGACAGATATGTCAGCTATGTGGTTTAGACAACTGGAGAGTGGTTCTATCGGTACATGGACGGAGCTGATTGAAAAGTTTATGAGACAGTTTCGGGTCCATATAGTCAGACCCAAAAACGTAATGACTCTGACATCGATGAAGCAATGGAAGAGAGAGTCACTCAGGAAATTCTTAACCAGATTTAACGCGGCAGTAGCATCAGTGGATCGACCCGATCCGTCAATGGTTTTGATGGCAGCAGTCTCAGGAATCGTGGATAATTCAGATTTCAAGATATCATTGGAACGGGAACTACCGAGGGACCTCGGGGAGTTCTACCATGAGGCGGAAAGGTTCCTGAGATAGGAGGATGCACATGCTGAGAGAGTAAGGAGAGAGGCTGAAGCTTATGCAGTGAGGGGTGGAGGTCCATCCAGAGAGAATCCAAGTAAAGATGATAAAGGAAAAAGGAAAACGAATGGCAATGGTGGCACTTCGAAGAGGCCTCGAAGGGAGTCGAAGTTTTCTTCTTACACGGATTTAACTGAGACTCTAGAAAGGATTTACTTGGATACTCGAGGGTGCCTTCAATATCGAAGGCCGACAAAGAGAGAGCCTTCAGAATACGAACGGGCATCGGGAAAGCACTGCCTATTCCATGAGCTGGACGGGCACAACACAAAAGACTGCAGGAATTTGAGGGATATCATTAAGGAGCATGTAAGAAATGGTCATCTACAGCAGTATGTCAAGAATCGAGCGGTTGCAGTGGGATAGGAGCGACGGCCGCCTACCTCGAACGAAGGTGGCACTGGGCCGTCATCTCATTATCAACTAAACAGATTTATGGTTTTGAATAAGTAATAGAACTCAAAGTAATGCGGCTAGGTCACTTACACACGTACGAGATCGAGGACGGTCCCTAGGCCTACTCTGAGATGATGAAAAACCATACTACTTGAGTCTATGAAATCCTACTTTCGTTCTGTTTTTCTGCAAACTTTGGTTTCCTATTTCGTACTTTAGACATTTACTTTTCTTTGGTATGGTTTTGGAGTTTGGATTGAACTCCCAGTTTGGTTGGTTTTTTGGTTCGCCATTTTGGTTTGGATGGTTGATTTGGAATTTGAGTAGGATTTTTGATATTGATTTCTGGTTTTCTGATTGGATTCAGATCATTTTAGTAAACAGTTCAGGTTTTTAGATTACTGTCTCGACTGGAGAGACAAGGTGGTGATCGCGAGTTACGAGTCTCTTTGCCGAAGAGAGATGGAATGGACTCGGACAGAATATCAAAGTCCTTGGCCAAAGTGCTGAGGCTGGTGTATTTTAAGTCCTTGGTCGGAGTGCCGAGGCCGGTGAGTATCGAAGTCCTTGGCCGGATTGCTGAGGCCGGTAAATATCAAAGTCCTTGGCCGGAATGCCGAGGCCGGTGAGTATCAAAGTCCTTGGCCGGAGTGCCGAGACCGGTGAGTATCAAAGTCCTTGGCCGAAGTGCCGAGGCCGGTAAGTATCAAAGTCCTTGGCCGGAGTGCCGTGGCCGGTGAGTATCAAAGTCCTTGGTCGGAGTGCCGAGGCCGGTGAGTATCAAAGTCCTTGGCTGAAGCGCTAAGGCCGATGAATATAAAAAGTCCCTGACTGGAGAGTCTAGGCCGGGGAACATACAAGCCCTTGATGGGAAAGTCGAAGTTGGAATAGGATAACGCGACCCTGCGAGGTCTATGGATTCAAGGTTAAACTCGGAGAGGTCATGGACTTAATAATATGATTATGAACAGGATATGGACTTCGGATATCGGATTTGAGGCTGTTCAAAACATACCTTCCAATAGCAAGGCATGTTTTGGGGGGCAAGTGTTAACCCATCTTTCGGCAAGGCCACGAACATGCAGATTTAACTAAAACAACTTTATGATTATCAAGACTGAAATATGATGGATTCGGTTCAAATGGATGGTGTTCACTTGGATAGATGATAGGTCGTTCGGTCAGAATGAAGTGGTTCAAAGTGTTTGGAATTCGACCTTGTGGCTCGGCCGTTCGGCACGGCAATATCCGGTCGAGGTATGGAAGTTCAGGAAGATTGTGTGATTGCCGCTCGGCATTGCCGCTCGGTATTGGATTTCGTTCGACATCGTACCTCGCTCGGCATTGGAAGTTGCTCGGCATAGGATGTCGTTCGGCATCGTACCTTGCTCGGCATTGGAAAGTCGCTCGGCATAGGATATCGTCCAGCATCGTACCTCGCTCCGCATTGGAAGTCGCTCAGCATTGGACGTTGTTCGACATCGTACCTCGCTCGACATTGTACTTCGCTCGGCATTAGACGTCGTTTGGCATTGAACATCGCTCGACATCGAGGTTCGTTCGGCATCGCGGGTCGCTCGGCATTAGACATCGCTCGGCGTGGTGGTTTGCCTTGGTTGCCGTTCGGCATGCGTGGCTCGGCCTAGGTGGCTCGGAAAATGCTGCTCGGTCGGGGACGAAGGATGTACACGGTTCGACAATGGTCTTAATGGGCCCAAACTACTCAAGAGGCCCAACAATCTGGTTTTGTCTATAAATACAGCATGTGGGTCTCTAGATGGGGGATCTTCTTTTCGCTCTCTACCTTCTATCTTCTAAGGCTGAGGTTACTCTGCCATCTTGTAACTGTAATCGATTATTATAGCAATAAAAATGAAAACTTCTAGAGTAGACGTAGGCCGGAGTTAGCCGAACCACTATAAATCTGTTGTTCTTCACTGCTTTCATTTTAATTTTGATTGTTCTTCACATTATTACTCTCTACATATACCCTCCCTGTTGTCTGTGACTGTTAGTTGGCGCTTTCATTTACATTAGGGTGTTAGTGACCAATTTTGACGCTAACAATATCTAACATGATGAAAAAGTCAATATATTCATTTCCAAAGATTTGATTGATAAGTGCTGATCAATATTTTGACCAATTCCTTGACTTTCCTATTCAAAATGCATGTATCTTCTACCTTTAGGACTCTAGGGCCGAAATGGTAATTTGGATCGATTGGTAGCGACCAATCCTTCATTCTCAAAATTTGTCTTTTTCTCAATATAACCTATAGGTCTATAATAAGAACCAAAACCCACTTTTTATCAATCGGTACCTTTCGATAGATAAATCAATACCCATCAATCAAGTTTGTTCCAAACATAAAATTTTCATTTGGAAACTCACATTTTCTCTCTTTCTAGCTTCTTAATTCATTCCTTTATCATTTTGTAATCCAGTTTCTTTGACTTGCGTCAATTTCAAGATAATGGAAAATTTATAGGTAACACTTTCCCTCTACAGCATAATTTTTTGGAAACAAAGCATACTTTGATCATGAACTTTCACCGAGACTAGCAAAATATCGTTAGTGTCTTCAAGTCATCTATCAAAACAGTTGCGGGGGACTTCCCACACATAAACTTGGGTAAGTTTTTACCTTACGCTAATCAAAACTTTGATAGGAAATTCTGTGATATTATAATATGGTTTAGGGTTTTCAAGTAAATAAGAAATAGCCGAAATTGTTACATTTATTAAATTCCAGCTACATAGGTATACAATCAAAACCGTAAAGGCACGTAAGATGAATGGGTTTCCATCAATGGCAGGGCTACTGGGGTACCGCCCGTCACAGTACGGGCTAAATTGGTTGGTATCTCTCAACATCCTGTTATGAGCAAGTCTGACCAAATCAAACTATTACCAGCATGTGATCATATATCAAGTATCCACTTGTCATGTGGACGTATTACCTTTAATTGAAATATTACATGTAAATCTTCCGGTATCTCTTAGAATCCCATTATAAGTTAGTCCGACCATATCAACACAATACTATCTACCAATCATTTAATAATCATAATAAAGTGAATCCAAATCAAAAGGCATTCATACCTTGTGGCTATACTTTAATGGTAAGATTATCATAAATCTACATTGAGCTCATCTTCTCGCTCTGCAATGAGGGGGTTCAATGCTTAAAGTGATTCCATCTACTCACTCTTTGGTGAGAGGACTTGCTATCCTATACAAGGCCATCCACCCACCTTTCGGTGAGTGGACTTATACTTCATGGCTCATCGCCATGTCTCTCCGGTCGAGGGAACCATAATCCATTGGCCTATGTATCAAAGATAAGGGATGATCTAGTTTGATTAGTATCCTATAGTAATGTTAAAATCAAATATCATGTTTAAATGAGTTTAAGGCCAATAAATTCAAATAATATCAATCGGTGGACATATATACAACCTTATTGCATCTAAATCAAAGTGCATAAAATTGAAACCAAGTAAATAGTCCAGTCAAGGATTAATCTAGGGCTTAAACTAGAGCATGCCTATGGGATCAATCGAGATCACACACAGGTGTACACGGCCCTAAAGCAAACCGTTATAGTTTATTTAAAGAAAAGTTAAACTAAAATAATAAAAAATACTTAGTATCAATCCATCCTGATCGTGGGATAACCAAGTTACGTCCATGTCTTCCACTGTGATCAAGGTTATTGGTCACATCTAATGGTCGCACCTATGGCACAATGGCAGTTTGTGCAGAGGATGTCGGATTCCTTACATATCATTGCATTTGATTACTCCGAACTTGCTCCACCATCATATCTTGTAAGTGCTTGCATTTGTTCGTCTTGTGTCCGTTTATCCCATAGAACAAAACAAAATTTGTTAAACTTTCTGTAAAATTATGGAGGCTCTCTCTTAGGAGGTTTTCTCTGCTGAATGTGCTTCCTGATTTCCCTATATATCCTCACTAGAGTCTCGATCAGGTCAGTGTAGGAAGAAAACTTCAGCCCAATTGTAGGACACTTTGGGATCCAAGGCAATCATCAGCTTTCTCTTTCCTTTGACATTTCCACAACTTACCCTGGATGGTTCTCCATCTTCAACAATATTAATGTTGACTAAAAATTTAGATATCCTTGACATTAGACCAATTTGTTTGTATTAGGAAAAGTTACTTGCTAACACTAGGCTTAAATGGAAAACGTTGAGTAAGTGGGTGAATATGATAAATGAACACAAGATGTAGAGTGGTTCAGCTAAGCTTTTCTACATTCACTATGAAGATATCTTGCTATGTTTATTTACAAGTACAAAGAATTACAGGGAACAATAAATTTTTTAGCATTCAAGCTTACAATGCTGGTAAACATAAGAGCCTTAGGGTTTTGCTTGTTGGAAATGAATTTTAAGGTTAGATTTTAGCTAAAATTCAACCTCATTGATGTTATGTGATAAAGTTATTTATGATAGCTGATGTAGATCATTGGATGGTTGAGATTATGCAGCAAATAGGTAGGAATCCATCTTGGTCATGGATCCGTTTGCTTAGGCTTATGGAGGACAAGTGGAAAGGTGGTCAAAACATGTGACTAAGATGCATGCCAGCCGTTGCTCTATACTAAGGGATCATTTTATGCCGAGAAAGGAGACATGGCAAATGAGTGGGTTCGTTTTTTTGGTAGACGTGCCATAGTAGTTGGTATTATAGATTATACTTTTTGATGTTTAACACGCTTTTCTAGATAGCAAGGCTTGAGATAAGCTTCTTATGCACAGTAATAGTTGGTGGCTTGCTACCGAAGTATGCTAAGAACAAATCTAAATATTGCTAAGAACAAAGATAAACAGAACAAGCCAAGCTGATCATGTGGTGACCAGACGGGTTATGTATGGCCAGTCGTAGACATGCTGAGATAGAGTTGAGCCAAAACTGGTCGTTATCGTGTCAAATCAAACAAGTTGGTTGTATGTCATCTTGAATCGAGCTGAGTGGATATTTTCCTAGAGTGTTATTAGATTGAAGGGCTCAGATTAGGCCGGGCTTAGAAGTGCTGTTCGACTTGGACTTGGGCTGGCCTAGAAGTGCTGCACAGCTTGGATTTGGGGCAGGCTTAGAATTATCATCCAGCTTTATTTGACAGTTTGAGTCTTGTTACGAAAATTGGCTTGGAATGGGCTGGGCCTTGATGTATTGGTCGGTTTATCTTTTACTTGCAAGAAAGTTGAACGATAATTAACTTTGACATTTTCAGCCTCCATGTCTTCTTGAGGTAAATACCTTTCAGCTTGCTAATTTAAATCCACTAGATCCACCGAGGGCCCCTTATCAATGCCTTCTTAAATTCAGTTTGATTATCAACTCCTACAATAACTACCATAAGAATTATTAATGAATCTAACTTTTGAACTAAAGCATCTACTGCATTAAACCTGGTTAAATAATCTTGCAATGGTTCCTTCTTCCTCTACTTCATGTTGAAAAGTGACATCACAGTTCTTAGATGAATAATATGAACACTAAACTAGTCACCAACTTCTCAACTAATTCAATCCATGTGTAATTGTATCCATTATCAAGTTGGTGATACCATATAGCAGATGAATTTGTTTAGTACAATGGAAAACACTGTCCCATCACTTCTTTCAAGGCTTCCAGCACTGTTATGTTTTTGGTGTATCTCATCAAATGAACTGTATGACTGATATTTCCGTCATACGACTCCAATGTGCATTGCTTGGAATCAAGTGGATTCCTAGCGTACTAGATGTTTGGGAAGAAGGTGTTTCGATTCACATCCTCTAAACTTTGATCTGGAACTCGGTTAGTAAAAGTGGAAAAGTAGTAGAAAGGAATAAATATTACTTGATGAAACCTTGTATTATCCACTAACACTTCAATCGTCAAGCACACCAATTATTTATGCTACCGAAGCATTAAAATATCAAGCAATAAATAATAGAACAACTTCCCACTAACAGCATAACTCGACCCACTAAAAAGAAGACATGGCCCACGATAATAAACTTTAACTCCAATAAACTAAGACTCATACTAGAAGTGATAAGATAATGATCCTAAAAATAAGGAAACGATATTTTGAATCATTCATTAACCCATCCCCTTGATATAAAATTACCTAATCCTAACTTTATCTTAAAAATTGATGATTGCCCTACGGAAGAGACATTGTGATTGTATCAACATTTTGCATACTTTTTCTATAGTACTTCAAGACAATTCTGCTTGTAACAAAATCACCAATAAAATGGTATTTGGTATCTATATGCTTTGTCCTACTGTGAAATGCTAGATTTATTTCATTGTGATCATTGCTTTATTGTCGTAAAAGATCCTAGTTGCACCTTCTTGCTCTTGAAGCAAATCTAGCAACAATCTTTGTAACCAAACAGCTTGAAATGCTGCTGTAGTTATAGTTATGTATTCGACTTTCGATGATGAAAAAGATACTATGGTATCGTTTGTTTAAAGTGCTGAATACCGAACGCTGAATGCTGAATGCTGAATGCTGAACGCTGATTGCTGAATGCTGATGGCTGAATACATGAAATATTGTTTGTTTGCTATCTAATTAAAATTTTGTTTTAAGATCATAAATTACCATTTTGACAATATTACCCCTCAATTTTACAAGTAATTATTCTTTGGCAAAGTGCCGTTGAAAATGCACGTTTAATTACCTTATTTTATGTCTTATATTTTGTATAAAATAAAAAAAATGAATGATTGATAAAATTATTTATTTATATTTTTTTCACATCTGCACTATATATTACTTTCTATATATATTTGAATGAAAAATATATAGTAAAATAAATCATATATATTTCATTTTTGTTTTTATTAATCAATTTATAAAGTACTGAATAAAATAATAATCAAAACAAAACGAAAAAATTAATTCAAAAGAGAAATAGATAACTAAAAACAATATTGATATTATGTCTAAATTTTTACAATTGTTTGATATACTATATAAGACAACTAAATATGGTGTTACATAAGGTTGTAACTGAAAATTCAATGCAATAAGTGATCAGCACATCCAATAAGCACTAAAATTTTGCCTATTCATTTCACTTAATAAAAGAGTTTAACGAGGTCACTTGTTTGAAAACAAACAAGTTATTAAACTCTTATCACTTGTCCAAGTAAGCATTCAGACTTTTTTATCTTGAAACAAACGGAGCCTATGTGTTTCTTCTTTGAACTCTAAGATATAGCTCCAGAACCTAGTGAGAAAACTATTACACCTAAAATTTCACACTGTTCCAAAATGAATTCGGACAGTAGAACATAAAGGAAGGGTAACCAAAATTAGGCAACTCAGCTCATCAACTCAATGGCAAGTTGAATTGCATGTAGAATGATGAAGTGGCAAAGCAAATTAAAGAGTGAAGTGCTAGAAGAAGTGTAGAAATATGCAAAGTGAACCCCCTGAAGTCAATCCGAGGCAAACTCGGGTCAACCTCCAAGTCCAACCTGCATCTAGAATAAATTCTCGTATGCAAAGAAAGAGGATCTAGATAGTTAGTGACCAACAAATGTGGTATGTCAACAGACCATTCCTGGCCAAATAAAGCAGGCACATCAACAGAACATCAATATGGTCTACCTAGAATCTCAGGTCGTGGTGTAGCAAGCCTTTGAGTGGGCTGAGATAAGTCTTGTACAACTGGGGATGCAATACTTGGATGGATGCCTGACGGCCCGACTAAAGCGACAGCTCCTCCATGTGTAAAATCGGTAAAGAGCAGAGCAGTGTAGAATTTATGTCGAAACTGAAGATAATCCAACTGGGAAATAATGAAGTAACTTGCGTCCCACCAGTATTTCGTCGCTGTAAACTAAAAGGAGGCAAAGAAATACACTCTAAGAAAAAGTGTATCAGAATGTGGATCATCAGGAACCATTTCTCCTTCATATATCTGTAGCCAATATCGCTCGCCATGATACCACATACAACCAGCTGTAAGAGGATATGATACCAATGGAAATCGTCTACGTGACAAAAATAATGCATATGAGGTACTATCATATGTCAAATATGGAGATTCATTAAATAATTTCCAAATAATGTCAGAGCGTGTACGCCGTAACTCTATCTGGTTGCACGTAATCATAAAAACATGACTAGCCTCATCGTCACAAACTCTCTGCCTATTATGGGGTGACCATGCGTAGATCTAGGAAAGAATAGTGATAATTGATGGTCTCTAGTTGGTTGATCCAGATTGTAGCTATGCTCGTACTGCCAATACTGTAAAACCTCCTAAAAACCATATAATGATGCACCACGATTAGTCAACATACACTGTAAGTCCAATGACTTATACAAGTAGGCTATGATGGTCATTCCTAGTCTTAAAGAACAGGGGAACAAAGATTAAACTCCACAACCGCTACAATATTCCCTAATGTGAGTGTAGTAAAGGAATTGGAAAGAAAAAGTTTCCCATTATATACAGGACAAATAGCCTAGCTATCTCCAAGTCGTGGGCAGAATCATACTGTTCAAGAAGTCCCCTAATAGTATCTCTAAGGGAACCAACTCTAATCCGTGTACCCCTCGATAACCATGATGGAATAGGAATACTAAATAAGACATATAGAAGCTTATCATGTCTTTGGTACTGCTCATCATAAGGTAAAGGAAGGTGCAATCTAGCAAAAATCTCAATAAGCATAACAAAATCTAACGGAGTAATGCCCATTTCCGTAAATGCAAAGTGAAAAGTACCAAAAAATGCTACTACACCACATAATTGTGCATAAAAATTTAAAGTCAACAGGATGCCTATAAAATAAGGAACATGCAGGGCTAAGAAAAATATAATGCAACTGGACATATAGGAATTTATGATAAAGAACATACCAAAAAATCCCAAAATCCTATATCGTCTAAAAATCCTTTGATACATTGATCAACGTCAACTGCTCTTGAAATAGACGGTAAAAGAATGCAAGTGACCCGTGAGTTTTCCAATCTTTTGCATATTTAGAAAATTATTTTTAGCTATTAACTCCGTAAACTAAATGTATAACTACATAATTTATAAACTAAAAAGACCAACATTTTACCAAGCCTAAATATACAATCATATATGCATTATATTTTCTAAATATGTAAATGATTTATAATAATTGATTCTAATAATTGCCGTTGTGTTTGAATTTAAAATGATACTTACAATGATGTCGACATGGGTTGAAATGTGAACTCGTTCATCGGACAATAGACGAAAATTGATCAATTCCTTCCCTGGGTCTTAATTTATATTCAGGAAAAAAATCAAGCCTTCCAAAACAATCCACATGCCCTGCCTTCGAGATACTCTTGCTCCATTATCCCTGGCCCTTTAAAAGAGCTAGAGCCTTCACCATCAATATCTCCGTCGCCTTGATGATTTTGTGAATAAATATCGTAACCGTGAACGACATGCAATATTTTTCTCATATTTGTTATTTTTTTTAGAAATCTAGTTTAGAAAGGTTGAAAAGAGTGGTGTTTAGGGTGATTTTCATATGAAAAAAATGAGTTTAAGTTTGTGAAATGGTAAAAACTTGGACGGCTAAAAGAAGAAGGCCGACTATGTTATACCAGTTTATCCGACATTTATAATACCAGATAAAATGATGGTTTTGATTTACCAGATAACCCCATACCAAATGCCATGGATGGTAGTTTAATTGGATCAGATAAAATGAAAATAATTCTATGCTGTTGGACCGACCTAGGGGTCAGTCAGTCCAAAATTGTATAAGTGGCAACGGTGACTGACCTCTTGGTTGGAAATGCTCATACAACCATTGAACACAGTTGCTTGTCTAAATGCAACATCATAGGAGTTCTTTCCAATTAAATGAACTGCATAATCCAAAATCTTCATGCAGTTGCCTTTTGAAAACTTTTTCATACCCATTTACTCTAACCAATGCTGTGAATGTTACACCTGTTTCTTGAATGTTACACCTTTTTCTTTGGTAAATTCAGACACGACCAGACCAGATTGTATCTGCAGTCATTTCTAATATGTGAATGAACCACTTTTATGCCTGTGATACATCACAAGGTAATTGGTTACTATAATGTGCCATTTTATTTATTTATCTATTTATTCATTTGCTAAATATGAGGTACAATACCTCATACTGTTTATTTTTACAAACTCGTTCTAGTTTACGTTGATTTTTCTGCACCATACAAGTTATAAACTAATATGTAACTTGTGTGTCGCACAGTTTAATATTGTAAAAAATGTATGCATGCTTTTAGTATAAATTCATTGATGTTTCTTCATTTCACTCCTATCGAATTCATATAAATACCCTTTAAATTTCCAAATATTTTATCGCATATTTGATTCATGTGCATGTATCCGTGTATCCTACATGTCATACACAAACTTTTAGACCATTCCCAACCAGAAGGGTTGGTTGGGGTCGATTCAAGGCAATCGACCACAGACCAATCCCTAACCAGTGGGAAGAAGAACAAAAATGTGCTTTCCCTTAGCCTGTTAAATTTTAGCCGGCTAAGGATATAGGTGTGCATTGTAATCTATACCCGTTGGATTGCAATCCACAATGCGGTGTGGATTGCAATCATCAACGTGGTGTGGATTTCAATCCACACCACTCACTTAGCCGGCCTTATTTTGGCTGGTTTAGTGAGTACGAAGTAACTGGCTATATAAGAGCCGGTTACCCTTCTTCCTCCTCACACTTTCTTCTTTCGACCATTTCTCCTCCTTTCAACAAACAGCCGTCCTCCTTCCAGCAAAAAATCGTCCACCGAAAAAAAATGAGAAGAGCGTTCCAGAGATTCCGAGGCAGTGACAGTCGTAGTGCGGGAAATGTTCCATCGGCCGAGGAAAATGCCCCTAACGAAGTTAGCGCACCCGTACTACCGGCGTTCACTAAAGGTCGATGAAGCACGGTGGTTAGGCGAAGATGCGCAGACAGAAATACAGCAAATGCGGTTCTGGACCCCCACATCGAACAAAATATGAGTCCGAACAAAGATTTGGTCAATTTTCGGATACTCCTAGATGACGAAATACACATTAGCACATGAGTTGATTATTCTGTAAGTTATTTACCTCTAATTTATCTCATTAGTTCAAATTGTACAATAAAAATTGAATACGCAAAATGTTTAAACTTAGGATCGTCTTGAGCGCTCCCGTGGATCTTGAGTTAGCATAATATGCCTTTATAGGATGATATGATCTTATGATGCCAACGGCTTTATACATGCTTTGCTGCGAGAGATAGGATTTGAAGATTTTTTGAGTACGTAATTACATGATTACAGTTTATTTTTTCAATGATGTTTAGGCTTTCAATAATCGTAAATTGCTTTAATAGGTATCGATAATTTATTAAATTCGGATGTTTCGTTATGCGGTACTTTAGCTGCCTGTTGGTGAAAGACCACTCATGCATTTCTCTTTAGTTTTGGAGAGTTGGTTATTACCATATTAAACATTACTATGCTTACCGGTTTAGACATTGGTCGGGGAAAGACTTTACCTTATGATGAGGAGTACTAGCACTTTCACCGTTTATCCAGTATACTTCCACATCTTAATTTACATAAAGGACCGTCATTTGGACTACATATTATATGCTCATACATTAAACAAGCAATAATGGAATTGATACATAGTCGTAGTGCAGATAACCACTTGGAGATTGCTCGTCTTTTTATTCTGTACATGATCGAAAACTTACTGTTTACAAATGCATCGAACACGTTGCTGGCCGGATATGTTGCAGCTGTAGCGGAGTTGTCTTTTGATAGTCCAATCGCATATATTTGGGGGATGTGATATTAGCATATTTGTATTGCTCTTTGGATCATCAGCGCATTGTTAGGGGTAGATCCACGTCCATTACAGGGTTTTGGGATGTTTTACAGTGCTGATACTACAAGTATTTCCGCAATATGACTTATCCTATGTTGGACTCAACAGTACCCCTTTTCTTTCCTTGAGTCAAAGCATGGGCCTATGATAACCGCATAATGGTGCAAGGAGGGAAGGCACGTCATATTTTTGTTGTCACCCGAAATCAGATCAGGTACAGAACACACAAGAGAGTGTTGTTTGGCATCCGTATGATGGTTCGACTTTTATGACCGACCCTATCGTAATGCATGCTGCATTCCTTTCTATGAGACATTTTCCATTGGTTTCATTCCCAACTAGCTTAGGATGCTACTAGTTTCTCGGTGAGCATAGTTGGAGACAAACGTTAGATGGTGATTTTGTTCTTTACGAACCACATCCGGATAAACCTTTTTTGAGGGTTTGTGACAATGCTGCGTTGCAAAAGCATGCAGGAGAGTGGTGGTTCGCAAATTACTTCATCATTATGAATGTAAATTTTGCTTCCTTTTGGCGTCAGTTTTACACTCCATCGCATACGGCTACATTTGTTCATGCTGCATCTATTGATTAGGTAGGGTTCCTCAGGCATACGTAGTGTTGTTGCCGCCCCTATTTTGCATGGCCTTACACAAAGTACTCAGGTGTATCATGTACCATAGCCCTTTCGGGAAGGAGATTATGGTTGGACAGTCGGTATTCCGACAAAATCTAGGGTTGACAGGTATGTTGATATTCCTCGGTCAGAGATTTTACAGTATCCCGATCCAGCAGCATTTTCCTACGAGGATTTTTTTCAGATGCGGATAGGACCCCACCAGGTCATCTACGTAGAGCGTCGATGGAGTATTGATGAGTTGACTGCTCATATTAATGAACTTACTATAGCTGATAAGCAGCGATATCATCCTACACACAGAGTAGACACGACGACGATGTTGATGCAACCAGTTTTTTTGATGATTAGTACTGGTTTAATGAGCCTTAGTGTTAGCATGTACTATTACTGTTTGTATGTCATATGCATGTGAGTATTATTGTATTATCATTGTTATGTATTCCGTAGTAGAGTTTGTATGATGGTATTATTAGGGATTTGTATGCAGTAGGAGTGGTATATGTGTATGATCATTGTTTGTGTTTATTATCATTGTTTGTACCACTGTATTTTCTGTGTGCCTATGTACTATCGTTATTTTGTATTTATTATCATTGTTTTGTATTTACTATCACTGTTTGTACCACTGTATTTACTATAACTGTTTTTACCACTGTATCAGCTATGGATTTCATATTTTTATTACATATGTCTAAATCACTATCTGAAGGAACAAACACATATGTGTTTGTATATGCTCACAATTGTGGATGATTGCTACATGGTTGATTATAAGACACTTGATTCACGAGACCGGATCATGAAATTTCTATTTAAATCAGATATATGTATTGAAAATTCACAACATCTTCATTTATTCTCAACGTCCTCAGTTTCTTCAACGTCGAATGAAAACTGGAATGTAGTTGATTATTTAGTTCTAATCAAATCATACATAGAAACTAACTATAGACGCATGGAAGAGGAGATGGAGCAAGATTTTTGGGTCACTCTAAACGAGACTTTTAACCGTCATCCTGATTGTAGATTAATTCGAAGGATTGGAAACTTATAACACTTTTGTAACGTTTACAAGGGCTTGTCAAAGATATAGAATCATTATAAAATAATGAAAGAAGAAGATCTATTTCAGTTAACATGAGCGATGTATGATTCTCGTTATTTGTGGGAGTATCACGTTGATTTTGTTGAACATGTTGCGTACAATCTATGGGTTAGATATATTAGAAAATTTGAATAGGGTATGGGTCAGTTTAGTATGTTTGTTAAGTTAATTATCTTCAGCTTGTTATTTGCACTATCAATAACTTATATGTATTTTCAAATTCAAGTAAAGTTTGTTTTCTCATAATCTACTCCGCACTTAACATAATAACAGTATATAAACAGTTGGAAATCATTAACAACAATACTCATATACAAAGAAAACAAATAACTACTTTCATAGAAAACAAACAAAACATCAAACCAAAGAAAAAACGACAACAATATATAAAAAGAACAAAACAACCGATAATCAAAAAAACTGCCTTCGACCACTGGATAAGTTAATTGAACCCAACGTTCTTTGAAGCATCTGAATTTGGTTTTCAAGTTTGTTAGCATAACCAACTGCACGATGAGGAAGAGGTTCATCAAGCCATTGCTACTGATCATAACCATCAGGAGAATTACGACATCTATTGTGCCGCCGACCAATGTCCATTTCGCTAATTACAACATCATAAAGAATAGAAACCCCACAGTTACAGTATATCTCATGAGAATTAACCTCTTGATCCGTGCGAGCTACGTGATATCGTATTTCATTCTTTTGTTCTCTAATTCTATTATAGATACATTTCTCTTTTTGGCATCTTCCATTGTCTAGCTGCGTGCGCTCCTACACTTGCATCTCGTACTCCCTTACATCAGCATTATGTCTCTCCTCCATTTCAATATACCACTCGGTTGGTGGTTGTGGGGAGGATGTATTCGGTGGGCTATTGTGCTGTAACAGACCCTCGTATGAATATGAGGATGCCATAGTCTACCATTTTTATTTACTAAAGTTGCGATAATAATGATGGGAAGCATGGCAAGCAAACCGATATTTATATACCAGAATACATTGGCCGTGTAAAGCACTGCAACGTGGATACAATACCGACATTCTGACCACCGATATCTTTAATCAACATCATTCATCTTTAATCATTATGAGAAGTAGGTTCATCTACTTTATCTCCGTTTCAAACAAGATTCGACTATTTGACCACCAGCAACTTTAATCAACATCAAGCATCTTTAATCAGTATGAGAACCGAGTCCGTCTTCTTTATCACTAATTTGGAAAAGACCCGACCTTCTGACCACCGGTAGCTATAATCAACATCAAGCATCTTTAAGTGGGTACGTCTGCTTTATCTCTGTTTCGAACAAGATCTGACCTTTTGACCACCGGCAGCTTTAATCAACATGAATCATCTTTAATCAGTTTGACCTGTGGGTCCATCTGCTTTAGCTCTGTTTGAGACAACACCCAACCTTCTGACCATCGGTAGCTTTAATCAACATTCGGTAACTTTATTCAGTTTGACCAGTGGGTCCGTTTGCTTCAACTCGGTTTGAGACCAGACCCGACCTCCTCACCATTGACGGCTTAAATCAATATCAGGCATCTTCAATTAGTACCATATAAACAGAAGCCAGGATATCGTAAACCATACTCATTCAAAATTCCAAACTAATAAACACTGTTCTTCTAACTATATTACATGAGTTCTCTAAGAAGTTTGTGGTGCTTCTCATCATCGTCATCGTCATCTTCTTCCGACGATTTTATTGAACATTATATTACTCAATAAAGAATGTTTACTACTGAAACGAGGGATTTAATGGCCTATAAAATTGCTGAAAGCTCTATGCCATCCAATGGAGGCAGTGTTATGGGCAGAAAAGACTTGCGTTATGGACGCGACTATGCTAGCGGCCATAATCAATTGATCATGCATTATTTTACGACAAACCCTGTGCACAGGGATGTGGATCTTAGAAGATGATTTCGTATATCGAAGAATACCTTTAATCCGATTCTCGACAAGTTAACGGAAATAAATATTTTTTTACGCATAAAAGAAATGAAATTAACAAACTTGGTATTTCTCCCCTACAAAAGGTTACGGCTGCATTTCGCATGATATTATATGGAGCTTCTGGAGATTTGCAAGACGATAATGTACGAATTGGAGACTCAATGGTAATATTATATAAGAAAGAGTTTTGCAAAACCGTTGCTTGTATGTTTGGTGAAAAATATCTTCGATTCCCAAAAACACAAGACATTGATAGACTGTTGGCAATGGGAGCTCAGGCTGGATTTCCATGTATGTTAGGTAGCCTAGATTGTATGCATTGGAGCTATAAAAAACTATCCAGTTGCATTACAAGGCCAATATATAAGACACTGTAAAAAGGAAACTCTGGTCTTGGAAGTTGTTGATTCATTCGATTTGTACATATGACAAGTTTTTTGTGGAGCGACGGATTCACTGAATGATATTAACATTTTACGACAATCATATTTATTTAATGGCTTAAGTAATGACATCTCACCTCCATCCAATTACAAAATCAAAGACAATGATCATTCAATGGGTTATTGTCTGTTAGATGGAATCTATCCAAAATGGAAAACACTTACGCAAGCATACAAAAGACCAAATAATGAAAAAGAAGCTAGGTTAACCAAACAACAAGAAAGCTTGAGGAAAGATAAGGAACAAGCATTTGGAGTGCTTTAAGGTAGGTTTCACATATTAAGAAAAGTGATATACTACGACGGTCTGACGGTACTATCTGATATCATATACTGCTGTATAATTTTACATTATATGATTATCAAAGAAGAACGCGGTAGGTACGAGCCTCAACTAATAAACTATCCAGACATTGCTGTAGCATTTCAAAAAAAGCTTATAAGGATCCAAATATTTTTGCTGAATATTTGCAAAGAACACAAGACATTGGAGATCCACAAGCTCATTTTGACCTAAGAGAAGAACTAATGGAACACTACTGGGAACATATAGGAAACCATTAGTAGAAGTGATGTTAGATGGTGCTTATCTGTTGTAATAATAAGTGTTGTTGACATTTTGTATTAATATTTATGTTTGAATTTGTTATATCTACTTTACTAAGTTGTTGTTGACATATTAAGAGTATTAAAAGATAATAATAGCAATAACAAAAAAATTGACCATAATAACAAACTTATTAACTCGAACAAATACATTGACAATCAAAGTAACAACATCACTTACATTGACGTTACAACCAACACTTACATCCCCCTTTGACGTCTATGGTACTCCTCAAATTGCTTCTCCATACACATCCTCCGAACTGAATTGAGTTCATTTAAGTTGCAAGTTAAAAGAACCATATCTACAGGTCTTTGTTGTTGAGCTAGTTCTTGTTTTCTTAACTCTAGCTCATCATTTCTTAACTTCTATTTCTCATTATGCCGCCGTTGTTTTTACACTACCCTTTCAATTCTCTTTGTTTTTTTGTTTCCAGATATAATTTATTTACATCTTCAGCGGCCGTCATTTGCTGTCCAATATGTTCACAATGTGCCTTATAATCGGGGGATGTTTGTTCTTTCCCTTGAACCTTTTTGGAGGTCAACAGCCCGAACTAGTTGTGAAGGGGGTGTCCTCATGTGGATCAGAACTACCGGAGCTGGATTCACGCTTATCTTTCGAGGAAGAAAGCACATTACTGAATTTCTTATCGCACTCGACTCCATTTTTCCTCTTTTTCGAGTATGTCGTAGAATTGGTGCAAGTTGAATGGTTGATTATTATGTTCAAACATATACAATGCATTTTCTTGATTGAACTGTAGAGGATGAAGTACTATTAGAAGAATTAAACATAAACTTGTTATTTAGAATCCAAATTTCAATTAATTATCAGGTCCATGTCGTTTGCACCGCTTTGCTGTCTAGAATGCAGGTCGGTCATTATTACTTTCCAATGCTAACAAGCGGCGTTTATTCTTTTCCATGACAGCTTCAAAGAATCTATCGTTCTTGGAGGACTATTTGGGGTTCGAAGGTTGAACAAATTGCGTACAGAAGTCTAAAAAGAAGTTTGACTTTGGCACTTAACTTTCTTCTTTAGAACATTCAACCCAACAGAATGCTAATTCAGCTTGCTCGTCGGGGATCATTTAACCATTTTTGCGCCTTTCGGTTCCGCGTCATTAGATTCAGAAATGTTTATTCTTATGGTTGATTTCCCCAAGTTTGACCAGAAGACAAATTAGGATTCCTATAAACGTCTTATTCTTTGGCTATTTCATTGACATCGAATTCGGTTTTCTAATTTTCATATCTGTTGCCTCCAAATTGATTATTGAGATTTTTCGATACATTTTGTGAACGATAAGGAAATACTGACTATTGTTGGCCATTGGGAGATACGTAGTTTTGATCGTAGTTAAAGTTTTATTGAAATGAAAAATTCTGCGAATAGTTCACATTTTGAGAATTTTAGTATCGGTTCAAATTTTGTTGAGAATGGTAGATATTTTCATTTTGTTGAGGCTGGTACGAATTTGGCGCTTGTTGAGAATGAAATAGATTCTGACCGTATTGAGAATTATACATATGCCGATCGAATTGAACCGGATTTTGATTATCTGGCATTTGTTGAGATTGAAATATAGGAGATGAAGATTTCTGAGATTTTTCCTTGGAACTTTTCGACATTACTGGTCTTGTTTGAATATAGCGTGTTGAGGAGAAAAAAAATTGTAATTGAAATGGCGTGGAAACAAGTTTGAATTATATATATAAAAAAAAGACAATGGCCGGTTGCGTGGCCGTTGGGATTTAGCTGGTTAAATAATAGCCGGATAAGTCACAACGGCTATAATATGGTCATTGACACTTAACCGGCTATTATATAACTGGCTAAGTGCTAACGACTACAATATGGCCGTTACCTTAGCCGGTCAAAATATGACCGACTATGTTTAGCCGGTCTTATCATGACTGGCTAGAAAGCAATTCAGAAAACTTCAACCGACTTCGGTTGCAGGTCGGCTGCTTTCCAACCATGACGTGCTTAGGAATGCTCTTAGGACATTCGATCTATACACAATATATTTTTACCGTCTGACTATTCAATTATTTCTCACGACTATCTATACCATTCATTTCCAGGAATTATAAACTGAACCGATCTCCTTGGCCTCCCTTCTTTTTAAATAGTCCTCTAAATCCTTCAACTCTTACTAATTTGGCAACCGTCGTGCCTACATCTCATCTTTGCCACTATTACTGCAATTTTGTACTCCCTTCTGCTTTCATAAATTTGATGACCTCTAAACATATTCAATCCATTATATATACCCCATACATCTCCTACTACGGTTTAGGTATATGTAGCATGCTATCATTACTGCTAAAATGAACTCGACGTGATATCATTAAATTTGTTTTGTACTCTGTTCAACTTATCGTAAAACTACCATAAACTAACGTTTCTCTTCTTTTTTCTCTCAAAATTTCAGATCCTATTGTCCTTCATTTCCTATATTAGCTTCTCGTTTTACCTTTTACTTGGTCATTATACGAAGAGATACTTTTTCTGACAACACCAGATGAATCCTAAAATGCTGAAAGCTGCTAATTCCGACTTTTCTCACCTATTATCTCCTTCAATTTGCAGTTTTCTAAAGAAAGAAAACTGTAAATGTGCTTTTTCTTCTTCTTCTAAATGCATGCATTTTCCTTTACAAGATGATTTATATCCATCGGTGTTTTAATTTGCTGATATGTCAACTAAAGGAACTATCAAACTATAAAAAAAGGATTTCATGATTTCTAGCAAAAGTTTATTTCACCAACCTTACCATAAGCAATTATTTCTTCTTAAGCAACCAAACAACTACACTTTACTAGGCCTATTAAATCGACAAGTGCCCCTTCATTAAGTTGGTCATCTAATCAACAAATTAATTAAAAGCAAATCTATTCGGCAGCGAATTAAAAACCAAATATCTTGAAATTACCTAAATAGAAGAATGCCATCATTCCTAATAATTTGCATAGAAAATTTTCAATAACCCATATGGAAAATAAAAAAAATACAATAATTAATAGAAAAACAACGTGCACATTTAATTATGGTTATTCGATTCTATTAAATGTAGAAACAGAAATAATTGAAATATGGTTCTGAGCTATAATAAATTATTCTGAGTTATAATAATAGAAAAAAAATCGTACCCACTTGAAAAGTAATTTTATTTCATTTGGTGTATATGAAACTTACACAACAGCTATTAATATTTGGGGTCTTCCACTAAATGAACCGTACTATGGCTGAACAGGGGATGCCATTAGCCTAAGTTACTGTAATCATTATGTTTCAGCATCAGACAAACTTAAAACTCTGGTGGTGTAACGACATCATCTAAGCAGTGATAACTAATGGTATTTTAAACATAAAGAACTGCTCATCCTTTTGTCACAAACCTAATTGTAATGATGAATATTTTGCATGCATAAAGATAAGTCTTACTTTTGATTACATGTGGTATAGAAAGCCGTTATTATGAATATTAGAATTGGTCCATGCGGACTGTTTATATTATTATAAATGAAAAGCAAGTCCATTTTTGAAATTTCAAAAAATGACAAGTAAATTAATTCAACGAATTTTTCTTATTAGTAGTAGAAATAAAGAGATGTGTTTAAAAAAGTAAAAAATAAAAAAGACAGGAACTGTTCACTTTCGACTAAAATCAGACTTAAGCATTTACAAAGAAAACATTTTCCCCTCGTTTAAACATCGTATTTCAACAAAGTCAGTCTTTTCCCTCACTAACTAAGCCAAAATTTTACAGGAAGCATGCTGCATTAAACCATAGATCATGCATTTGAAGTTTGAACTGTAAAATCAACTATATTATGGTACATTACATTTGATCTAAGATTTAAGAGGATTTTATTTTAATAAATAGATAAATAAATATATCTTTTCTTTATGCATTTGGTTTAAAAACTTCATTTGCCTAGATCCTACCTACGCTTCATCAGCCTCTTTCTTTCCCAGAAGATCATCATCTTCTACACTAAACTAGCCAATTTGCCGGCCAACCACTACATCTTCAAAGTGATCAATCTTCTTGTCGTCATGTTTAATGTTTTCCAGTGTTCAATGCAGCAAACTGATTGGCAGTTTCAATACTTCTCTTCAAAGGAGCCCGTGGCCGCCACTGCGTGGAAGGTGTCCACGCCGGGCTGTAACCGATATGAGGCTCTAGGTAGAAGCTGGGCGTAGAACAGAATAGATAACCGGACTGGGCCTTAAATTCTGAGGTGGGTAGCATATCATTTGAGGGAGAGATGAGGCCTGTATTGGGAGTATGTTGAATTGTTGCTTGAACGGGCTAGGCCTGTGGTTCATTTGTCTGAGGCTGGGCTAGAAGTTGCAAGATCGGTTGGCTACTAGATTGCGTGGTGATGAGTTCTGTTAAGGGATACCATACCTGCAGAAGTAGATGGCCCTGAGAATAAATCTGGGCCGAAATTGGATAATGATTTTGATGGGCTATGGAGAAAGGCGTGGCTTGGGCCTGTCTATACAGCATACCGATATCAGTAGATGCACTGGAGAATGTTGTTGTGGACGCAGAGACACCGGCATGGGATGTAGCAGTGGATGATGGGGCTTTCATGATGGAGCATTTCTTTGGTTTCATTTAAAGCGTAATCATTAGCTCCTCTGCGGATCTCGTTTGGCCTATAAATTTGTGGGATCATAATAGCTCTCCATTGCTGAAGTTTACAAATAGATTTGTTGCTTATGGCACAACTTTTTGCATTTTTCGCAATTCAATGGAAAATTCTTGTACCACATTTCCACTTATTGCCAATAACTAAACAATAATACTACTTTGCCTGAAGCGTTTTTTGTCCAAACTTGCGAATTAGAGAGAAGAGAATAGATCCTCCTGAATTTCAGCCTTAGGATCCAAAGAAAAATTGCACTATTTGCAGTTTTTGACAAACTATATTTCGGGTGATATAGCAGTACTCATAACTAAATTCTCCTTGGCTAATAAAAATCGTAGTTGGAAGTAATTTTGAATGATCACACATGTGGAAAAATGTGAAAACTAAGACGGTTGAGGCGAATGGTTGCTTCTTCCGCTTTTAGTGGCTTTCCAACTTGGGCACTTAAAGCAAGAAAAACTTCTTTGTGGAAACGTGTGGAAATAAGTCCTACAGTACATTTTCTAAGTAAGAAAAGTGTAGTGTTTTTGTGAATCTACTTATATCGTTAAAATAAATATATGGATATTTTCTCGAATATTAAAAGGAGCATTAAAGGTTTGTAAACATACCTTTGTAAAAGTATTATGATACAAGTATTTATAAAGCGATTTTAATTAATGAAAGATTTAATTAAAGAGGTTAGTTGTTGCTTATGCACTTAAGAGTGTTGGTTTTTCTATGGATACAAATCCCTGATTTGGATTGTTGTTCTATTTGATTGTTAAATAACAGACTATCGAATACACAATCAAACAACAACAATTCAAAATTTTAATTACCCGTAACAATTACCAAGCCTAAAAAATAATTCTTTTTATTTATTTAAATCTCTTTCCAAAATATTTACCAAAATATTTATATGCTTATCACAGTCGCATAAGTATGTTCACAAAACAGTGTGAAAGATTTCTTACTTCAAAAATCATACTAAAATGTTCAAAACAAACGTTTTTTAAATTGGAGATAAAGACAGCCTCAAACGCTACCCCTTCGGTGTTAAGTGTGGAATAAGTGTCTATACGATCATAATTAAGAAGGTCAATTAAAGAAAATAAATCTCAAATTCTTTAATAATTTACTTCTATAAATTCTTTTTAATAAATTGCTTTCATTTATGAAACTCCTTCACTTAAATTCCAAATCCATTACAAAACACTTTATAAATCTCTACGTTAATTTAAAACTCTTTTATAAATATCCAAAACCATTTATAAAACTCCTTCATAGATATCCAAAATCATCTATAAAACCCTTTTATAAATATCCAAAACCATTTAGAAAACTCACTTATAAACTTTAATCAATAAGTTCCTTTGATAAATAATCAATTATTTAAAACACCTTTACATAAACAAGTTATTATTTAAACATTCCTCTTTTAATTATCTTTAAACCATATTGACAAAATAATAATTACAAACAATCATTTAAAAAGAATATTAAATTACTTCAAACCATCTTTAATAAAATAATTGCTTGATTATCCTTTGAATATCATATTTAAAATAATAATAAACTTTAAGTAATATAAGTAAGTAATAACTTTACCTTAAAACCATTAAAATGATTGATTTCACAAAATTAGAAAGAGGCTTAGTGACTATAATGATTCTCATTTAATTCAGTTTAACTTTTCAGTTATAACATAGGTATTTACATAACAAGCAGATATGTAAAGGGAATCGGCCAATAAAAATCAACCAACATATTGGTAAATATCCAACTTACCAAAATAGCAGAATTGAGTTTATGTTCTGCTTAATAGATGTTAACATAATCTACTTGGTGAATTATACCAGAACTGTGATTTATTCTACCAAACGAATGTCAAAAATAATTTAATTAGCAGAATGGTGTTCATTTCTGTTAAACAGATGTAAGCTATAATTTAACTAGCAAGATGATATTTATTTTTCTAAATATATGTCATTGTATTTCATGTTTTAATTGGGGCTACTTAAAGGTTATCGACAAAGAAATCACTTAGATTTAAAATATTCTTTAAAAGATAGTCTGCTTTAAAACAAAAATTGATCTTTGGAAATGAAGTGGTTTAAAAACTTGAAACTTTTATTTAATAATTGAATAACCTTTAAACTCTTTATTTAATAGTAATCAAATATTTATTTAATGATGAGCACCCAAAATCGAAAAGGAAATCTAAAATGGATACACGAAACTATCAAGCTTGGGATTAAAAATAAGTGGACCATTTCAAGAACTTCATAGGAGCATATAAATGGTCCACTCTTCCCGAAGCCAAACTTGGAATAGAATCTTCTCCTTTGAATGATTTTCTAAATATATGATTGTCATCAATCAGACCAATCTTAGCTTCTGCAAATACAGAGAATTTATTGGGTGCTTTACAAATTCAAATCACCATGGGACGAGTTGAAAAAAAAAACCTACCGATTAAACCATATCGTAATTTATCGACATCTTCTTGAAAGAAGAACATTACAAGCTCACATATGTAGAAATTTTAGCTGGGCGGACCGGAGTTACCAGGTGTACCATAGGAGAAGCTTTTAAAAGCTGCCCTAGAGACATCAAGTTGCGGGCCAAAAGAATCATCGTTGACACTTTGAGCATAGGATTTTTTTTCCTTCGAGCCTAAGTTGTGTTGATGATTAATACCATTTTCTAGTGGAGATGCATTGGTTCTCGCCGCAGTAGGCAAGGCCACTAGACCTTGAAAGTTGGGTGGTTTGGGCGGCACCATGGCGGGTCACTAGATCCAAATCCGACGTTTCCACAAAGAGAACGGGGACGGTGGAGGGGAAAAGTGTAGAGGAGAGAAAACATGGTGGTTGAGTGAGCTAAGATAAGGGGAGTAGTGTGGTACATATTAGTCCGAAAATTATTTGCCTTACATTGGGATTAAAATACTGCCATTTTGTGGGAATCAATCATATAAAATTAATTAATTTCAAATTCAGACAACTCATTTCATTCATTTCTTTTCCCATTTTAAATTCTTTAATTTGCATTTCACTTATCTTAGTTCTTTATAGTGTATAGAAATATATTTTTAGTTCTTACATTCAACTAAAGTTTATTCACCATATATTTACCAGACATATTTCAATTCGATACTTATTCTACTTTCTTTCATACCTATTTATCTCAAACAATCCTTTATTCAATTTATTTATTTATTTTTTACAAGAAATATCTGATAATCAGAATTATTAATTTTTATTCATTTCACTCAAAATTATCTACACACAAAAAAACACACACATCTATGTGTGTATCTTCTATATTCATCTCCTTAATTAAAAATTAAAATATGAATTTTTTCAACGGAATTATTATTATTTGTTATTTCCTAAAAATAATTCACACTAAATAGATTACTAAATCCATTTATTTTTTCATCTATTATTATTTCACGAAACAAAATTTTCACAAATAAATTTTGTCTAAATAAACAAATATATTTTACATGCATTTATTGTAAACTTTATTTGAGCTCATTTTATATCCAAAAAATTTTTAACTAATATAAACCATTAAAATTAAATTTCTTTATTCAATACATTTAATTTTAACTTAATAAAATATATTAAAATAAGTTCCATCCCAAAATTCAAGTCGAATAATTTGTCTTGATGAACTTTTGTTTAATACAAGTATATTGGGAGTCCGATTGTTTCATTATGGGTTTAGGCGACAGTAGTTTGCTTATTTATTTATCCCCTACGGTATTATTATTAAGTGATATGCCATAACTCTTCTAACTACTATGACTTTTACATATGACCTCTAATTTTTCCATGATTTCTTGTATTGTGTTCATATTAAGATTTCAGACATTTCAACATATGATATGCTAGTTTTTGAGGTTGTTTGTGAATGTTCCTTCAAAAGTTGTAAGGGTTCATATTTTAAAATATTACATAGATATTCATTTATATATATGCATCCGGTGAGATATGATTATACTTGTGATATTTTGGGTATGATATATGTTATAATTTGATTTTTTTAACTATATAATCACTACATAGTTGGATAATGAGTTATGAATTTGGGGAAAATAATTAATTTATTGAAAATAACGATAAATGTGTATCTAAGGGTTAAGTAGGTTACTTATAAATTATGGAGTGGTTTTTATAAATAACCATAATTTAAAATTAATATGTAAATTTTAATGAGGTTATTATTCATGAATTTTTGGGGAAATTCTTAAATAATAATGATGTTGACACCAAAAATGGATCTACACCAAAGCGTAGATTGGAGGGAACCTATGAGACCTAGATCTAGCATATAATAGTAGATATAAAAGGAAAATATCAGAACTAAGAAAGAGAAACACAAGATTTTATAGTGGTTCGACAATCTATGGCCTATGTCCACTTTATAACTTTATTGCTTATAGATTTGATGTAGTTTGTTTGAGATTACAAGGGGTTTGATAGCGAATAAGTCACAAGTACATGGGTTAGATAGAATCTATGTCCTATAATTTTCCAAAGTAGTTATCTTATTGACTACTGTGTGGAGATAAAAGATGATGAAGAGGCAGAGCTTCTATGTAGTGACGGTAGAAGTCATATCCTCTTTTGGTTGCTCTATGATTTGTATTTTTAGAGGTAGCGGTCGTATTGGATCAGAAGCATGTTACCAGTGAGGTCCAAATATTAGCCCGGAGCAGTATGGGAAAACTGGGGTAAACAAAGTTTATGGTGATAACTCGGTACCGAGTTACCCCATAACTCGGTGCCAAGTAATCTCCTTAGGAGAAAACTCGCCCAACTTTCTTGCATCATATTTCCTACTTTGTTTTAAAGGGCTCCTTGTGTTTTCGTAGTCCGATTGCTTATTTTGACGATCATTTCTTCATAACTCATTTTGTTCTGTAGTTTACAAAAGCCAACTCTTTAATTCTTGAGATTGGTCTTCCAGAACTCTATGAAATCACTTGGGCATGCACGCAAGAGCTGGTGAATAGAGAGAACATATATTTATTACTAGTGAAAAAGTTGTAAAAATGGTATTAATGTCCTAATATATATAATAATAAATTTATGATACTTAATATATATAATAAATATATATAATATATTAAGTTTCATAAATTTATTATATATATAGTAGGACATTAATACCTTTTTTACAACTTTTTCACTAGTAATAAATATATATTCTGTGAATTCCAATTCCAATTCAGATATATTTTTATATTACATTCCATGCAAAGTTGGAGAGATTCGGCATGAAGCATCATAACTCGATACCGAGTTATAGGCATAAATTGATGTCGAGTTATGGACTTATCTCATTTTCGGTCCAATTTTTCCCGACCTATTTCTTTAGTCCATATGAGCATGTCTTCCAGGTTTCAAGTCGTTTCGTCTTCGTCTCGACATTCTAACTTTCGCTGAATTCTTCTTAGTTAAAATCCCAGTTAACATTTGCCCCTCAGAGTTTTCTTTTGTTGAAAAAAGCATACTCTAGAGCAAGACAAATCCTGGAGGCTATCCTGTGAATTCCAGCTGAATATTCGGATGTCATCTCGTGACGTTGCTTTACTTAGTTGATTGCCCGTTAACCATTTGTCCTGATTTTAATTAGCCTTTCGATTCTTTGCATTGGCGATGTAATCTACACTCCAGGAACTGCATAGCGCTTTATTTTAACAAGGAAGCCCTCCGTAATGATTTGGAGCCAATTTGGACGAACGGTGGTAACTCGATACCTAGTTATTGTGATAACTCGGTACCAAGTTATACTGATAACTCGACACTGAGTTACTGACTTGAAAAAAAAATTTCAATTTTTTTCTTATTTAAGAGAACTTTCCTCTGCTTTCCTTTTCACTTCTCTTCTTAGTACTGAGCTTTTACATTTCCTACCCGAGCCTTCCTTCAGCGAGCTAACTCTCATCCTTGAGTATCATCGTCACTGACCAGGTCTTGAACCATCATCACCTGATGCTGCTCCTGTAGACTGATCGCCACCACGCACTGAAGTCACCGCCACCAAGTTTATTGCCTTTAACTCTCTGAACCGACTCATTTTGAAACTTTAGGTCGAGCTAATCCCTTGACTTGAATTTTAAGGTTGGACATGTGTTAATTATTGGATAGTGGTTGCGATGTCGATAATCAGATCTTAGTAGAATTCAATTTGGGGAAAAATGGTTGATCCTGGGCTTATTTGATCGATGTTGGATTTATGATCTTCCTCGATCAAATATGTGTGTCTCTAGAAACAAGTTGTGCTCTCTGATATCAACTATCTTCCTTCATGAAATTATCCAAGTCTCAATCATCGAACTAACTCCAATACGACGATTCACCTTAAATTCGGATGTATTAGATGATTCCTTCACATTGCCTTTCTATTTCTACATTTTCAGTGATCCTGAAAGGAAAAACTTTTTGCTTCGCTCTGGAAAACAAATCTGTTATCGACTTTCAATCAATAATAGGTAAGTACCAACAATTAATCTCAAAGTACGATGTATATTGTTTTTTTAGGTACAAGCGAGCTATCTACATGGTGGTCCATTCGGGATGTTCGGGACATTACATTCACTCCACATAGATATCTCACTACACTTACCTTGGTCAACACTTAGAATCTGATCAATCAACACACATTGTCTTCCTTGGGACTCTAAGTGTTAATCACATAGGAATTCTATTAGAAATAAAGCATACCCGACCATTTTAAACATCGAGTTTCCCTATCCAGAATGACAGGTTGATCTCCCTATTTTAAGCTTGTCGAAGGAACTTTATCTCCTCTGGAAGATGGTGTTTGCGCCAAAAATGGTCACAAACCCCAAGTATCGTGAAAGCACGAGTGTATGAACACAAATCAGCAATATTCAAGCACAAATCTCAGATCTATGCAAACAACAAACAACAATCCAGAATAACAAACAAAGACACGAGATTTATAGTGGTTCGGCTATCTCCGGCCTACGTCCACTTTAAAGTTTTATCTTTTATTGATTATCCTTGCTGGTTACAGATGATTACAGCGATTACAATGAAGTAATTTGAGTACAACAGCGATAGTAATGTGTAGAATTGAATCCGGCAGAGTCTGGGCGTCGAATAGCCAAAAAGGTCCCTTTTTTTAAGGCTTCAGGGGGCTATTTATAGGCGTAGGAGGCTGATATCGCGCTCATACTTTGGAAGACTTCTTCTGGCACGTAAGTGGGCCCACGCGACCGACCCCACCAAGTTTTGACTCGATCTGTGATCGATACAAAACAATTTCGTATCAATCAAAAAATGATCCAATCGAGTTGAAACTTGGCAGGATTGTTCTTTACCTTGTATGAAGCTGCTGTGAAAATTTTGTTGCATTTGGATCCATGGTTTAGGAGATATGATCGATACGAGTTATGATTTTTTGGTAGGCCATGTGGTTCGAATCGATCAATTCGCATCGATACCTTCGAATCAATCAAGGCATGTGAGCATGCAGTGACGTGTTGCGCAATTCCAGGATCTATCCACTTTGTGTGCCGAGTTTGACCGAGTCATTCGCAACTAACGCCAAAGTTTCGCTCGTATCAACCATTCAATCACATCCATTTGTTTCGACCCTTATTCGAATCGGTTATCGATTCATCATAGCCCTTGCTCGCATCGATTGCTATTAGGGTACTGCGTATCGATTGCTGCAACTACCATCGACACGAAGTGACTTTGCTGAGTATGATGGATACAACAAGGACCTGTACTATATCGATTCGAATAACCATGAACCACATGGATACAAACTGAGCCTTTGTGATCGATTCGAACTGGGTCCATCCCTGATCGATACGAAGTGTTTCAACCGCGATGGATACGAGCCACATCGATGTGACGCTATCGCTCTTGGATCGACGCGAGGAGTCCAATGCCGGATGGTTTCGAATGAATTGAGGCGGTGTCACTCCGATGGATACGAAACCGATCGATTCGAATAAGCCAATGTCATGATTTCCTAATGGATGCGAATATGATGGATTCGAATAGACCATCTCCTCAACTCACCGATGGATACGAACAACATGTTCTTTTCACCTTGCATCGATCATATCTCCTTCATACGAACTCCGATTAACCTGAAATTTGAAATATAGCTTCTTCTTTCTTTGATCATTATCTCCAATCGATTCCGTCCTGATCGGAGCTCGGTCAAATTTTAACGACATCGGTGGCAGCCTTGTTTCCAATCGATCTCCAATCCTGATATCCATTCTTCCTTGCCAATTTGTTGATATTCCAGCCTTGACCAAAAGGTGGGATAATGTTTGCCTCCCCAAAACATGCCTTGTGATAATAAGGCGTGTTTTAAATAGTTCCGAATCCGATGTCCGAAGTCCATAGCCATATCATTAGAGTACATCATCCTTGACTGCTCCGAGTCAATGCCCAACCCCAAATCCAGCAACCAAAGCCTTAGCCAATTCCATATCCATTCGAACTCGACACCCGAGTCCTAATCCATCCTTATCCAATAGCCAATAACTGAATCCAGGACCTCTCCGGGTCGATATCCAAATCCGTAACCTCTCCGGGCTCTTTCCAAGCGCAATCCACACCTGACGACCGTGGTCCAGTGTCCCTGGACGTTGAGCTAACCTCTCCGGGTTCTTGCCAAGCGTAGTCCACACTTGATGACCGTGGTCCAGTGTCCCTGGACGTTGTACAATGCCATGGCTTAAGTCCTAAGACGAATCCTGGTCTCTTCGGACCCTTGCTGAGTATAGTCCACATTCAGCGACCTGAAATAATAATCGATATATGGGGCCTAAGTCCTAGGCCGAATCCTGGTCACTCCGGACCCTTGTTGAGCATAGTCCATACTCAACGACCTGAATAAGTCAATTCGCCACATGCGTACGAAGAGACTTACCCCTTGCCAGGTATAATCCATACCCGACGACCATTTACCAAAAACCAGATAAAAATCCAATCAAAATCCAATCCGAAATCCAAATCAAATCAGAAATCCAAACCAACATCCATGACAGAAAACAATCATCCAAACGAAAATCCAAACCAGAAAGCAAACAAAACCGGGAGTTCCAACCAAACTCTGAAACCAAACTAGAAAAGCAAGTGTCCAATCCAAAAACAAAAAGGCAGATTCCACAAACCATAGCATCGCGGTTCATCGTCATTCAGAGCATGCCTAGGGGCTATGTCCGTCCCCGTACATGTGTAAATGACTTTGCCGTTTGCCAGTAGCTTGTTACTTATTTCATATTATCTCGGTCAATTGATAATCAATCGACCATCATTCCTGGGCCTCACGCCATCGTTGCTCGAGGTAGGCGGTGGTTACTCCTGCTCCACCACTGCATTCCAAGTTCCGACATATTATTGCAACTGTCCATTCCTTACATGCTCCTCGATTATATCCTTTAAGTGCCTGCAGCTGTTGGTATCGTGCCCATCCAAATCATGGAAGAGGCAGTGCCTTCCTGATGCCCTCTCCCGTTCAAAAGGCTCTCTCCTAGCCGACCTTCGATAGGGAAGGAAATTCCGGGTTTCCAGATATATCCGCTCAACTGTCTCATTCAATCCTGTGTATGTGGAAAACTTTGGATCCTTCCATCGCTTCCTAGCTTTCCCAGAATCATCATCCAACTTCCTTTTTCCTTTATCTTTATCCGAACCTCCGCTAGATGGTCCTCCACCCTCAGTCGTATTCACTTCCTTTAACTCTAAACCTGCACATGCATCCTCTTGTCGAAGGAATCTCTCAGCTTCATGAAAGAATTACCCGAGATCCAGTGGTGGGTCTCGTATCAAAGATACCTTGAAATCCAAATCCTCTCTGACTCCCGATACTGCCGCCATCAAAACCATCGATGGATCCGGTCGATCCACAAAAGCAACCGCCGCATTGAACCGAGTCAAGAAAGCTCTAAGTGACTCATCCGTCCTCTGCTTTACCGACATTAGCGTCATCACGTTCTTAGGCCTCTTAATATGAACCCGAAATTGCCTTAGAAACCTATCCACCAGCTCCTTCCATGTTCTGATAGATCCTTCCTCCAATTGCCTAAACCACATTGCGGCTATATCTGTCAAATACAGGGGGAAACATCAGGCCATAACTTCCTCCGATGCCCCCAGCACCTCCATGTGTCTAGTGTATCTCATCATATGATCTGTCGGATCAGCCTTGCCATTGTATACTTCCATACTAGGTAGCTTGAAATCAGGCGGATTTCGAGCCATCCTGATTTCTCGTATGAACGGACTCTTGTTCACCCATTCCAAATCTCTATTGGTCAGACCTCCATGCATAGTTCTCATGATAATCTTAGCTAATCCAGCATTATCCGTCAAAGGTTCCCCCATGCCCCCAAGGAAATTCCGGTACATACTCCTCATGCGGTTCACTAATGTTGGCGCTCGCTCTAGCCAGTTGAGCTCCATCCAAGGGCCTCCCAGTGTTAGATCCTACGGGCCTGCCCCTAAGCCTTTGTTGATTGCCCTTTGGTTCCGTATTCTGTCCTCCATTGGGTTCCGCGACTGTAGTTCCTTGTTCCACATCCGTAGTCACAGTAGTCGGCCTAATGTTTTGTGTTCCTGTAGCTCTCATATGTTCAAAGAAAGTCTGCATCATATCCTGTTGACTTTTCAACAATCTCTCTTGTAATGAATTGGCCATAGCCTCCGTTTCATCCCTAGTGATGTAGATCGAAGCTTGTCCTTCTCCAGCTCCGGAGGATGCTTCTTGACTTCCTTCCTGTTGGCTTGTCTCAGCCCTTTGTCGTCTACTAGTTTGTCGAGTCATTGCCTTTCAAATCTAAACTCTTCACGCTTTTCAAATCTGAACTCCAATCCGATGTAGCGGGTGCTAGTCCTTCTCAGTGAAAGCAGATGGGTTGTCCACAGCTCCGGCTTCTCCTTTCATTCCAACCTAGAGAGGCCAGATCGTGACTTTTGACCCAAAATCAGTTGGTCCCGTTAGTTCAGTAATAAGTTGATCACCTCTAGGGATAAGAATCATAAGTGACCCACTAGAGAAGGTTTCCTTCGACCTTGTTGACCCGGTTGCTTTGAAACATTTGTATTTAACATAATTTCCCTAAAGATGACGTTCCTTTGCTGACAAGAGACAAGTTTACCAATAATCTTCCTAAAGGCTTTACAGCTTGTAATCGCTACATATGTCTTGGAGGTGTTGTCCGACTGTTCAACTTATTTCTGAGTCATTCGTTGCAAGAGATTGGACTTTATCCATTCTAAATTCATCTGAATGGATATTTATTATTAATCTTGTTGTATGTTCTTTTCATGGATAGATTCGAGTGCCCTTCAACGTTCGATGAGCTGACATACCTCCTAAAGTTCAAGAGAAAGAAGGATTGCCCATCTTATCTGATTATTGAATCCTAGAGAGGTTGTAAGATCATCAAAGTATTGCCCAATAAATTCTTATATTTAAAGAATGAATACTTTTTCTTGATTTTCCCGGAGGGATTCAATCGCCTATGGCTTACGGGAAGTACGATCCTTTTATTTTGTTTATCTCATGCAAAGCTTCTAAGTCACTAACTTAGTGTGCATGTCTCTTTGCAATCTTGCCAATACATGACAACAGAGAAGAACATAAGAGAATTCTCAATGATTTAAAGGCCATGGTAGAGAGCTGACAGACTATGAAATTCCTTATAACATATGACAACTTGCGGGAATGTGGGCTGCTTCACCCGAGGAGATCTGTTGATGCTGAGTCTCCAGCTCTTAAAAGCTCTAGAAAAAACATTCGCTTCACTGCCCCACTCGTAGCTTTGACGAGAATGCTCAGGGGATACAGCTGGTCCATCAGGTGAAGCACAACTTGAAGTAACCCCCGACGTTAAGACTGACCTATCTACTAGAGAAGATATTCCAAGCGATAGGGATGAAAGCAAGTAGAATATCCCCATCCTGGAGGAATACGAGCCAATCCAAAGGAGAGATGGAAAACAACTAATTGTAGTAGAAGGGGAGGAAGAGGCTTTCGATGATGATGGCGACAGTGATTTTCACACCATCGAGGAAGGGGATGAGTCCTGCGGTGAATCACTAGAAATGACCCCTGATCGTCCCAACTTACCTTCTCCTAAACTACTAACTATCGAAGCATTAAGTCTTGAAATCCCCTTTTATCCTCCTCCAGAATAGCTCATTACCAAGACTCCTCAATCGATTATAGACCAAATTAGGGAAATCCTCGTAGAAGATTCAACATGTTCATGCCCTCTAAGAGATCTCTCCATTAATTCAAGCAAATTTGTGAATTTCACAATTAGTGAGATGATAGACGTGAGTGGTTCAGATATCAACCTATCTTTAGGTTTTTTCATAAGCGAAGATGGAGAGACTTATACTTTGAAACCATGCCAACACAGTTAATAGATTGTATAAGGATTATTGGCACTGCACACTCCACTTTAGTATCATGGACACACATATCTGCATTATGTAAAGTTCTAAAGTTTTGACAATAACTCCATTCTTTTCTCCTTTTAAGTTCCACGGGTTGTGGACTATTCAACCAGTTATATCAACACTCTAGTTCTTACAGGGATCGAACTTCAGATTCAGCTCAACGCACCTACCATGAAAACTGAAGAGGAGAGAAGGAAAAGAAAAATAGGGAAGCCGTGGATAAAGCCTATAGAGTAGAGAGAGACCGAGAGATCGGGGATAAGAGAAGAAGGGATGATGAATGTGATGGCCCCGATGTTGCTCACAAGTGCTATAGGGATTCCCATGATCGTTATGGAACTACATCATCCATTACTCCTCCTTGCATCGTGGCTTAGACTGCTACGATGCAGAAAATCCCATCCTCCTGTGACATACCTACCACTGCTTCTCGTACTTATTTTAAGCGTGGTGAGAAGTACACACTTCCACCGGATCCATCTCAGCTGCATGCCGTTTACCCACATCTGTTCTTGCATGAGGTTAAGTTTGATCAGAATATAAAGCCCATCAATAAAATTGACTCACTTCGAAATCTTGAGATAGTTTGTGAGGACTTGGAAGCTGGGTTTGAGTGGCAACATCCAATTTGAGCTCTTTCTAATGTGAACTGCGCTAACTACCAACATATTCTCTCTTTCAAGGAAGAAAAGGATGGTCACAATCGAATGCTCAAGGGTAACGAAAATGAAATAGCTCAGTTGAAGATTAATAAATACATGGCCTTGAAGGGAAAGACGAAAAGTGAAAAATTGCTGAAAGAAACATCCCAAGCACATGAAAGAGCGCTCCTTGTGATTAAAGACTAGCTCAAAGAAAATTCCATCAAAGCTTGAGATCAGACTATTGCCGAGTAGGCCGTAAAACTCGCTTGACTCCATGAGGAGAATGCAAAATTGGTCAAGGAGAGGGAACAGGTTGAATATGACAAATTGGCTGTCGAGATCGATCACTTAATCACTAGGTTAGAACTTTTAGACCTACATAAAGCTTATGAAAACATGATGACTCAGATAGATGCGACTATGCAACACTTGCATATTTGCATCATCGTGAATAAGGGAAGTTTGAAGTAGTTAGGAGACAACTACCCATGAACTCTTGCCATTATTTGGGTCAAAGTATTGGTTAGGTCATAACGAGTCGGGGACATGTGCTCCGAAGAGGAACTCATGGCCATTTATCTCAGTTCTGAAGATATTGACTTCCTTGCAATCGGTAGAGAAATTCTAATAGAAGAGAAGGAAAAGGCCGCTACTGCGACCGCTGCTAAGGCTCATGTCAGCCTAAGTTCTTCATTTTAGGATGAGACATTTGTTTCTAAATCTCAAGAGCTAACATTGACCATTCTTCTATATGAAGGGGTCATTTCTACAACCACCCAAACTCTTCTTGCTTCTGAAGCTCTACGTGAGCCGTATCCCCCACCTATCAGCGACCCACTAAAATGGAAATTAGTAAAGGAGGCTTCAAAGTTCAAGTTCATGATCAAACTCCTGGTTCAGGTATTTATCTCATTTCTCCAGTGCTTTAGAAGCTTCAATTCACTCCGGAGTCCTTTAGTAAACTATACAATTGCGTTTCCTAACTTGTAGGTTGACCGTCACTCTTGCCTCCTCCTCCAGCTGCATAGGACTCAGGACCCGTTGCCATCTTTACTGCTTCTACCACTGTCTCCACAACAGCTTCAGGTTCAATTCCCATTTTGAGCTCTGAAACTTGTTCTGACTCTGAGCAGATAGAAGTGTTAGAGAATTTGTAGGGCGTCTCCGTGTCTCAAGAAGAGGATGTATTAATCACAAGCAGGACGGATCCAACTGATAAGAAGATGATGGTGGAGAGAACATAGAATAGACCGATAATAGGATAAAGTTGAAGATGTAGCCATGCATCTACAAGCCCAAATTTCTCAGATTTACAATCAAGATCGGCAAGCCGAAATACAAAGGTGTGCACCGGTGGAACTACAGAGCTTGATTCTGGTGCTGGAAGGGGGTCTACACATTTTGAAGGCCAGACACCTTCCGAAAAGAAGAAAGGTAAAAAGAAAAAGAAGATCATCCCTTGGCACGGTGGTAAGAAGTGATGCTGTGGTCAAGTGTCGGTGGAGTGGAGCACTTGTGGTTTTTAGAGAGTTGTTTATGTCAATCGAGTTTGTACTTTTCCTTTTCTTTTGAATCATAAACTGGCTGATATTGTGTGGGTACTGCCCTCGTTGTTTTTCCTATACATAAATGATATAATAATAAAAGATCAGCATTTTTTTGTAATCTCCCTTATGTGCTTTTCCTATATTTATGTAATTTGTATGCTTTGGTATATAATACGATTGCTAGTTCTATAATTTCCATATTATATATTGTTGTTTTATGTGATGTGATGTGTGTATTTACTGTAACTCTACGCATGTAAATAGTGTAACCTGCAATTATTTAGCATGTGAGAAATGCGGATTATGGATTTTAAGGCTAAGATTAACACTAGAGGGGGGGGGGGTGAATAGTGTTAATCAAGAATTACTATATCTTTTTAATTTATGTTAATTTAGACACAAAAGTATGCAATATACAGACAAAGATATGATTACAGAAACAATCACAGATGCAGAAATAAAATAAAAGCAGTAAAGGAAAGAACACATCGGATTTTATACTGGTTTGGAGTTACCCTACATCTAGTCCTGCAACACAAGTACGGATTTCCTTTCAAAAGAAATTGTACAATTACACCCTCGGTTTCAAGGCTACGAGGTACACCCTCCAGAATTTCGATCCTCTGGGTAGAGATACTTGATTTCCGGGCCACAAGTTTACCCAATTGATTTACCAAGGCTACAATCACACCTTTTCCCTTTTGATTGATTTTCAAGGCTACAATCACACCTTTTCTCACTTAATAGATTACAAAGAAGTCCATAACTCTGAATAGCACAGAGAATCTTGTAGAGATAGTGATAGAGAATCAAACTAGAAGTAATCGAGTATGATTCAATGTTGATTTCGGCAGAGTAATGATAAGAATATGTATTAAGAAATGAGGAAGAAGAAGAGGAGTGAAACCAGAAAATTATCATTGAAAATTCGTGAAACTGACCCCTATTTATAGAAGAACAACAGCCATGACCATTCATGAAGAGTTATGGCGAATGGACACTTCTTTTGAAATTTGAATTTTTGAATCAAACTGTCACCATGTCGACATGGTCATGCTAGGCATGTCGACATCCCAAAGGATTTTTTGGTGGTTTTGATTTTCTTTGAAAATAACCTTTATCTTATATAAAAACTATTTTAAACTTTATAAATATACTTGACTATAGTTAAAATTCATAAGTAAATATAAAGAATAATATATATAGATTTTAACTATAATTTTATATTTAAATCTAAGTATAAATATTTAAAAGTTAAATATATTATTTAAAAAGATAGTTTAAAATCAGGAGTAATTTGACTTTGAAAATAAAGATGTTTTTGAGGCTAAAATTATTTAAAATCAGGATCGAGGGTTTTGAATCTTTTAAAAGGAAAGTTTTGAAAACATTTTGAAAACATGATATAATTTTGAAAAATCATTTTGAATAAAAGTTAGTGGATACAAAACAATGTCCCACTAGATTTTTCGTAGGTTCCATCCTACTTAGGGTTCCATCCCTTTAACGGGCTCGAAGTGGATTCCATTCCACGAATAAATTGGATTTTAAGATGCCAGTGCTTTTCTACGAGTTTTAACAAAAATTCCTAATAATAATAAAAAATACTTATCCTTGAAATCTTGAACTCTTGATAGTCTCGATACTCATGAGTCTTCTATCTTGATATTTTATCTTGATATCTTGAATCTCTATACTGTACAGTCTTCATTCTTAGTACCTGCATGGTTAAATCCTGCATATACATATATATCTAAACTTATAATGTTAGTATTTATATTTTATAATCTATTCTAAGGTTGTTGTCATCAAAACCATCATCTCATGGACTAACAATCTCCCCCTTTTTTATGATGACAACCTTTGTTTATAAAATATTATTTCTATCCTAATAACTCCCCCTAAAACTAACAACTCCCCCTTAATCTATACCTAACTATCCTATTTTATATTTCTCCCCCTTTGTCATCAACAAAAACTTTATCTAAACTAGATAACTCCAAACTATATAACTTCCCCTAAAACTATTACTCTATGACATGTGATTATAATGATCGTGTTATCATAAATAATCAACACTTAAGTCTAATACTAAAACATAGTCCTAAACTATCTAAACACGAGTTATTTATTACGTATATGGTTGTATTTATATTTGCATTTGGAAAACATAAAAACACAAACAACAACGGAAAGAGAAGAAACTAATGTGTGTTTTTGAATATAGGAGATCTATGAATCGAACAGTTTGGATAGTGGAAACAGAAATTTCCACGTTGTTCGTCAAGATTCCCATTTTTGTCGAAACACACTTCTCCAACACACACTTCTTGGTCATCATCCTCCTCGTGTGCTTCTTCCATGGGTTCTTCTTCTTCTTCGTCGCTGGCCTCTTGTTCTTGATTGAGAGAAGAGTCTTCATCGATCAAGATAGGGTTGGCCTGGTTGTTCATTAGGAATTTTTGCAAATTCTTAAGAATCTTGCCTTGCCTTTCCTGTTCCTTTGCCATACGAAGTTGAGTTACTTGAGTTTCAGTTAACATCTGAAGTACATCAATCATAGACTCCTCTATTTTCGTTACACGAGAAAGAGTAGTGCATTGGAATGGACCAGAAGTAGGAGAGGGAAATGAGAAAGTTGATTTTATGTTTGATTTTGAGGATGAAGCCATGATTTTATTTATTTCAAAAGAGAGAATGAAGAGAAAACTGAGAGAATGAATGAAAAGTCAAAATTGAGAAGAATACATAACTAAAATTTTGAATTTTAGTGGGGATTTTTTTTAAAAAAAAATCAAAAACGTTATATGTCGACATGTATACCTAGAGGATGTCGACATGGTCTTTTTAAAATTTAACTCTTTGATTTATTTTGATATCAATTGTTAATTATACTTGTTATTTATATTTTATATTTCAGTTATAGAAAAAATTCCTAATTCTCTTCTTAATTTAGTAAATATTGATTCATTTAAAGGTTTTTTAAGATATCAATAATTTGATTTTCAGAATTGATATAATCGAGAGTAACTACTTCCTTGCTTATATTATCTCTGAGAAAATGATGTCTGATATCAATATGTTTAGTTCGAGCATGTTGAGTAGTATTTTTTGATAAATTTATCGCACTCGTATTGTCACAATAAATTGGAGATTTTGAGAAATTTAAACCAAAATCTTTTAAGGTTTGTTGCACATATATTACTTGAGAACAAGCCAAAGCAGCAGAAATATACTCTGCTTCAGTTGTTGATAAAGAAACTGTGTTTTGCTTTTTACTAAGCCAAGAAATCAGAGAATGCCCCAAAAAGTGACAAGTCCCACTTGTACTTTTTTTGGTCTGATTTACAACTTGCATAGTCAGCATCATAGTAAGATATTAAGTCAAAAGAATCATTTTTAGGGTAGAATAAACCATAATCAGACGTGTGTTTAACATATCTTATGATTTCACGACTTTTAAGTGAGTCTCTTTAGGTTGGGATTTATATCTGGTATAGAGACAGACACTATGCATGATATCAGGTCTACTAGCAGTAATATAGAGTAATGAGCCAATCATTCCTCTATATAATTTTTGATCAACATCTTTCGAGAGATCTTCTTTACTAAGGTACTCATTGGTTGCCATGGGAGTGCGTTTTCCACTCGCAGTGGTCAAACCAAATTTACTAATTAGGTCTTTAGCATATTTTTCTTGACTAATAAAGATACCATTATCTAATTGTTTTATTTGTAATCCTAAAAAGAAATTTAATTCACCCATATGACACATCTCGAATTCTTTTTTCATTATTTCAGAAAATTCTTTATTCATTTCAAAATTAGTTGAACCAAAAATGATATCATCTACGTAAACTTGTACTAGTTGAATATCATTTTTATTTCTTTTAATAAAAAGAGTATTATCTACTTTACAAATTTCAAAACTAGATTACAATAAATAAGATCTTAGTCTATCATACCAGGCTCTAGGAGCTTGTTTTAGACCATATAGTGCTTTTTTAAGTTTGTAAACATGATTTGGTAATTTATCATTTTCAAAAAGTGGTGGTTGTTCGACATATACTTCTTCTTTTACAAATCCATTTAAAAAGGCACTTTTAACATCCATTTGAAATAATTTGAAATTATTATGATTTGCGAAAGCAAGTAGAATCCTAATGGCTTCTAATCTTGCTACGGCAACAAAGGTTTCATCAAAATCTATTCCTTCTTCTTGACAATAACCTTGAGCGACTAAAAGAGCTTTATTTCTAACTACCTCTCCTTGTTCATTCATTTTATTTTTATAAACCCATTTAGTTCCAATTATAGTTTTATTTTCTGGTCTAGGAACATGTTCCCAAACATCATTTCTAGTAAATTGATTTAATTCTTCTTGCATAGCCAAAATCCATAAATCATCATTTGATGCTTCTATTGGATTTTTTGGTTCAATAGTTGATATAAAAGCTACATTACTCATTTGACTTAGTTGATTTCTAGTTTTAACAACAGATTGCATATCTCCTAGTATATTTTCTATAGGGTGATCTTTTAAAAGTTTTGTCCTTTTATTAGGATGATCAGTTTCATTATTAGTTTCAATAGGTTCTTGATTTTGAGTGATTAAATTCTCTTCATCATTTGTATATTCAAAAATTTTAAAATTTTCATCAAATGAAACATGCATTGTTTCTTCAATGGTATTAGTTTTTAAATAAAACACTCTGTACGCTTTACTTCTATTAGAATATCCGATAAAGATACATATGTCGGATTTAGGATCAAATTTATCTAAATTATCTTTTGTATTTAAAATAAAGCATTTACTTCCAAAAATTCTGAAATAAGACACCTTAGGTTTCTTTGAATAAAGAAGTTCATAAGATGTCTTATCAGTTAGAGGTCTAATTAAAGTTCTATTCAAAATATAACAGGCGGGTAGCAACTGCTTCTGTCCAAAAATTCTTTGGTAAATTACTATCTGTAAGCATAGTTCTCGCACACTCTTGAATCGTCCTATTTTTACGTTCTACTACTCCGTTTTGTTGTGGAGTTCTCGAAAATGAAAAATTGTGAGTTATTCCCTTTTTATTGCAGAATTCCTCAAACCTTTCATTTTCAAATTCACCACCGTGATCACTTCGAATAGTTATAATTTTTAGAGAAAACTGATTTTGAATTCTTTTTGAGAATGTTTTAAAACATTCAAAAGTATCACTTTTATGTTTCAAAAATATTGTCCATGTAAATCTAGAATAATCATCTACAATTACAAAGACATATCTACTATGATTTATTGATAAAATTTGAGATGGACCAAATAAATCAAGATGAAGTATTTCAAGAGGTTTTGATGTTGAAATCATATCTTTTAACTAAAAAGAATTTTTTTCTAAGTTTTCCTAATTGACAAGCATCACATAAACTATCTACTTTAAAATTCATTTTAGGGAGACCTCTTACTAGATCATGTTTTGACAGTCTAGATAGGAGTTCGAAATTCAAATGCCTAAATCTCTTGTGCCAAATCCAAAGGCCACTTGTATTTGCCAACAGACACATGTTATCTTTTGAAACTTTCATACTAAGAATATATATATTCTTTTTTCTCACTCCCTCAAATATAATGGTTGAATTATTGTAACGACCCAGAATTTCTGTTAATTAAAAATTATATATTAAATCAATTTTTAATATTAATAAGTAAGATTTATAAGTCGAATAAATTTTATTTCGAATATCTAGATTTAATTGGATAATTAAATCAATAATTTAATAGTTGAAATTACAGAAATAATTGAAAATTGGGTTAAATATGATTGAAAATGATTTGCAAAATTTTATTTAATCATATTGAAGTTATAATGATGTTATAGAACTTTTAAAATTGAATATAAAGTTAATTTGTGAAAATTGAATATTTAATTATCGACTGAAAATTAGTCATTTTTCAAACAGTCTCGGATTTCGACGAAACTAGTTCCATCGGATCCGTAATGTGATATTATTGTAAGGTTTCAAATTTCGTGTCAATCGGATTTACCGTTTGTCCGGGGCGACCTAAAACGCACAGAAATTTGATTAACCGAATTAATTTAAAATCGATCGTTTATTGCCATATCTCATACAGATGATCGAACTAGCTTTCGAAACACATTCCATTGTGTCCGAAACGCGGGTTAAACCCTAAAAACGCCGGTCACCGTGCTAGATTTGGAGTTCGAAAAATTTCGGATGAATAGTAATTTGGCAATTTTCTATAAAAGGAATTGATAACTCTTCATTTGCAAACGAGAAAGAAAACCCTAGGGTTTTATACGTTCAGCCGCCACTATTGAAACCCACGGTTGAAATTGATTCGTTTTCTCCCCTCAATCTCTCAAAATCCGTAAACATTTAGCAAAAATCACCAACTACAAAATTGAAGATCACGACGAAAGCTTCAAATCCATACGGGGATGATCGTCAATGGTTCATCGTAGAGCCCCAAAATCAACCGCGTTCTCTGGCCGTTCGTGCTCGAATTACGAGGCGTTTGAGCGACCGAGTTCAACCAATTTCTGGCCGATGGTAGCTTGCGTGTGGGGCTTTATGATGGAGGTAGTTGATCGGGGTAGAAGCGAGCTATGGTGGGTGCGGCATTAAAAAAATTCAAACGATGTTGGGTTCGACTTCGCGCGTGCAACCTGGAAGAGGAAGGAAGCTTTACGCGGCCATGATCTGCTATTTTGGAATGAACGGTCCAGATGGAGTTTAGGTGAAAATAAAAAAAAAAGAAAGAAATTTGTAAATAAATTATAAATATAAATCGTGTAATATTTAAAATGTTGTATCTTTTTCATACGAGGTCCGTTTCGCATGAAACGAATTGTGTTGGCTTCGTTTTGTCGAGCACTACGCTATGGAGCTGGATTGGAGTCATTTGGAGCTAGTGAAAATTTTAGGTAAAATTAAACGCTCGTTTATTTTTTTCGAAATAAAACTCGAAAACTGAATTGAAACTCAAGGTGAGAACTTCTCACTCAATCGAATTGTTTCGATTTAAATTTTAAATAGTTATATTTAAAATTTCTTGATTGTATGTTTGAATGATGATTGTTATCTATTGATTGTTAAAATAGACATTATGCGCCGTTAGTAAGAGGATGTTATTTATTAAAAACATATAGCGCGATAATTTCACTGAAAAGTGAAATTGGTATTATTTATGTACTTGGAGTTGATTTCCCGCATTATATAGCGGATGAGACCCTATTGCGCCGCCTATTAAGCGGATAATATTCTTATAAATCCCATATACCGTGATGATTCCGTACTGGAACGGAATTGGTATTGTGCTAACATCTTTGGATGCAAGGTAACAGGTTGAGGGATCCAACTGGATTCCTCACCAGTATTTATTTGATTACAGATATTGTGATGTTTTTTGATTATCATATCGATATATGATGTTTGGATGTCGTGATTGACTATTTGGTGCTGTTGCATCATCGGATCCATTTTTGAAGTTTTAAAATAATGATTTTGATTTAAAAAAAAGAATTGTAAAGATATTTTGGAAGTATACATTTATTAAATTTTAAATTGTTAAAATAAATAAACAGTATAATTTTATTGTTATAAAAGTTATATTTTTGGAAAATAATGCTTAAGTATGATTTTGGAGTTATATAAATTTTAAATAACGTTTTGTAAATTATTAAAAGGATTGGTTTATTTAAATTGAGATTTTGAATTATTATAAACGGTTTATATAAAAGATTTCTAAGATTAATATTTATAAATTAAAAATATAGGAAGTGTAAAACGAGTTTTATTAAGTGTTAAAATGAAGTATAAATGGATTTCACAAGTAAATAAAATTTATAGATTTATAAATTGTGAAGTTATGAAATGAATAGATGTTGTAAAATAAAAGATTTTAAGTAATTAACTTATAAATCGAATTTTGGCATTTAAATTGAAATCTTTGATGAAGCATAAATGGTTTGTAGATGAGATTTATAAAATATATATTTTATAAATCGAAATAATGGATTTTAAAAAGAGTTCTGTAAATGTTGAAAATAAGGTTATAAATGAAATCTTATAAGTAATAAGATTTAAAATGTGTGAAGTTTTTAAAAAAAGAACGTTTTTGTAAATAAATGGATTATAAGTACTTAACTTGTAATATGGACTTTTGGTATATAATTGAGTTGTATGAATTGAATTGGATTTATAAACGAGCTTATAAATCGAAGTTTATAAATAGATATGGAATTTATAAACATTATTTATAAATCCGAAATCAATTGAATTTGATAAATTTAATGTAGAAGGTTATTAAAGGAGATATATTCACGATTTCGGATAGCGAATTATCCTTGAAATAAAATGTGTAGAAAATATTGAATTTGGTTAGTGAAGTATATTCACGATTTTGGACAGTGAATATATTATTAAATAAAATGGTTATGTTTTGGGAAAGCTATATTATAAAATGAAGTTAATTATTTTAAAAAGATGTTTTAAAACGTATTATGAATCGAAACCATAGATTTCAACATTCATTGTTGAAATAGACGTTTTCGAGAAATAGAAGGAAATGGTGGACTACAACGCTGTTGTTATAGTAAATGATTTCCGAAAGGAAATGTTTTTGTATAGTATTGGGATTTATATATCTATCTAAATTTCGAATCCCTATACTAGTGATTTTGGGTTGTCGTAACGATGTTTTACGCAACATTCGTTTTGGCCCAAATAAATGTGTTAAGAGAATGTTTTCTTTAAAGAATGAAATATATACTTAGTTTCGATTTACGTATATTGAATATTTTCTAAGTGTTGAAAATAAATGGATTTATGAATTACTTATTATTAAATAAGTATGGTAATGTTTTCCAATATGAAGTGAATATTTTAAGATTTTATCTTTTAAAGATAAATTGAAAATGAATATTAGAATTCGATTTGGAAATCATATATTCATAGATATTTTGGAAGTGTAAATTCACTATGGAATTTATAAAAGAAAGGGGAATTTATTTAAAAATAAACGTTGATTTATTTTTGAAGTGTGGGAATAAATTTACGGATTTGGAACGTAAATATAAAGTAATTCGGTAAGGATTTATTTAATTGGTTTAAATGAACCATGTTGAAATGAAAGTATTTCCACGTTAGGAAAATGTTTGAAATTTGCTTTCAAAAGTGGTAAAGGTGAAAAGGGATTTGAAAATTTGTTTTCAAATGGTTGAAGTGTGGAAATTTAGATATATATATATACATACATACATATATATATATATATATATAGTAAAGATATTTTTGGAAAATAAATAATTTGGGAAATTATTTGGAATTTGGTGATGTTGAACACGCCTATTGATAGTTAAATAACCGACTATCAATATTTACCTTTAAATAGGTATTTGTTGTGAATTGCTTGAATTTGAATGCTACACTTACTTTTAAATAAGTGCTCACTATTCGGGTTAGCCGGAAAAGGACCTTGGGGTCGTATAACCCATTCCGAATATGTATACGTCGTTATGGATTGCATTTGATGACCGGTGTTGAAGACCGGATATTTGTGAAAACGGAAAGATTACCGTCGAATGTTTCTATATCGGCTGATCTCCGACATAGAAATTTATTACCCTTTGTGATGGGAAGTCCGGTCGTGATTTGTGAATATCCGGATTGCAAGGACTTCTTTGGAAGTGCATTCGGTTCCGTTCGATCCCGGAACGGACTTGTATGGATGTGTGTCTGACGTTACAATTTGAGATGTAAAGCTGGTTTCTATCAAATATATTTCCGTTGGTGGCGGAGAATTTATTCTCTTATCTTAACACCCTTAGAGGTTATGTAGTTGATGGTTACTAGTGATACATTCCCAAATTGGTAATGTGGCATACGAAGTGCTGTTGAGCATTTGATGATCAAAGCATAGCTTTTATATAACCGTGGCTTTGTGGACGAGACTTCGTCGTACCTCACACCTCGGAAACGGTCAAAACAGGAAGGATGCAGCAAGGTTATTAAGGGGTAGCGCCCCTTTAGTGTATGTCATTCCTTCTGGATAGAGGTGGTATCATGGTATGGAGCCCAGATACTTAACCTATGTTGTTGCTGCAAATTTATTGCTTTGTGGTTGTTGGAAATCGAGGATCCTCGGATATAGATCGGTTACGATCGGGGAACGACATATTCATGTCAGTAGTCACCCAGTTAGGGGTAACCCGGCCTTGTGTTGGCAGAGATCCGGTTAGGTTCTCGGGTCGTCTTTCCAGAGGCATACCCATGTGGAAATGGGAAGTTCCTTGGCCCGACCATTTGTTGGAAATCCAAAGAAACAATACGATCTTGTACGGTTTTAGTTGTAAAACCTATCATTCACTTATGGTGGTCACCACTGTTTGGATGGTAGCTGTAGTAGGCATAAGTGCAAAATGCCTATGCTGGCTAAGATTTATCTTTATTTTCGAAATGATTTTTCCTACACTATGCACTAGTAATAATATCAAATGTTTCATTTTAATGCGTGTCAAGCATCTTTGACTATCATAAGGAGAAATCTCCTTCAATTCTGCGTTTGCATTGTGTGTGCGTGCGGGAGGCCTTATGGTAGTCTCATTTTCTAAAAAGCATTGCGAATCTATTTTAAAATTATCCTGTTCCTTGTTTTGAAAATAAACTGTTTTAGTTCTCACACCAGTCACATGACTGACTCGGAGTTTATTGTTTTCCTTCCTAAACTCTGGGTGCCCACCAATTTCCCCACGGACAGTCAAGAGTCAGGTTTATCAGGATATTCTAGAATTCAGGAGTTGCTGGAGGCAAGTTGGATGGCATGGCGTATTCACTAGTATATAGTATTTATTTTCCGCTGTTTGTTGTTGTTTGTTGTTGTACACTCTGATGATGTAATGTAATGTGATGTAATGTAATAACTGATATAGTTCTTTGTTTAAAGATTATTCATTTATCTATTATATGTTGTTCCGCTGCGATTGTGAGATGCTGATGTTGTTCTGTTATTTCTTTCTGTTCCGTTCTATCTTTTTCTCTCTTCTTCTATCTTCTTCTTCTTCTTTAACCATAACGGTACGGTTTTCTGGCATTTGATTGCTCGGCAGTTGATACAGTGGACGTATTGATGTCGGTTTTCGAGCGTCGAAAAGTCGCGTTCGTCACATTTGGTATCAGAGCATATGGTTAAGCGACAACCATGGCTCTGTTGGGAATTACTCATTAGAGATAGAGTCAGTAGTACTCTAGAATGAGTATGAGTGTAATAATAGCCATGAGAGCGTATTTGTTAGTGAATATAAATTGTTTTGTATTGTGTTGACTTATCGATTGATTGTTTATCAATTCTGGTCGGTGCGGGAAGTACAACCGTGATCGATAGGGGTTTCTAAACTCTTAAACAAGATAAACTAACACAGTATTGTTTAAATTGGGTAAATGAAATAATTTTACCTTGATTATATTTTATATATAAAGGAATAATTTTTCAGAATTATTAAAGTGTATATGAATTGATTGTTTGGTTGTTGAATAAGTTAAATAAAAACAACATCTGTAAAAGAGTAAATTATATAAGCAAATGAATTATAAGTATGAAGTTATAATTAAAATGATTTACACTTGTGAAATAATCTTATATATAAGGAGAGAAATTATATAAGTAAAGGATTTGTAAATGTGATTTATAATCTAAAATAAAATTCCAGAGAAGTGTTTTGGAAGGATTTGATATTTTGGAAAATTGTTTTGGTGAAATTAAAGCTCTAAACTCTCTTCGGTCGCTGGAAAATAATTCCGATGATGATTGCAACATCATGGGTGTTCATTTTCGGGTTTCTAAAAGAGGACTTGCTGCCAAACTGTTTTAAATGAAAGTTGTTTGGAAAATTTGAATTTGGGTTTTGAAATTCGAAGGATAATTGAATTGGTTTCAAAAATGGTTTTGAAAGGATTGAAATGACTCTGGAATCCTATTTAAAATATTATGGGAATGATAAATGAGTTGATAACTTATACGATTTGAATTGTGATAGGATAAATTTAAATTAAAGGATGGAGTTAAATTAAGGGAAGCATAAGTGAATCAATAAAAAAATCCAAGCGGTAATTGTTGAATATAAGTTGTATAACTTAGGAAATGAGAAAATGAAAGTGAAACAAATTGTTAAAAATGGTTAAACAATTTTGTTAAGCAAAATAAATCTGGATTTGAACAAATGATGAAAATTTGACTTTGGTAAAAGTTAAACATAATTAGAATCTGAATTGAATTTATAAGTGGAAATGTAAGTTAAGTTAAACAAATGATGTTTGAAATGGAATATAGCTTAAGTGAAGTTGAATAAAGTTGATTTTGGTGTCGAACAAATTAATAAGTGAATTAATGTAATGAAATTCAACTTGAAAGGTTAAAGGAATTAGCAATTGAATTGATAAATGGATGGAATGTTAATCAATTGAATGTAAATAATTGATATTAGATAATGAATGTAAGTGCTAATTCATTAAAAGCTATTGGAAGTTGAATAAATTGAATGAAAATCAATAGAAAATATCAACTAATAGAAATTAAAAGTGTTGGACCAAATTGAATGTAAATTAAATAATTTGGTTGTGTTGAATATACATTGGTTGTTATTTGACTTTTGGTTGATTGTATAAAATTCATTAAGTGTTAATGAAAGTAAATTAGCGAAATTAAAAGCTATGTAATTGAATTCAAATTGAAAGTGAAGTAAATAAATTTGAATAGAATTGAATTTGATTGAATGGAAAGTGAACTAATGTGAATATAATTAGTGAATGTAAACTAATTGGAAACGAATGAATGAATGTTAATTAAAGTCCAATGTTAATGAATCAATTGGAAAATCAATTCAATGAATAATAATGAGAAGTGAATGTATATTGATTTGATATGGGTTTGTTGGATGATAGTTGTTTGATGGTTGCATAATAATGAGAAGTTTGTAACGACCCAAAATTTCTGTTAATTTAAAATTATATATTTAATTAATTTTTAATATTAATAAGTAAGATTTATAAGTCGAATAAATTTTATTTCGAATATCTAGATTTAATTGGATAATTAAATCGATAATTTAATAGTTGAAATTACAGAAATAATTGAAAATTGGGTTAAATATGATTGAAAATGATTTGTATAATTTTATTTAATCATATTGAAGTTATAATGATGTTATAGAACTTTTAAAATTGAATTTAAAGTTAATTTGTGAAAATTGAATATTTTAATATTTAATTATCGACTGAAAATTAGTCATTTTTCAAAAAGTCTCGGATTTCGACGAAACCAATTTCATCGGATCCGTAATGTGATATTATTGTAAGGTTTCAAATTTCGTGTCAATCGGATTTACCGTTTCTCCGGGGCGAGCTAAAACGCACAGAAATTTGATTAACCGAATTAATTTAAAATCGATCGTTTATTGCCATATCTCGCACAGATGATCGAATTAGCTTCCGAAACACATTCCATTGTGTCCGGAACGCGGGTTAAACCCTAGAAACGCCGGTCACCGTGCTAGGTTTGAAGTTCGAAAAATTTCGGATGAATAGTAATTTGGCAATTTTCTATAAAAGGACTTGATAACTCTTCATTTGCAAACAAGAAAGAAAATCCTAGGGTTTTATACGTTCAGCCGCCACTATTGAAACCCACGGCCGAAATTGATTCGTTTTCTTCCCTCAATCTCTCCAAATCCGTAAACATTTAGCAAAAATCATCAACTACAAAATTGAAGATCACGACGAAAGCTTCAAATCCATGCGGGGATGATCGTCAATGGTTCATCTTAGAGCCCCAAAATCAACCGCGTTCTCTGGCCGTTCATGCTCGAATTACGAGGCATTTGAGCGACCGAGTTCAACCAATTTCTGGCCGATGGTAGCTTGCGTGTGGGGCTTCATGATGGAGGTAGTTGATCGGGGTAGAAGCGAGCTATGGTGGGTGCGGCATTTAAAAAAAATTCGAACGATGTTGGGTTCGACTTCGCGCGTGCAACCTGGAAGAGGAAGGAAGCTTTATGCGGCCGTGATCTTCTATGTTGGAACGAACGGTCCTGATGGAGTTTAGGTGAAAAAAAATATTTGTAAATAAATTATAAATATAAATCGTGTAATATTGAAAATGTTGTATCTTTTTCATACGAGGTCCGTTTCGCACGAAACGAATTGCGTTGGCTTCGTTTTGTCGAGCACTAAGCTATGGAGCTGGATTGGAGTTGTTTGGAGCTAGTGAAAATTTTGGGTAAAATTAAACGCTCGTTTAATTTTATTCGAAATAAAACGCGAAAACTGAATTGAAACTCAAGGTGAGAACTTCTCACTCAATCGAATTGTTTCGATTTAAATTTTAAATAGTTATGTTTAAAATTTCTTGATTTTATGTTTGAATGATGATTGTTATCGACTGATTGTTAAAATAGACATTATGCTCCGTTAGTAAGCGGATGTTATTTATTAAAAACATATACCGCGATAATTTCACTGAAAAGTGAAATTGGTATTATTTATGTACTTGGAGTTGATTTCCCGCATTATATAGCGGATGAGACCCTATTGCGCCGCCTATTAAGCGGATAATATTCTTATAAATCCCATATACCGTGATAATTCTGTACTGGAACGGAATTTGTATTGTGCTAACATCTTTGGATGCAGGGAAACAGGTTGGAGGGATCCAACTGGATTTCTCACCAGTATTTATTTGATTACAGATATTGTGATATTTGTTGATTATCATATCGATATATGATGTTTGGATGTCGTGATTGACTATTTGGTGCTGTTGCATCATCGGATCCATTTTTGAAGTTTTAAAATAATGATTTTGATTTAAAAAAAAGAATTGTAAAGATATTTTGGAAGTATACGTTTATTAAATTTTGAATTGTTAAAATAAATAAACAATATAATTTTGTTGTTATAAAAGTTATATTTTTGGAAAATAATGCTTAAGTATGATTTTGGAGTTATATAAGTTTTATATAACGTTTTGTAAATTATTTAAAAGGATCGGTTTATTTAAATCGAGATTTTGAATTATTATAAACGGTTTATATAAAAGATTTCTAAGATTAATATTTATAAATTAAAAATATAGGAAGTGTGAAACGAGTTTTATTAAGTGTTAAAATGAAGTATAAATGGATTTCACAAGGAAATAAAATTTATAGATTTATAAATTGTGAAGTTATGAAATGAATAGATGTTGTAAAATAAAAGATTTTAAGTAATTAACTTTTAAATCGGATTTTTTGCATTTAAATTGAAATCTTTGATGAAGCATAAATGGTTTATAGATGAGATTTATAAAATATATATTTTATAAGTCGAAATAACGGAATTTTAAAAGGAGTTCTGTAAATGTTGAAAATAAGGTTATAAATGAAATCTTAATAGGATTTAAATGTGTGAAGTTTTTAAAAAAAGAATGATTTTATAAATAAATGGATTATAATTACTTAACTTATAATTTGGACTTTTGGTATATAATTGAGTTGTATAAATTGAATTGGATTTATAAACGAGCTTATAAATCGAAGTTTGCAAATAGAAATGGAATTGATAAACATTATTTATAAATCCCAAATTAATTGAATTTGATAAATTTAATATAGAAGGTTATGAAAGGAGATATATTCGCGATTTCGGACAGCGTGAAAATAAAAGTTATATTGTTAAAATTGTAGTTGGTTTATTAAATTTTAAATTGTTAAAATAAATAAACAATATAATTTTATTGTTATAAAAGTTATATTTTTGGAAAATAATGCTTAAGTATGATTTTGGAGTTGTATAAATTTTAAATAACGTTTTGTAAATTATTAAAAGGATTGGTTTATTTAAATTGAGATTTTGAATTATTATAAACGGTTTATATAAAAGATTTCTAAGATTAATATTTATAAATTAAAAATATAGGAAGTGTGAAACGAGTTTTATTAAGTGTTAAAATGAAGTATAAATGGATTTCACAAGTAAATAAAATTTATAGATTTATAAATTGTGAAGTTATGAAATGAATAGATGTTGTAAAATAAAAGATTTTAAGTAATTAACTTATAAATCGAATTTTTGGCATTTAAATTGAAATCTTTGATGAAGCATAAATGGTTTGTAGATGAGATTTATAAAATATATATTTTATAAATCAAAATAATGGATTTTAAAAAGAGTTCTGTAAATGTTGAAAATAAGGTTATAAATGAAATCTTATAAGTAATAAGATTTAAAATGTGTGAAGTTTTTGAAAAAAGAATGATTTTGTAAATAAATGGATTATAAGTACTTAACTTGTAATATGGACTTTTGGTATATAATTGAGTTGTATGAATTGAATTGGATTTATAAACGAGCTTATAAATCGAAGTTTATAAATAGATATGGAATTTATAAACATTATTTATAAATCCGAAATCAATTGAATTTGATAAATTTAATATAGAAGGTTATTAAAGGAGATATATTCGCGATTTCGGATAGCGAATTATTCTTGAAATAAAATATGTAGAAAATATTGAATTTGGTTAGTGAAGTATATTCACGATTTTGGACAGTGAATATATTATTAAATAAAATGGTTATGTTTTTGGAAAGCTATATTATAAAATGAAGTTAATTATTCTAAAAAGATGTTTTAAAATGTATTATGAATCGAAACCATAGATTTCAACATTCATTGTTGAAATAGACGTTTTCGAGAAATAGAAGGAAATGGTGGACTATAACACTGCTGTTATAGTAAATGATTTCCGAAAGGAAATGTTTTTGTATAGTATTGGGATTTATATATCTATCTAAATTTCGAATCCCTATACTAGTGATTTTGGGTTGTCGTAACGATGTTTTACGCAACATTCGTTTTGGCCCAAATAAATGTGTTAAGAGAATGTTTTCTTTAAAGAATGAAATATATACTTAATTTCGATTTACGTATATTGAATATTTTCCAAGTGTTGAAAATAAATGGATTTATGAATTACTTATTATTAAATAAGTATGGAAATGTTTTCCAATATGAAGTGAATATTTTAAGATCTTATCTTTTAAAGATAAATTGAAAATGAATATTAGAAGTCGATTCGGAAATCATATATTCATAGATATTTTGGAAGTGTAAATTCACCATGGAATTTATAAAAGAAAGGGGAATTTGTTTAAAAATAAACATTGATTTATTTTTGAAGTGTGGGATAAATTTACGGATTTGGAACGTAAATATAAAGTAAATCGGTAAGGATTTATTTAATTGGTTTAAATGAACCATGTTGAAATGAAAGTATTTCCACGTAAGGAAAATATTTGAAATTTGTTTTCAAAAGTGGTAAAGGTAAAAGGGTATTTGAAAATTTGTTTTCAAATGGTTGAAGTGTGGATATATATATATATATATATATATATATATATCTAGTAAAGATATTTTTAGAAAATAAATAATTTGGAATTTGGTGATGTTGAACACGCCTATTGATAGTTAAATAACTGGCTATCAGTATTTACCTTTAAATAGGTATTTGTTGTGAATTGCTTGAATTTGAATGCTACACTTATTTTTAATAAGCGCTCACTATTCGGGTTAGCCGGGAAAGGACCTTGGGGTCGTATAACCCATTCTGAATATGTGATACGTCGTTATGGATTGCATTTGATGACCGTTGTTGAAGACCGGATATTTGTGAGAACGGAAGCATTACCATCAAATGTTTCTGCATCGGCTGATCTCCGATATAGAAATTTATTACCCTTTGTGATGGGAAGTCCGGTCGTGATTAGTGAATATCCGGATTGCAAGGATTTCTTTGGAAGTGCCTTCGGTTCCGTTCGATCCCGGAACGGACTTGTATGGATGTGTGTCTGACGTTACAATTTGAGATGTAAAGCTGGTTTCTATCAAATATATTTCCGTTGGTGGCGGAGAATTTATCCTCTTAGCTTAACACCCTTAGAGGTTATGTAGTTGATGGTTACTAGTGATACATTCCCAAATTGGTAATGTGGCATACGAAGTGCTGTTGAGCATTTGATGATCAAAGCACAGCTTTTATATAAAGCGTGGCTTTGTGGACGAGACTTCGTCGGACCTCACACCCCGAAAACGGTCAAAACAGGAAGGATGCAACAAGGTTATTAGGGGGTAGCGCCCCTTTAGTGTATGTCATTCCTTCTGGATAGAGGTGGTATCATGGTATGGAGCCCAGATACTTAAGCTATGTTGTTGCTGCAAATTTATTGCTTTGTGGTTGTTGGAAATCGAGGATCCTCGGATATAGATCGGTTACGATCGGGGAATGACATATTCGTGTCAGTAGTTACCCAGTTAGGGGTAACCCGGCCTTGCGTTGGCAGAGATCCGGTTAGGTTCTCCGATCGTCTTTCCAGAGGCGTACCCATGTGGCAATGGGAAGTTCCTTGGCCCGACCATTTGTTGGAAATCCAAAGAAACAATACGATCTTGTACGGTTTTAGTTGTAGAACCTATCATTCACTTATGGTGGTCACCACTGTTTGGATGGTAGCTATAGTAGGCATAAGTGCGAAATGCCTATGCTGGCTAAGATTTATATCTTTATTTTCGAAATGTTTTTTCCTACACTATGCACTAGTAATAATATCAAATGTTTCTTTTTAATGCGTATCAAGCATCTTTGACTATCATAAGGAGAAATCTCCTCCGATTCTGCGTTTGCATTGTGTGTCTGTGCGGGAGGCCTTATGGTAGTCTCATTTTCTAAAAAGCATTGCGAATCTATTTTAAAATTATCCTGTTCCTTGTTTTGAAAATAAACTGTTTTAGTTCTCACACCAGTCACATGACTGACTCGGAGTTTATTGTTTTGCTTCCTAAACTCTGGGTGCCCACCAATTTTCACACGGACAGTCAAGAGTTAGGTTTATCAGGATATTCTGGAATTCAGGAGTTGCTGGAGGCAAGTTGGATGGCATGGCGTATTCACTAGTACATAGTATTTCTTTTCCGCTGTTTGTTGTTTTTTGTTGTTGTACACTCTGACGATGTAATGTAATGTAATGTGATGTAATGTGATGTAATGTAATAACTGATATAGTTCTTTGTTTAAAGATTATTCATTTATCTATTATATGTTGTTCCGCTGCGATTGTGAGATTTTGATGTTGTTCTGTTATTTCTTTCTGTTCCGTTCTATCTTTTTCTCTCTTCTTCTATCTTCTTCTTCTTCTTTAACCATAACGGTACGGTTTTCCGGCATTTGATTGTTCGGCAGTTGATACAGTGGACGTATTGATGTCGGTTTTCGAGCGTCGAAAAGTCGCGTTCGTCACAATTATTATCTTGAATGTGACATTTATCTTTTTCAAATTTAATTTAATAACCTTTATCATATAGTTGACCTATACTTAGCAGATTATGTTTCAGATTCTTAACTAGCAAAACATTAGTAATAGTAGGAGTTTCAGAATTACCGACTTTGCCGATGCCAATCACATATCCTTTGAATTGTCTCTAAAGTTAACCAATCCTCCGTCTTTGTATATTATATCATTTAGTATATCTGGATTGCCAGTCATGTGTCTAAAACATCCACTATCAAGTATCCATTTGTTCTTTCTGATCTGCACAATTTTTCTATTGTGGATTGATTCCTCAACACCCATAAAGCATGATTCCTGCACATCAAACAATTTTGGTAGATAACTTGAATTTGAATATTGATTATATGCAGACTTATGAAACAATGATGATTTGAATACTTCTAAATTAGTATTAACGAATATAGCCATTTTACAAACTTTTCAAAAATCAGATTATAAAACTTTGAAAACCTTGCTCTGATACCAATTGTGAGAAATGCGGATTACGGATCTTAAGGCTAAGATTAACACTAGAGGGGGGGTGAATAGTGTTAATCAAGAATTACTAAATCTTTTTAATTTATGTTAATTTAGACACAAAAGTATGCAATATACAGACACATATATGATCACAGATACAATCACATATGCGAAAATAAAATAAAAGCAGTAAAGGAAAGAACAAACCGGATTTTGTACTGGTTCGGAATTACCCTGCATCCAGTCCCGCAACATAAGTACGGATTTCCTTTCAAAAGCAATTATTCAATTACACCCTCGGTTTCAAGGCTACGAGGTACACCCTCCAGAATTTCGATCCTCTGGGTAGAGATACTTGATTTCCGGGCCACAAATTTACCCAATTGATTTACCAAGACTACAATCACACCTTTTCCCTTTTGATTGATTTCCAAGGCAACGATCACACCTTTTCTCGCTTAATAGATTACAAAGAAGTCTATAACTCTAAATAGCACTGAGAATCTTTTAGAGATAGTGATAGAGAATCAAACTAGAAGTAATCGAGAATGATTCAATGTTGATTTCGGCAGAGTAATGATAAGAATATGTATCAAGAAATGAGGAAGAAGAAGAGGAGTGAAAACCAGAAAATTATCATTGAAAATTCGTTGAAACTAACCTCTATTTATAGAAGAAGAACGGCCATGACCATTCATGAAGAGTTATGGCGAATAGACACTTCTTTTGAAATTTGAATTTTTGAATCAAACAGTCACCATGTCGACGTGGTCGTGCTAGGCATGTCGACATCCCAAAGGATTTTTTGGTGTTTTTGATTTTCTTTGAAAATAACCTTTATCTTATATAAAAACTATTTTAAACTTTATAAATATACTTGACTATAGTCAAAATTCATAAGTAAATATATAGAATAATATATGTAGATTTTAACTATAATTTTATATTTAAATCTAAGTATAAATATTTAAAAGTTAAATATATTATTTAAAAAGATAGTTTAAAATCAGGAGTAATTTGACTTTGAAAATAAAATGTTTTTGAGGCTAAAATTATTTAAAATCAGGATCGAGGGTTTTGAATCTTTTAAAAGGAAAGTTTTGAAAACATTTTGAAAACAGGATATAATTTTGAAAAATCATTTTGAATAAAAGTTAGCGAATACAAAACAATGTTCCACTAGATTTTCCGTAGGTTCCATCCCTTTAACGGGCTCGAAGTGGATTCCATTCCACGAATAAATTGAATTTTAAGATGCCAGTGCTTTTCTAGGAGTTTTAACAAAAATTCCTAATAATAATAAAAAATACTTATCCTTGAAATCTTGAACTCTTGATAGTCTCGATACTCATGAGTCTTCTATCTTGATATTTTATCTTGATATCTTGAATCTCTATACTGTACAATCATCATTCTTAGTACCTGCATGGTTAAATCCTGCATATACATATATATCTAAACTTATAATGTTAGTATTATATTTTATAATCTATTCTAAGGTTGTTGTCATCAAAACCATCATCTCACGGACTAGCATAGCATACTACTCTATTTAATGCTATTGTGATTGCCAAAATACTCCATTCGAGTAACAGAACTGTAATGCATTTCAATTTACCCAACTCCGCAGTTGTTTCCAAATTCAGTATTAGTATCTGTGCCTCTACTCCACAGGACTGGCTATTCAAAATGGTAGACTTTAGCACTCGATAAGAGACAAAGTATTTTGCACAACACAACTGGTTGCTCCCAGTCTGAGTTGTATAGTGATTCCTTAACAGTGATATACTTTTTCCAAGTTCAACACTGAGATCTTGTTCACGTATCCGTTTCTATCTTTGAAAACTTATGCACGAGCTGCTTGAGTCCTTGGATTTCCTCCATGACACTACCAGAGCAATGTTGATTCATAGAAAGCTAGGATTGATTTTCCATCCATCCCATAGTTGAGAACTTTCCCGGTGTTACTGGGGCAACGTCGGTACTTCAAATTTTTGACAATCTCTCAGTGTTACTGGGTTAACATTGATAAATAGAAAATAGAAAAGTTTCCCAGTGTTGCCGGGGTAACACTAGATCTTAAGAAGTTGGGACCGTTTTCCCCTATCAATCTATCAGCTTGAGCCGATTTCCGCATCGACTTGGTAGTTTGAAGTCTATACTTCTTATTCGGGGATTAAGAAGTATTTTTTCAGTCGTATAGCTTATTTGGTGGCACATATGGAGATTTATTACAAGAATGTGGTTCCATCGGTTCAAGAAGCCATATACGGCTTATTGCCTGGTGCATAGAGAGATGGGCCTTCCCAACATTGTCGGAATAATGCCAGTTCTTACACGGTATGGATCGATTTTCCTCATCGATCCAGCAGTTTTGAACTTTCCTGATGTTGCCAAAAGCACATTGGTTCTTAGAATGTTTGAATCGATTTACCCCGTTGATTTGGCGGTTTTGAACCTTCTCGATGTTTCCAGACAAACGCCGGTTCTTAGAAGGTTTGGATCGATTTTCCTCATTGATCCAATGGTTTGCTTACTAGAATGCGATTCCATTTGTTCAAGAAGCTAGCTTTATTGAAGAAATAGAGTGAAAAAGGCAAGTCCTGGCTATTTATAATGCCTTCAGTGTCCCTGGATGGCTTAGTTGCGAAAATAAGAAACACAAAGATAGATATTAGATGTAGTACTGCCGCAGCGAGTCGCTATTCCAAGCACATGGAATCGGGATTCCGTTGATTATTACTAGCCTGAATGTTCTGTCTCTATGTTTTTAGTCAATTATGCAGGGTCCTTCCCAGTTCAGGCCAAGTGCTCCTGCACCCGAGAAGATTCGTTTCAAGACGAGGTCTCCCACTTCGAAGGTGCGATTGCGAACCTTGGCACTGAAATATCGTGCCACTCCCATCTAGTAAGCGGCGGTCCTCAGTTTATCTTTCTCTCGCTTCTCATCAATCTGGTCGAGTGACTCAAGTAGTAGCCACTCGTTCTCTCTTCGATTGAAATGCCTTTTGTAATGGAAGGGGACATCTAGTTCCACTGGTATTATAGCTTCTTAACCATATGCCAAAGCAAACGGTGAGTGTCCGGTTGTAGATTGTTGCATCGTTCTGTAAGCCCATAGTGCAAGCGAAAGCTCATCAGTGTAATTTCCTTCAGCTTTCGTTGGCTTTTTTTATGGTGGATTTGATGATTTTGTTTACTACCTCTACTTACCCATTTGCCCACGGATGCATTAGCGTGGAAAAGCTCTTCTCAGTCCGGTGACGGTTGTAGAAATCTTTAAACTTAGCGCTCTCGAATTGATTTCCATTGTATGTGATAATTATCTATGGTACTCCAAACCAGCAATAATATTCTTCACTACAAAGTTAATCACTTTTTTAGTAGTAATCGTGCAAGCGGTTCCACTTTAGCCCATTTTGTAAAGTAATCGACTTTCAACGAAATCATATTTGGCTCCCTCATTTTCAATTCGTAGAACTCCGATTAAATCAATTCCCAGATCACAAAAGGCCAAGGCTGACCATTTGCGTAAGTTATAAAGATGGGGATCTCGGGATTTTTGCATAAATCTGGCATCGATCACACCATCTGGTGTAGTTTGTCGCATCTCGCTTTATTATTGGCCAAAAATATTTGTAGCAGAGAGCATTCTTCGTAAGTGTTTGCCATTCGGTGTGGTCACCACAGTTGCCTTCATAGATCTCCCTGAGGATCCTCCTAGCTTCACCTTTGGTTGCATACCTAAGTAAGGAAGTAGAGAACAATCTTTGGTACAACATTCCATCCTGCATTACGAGTTATGGTGCTTTTCGAAGGAGCTTCTTTCATTCGTTTCGATCCCTAGGGAGCTTTCCTCTAAGTAGATAGTCCTTGAACGGTGCTATCCATGATTCTTCTTCTTCCAGGTCAGCAGAACTCGATCGAAATCCATCTGATCTATGATGGGAGCAGATAATACTTCTACTGGAACCAGTTCTAGCGATTGTGCATCTCTAGAACTAGCCAGTTTAGCTAAACAGTCGACCGTCATATTCTGCTATATAGGAATTTGAGTTATTGTGTAATGCTCAATGTTGTCGAGAAATTCCCGTGCTTCCAACAAGCAAAGGGAATGATTCGCTCCTCCAGCTTGATATTCTCTCTTCACCCGACAGACGATTAGCTTGGAGTCACCGTAGATACATAGAGCTTTAATTCTTAGTTCCTTTACAACTGCTATTAACACCTCGTATTTTGATTTGTTTACAGCATTAGGAAATTCTAGCCTTAGAGCATAACTAATTGACCATCCTTCGAGAGTTTCAAGTACAATACGCACTCCTAAGTAGAATTCATTTAATGCATCATTGACAAACAATTTCCATTGCAATGCTATGACCAAAGTGTCCTCCTCCTCCTCATCCTGAATCGTGCCTGTCCATTGATTGCCCTTCGGGGATGATAATTTACATCATATTGGCTTAACTCGATGTTCCATTTTAGAAGTTGTCTTGAAGTCTCGCGAAAATACCTGTTTCAAGGCTTGATTTGTCCTTAATAAGGTGAGCATGGAAGTACGACCGCAACTTCCTTGATGCTACTAGTAAGCAACACGCTAGTTTCTCCAACTTCAGGTGGTTTTATCCCGCTCCGATGAACCGTTTACTGATTTAATAAACTGGTCACTAAATCAAAGCCTCATCACACACAAAGGTACACTTAGTGCATAGGCAAACCCTGCCAGGTAAATTAATAAATCTTTTCCATATGCTATTTTGGATATAACAGGTGGTGTCTCTATATGTTGAAGTAGTTCCTCGAAAGTTATCTGGCAGTCTTGATTCCATTAAAAATTCTCCTTACCCTTCTTCAACGCATCAAAGAGCGGTATGTACTTTTCCGTTGCTATGGAAATGAATCGGCTTAATGCTTCGATCTTTCTACTTAAGCTTTATAACTCTTTCACTTGGCGCAATGATGTTTTGCAAGGCGGCGATTTGCTCTGGAATAGCCTTAAGGCCCCTTGATTCACTATGAAACCAAGAAATTTTCCAAAGCTACGCCAGAAGAATACTTCAGTGGATTCAACCTCATTCCATACTTTCAGAGGATCTCAAGCATCATCGAGTGATCATCCAGTTAATTTCCAGATATTGGAGACTTTACAAGCATGTCATCCATATACACTTCCACCGTTTACCCAATCTGATCCTAAAACATTGTGTTCACCAATATTTAGTAAGTAGCTCCAGCATTTTTTGGACTGAACGACATTACACAATAGTAGTACAACCCTAAGTCTATTATGAAGCTTGTGATCTCCTAATCAGGCTCATGCATTATAATTTGATTGTATTCTGAGTAGGCATCCATAAATGAGAGTATTTTATGACCCACCGTTCCATCACTGAGCCGATCGATTCTAGATAATGGAAAGCTATCCTTTAGGAAAGCTTTGTTCAGACCAGAGTAATCGATATAAGTATGCTACTTCCCGTTTGATTTTTGGACCAGCACAGAGTCTGACACCCACTCGGGATATATCGCATCGTGGATGAAGCCGTTGGCCAACAACTAATCCACTTCCTCCTTTAATGCAGCTGAACGCTCTAGAACCAGATCGTGTCTCTTCAGCCTTACTGGTGTAAACTTGGGATCGGTGTTAAGTGCATGACATGCTACCCTCGAAGATATCCCATACATATCAGATTGCGTCCAAGAAAACACATCCAGGTTAGCACAAAAAAAATTTATATGTTAATTTTTTTATCTTGATTCCAAGCTGCGACCCTATCTTCAAGACTCGAGTTGGATCATCCATGTCAACTAGGACTACCACCGTAAAATCCATTGGTATTGCCTATTCTTCCCCTGAACTCTTCTTCCTATGGTCCATAGTCTTGTCGAAGCGATTATGGTCCCCGAGCTAGGGGTAGTTCTGTAATTGCTATGCTTGCGGTTTACAATTGCGGGCAGATTTCCCCATATTCTTCCCTTTCTCATGTCATTTGGCTTTGCGCAACTCGGCAACATAGCATCCTATTGTAGCACTTTGGTCCCCTTTTACTATCCAACACTATTTTCCATTGGGAATTTCATGGCGAGACACAACAGAGCCAAAGTAATTCTAAAGTCAACGAGGGCCAATCTGCCCAAAAAAGCATTGTAAGATGAGAATTCATCAACTATCACAAAGGTTTAGATGAGTACCATCCTTCGGTCTCCTCTGAGCACTACGGGTAGATCAATCATTCCAACCAGTTGTTTCGATTCACCGGTAAACCCTTGGATCTTCGCTCTACAGCCAGTCACATCCTTTATACTAATCTTCATTTGCTCGAACGTTTGTCGAAATGGGATATTAACTGAACTACCACTGTCAACCAACACTTGATGCACAATAGTCAACCAACTCTAACAACTATTACCATTGGATCGAGAGTTGGCACTTCTATACCTTCAGTATCCCTATTCCAAAATACAGTGTCAGCAGCAATCATTTTCTTTTGCTTGGTCGGAGCTCTTCTTCGATAGCATAATAACTTTTCTTAGGATCATGCTTTAATGAACTCGCATATCGCTCCATCTTATGCCAATTCTTTTGCACGGGGTGAGTCCATTATGGTACTTATCGCCAGTCTTTGGTCTATTCATCGAGGCCCATCTCCGCTAGATTCGGATTGATATCCTTGAGCATTCGGTATTTTTTTATCCAATAGGTTAATCAAGGTTTTGTGTTTTCTTTACGCATTGTTAGAGCCTATTGTCCCTTATTAATTCCTCAATCAAGTCTTTCAGATGCCGACACTCATTTTTGTTATTCCTGTGAGTCTGTGGAAGTGGCAAAACTTCCTTAATATTTTTTACTGCTCGGACTCTTTCCTTTTGGGTGGTACGTTATATCGTTCAGTTCCCTAAGTGGCAAGGTTGATGTTTCCCAAATTATTATTCAATGGTGTATAATCTTTAGACCTTAGATTCCTCTGACCTTTTCTATTCCCGTCACACTTACCGAAATTCTAATTCCTTCTTTTCTGATTCGCATTCTCTCTTACACCTCATGTAGCTATTGTCGAACTATTTGCATCCTATTTACTACAACATTACTTTGAATCACTTCCTTCGGTTGCTCATCGACGGTTCTGTCTTTGATCATACTTGCTTCTTCCAATCTTATAAATTGATTTTCCTTTCAATGAAATTCTTCTATGGTGTTGATTGTTTCATCTTAACCCATTTACCAAAATCTATCTCTGGATGAATAGCACAGATCAGAGCCATAAATACCATGTCTTCTTGGATTGATCACCTCAGTAACCGCAACATTAAACCAGTTCAAGAAAGCTTTCAGAAATTTGTTGGGCCCTTGAGAAAAGCCAAATAAGCACATCATGTCCTTTGGTCAGGCAGTGTAAAGCCTAAACCATTCCAGAAACTTTCTTGACAATTCATCAAAAGTGGAAACAAACTTCGATGCAAGTCATATGGAAACAACCCCTTCCAAGAAAATAAGGAAATACCTACAATGGATGGCATCTGTAGCTCTAGCTCCATCTATATGTCATTTGTATTTAAACAATTGCTGTTTAGGATCCATCGTTCCATTATACGATGACATAGTCGGCATCATGAATCTTCGAGGATATTCTTCTCTCAGAACATTTGCGGCAAAGGGGGTTTTCTTTAGCACATAACCCCAGTCTTCATTTTTCCTACTCCTAGTTTTCTCCATCAATTGTTTGACCATGTCAGCGATGTACACTCTCCTAACATGATTATTTGTAGGTCAGCTATCATGGGTTGCTCCAAGTGTTTGACTTCGCAAACAGTCTTGGTTTTCTAACTGAAATCTAGATTCTCCATACTCCAGGAGAACCACTCCTATAGCATTCCATTAGTGTGCAGTTGGTCTTGCCATGGCTGTTTGAGCTCCATTTCTAATGTTTTGTTCGTTAATGCTAGTATTTAAACCCAAGTCTCTACCATCAAGCCACATATCATTTACGGAGTCAGAAACGAGCACAACGTCACCTTCCTACGGAGTGTTCACCCCGATGTTTAGGTCGCTCCAAGTTGTTTAGGATCAGCACCATCTTGTCTCCTTACAGGTAGAATCCTCTACTTCCTCTTGCGACATCTCTTGTAGCTCTGGCGGTCGCTTCCTTCTGTCTTTGCCTTCCATCCCTCTACTTCAAACCTGAAACAGAGGTATTTTCTTATTCTATTATATGAGAAGTCTCTATTTTACTCCTTCGTGTTGTTGGCAGTAGCAAAGTTAGTAATGCATCCATCTTATCCATGAGAGCTTTCTAATTATCGACAAATTTTTGATTTAGATTGTTGATAATCTAATTAAGCTCTTCTTTAATAAAAACTTCCTGTTGATTATAAGATCTAGGCAGTAGATTTCCATTATTTACTTCTGTTTGGTGGGCAATTGCTTCATCACCACCAATTGTTTCTCATATAGATCTTCTAGATGTAGATTTTTCTTTCCTTGGAGTCATTGGAATAACAAATCTTCAATTTCTCTAAGCAAACTATATGGATATAACTTCTGGACTTGATGCAATCCATAGTAGAGAGCTAGATCAAGGCATAGGTTCAGTTTTCTTAGTGAAAGCCCTTAAATGTTGACGCCAAAAATAGATCAATAATTAAGAATAGATTGAGAGAACCTTTGAGACCTAGATCTAGCAGAAAATAGTAGAAATAAAAGGAAAAATAGAACTAAGAAAGAGAAACATAAGATTTTATAGTGGTTCGAAAATATATAGCTTTGTAGCTTTGTTGCTTATAGATTTAATGTAGCTTGCTTGAGATTATAAGAGTGATAGAGAATAAATCACAAGTACAGGGGTTAGACAGATTCTAAGTCCTAGAATTCTCCAAAATATCTACCTTAGTGATTATTATGTGTAGATAGAAGATGATAAAGAGGCAGAGCTTTCGCGTAATGATGGCAGAAGTCAGATCCTGTTTTGGCCGTTCTATAGTTTGTGTTTATAAGGGTAACATTCGTATTGGATCAGAAGCCTACTACTAGAAAGGTCTATATAACAGCCCGGAGCAGTATGGGAAAATTGAGGTACACACGAGTTAAGGTGCTAACTGGTACCGAGTTACCCCCATAACTCAGTGTTGAGTTATCCCCTTAGAGGGAAACTCGCCTAACTTTCTTGCATTATATTTCCTACTTTGTTATGGAGTACCCCTTGAGTTTTCATAGTCCGATAGCTTGTTCTGGTGACCATCCCTTCATAACTCATTTTGTTCTACATTTTACAAAAGCCAACTCTTCAATTCTTTAGACCGGTCTTCTAGAACTCTATGAAATCACATGGGCGTGCACACATGAGCTAGTGAATAACTTGTGCAAAATTGGGGAGACCAGGCATGAAGCATCATAACTCAGTACTGAGCTATAGGTATAACTTGGTGCCGAGTAATGGACTTATCTCATTTTTGGTCCAATTTTTCTTGACCTATTTGTTTAGTCCATATAAACATGTCTTCCAAATTTCAAGTTTTTTCGTCTCAGTCTTGATGTTCTAACTTCCATTGACTTATGCTCAGATATAATCCAGTTAACAAATGAAAATTTTATTTTAAAGCGAATTTGAGAAAGTTATTATTAGTTACAAAATAATGTGAATTGTTAAATATTACCATTTTTTGCTAAATACTTATTACATTTGGGTTGTGAAGTAATATTTAACACTCCGTAATTTTTGGACAATTAATTAAGTAGAAATTAATTAATGAATGATAACACCATAAAATAGAATTTTTACAAATAATAGAATTTGGCTATGAAACTTGTACTATTGCGTTCATGATGATTTTCTGATCAGTTTTCATATACAAAGTTTTCCAGTCGGAATTCAATGAAAAAGTTATTAAGGTTCGAAGTTTTTGAATCAAAAATAATTACATATGTAATTATGGTAATAAAAATTAATTAATGTTAATTACTAATGTTAAAGGAAACTTGGACATTAAGAAATGTTAATGTTAAATCAAATCTAAGAAATTATATAAAATGGTAAGAAAATTGTGTTGGTTGTGTAGACAACGAATAAAATACATAAAATCAAACAACGCTAATTAATCACTATTTAAACAATGGAACGACGATCCCTGATACATCTAGGTAGATCGATAGTGGTTGATCTATGGTCACGAACGGTCGACCATTGATGAGTAAAATTTGAAAATGAGGTATGCGATTAAACGACGTTGATTTTCCCAATTTTTTTCATTGCTGCCAAGTTAGTATGTGCGTACAAGGTGGATCTCCAGATTTCCTAGGCTAAATTTAAAAATCAAAATCAATCCCTAACCCCTAAAATAAACAGCTAATCTTACCCTAATTTATTTAGAAAACTTACTTTATACTGAAACACTACACTTTTCTTATCTCCTCTAAATTCTAAAAGTAGTGAAACTATTATACACACAGACATACATACAGACGTAAGTAGAGAAAAGCGAAGAATAAGAGAAGAGAAGAATATGATCGATTCAAAACACAGAAACAAAGGTAAATCATGAATCAAACTCAAATCTAAAATTAATTCAATCCTTTCCCCGGATCCATAATTCTAATAGGTGTATACCATTTTTATATTTTGGATTTGAAGTAGGAATGGATCTAGGTCTAGAGAATTGGAAAGCTAAAGGTAGGCGAGTGGGAAATTACATATATTTTATAATAATAATGGATTTATGTCATTGTAGATCTATTTCATGTATGCGTAGATATAAATCATGATTTGTATATTTAATTTTATATGCGTAAGGAATTGATATAAATCACGAATGGGATATTTAATTATGTATGCGTAATGATTACGAAAAATATGTCTATATGTTATGGAAAACACTAAACTTGATAGATGTTGCATACATTTGGATTTAGAAAGTTAAGGGTAAAAATAGTCCCTAGATTTTTAAATAACTTGTTAATGAAATCATATTGGGATTTCAAATGTGGTTAGTTTATATAGATTATTGAACTTAAATTAGATTTGATTATAAATTAAATTTGGGATTAGATAATATTTTAATACATTCCAATGAATTATCTAACAATGTGAATATCTATAAATTGTCTAAAAATACAATTGGGTGAAATAACAAGGAATGTAAAATAAAGGAAGAGATGTACAAAATAAGGGAATCATCGTATTCTATGCTGTCGATTCCAATGGAAAAATAGAATATAATTTCTTGTTATTCGACACATAACATAATTCCTCTTTTAAGTAATTTATGGAGAATTATAGTGTTAATAATTTCCTTTAGGGAAAGAAGTAATTCCAATGTATTAAGATATAAAAATCCTTAAGTATAAATAAAGTAATGTTTTAGGAATAATAACGACAATTTAAAGTGGAAACCTTATGTAGTTTAAGGTGGTGTAGAAAACAAATGGTAAGCAAAGAAAATATAATTAAAAGAATAGGGAAGTAATAAGTCCAGATAGGCAATTAAAGAGAGATATTACTAAAAAGAAAACATGTGATTTTATCCAATAATGTTAAACAAAAAGGAAATAATATATGATACATAAAGCTAATAAATTAGAAATAGATAACAAATGATGGTAAACGACAAGAATAAATCAAAAGTAAATTATATAAGATTTATCGAATAACAATGACTGGAAGTAAAGAAAAGTAATAATTAAATGAATGTATATTCCAATATACGTTATGATGGATGTGAAATATATACGTATGTAAATAACTTAGTAAATGAGAATGACACAGTCATTAAAATGGGTTGGAATGCGAAGTCAGTAGTATCACATAATAAAAGTTTGCCTACTACAAAGAGCTATCAGCAGTTATGTATTTATTATGCTGATGTGAGACATATCTTACCGTAGGATATATGGAGAGTATACGCTTGTGTATAGATAAAGGAATTCCCCAATAGAAAGTGGAGTCTGCTTCAAAAATAGGAAAAGGAGCATTACCTTGATTGCACTAGGCAATCTAAATAGGATGGTGAGAAGCTCGGCGCTATTTCAGCAGGTGTGGCATCAAATTTGAGTATGAGCTACATAGTTTGAGTGCGTCATCGGTCCATAGCTGTCAAAATGGAAAAACATGGTTACACCTAACGGGCTATGCATCCTACTATGGTAGGCCACGTTAGCTAATGCAGTGCCAAAGTTGATTGCTAGTTTGTTTGTTAGGGTAAGGCTAGTTAATCCAAAAAAGAGTTATTTCAAAAACGAATGGAGTAGTCCTTGGAGGTAAGTCCACAATAGGAAGCAAACAAGTAAGCAAATCTCCTAGGTGAGATAGAATACAACTAAGCTTTTGTGGCACCATTATTAGGCATTAACGGGACGTTCTACTTTGTACGCTGGTAATTTGGTCTAGACATTGATGATGATGCACGACGGTGCAAAATTACGGATACTAATGGGGATAGTATTTTGGTCCAAAAGGGGACTATGGTAGTGTGTTTGTGTGCATACACACTTGCATAAGTAGTTATAGTCTACTTAGGTAGATGGGGCATATCATATGCAAACGTAGAGTCGAGACAACTAAGAAAAAATGAAATGACATAACATGTAATGGAAAGCAATCAGCATAAACTAGTAATGTACAAAGTATATAATTTACCAGTCACCTGAACATTGTCCTAACCCTCTCCTCATTACAACCTACATGATAGCTTCATAGGCATAGATATTGGTATAAGGTGGGAACAGCGATAGGCCAAGTTTCCTAGTGCATGCTCGGTACTGACAATGATACTAGATATTTGAATTGTCAACTTGGTCAGTAATTATATATTTTTACTATACTTTACTATTCCACTATGAGTTATATCGATAATGCTCTGATATGCATTTATTTTTTTTACTTCCAGGATACCAAACCAATGATCTATACTTTAGTAGACTTGGATTTTCGATTTAGGAAAAATTCAGGCCCACTGGGATATGGGTTGTTACATTTGGTATCGAAGCTTAGGTTAGTCAATCTTGAAGACTTAGGAAACGGTGAGTGAAAATATTTGTATTTTTCCTATAAATATAAATATATTATATGCCAAATCCTAAGAATTCCAACTATAAAGTAGTTACACCCATACACTAGAATATATGTAAATTGGTTATGAGTTGAAATAATAAACAAAGTTAAAGATTTACACCTACCCTGATTACCCCACAGAAGGCATTGATTTAAAAAAAGCATGAATGTAGCATATGGGAGGTCCTTGAAAATGGATAGTATGGGACTCTCTAGTTAGGCCTACATGACGTCAATTTATGATGTACAAAAGGTCCAAATAATGGGAAGTAAGAATCCAAATGTCGCATAAATCCAAAAGCAATTGAGTTTCCGAAGGATGGTGTGTAGCAGTCACTCGAAGATGATAGTCGAATTTTATAGTTGGAAGAAGAAAAGTCAGCAAGTTAAATAAAAGTCCAAAAGAAAGGGACAAATAAAAATCCACTCTGTGTCCGACCTAATAGAATATAATTTTAAAAGCTGAAACGATTTCAAGATAAAAGTTTGAGAAAATATTATGTCATTTGTTTGAAATGATTTTCAAAGGAATTATTTGAAGATAGAAAAATCCTATTTTTGAAAAGTAAGTAAATATTAAATTTTTTGAAAAATTATCATGTTATATAAAATAAAAAATGTAGCATAAAATTTAAAATTTTTTGGACCGAAAATAACAGTAAATGAGTTTTAATTAATTCATTTGAAAAAAAATAATTGAGCGGGTAGCTCGTTGATTTTTCTATGATGCAAATTCTTTAAGTTGGAAAATTCTTTTTGTGGGTGGATAATAGGAAGTGGTACAAGTTTGAAATGGGGTAAAAAGAACGGGAAAGAAGATTAGAACCCGAAAATAAAAACATTAGGCGAATGCACTATCGTGGTTTCAATAAAGAAGGCTGTAAGTTGAGAGAAAGGTTAATTAAGAGGAACCATTAAATAAGAGTAGTTTAGGTAGAAGAAAGACAATAGTGTAACATTATAAAATATAAATAAAAACAATGTTAGAGATTTATATAAAATAATGTTAGTAAATAGAAATAACATTACGAGAATACATTAAAACTAATGCTAGAAGCAACATAGGAAATTAAATGCAAAACAAAGAAAAATGGACATTTTCCATTTGTTGTGAGCATTTGTTGCAAGTATCTTTTATAAGTCTCCCTCACATGATATTAGGCCAGGGGTTGGATGTGGAGATAGTATGAGTGATAAGAAAACGATAGAGTAAAATTTGTTATTATATACTCCATTTTTTATTGTTTAAAATTATAATAGATGTTTAGGAATACTACAAAGTGCATTTTTGAAAAGAATTTGTTTAGTGTAATAATTGAGTTTTTAAAAGAAAAACTTGATAAACAGTTTGAGTTAAAAAACCAAAATTTTAAGAAGTAAAAGTAAAAAAGTCTTTAAAAGGATAAGAACTTATTAAAATTTAATGGTAATTTTTAAAAGTGAAGATACTAAGTTATTTTATAATTTGCTAAAAAGTTTCTAATTGTAATTTTATAGATAAAGGTTTGGGGTTAAATACTTCAAAATTTTAACCTTTTATTTTTGAAATAAGCTAAAACCAAACTAAAATTTTGAATACGGAGTAGATAGAAATGATTGTCTAGGTAGGACGAGGTAAAAGGTAAAGCTATGAAAATGGTAGCGATGACTACTCATATTTTACAATAAGGAATCCCCATCGAGTGTAAAGAATATTGGTGAGAATCTAGGAATTTTTTGTTAGGCATTTGTGCAAGCCATAAGAAGAGCTGCACAAGAATGATAAATGGTGATAAAGTACACTTCATGAGTTCTAGGATATGCTCGTACGAAGGACAAGGATAAAGAAAGCAAACACCAAGATTTGGATTAAAAGAAGATGTTAATAGAGCATTATAAGATAGCAAATAAACATAGTGGGCATTGGTAAGCTTAAAGTTAAGGAAGATAAGATAGTGGGCAGAATAGTTATTCGGCTAAGCCAATTTGCCAATGAGATTATTCTAAATGTGCATAGCTTGTATTTTGCACCCACTATAATATAAGGATGCACAATTTGTTTCATAATCGGATGTGGTAATGGATGGACCCTATTCATCAAAAGTCATAAAGGAAAGTTAAGATATGTGGATTGGAGAATGATGACATTTTAGAAAGGTCCATATGTAGTAGTAGTTGGTAGCCAGTAGTATTTGTATTTCCTTCCAGTATTTGTCTTTCTTTTATTTGGGTTGTAAGCATTAGTTGTTTTTGTTATATAAAAACGTGTAGAATGCTTATGGAAACATTCCTTTTTATGTGCTTTATGTGTGGACTACGATATTAATAGGAAAAAAAATAAAACAAAGAAATTTCACTAAAGATATCGAATTAATGAAAAAGAAAAGAAAGTAGTAAAAGCTGGAAGTATAGAAAAAATTAAGGAAATTTATTTAATTAGCTACTAATGTAAAAGAAATTAGATTTAAATTCCAGAAAGTAGAAAAAATTTAGGATGTAAATTTCGGCAAGCGAAGGACAGTGGAAAATTTATTACAGAGCCATGGTTAATGTCCCTATACCTTGAAAACTAAAATTTACAAATGAACTTGTGTGCACGTTGCTATTATAAATAAAAGGAAATATTTTGAAATTTAAAATTTACCACATAAATAGATGAAGTTCATTGTGGATGTTAGACTATTAACTAAACCTCGATTTCATGAGATGTGGCATAAATCATTTTGAAGAAAATATATAATATGTATACTTTTGAGAATTTTTGATCAAAATTTTTGGTTTTAGAAAATGAAATATTTTTTAGAACGTTTTAAAAAAATTTAACGAAAATTTAGAAGTCTAATTTTTTTACCAATATATAGAAATATAAAAATATTTTTGGGCAAAAATGAAAGAAATCAAAATCTGGAAATGTCACATATTTGACATGGGAGAATAGCTGACATGTTGGTTAGTTTGGATTTTACTGTACAACGGAAGTGGCAGTAATATAAATAGGTTACCGATGAGGAAGTTATTTTAGCTTTGGAGTCATTCCTCCATACCTTGTCAGTAGATAAACTAATCTGATTTTAAAATAATTTTGTTTTAAAATTTTAAATATTTAAAATAAAAATCACTTATGCAGACTGTACTTGGGAAATTTGAAAGACAATTGGGGGAAAAAGAGAAGGTTTTATGGTACAGTGAGAAAAGGGTACATAAAAGAAGGATGGAAATATGAAATTTTCCATCTAGGCCCTTTTCTGACATATGTAGGTTTAGAAAATTGGATTTTTTTATAAATTTGGATTTTGGCAACAGTGTGCTAGAATTTTAGATGGAAGGAATTAGATACAAAATATGTTGAACTAGTAGAAGTATGGAAAAATCTGGATGTAAGGAACCGGTTTTTATTTTTAAAAATTGAATACATGTAGAACTGCCAGCATATTTATGTTGTTTGCATAATATCTTCGATTTTTTTTAAAAAGATGCATTTATATAGGAGGCGCTAATTTAGAATTCCTCGGTATGTATATCATATATGTTGTGATACACCATCCACTTGTACACGATTAGTTGCAAAATTAGTTGCGCACTAATTTGTTGGTTTGTTTAGAAAGACTATACATTATTTTACATTTTTCAGTCCTTGAGGAATTTCAGGAACGAAATTCTTTTAATGTGGGAGAATGTAACACCCCGTAATTTTTATTAAAAAAATTAATTAATAAATGATAACATCGAAAAATATTTTTTTTACAAACATTAAAATTTGGCTATGAAACTTTCACTATTATGTTCATGGCAATTTTCTGATCAATTTTCATATATAAAATTTATCGATCGGAGTTCAAACGAAAAAGTTATTAACGTTTGAAGTTTTTAAATCAGAAATAATTATATATGTAATTATGATAATAAAAGTTAATTAATATTATTACTAACGTTAATGGAAACTTAAACATTAAGAAATGTTAACGTTAAATCAAATCCGAGAAAATATATAAAACGGGAAGAAAATTATATTGGTTGTGTAAACAAGTGATAAAATATACAAAATTGAACAACTCTAATTAATCACGATTTAAACAAAGGAACGATCGACCCTTGATGCACCCTACTTGACAGGTAGTGGTCGACCCATGATCATGAATGATCGACCTCTGATGCACCCTGCTTAACCTATAGCGGTTGACCCACGGTCATGAAAGATCGATCATTAACGAGTAAAATTTGTAAATGGGACGTGCGATTGAATGGAATTGATCAAACCAATTAGTTTTCTTTTCTGCCAAGTTAGTGATGCATCCAAGATAGATCTCAAGATTATCTAGGAAAAATCTAACGCTCCGAATCAATACCTAACCCCTATAAACTATAAGCTAACTTAACACTAATTTATTTAGAAAACTAACCATGTAATAAAATCGTACCATTTTCCCTTCTCCTCCAGATTCTAAAAGTAGTAAACTATTATATATATAAGTAGAGAATAAGTGAAGAGAAGAATAAGATCAATTCAAAACACGATAATAAAGGTAAATCATGAAACAAACACAAATCTAAATTTAATCAATCATTTTCGCAGATCTGTAATTCTAATAGGTGTATACCTTTTTTCGTATTTTAAACTTATAGAAGGCAGTCAAAAAAAGGAAATGGATCCAGATCTGGAGAATCTGAAAGCTAAAGCAAGGTGAGTGGGAAATTACATATTTTGTAATAATATTATATTTATATCATTGTAGATCTATTTCATTTATTCCTAGATATAAATCACGATTTAGATATTTAATTTTATATACTTAAGCAGTTGATATAAATCGTGAATGAATATTTAATTGTATACGCATGATTATGAAAAATATGCCTATATGTTATGGAAAACCCTAAATTTGATAGATATTGTATACTTTGGATTTGGAAAGTTAAGGATATAAATAGTCCCTAGATTTGTAAATACCTTGTTAATGAAATCATATTAGGATTTCAGGTTTGGTTAGTTTATGTAGATTGTTGATCATAAATAAGAATTGATTATAAATTAAATTGGGATTAGACATTATTTTAGTACATTAGAATGAATTGTATAATAACGTGAATCTCTATAAATTGTCTAAAAATACAATAAAAGTGTATTGGGTGAAATAACAACGAATGTAAATAAAAAGGAAGAGATGCAAAAAATAAGAAAATCACCGCATTTTGTATTGTCTATTCCAATGAAAAATAAAAGATAATTCCTTATTATTTCACGCATAACATTAGTCCTCTTTTTGCAATTTATAGAGAATTATAATGTTAACGATTTTCTTCGGGGAAAGAAGTAATTCCAATATTTTAAGGTATAAAATCCTTATATATAACTAATGTAATGTAAGAAGGAATAACAATGACAATTTAAATGGAAGACCTAAGGTGTGTACTTTTAGATGGTGTAAAAAACAAATAGTAAACAAAGAAGATACAATTAAACAAATAGGGAACTAATAAGTCTAAATGAGTCATTAAAGTGAGACATTAGTTGAAAAGAAAACATGAAATTTCATCCAATAATGTTAAACGAAAGGGAAATAATAAATAAAGCTTATCAATAAACTAGAAATGGAATAACAAATGATAGTAAATGACAAGAATATATCAAAAGTAAGTTAGGTAAAATTATTAAATAACAATGATTGAAAGTAAAGAAAGTAATAATTAAACGAATGTATACTCAAATATACGTTGTGACAGGTGTGAAATATATATGTATGTAAATAACTTAGTGAATGAGAATGACATAGTCATTAGAATAAGTTGAAATGCGAGGTCAATAGTGTTACATAATAGAAGTTTGTCCCCCTCAAGGAACTACCAGCAGTCATGTATGTATTATACTGATGTGAGAAATATCTAGCCGTAGGATATGTGAAGAGTACACACTTGCATATAGATAAAGGAATACCCCAATAGAAAGTGGAGTCTGCTTCAAAAATAGGAAAGGGAGCACTGCCTTGATGGTGAGTAGGTCGACGCTATGTCAGCAGGTGTGGCGCCAAATCAGGAGTATGGGATACATAGTTTGAGTGCATCATCGGTCCATAGCGGTCAAAACGGGAAAGATATGGTTACCCCTAACGGGCCATGCCTCATACTAGGGTAGACCATGTTAGGTAATGCACGACCAAAGTTGATTGCTAGTTTTTTGTTAGGGCAAAACTAGTTAACCCATAGAATGGTTCTTTCAAAAATGATTGGGGTAGTCCATGGAGCTAAGTCCACAATAGGAAGCAGACAAGTTAGTAAATCTTCAAGTCGAGATAGAATATGGCTAAATTTTTGTGACGCTGTTACTATGCACTAAGTGGAGATTCGTAGGCAATTTGGCTAAGATATTGATGATGATACCCGATGGTGCAGAATTATGGATACTAGAGGGAATAGTATCTTGGCCCAAAGGGGGACCGTAGTACTTATACACATACACACACATGCAAGTATTTATAGTCTACTTCGGGTAGATAGGGCATATCATACGAATGCAGAGTCAAGACAACTAAGTAAAAATGAAAAGACATATTATGTAATGGAAAGAAATCGACATAAACTAGCGTTATGTACAAAGTGTATGATTTACTAGTCACCAAAGCATTGTTCTGACCCCCTCCTCATTAAAACCCACAAGATAGCTTTAGATGACTGGTACTGGTACAAAGCGAGAACAGTGGTAGGATTGGTTTCCTAATGCATGCTCAACACTGATAATGACACTAGATATTGGAAGTGTCAACTTGATCGGTAACTATACATTTATTATACTTTATTATTCTGCTATGTTATATCGATAGTACTCCAATATGCATTTATTTGTTTACATGTAGGATACCAAACCAATGATCCATACTTGTTGGACATGATTATTCGATTTAGCAAAAATTCAGGCTCACCGGGGTGCGGGTTGTTATGCAATATGTAAATATAAGACAATATGGGATGAATTGAAACCGTTTGAGATAAATGGTAACGATACCTTTCAAAAATATAATGAGAATTATTGCTATTTTTGGTAAAAACAATATGTGTATATTTTAAGATTTATTAGGAAGTGATATTTGTAACAATCCAAAATTTAACCCATAAGAGTTGCACCATTGTGTCCATGGTAATTTTCTGGTCAATTTCATGTATAGAACGTCAGAATCCGAATCAATATGAAGAAGATACGCATGAAATAAGAAATTGAAAAAAAAATTATATGGGCTAGGTCGACCTAACCATCACCTAGGTCGATTGGTCAGTTGACCGGTCGGTTGACCTAGGGGGTGATGGTTGACCTGGCGGTCGACCCGCCCAATGTACGAAGCAAAGAAGATTTCTTCTTGCTATATGATTTTAACGCATCATTTGCACTCTTTTATTGAATCTAGTCCTTCCGTTTCGACATCCGATGACCCCTATTCAGCCTATGACATGGTTGCATCCTATTCAATCTCCAAATCCAATGGTCCGAGATCCACTTCTACCCCTATAAATAGACCTCTAGACCTTACATTTTTTCTCATTCTAGATTTTCTCCGCTTGGGTTCACCTTTTCAAGAAGGAGCCTAAAAGGAATAATTTTCCAAGGAGAGAATCTTTTTAATAAAAATATTTTAATATCCTCAAGTGGATTCGGGAAGACCTAAGGGGAAGAGATTAGGACCAGATGTGAGTGATTTTAATTATTTTAATATTTCTTTAAATAATTAAAAATAATAGGGTTTCCAATAGTTTTAGTTTTAGTACGATCTTTGGAATAACCTTTTTAGCAGTTTCATTTGCGGTTTTTAGAATTATTTTCAGTTTATTTCCTTTCAGCTATTCTTTTCAGTAATTTTAGTTTATTTCTATTAATTATAGCTTTTCTATCTATTTACAATTTATTTACAGTATTTTTGTTTATTTACTGTTATTTATACGTTATTTACATCTTCTTCCTATGCTTTGGATTTTTTTTTCTATTTTCAGTTTTCTTTTATTTCTCCTTCTTCTTCGTGTATGGATTAGAATAGAATTAACACGAAATTTGATTAAATTATAAGAATTCTGAAATAACGAAAGATAAGATGTAAATTATAAAGACTGTAATATAAATGGAATTAAGACTAAAATTAAGCCTAATTATGATACTAATTGGACTGAATTAAAGAGATTGCCTATTTATAATTATGAGATGTAAATTATAAAGACTGTAATATAAATTGAATTGAACTGAAATTACGCCTAATTATAATTAGAATTGGACTAATTAAAGATAATTGACATAGTTATAACTAAGAATTATAACTAAATAGAGTAAAAGATGAAAGATGCTTATTTTGACACTTAGACCTTGAGTTAAGCAATAAGCGTGATTATAACATAGGTTATAATAAGAATAGAACAAGACTTATTTTAAGACTTAGGATAAATTAATAAGCATAGAAAGTAAAAGTGATAATAAAAGCTTATTTAAATAATTTTTCTAAGTTAATAAGCAAAGATGAAAGTAGGACCTGTACCAAATAACATTCCCTATTAGACAAAACGGTATCTCACATTAATCTGAAGTGAGATGAGGGCACACTTATGCTAAGGGTGGTAGCAATTGGTCAAATAGAAGTCCAAACCACGGGGGATTTGGATAAGGGGCGCAATAGATATTGTTTGGATGAAGGGCCAGTACCAACAACATTTTTCCTATTTTCTATGTACACACGGTGATCTCACGTTAGCCTGAAGTGAGATGAGGGGCATGCCATGCTGGAAGTTGGAGGTAATAAGAAGACCCAATAGGTGAAGCAAAAGGTAGCATGGGCATGGTGGCAGTTACTCGTGCGACTTCCAATCAGGTGCTCAGTAATAGTTATGAGTTCCAAGCGCTTAGTATAAGTGCATTTCATCGACACCACTGTCTTCTATATAGGGAGCTATATATGTCATCCGGATCCACAGTAGTTGCTCTGAGCATCTTTCGTGGATATCATTGGCTGTTGTGTAGGGAGTTATATAGAGGTTGGTCCGTTGTAAGGTCTACGGAGTAGCAAGCCGATCAAAAAGGGTAGAATTATGGTCACATCCTAATTATAGGATTAGGAATTCTTCCTAATTAAAGCAAAAATCAAGGACAAGTGCAAGCAATCAAATTTAACCTATCTTATAAATTAAGCAATAATTAATTGTACTTATTTCCAATTTATCTCTTTCCTATTTTATCCTTATTTATGCTGGAACTGTTGTAGAGTCTATTCCTTTTATCTTTCTTAAAGACTCCAGTAATTACTATCATTCTCCAGACTTTTAGTCTGACATACTTCTCTATTTTTTCCTTTCCCCTTTAGGCAATAAAGGGAGAAGTCATTAGATTGCTGCAGCTTGGGTTTTTCTTGGAGGATATTTCTTCCATATATTTCTTTTATTTTAGCTTTTTTTGCTATGTACTGGCTTATTACGAAGGATATTATGTACTTTGATTTTGAGACTATGAATTTTTATTTCATAAGACATCATGGGTTTTGAGATATGGATGTTGTATTTGACTTATTTATGAAGTAATTATGAAGCTTTATTTTAATTAAGTTATTACCTTAGTTTCCGCTATTTTTACCTATTTTTGTTTTGTGAATCTTAGTCTCTGTTAGTTTCAGTTATACCTCCAATGTACTACACCTTTTAACGTGTCATTTTGGGTACACTAAGGGCTGTGGGGGTGTTTCACTTGGTATCAGAGCCTAAGGTTACAACATTCCTAAAAATATATTTTAAAAGTGAATTATTTTCCAAAATCACTTGTTTTAAAAGTATTTTTCAGAACTTTTAGAAATAGTTTTTAAGTATAAAAGAGTTTTTATAAAAATCCCCTCAAAGTCCAATTCAACCTTCTTTCGATTCTTTCGAGCCTAAGTTTTCTTTTCTTCGCATAGTATGACTGACTTATTCCGTAAAGCTATGGTAACAAAAGTGCAAGGGCAAGCGCCCAATACAACACCATTAGTTGGAAATCCCTTTAATCCACCTACACCAACCGATTTTTCTAAGCTATGCAAGGACTTCACTAGCATATGGGGCGGAAGGTTTCTTGGCACGAAGGATTTCAAGGAGACACAAGATAGGTTGGAAGATATGGATCGAAAGTTTAGGCTGTTAGGTTTGGACGACCGACAACGAATTCAACCTACTTATTGAAAGCTGAATGGAGAACTTAAAGAGGTTCCTACAAGCTTAAAGAAGACATGGTGGAAGGACAACAAGGATAAGAGGAAAAGGAAGGTCGTCAGAAGAAAATCAAGAAAAGTAGGAGATGTAACCATTGTAGAATGACTAGTCATTATGTAAGAGACTACAAGAGAGAGAAGGGGAAGAAGTGTTATAGTCATGGACAACCCAGTCATCTTAGTAAGTTTTTTCCTCAGAAGATGGGGCAGGAAGCGAGTGCACCTGCAAGGAAAATTCAGGCTTTGGATGCGACACCTTCCAGCAGCAGTCCAGATCGAGGTAGGAAAATTTGGTTTCTATTTTTGATTTTCCCATTAAGACTCTTTTCGATCCTAGAGCAACACACTCTTTCATCTCTAGTTCTTAGGCACATTATTTGCACTTAGACATCTCTTTAGTAGTAGCCCTATTGTATTTTCAAACCCCATGGGAGGATCGACACTCTTGTTTATGATTTATAGGGGTTTGAAAATTTTTATACTAGGTGTAGAGTTTGATTATGCCGCCTATATTTTGGGTATTTTCGGGGTATGGGATGATTTAGGGAATAGATTGGCTATCCATATATGGAGCCATATTAGATTGCAAGATGAGAGTCGTTAGATTAGAGACATGCATCAGTAGGACACTCGAGATTTCTTGCGACCCGCATGGGTTAGTTATGTTAAGCTCCCTTTATTCCTTCGATTCATCATCATCAGAGCTACATTCGGTTCCTATCGTCGGAGATTTTTCCAGACATCTTTGAGGAGGTTAGGGGCTTACCCCTCTAAGAGAGAGATTGACTTCAGGATTTATTTGGCTAGCCCGTAGCATTACCCGTAGGGCATATAACACCTAGGGAAAGGAAGGGATTGAGCAAGAAGATCTGTGAGCTTTGGAGAAAGGTTTCATAAGAAGAAACATATCGAAATAGGGAGCCCTAGTCGTCTTCGCTGCCAAAGAAGGTGGCTCTCTTCGACTTTGGATTGACTATAGTGAATTGAATAAGCTCACAAAGAAGAACCATTACCCACTCTCTAGGATAGATGATCTCTCCAACCAGTTAGTTGGCTCTTTAGTATTCTCTCAGCTTGATTTAGCCACTGGATTTCATCAGCCTAGGGTCGCTGATGATAACATTGATAAGACCGCATTTAGGACACCGGACAGATTCTTTGAGTGGTTAGTCATGACTTTTGGGCTAATCAATGTCCCAGCTTATTCTATAGATTTGATGAAGCATGTTTTTAGAGACGTCCTAAAATAAAGTTCATGGTGGTATTCGTGGTAGATATTTTAGTATTTTTCGAGAAGTATGGAAGTGCATGTTTTCATCTAAAGGAGGTTCTTTGTACACTTTTTGAAGTATCACTTTTGAAGTGCATTTATTGGGGTATAAAGAATGTCTACACATGATTGGGAATTGAGAGACGGTTTTGTACATTTAGGACCGGGATTATGGAAATCCAAAGAGAGGTAGACAGAGGTTAGAGATGTACAATAAAAATTCAGTAGATAAGCAGAGAAGAAAGTCCATGTGTAGGTAATTGCTGAAATCATAATTGGTCTCAGAAAAATTGATTTGACGGTGATTCCATAGAATAAATTTGAGTGTACAAGAGGAATAGTAGTAAAAGCCTTTAGTTTAGGAAAAGTACTCCGAAGGTAGTAAGTAGGAAGACCTACTCTATGTTAAGCCCAAGAAAATGAAATTTTTGGGATTTAAAAATTTGAAAAAATAGTAATTGTTGGAATTAAAAATTTTCATTGTAATATTTTCTTATAAACATGGGGTTTTTGAAGAATGGTGTGAAATTTAAGTTGGTTTTTATGTAATGAAAAATTGAAATTCTTTTGGAAAAATTATAGAGTATATATATGTAACTCACTAGTTTCATTATAAGTAAACAAAGGTTTTAAACATAAAAATCTAGAGTGTATCAAGTATCGAAAACGTAGATTATAACTTTTATTGTTGTAATAAATTTTTTCGTGGAAAGTGAGTGGAGCATAGGCTATGACACTATTATTATAGTAAGTGACTCTCGAGAGAAATATTTTTACATAGGTATATGAGATTTATTGGTATTTATCCACAAGTATTTTTTCTGGGTTGTAGTAACGTTGTTTTACGCATATCCATTTTATCCCAAATAAAAAAGTACTTTATAAGGAAATTTCTAAGTATAGAAACAAAATGGTTTGTAAAGTATATTTATTATTAATAAGTACAAGGAAGTGTTTTTGCCGTTATGGAAATATTAAAACGGTTTTTAATATGAGTTTCTCTGAAAGGAAAATGTGTAAGCTAGATATTAGAAAATATTTATCATGGAAGTATATTATTTAAACATATTCTAATCTATTGGAATGAAAAGAATAATTGGTTTTCTATGAAAACGATAAAAATGTTTTGTGCAAGTTACAGGGAATACATGAAAGAGATATACAAGGTATGAAAATCACCATATTTTGTATAGCCTTTTTCCAAAAATATAAAATAAGTTCCTTGTAATTTCACATAAACATAAAATTCTCTTTTAAAAGGTACATAAAAGATTTTAGCGTAAATAATTTCTTAGAAGAGAAAGTAGTTCCAATGCATTAAGATATGAGACTATTAGGAGTAATAAGAAGCTGTTTTGAAAACACATAAAGGATATTCTAAAGACATTTTAAAAGAAAATGGTTTGGTGAAAAAGTAAATAAGTTTTTGAATTGGAAAAAATTAACAAAAGTAAATTCGAAACAAATTTTTATAGAAAACTGTAAAAGTTTTGAAAAGAAAGAGAGATATAAGTTTTAGATTTAAAAATTTGGAAGCTTTTCCCTCTAGGTTTGGGAAATAATATTAAGTGGCTAAGTATTTTTGAAATTAATAGAAACTGAAAAGTTAAGACTTTTAAAGATAAAGATTTTGGGATTTTATGTTTTAAATTTTTTTAGAAACCTTAATTTTTAAAATAAGGTGATAAATACCAAACCAAACTCTTAAATGTGGAGTAGATAAGAATCATTTCCTAGGAGTAACGGAAAAATTGTAAGGAGATGTAGTAATTACTTTTAGAAGTAATAATAGAAGTTTCCGTAAAGTGTATAGGACACTAGTGAGAATGTAACGTACGCGATTTTTCGTTGCCAAAAAACGGAATAGTTATGGGTTTTAAAAAGAATTTATGAAAAGAGAAGAGAAGAAGAGAGAAGATAGAAAATAGAGAGAAAAGAAAATTAGAAAATTTTAAAATAGAAAGAAAAGAGAAGAGAAAGAAAATAGAGGATAGAACAAAATTTTAAAATAGAACGGAACAGAAAGAAAACAGAACAACATCAGAATCTCACAATTCGCAGCGGAACAACATATAATAATAAATGAATAATCTTTAAATAAAGAACTATATCAGTTATTACATTTCATCATATTACATTATATCACCATCAGAGTGTACAACAACAAACAATGCAGCGGAAAAAGAAATACTATATAAACTAGTAATACGCCATGCCATCCATCTTGCCTCCAGCAACTCCAGAATATCCAGAATATCCTGATAAACCTTAACTCTTAACTGCCCGTGTGAAAATTGGTGGGCACCCAGAGTTTAGGAAGGAAAACAATAAACTCCAAGTCAGTCATGTGACTGGTGTGAGAACTAAAAACAGTTTATTTATCTTTAAAATCAAAATAGAGAGATATTTTTATTTCAATTCGCAATGCTTTTAAAAATGAGACTACCATAAGACCTCCCGCCACACACACAATGCAAACGCAGATTTGGGGAAGATTTCTTCTTATGTTAGTCAAAGATGTTTGATACGTATTTAAAAATCAAATCAATTTTGATATTATTATTAGTGCATAGTGTAGAAGATATTTCGAAAGTAGAATATAAATCTTAGCCAGCATAGGTACCATTATATTATGCCTACTATAGCTACCTCCTGAGGAAGCAGGTTCTACAACTAAAACCGTACAAGTTTCGTATTGTTTCTTTGGATTTCCAACAAATGGTCAGGCCAAGGAACTTCCCATTGCCACATGAGAATGCCTCTGGAAAGACATCCCCGAGAACCAAACCGGAACTCTACCAACACAAGGCCGGGTTACCCCTAACTGGGTAACTACTGACACGAGCACGCCATTCCCCGATCGTAAACGACCTTTCTCACGGGATCCCGAAAACCAACAACCACAAAGTAATAAATTCGTAGTAACCACATAGGTTAAATATCTGGGCTCCATACCATGATACAACCTCTATCCAGAAGGAAATGTACATACCCTAAAGGGTGCTACCCCTCATAACCTTGCTGCTTCTTTCCTGTTTTGACCATTTCCGGGGTGTGAGGTTCGACGAAGTCACGTCCACAAAAACATACTTTATACAAAAGCCATGCTTTGGGTCAACAAATGATCAACACAATGATCACAAGGATAGACGATCAAATAAACGATCCTATCACAATAATCAACACAATGATCATTTCACAGCAACACTCAGCATATCACATTACCAAATTGGGAATATATCGCTGATAACTTCAACTATATAACCTCTGAGCTCGTACGTCTCAGAGAAGGGTGTTAAGCTAAAAGAATAAATTCTCCGCCACCAACAGAAATATATTTGAAAGAAATCGGCTTTACATCTCAACTTGTAATGTCAGACACACAATCCATACAAGTCTGTTCCGGGCTCGAACAGAACCGAAGGCACTTACAAAGAAGTCCTTGCAATCCGAATAAATTTCTAATCACGTTCGGATTTCCCATCACATATGGAGATCTCAATACCAGGGATCAGCCAGTGCAGAGACAATCAACAAGAAACCCTTTCGCTTTCGAAAATATCCGGTCTTCAACACCGATCTTCGAATGCAATTCATAACGACGTATCACATATTCAGAATGGGTTATACGACCCCAAGGTCCTTTCCCGGTTAACCCGAATAGTGAGCGCTTATTTTAAAAAAATAAGTGTGGCATTCAATTTCAAACAAATCACAACAAATACCTATTTAAAGGTAAATATTGATAGTCGGTTATTGAACTATCAATAGATATGCCAACATCACCAGATTCCAAATAATTTTCCAAATTATTTATTTCACAAAAATATCTTTATAAGATATATAGTTTTCACACTTCAAAAATAAATCAACATTTATTTTCAAACAAATCCCCTTTTTATTTATAAATTCTATAATGAATTTATATTCCCAAAATATCCATGAATATACTATTTTTATTATTCATTTCAATTTATCTTCAAAAAGATAAATTCTCAACATATTTACTTTATATTGGAAACCATTTCCATACTTCAAAAATAAATCAATATTTATTTTTAAACCCATTTTCCCAATTCCATTTATAAATTCCATATTGAATCTATACTTCCAAAATATTTATGAATATACGATTGCTATTTTTCATTTTCAATTTATCTTCAAAAAGGTAAATTCTCTAAACTTTCCATTTCACATTGGAAAAACAATTTCCATACTTATTTATTTTATAAGTAATTCATAAATCTTATATTTTCAACCTTAGAAAATATTTCATATACTTTAATCGAAATTAAGTATATATTTCATTCTTTAAGAAAATCATTCTCTTAAACATATTTATTTGGGCCAAAACGAATGTTGCGTAAAACATCGTTACGACAACCCAAATTCACTAGTATAGGGATTCGAAATTAAAATAGATATATAAATCCCAATACTATACAAAACATTCCTTTTCGGAAATCATTTATTATAACAACAGTGTTATAATCCACTATTTCCTTTTATTTCCCGAAAACATTTATTTCAACAATAAATATTGAAATCTATGGTTTCAAATCTCAACACCTTCTTAAAACATCTTTAGATTGTTTTAATTCTATTTCAAACATCACTTCCAAAATAATTTCTTTAACTTATTATTCACTATTCAAAAACGTGAATATTCTTTGTTAATAAATTTCATCATTTCTATTCTTTTATTTTAAAGAATTATTCACTGTCTAAAACATGAATATAACTCTATAAATAAATTACAACAATTTTACTTATCAAAATAAGTCATTTCGAATTTATAAAACAACGTTTATAAATTCTATTTCTATTTATTTTTATAACAACTTCCTTTTATAAATTTCCTTTATAAATCTATTTAGTTTCATATCTCAATGATATACTAAAATTTCATATTATAAGTTAAATACTTATAATTTATTTGTTTATAAAATCGTTCCTTTAAACTTCATAATTATAAATCTTATAACTTATAAGATTCAATTATTTATCCAAATTCCATTCCTTTAATAACTTTATGAATTTTATTTTGTTTTCCTTTACAAATTTTATAAACCTACTATTTATAAAATTCTATTTATAACTTCATCGTTATAACCCCATAAATTTCATTCATTTGTGAAATTCATTCACAATTCATTCTAACTCTTATAAAAGCTCGTTTAATAATCCCAATATATTTTAATTTATAAATATCAATTTATAAATCTTTTTAATATAAAACAATTTATATTACTATTTTAAAACGTCTTTTAACTCCTTTATAATTTATCATTTTAATTTATAAAATAATCAAATTTCATAAATTCTATAGATTTCATTCCTTTATGAAATTCATTTACAAATCATTCTATTACCTATAAAAGTTCGTTTTATAATTCAAGATATTCTAAATTTATAAATATCAACTTATAAATCTTTTAATATAAATCAATTTATATTATTACTTTAAACATCTTTAAATTCTTTTATGATTTCATCATTCTGATTTATAAAATAAAATTTTTATAAATCCTATTTTAAACTTCTTATAATAAATTCAGAATTCCCAGTTCAAACTATTTTACAAAATCACTAATCCCATATTTTCAAAAATCAACTTTTAACTGTATTTCTCAAAAATCATAATTTTTATAATATTAAAATTATAACGTTTATTTATTTAAGATGAATCAATTCAAAAAAATATTTTATAAACGTATATTTCCAAAAATAACTTTAGAAATTAAAATTTGTTATTTTTAAACTTCAAATTTGGATCCGATGATGCAACACATCAATATTCAATCACAACTTTCAAACATCATATATCATCCATGATAACAATCAAATATCACTATATATGAAATCAAATAAATATTTGTGAGGAATCCAGTTGGATCCCTCCAACCTGTTTCCCTGCATCCACAGACATTAGCACAATACCATTCCGTTTCAAGACGGAATATCGCGGTACATGGGATTTTATAAATATATATCCGCTTACTAACGGCGCAATAGGGTCTCATCCGCTAAAAGAAAATGCGGGAAATCAATCAACTGCAATATATACATATGCCAATATATATATATTGCTATATATAATATAATACCAATTCCACTTCGAGGTGGAATATCGCGGTATATGTGTGTAATAAATAACCTCCGCTTACTAACGGCGTATAGGGTCTATTCACATCCAATATATATATAACAATCATCATTCAAGCATTCAATCAACACAGTCAATCAATTTTTAAATCTAACTATTTAAAATTTAAATAAACAATAAAATTCCTTTTGAGTGAGAAGTTCTCACCTTTGCTTTTTATTAGCAATCCATTTCCATCTTGACTCGATTTTTCTTGATTTATACCTTGTATAAATATTATACACAATTTATTAATATTCGAACCAATCGAATAATAAATTTTCATTAGATAATTTTAATTCATCGGTGATTTCATTTTTAATAGTTAAATTACTGATAGTTTTATTTAAATCAGTTTCTCGTTTAATAAATTTATTTAAACTAATTTTGTCCTTTTAAAATAATTTTAACTAGAGATTTCCAATTGAACTGAATTTCCTTTTTATAAATTTTAAATCAACTAATCTTTCCTTAAATAAAATTATTTTCTTTGTTTAATAAATTTATTTTAACTACAGGTTACAATTTTTAAAATTTAATCCCTTCTTAATAAATTGTGTCAAACAATTTCTTTTTAATACTTTGCTTTAACAAAAAATTAAATTCAAACTATTCTTTATAAATTCAAATTTTGTCAAACAAATTTAATTTCTATTTAAATAAATTTTATTAACTAACTATTTAATTTCCTTCTATAATAAATTAACCAAATATAATTTATTTATCTTAAGATTTCAAAAACAAATTTTACCTAGAAATCCCACAAATTTAAACTTTATTTTCTGTACAGATATAAATATTTGTTCAATAAAATTATTAAAAATTTAAAGATTATTGAACGTCACTTATATATATTTTCACTGCACTGCATATATATAAAAATTCGATAAATAAAATTATACCTTACTGCCAAAATCGTTATCGATTCCATCTACAGCGAACACAAAGCCATTGCGATGTCGACCCCCACTGCCTCGATCGAACCCAGAAATCGACTGCCGCTTCCATCTCCTCTCGCGCGCGCACGCGAGCTACCCAACGACGCCGCCATCTCTTCGAGTCGCGCGCCGCCCTCTCCACGCGGTCCACGCGCGCGCGTGCTCGTCTCCACGCAGCCCCATGCTCGAACCCCTATTGCTACTGCCCTCGACTTGAAGCTGCCAATCGCCGCCTCATGCTTCTCGCGCGCCGCCGTTGCCCCTATCGTGCTCGAGAACCAAATCGCGACGCTGCGCAAATCCCATACGTGCGCGCGCGATTCAATCTAGGGCTTCGGCCTTTCTTTTTTTTTTTTTTGTTTCATACTGCGTTCGAAATGAAGATTGGGGGAAATGAAGGAAACGAACGAAGGAAGGGGGCGCGATTTTGTTTTAGCAGCTATTCACTATTTTATTTTAATTTACAGAGAAGCGGCCATTGATTTTTTTTCATTTTGAACGAAGATTTCTTTGATTTTGAAACTGAAGGGGCTTCGGTGTTTTAAAAGAAAGTGGGAGGCATGGGTTACACGATTTCTTTAGCGTGATTTTAGGCTGAAATTTAGGACGAACGTGGTGTGCGTTGACTAAGTTTAAATTTAAATTTAAATTTAAACCGTTGAAAATTTCGACGCGTTTATGTGTCGTGTGCTCACATATTAACTCCGAAAAATACGAAATTTGAAATCCGGCAATAATTAAATATTACGGACCCAATGGAACTGGTTTCGTCGAATTCCGAGACTGTGCCTCGGACGGCTATTTTAAATATCGATTCAAACGATATAAATTCAAAACTGAAAAATTCACTTCCAAATTCAATTATGAAGCTTCTAAAATCTTCAATATTATCAATATGAATTTTACAAGCCCTTGAAATATTTTTAATCGGCTTAAAATTGAAGATTCAAATTTTTATTCAACTTTCAATAGATTAAATTCTATAATTTAATCGCTAAATTCATTCTGATAATTTGAAATTCAATTCAAACCATCATTCAAATATTTAAAATTAATTAAATATTCTCAAATTAAATTATTAAAAATTCTGGGTCGTTACAATCTTCCCTCCTTAAAAGAATTTCGTCCCGAAATTACAAGTTAAGAAGAATGCCCTTATCCCGTCTATCATTTTTTTCACAATCCAAATTGTTTTATCAACTTTCTAGCCTAAATCTTTTTACTAGAGATTCACTATCATTTCAACTAACTTTCCAACTTCAAATATAAGTTTCAAACAATATTGTTTTACTAACCATTCAAGTTTAAATTCAAATTCAAATTTCAAACTTTCAAATTTTTCTCAAAATTTTTCTAACACCCTAAATTTTCGAAAAATTTCGCCAGCGTCTCCTTTGCGCGGCTAGCTCGGTACGACTACAAAATGGCACCACGGCCCCTCAGAATCAAAAAGAAAAGAGAAAAGCCAAGTGGCTAGAGAAGAAAGTCATCAAATTTCATACTGAAATTGAAATACGTACCTTTTTGTCGAGCAATTCAATTTTATCTTTGAAATCAAAATCTCAATTCCATTTCTTTTTATATACCTGTATAACCTGCTAGTAGTAGCATCCAAATCCAAATACAATATTCAAACCAATTTGCCAATTCTATTGCAAAATTTCGATATATGTTTCTTATATATTTTAACTTCACTATTGAAGTTACATATTCAATTCTTATTCAATTTTACATTTCAATTCAATTTCATTCACTATTTAAATTCCATTTGAATTCAATTCACAATTTGAAATTTCATTCGAATTTAATTCTCAATTCTAAATATTGAATTCTAACTATTAACTTTCATTTAGTAATTCATATTACTACCTTAAATTAGTTTCATTCACTAATTCATTTAAATTTTCAATTCATTCACTTTCATTTGAATTTATTTCACAAATGAATAAATTATCAAGTTAATTTTCTTGAATTCAATCCATTTTATTTAATTTTATATACTAATGATAATAATTTAATATTATCACTTCCTAACAATCATGCAACCATATACTATAATAATTCATAGAAAATCATTTCTTTTCTATACAAAATAGTTTTGGGCAAAATTATCTTATTTACCCGATTCAAAAACAATTTTATATTCACTAACAAATACGCTCTCATATCTATTATTACACTCAAACTCATTCTAGAGTACTACTGACTCTATCTCTAATGAGTAATACCCAACAGAACCATGGTTGTCGCTTAACCATAAGCTCTGATACCAAATGTAACGTACGCGATTTTTCGTTGCCGAAAAACCGAATAGTTATGGGTTTTAAAAAGAATTTATGAAAAGAGAAGAGAAGAAGAGAGAAGATAGAAAATAGAGAGAAAAAAAAATAGAAAATTTTAAAATAGAAAGAAAAGAGAAGAGAAAGAAAATAGAGGATAGAACAAAATTTTAAAATAGAACGGAACAGAAAGAAAACAGAACAACATCAGAATCTCACAATTCGCAGCGGAACAACATATAATAATAAATGAATAATCTTTAAATAAAGAACTATATCAGTTATTACATTTCATCATATTACATTATATCACCATCAGAGTGTACAACAACGAACAATGCAGCGGAAAAAGAAATACTATATAAACTAGTAATACGCCATGCCATCCATCTTGCCTCCAGCAACTCCAGAATATCCAGAATATCCTGATAAACCTTAACTCTTAACTGCCCGTGTGAAAATTGGTGGGCACCCAGAGTTTAGGGAGGAAAACAATAAACTCCAAGTCAGTCATGTGACTGGTGTGAGAACTAAAAACAGTTTATTTATCTTTAAAATCAAAATAGAGAGATATTTTTATTTCAATTCGCAATGCTTTTAAAAATGAGACTACCATAAGACCTCCCGCCACACACACAATGCAAACGCAGACTTGGGGAAGATTTCTTCTTATGTTAGTCAAAGATGTTTGATACGTATTTAAAAATCAAATCAATTTTGATATTATTATTAGTGCATAGTGTAGAAGATATTTCGAAAGTAGAATATAAATCTTAGCCAGCATAGGTACCATTATATTATGCCTACTATAGCTACCTCCTGAGGAAGCAGGTTCTACAACTAAAACCGTACAAGTTTCGTATTGTTTCTTTGGATTTCCAACAAATGGTCAGGCCAAGGAACTTCCCATTGCCACATGAGAATGCCTCTGGAAAGACATCCCCGAGAACCAAACCGGAACTCTACCAACACAAGGCCGGGTTACCCCTAACTAGGTAACTACTGACACGAGCACGCCATTCCCAGATCGTAAACGACCTTTCTCACGGGATCCCGAAAACCAACAACCACAAAGTAATAAATTCGTAGTAACCACATAGGTTAAATATCTGGGCTCCATACCATGATACAACCTCTATCCAGAAGGAAATGTACATACCCTAAAGGGTGCTACCCCTCATAACCTTGCTGCTTCTTTCCTGTTTTGACCATTTTCGGGGTGTGAGGTTCGACGAAGTCACGTCCACAAAAACATACTTTATACAAAAGCCATGCTTTGGGTCAACAAATGATCAACACAATGATCACAAGGATAGACGATCAAATAAACGATCCTATCACAATAATCAACACAATGATCATTTCACAGCAACACTTAGCATATCACATTACCAAATTGGGAATATATCGCTGATAACTTCAACTATATAACCTCTGAGCTCGTACGTCTCAGAGAAGGGTGTTAAGCTAAAAGAATAAATTCTCCGCCACCAACAGAAATATATTTGAAAGAAATCGGCTTTACATCTCAACTTGTAATGTCAGACACACAATCCATACAAGTCTGTTCCGGGCTCGAACAGAACCGAAGGCACTTACAAAGAAGTCCTTGCAATCCGAATAAATTTCTAATCACGTTCGGATTTCCCATCACATATGGAGATCTCAATACCAGGGATCAGCCAGTGCAGAGACAATCAACAAGAAACCCTTTCGCTTTCGAAAATATCCGGTCTTCAACACCGATCTTCGAATGCAATTCATAACGACGTATCACATATTCGAAATGGGTTATACGACCCCAAGGTCCTTTCCCGGTTAACCCGAATAGTGAGCGCTTATTTTAAAAAAATAAGTGTGGCATTCAATTTCAAACAAATCACAACAAATACCTATTTAAAGGTAAATATTGATAGTCGGTTATTGAACTATCAATAGATATGCCAACATCACCAGATTCCAAATAATTTTCCAAATTATTTATTTCACAAAAATATCTTTATAAGATATATAGTTTTCACACTTCAAAAATAAATCAACATTTATTTTCAAACAAATCCCCTTTTTATTTATAAATTCTATAATGAATTTATATTCCCAAAATATCCATGAATATACTATTTTTATTATTCATTTCAATTTATCTTCAAAAAGATAAATTCTCGACATATTTACTTTATATTGGAAACCATTTCCATACTTCAAAAATAAATCAATATTTATTTTTAAACCCATTTTCCCAATTCCATTTATAAATTCCATATTGAATCTATACTTCCAAAATATTTATGAATATACGATTGCTATTTTTCATTTTCAATTTATCTTCAAAAAGGTAAATTCTCTAAACTTTCCATTTCACATTGGAAAAACAATTTCCATACTTATTTATTTTATAAGTAATTCATAAATCTTATATTTTCAACCTTAGAAAATATTTCATATACTTTAATCGAAATTAAGTATATATTTCATTCTTTAAGAAAATAATTCTCTTAAACATATTTATTTGGGCCAAAACGAATGTTGCGTAAAACATCGTTACGACAACCCAAATTCACTAGTATAGGGATTCGAAATTAAAATAGATATATAAATCCCAATACTAAACAAAACATTCCTTTTCGGAAATCATTTATTATAACAACAGTGTTATAATCCACTATTTCCTTTTATTTCCCGAAAACATAGATTTCAACAATAAATGTTGAAATCTATGGTTTCAAATCTCAACACCTTCTTAAAACATCTTTAGATTGTTTTAATTCTATTTCAAACATCACTTCCAAAATAATTTCTTTAACTTATTGTTCACTATTCAAAAACGTGAATATTCTTTGTTAATAAATTTCATCATTTCTATTCATTTTATTTTAAAGAATTATTCACTGTCTAAAACATGAATATAACTCTATAAATAAATTACAACAATTTTACTTATCAAAATAAGTCATTTCGAATTTATAAAACAACATTTATAAATTCTATTTCTATTTATTTTTATAACAACTTCCTTTTATAAATTTCCTTTATAAATCTATTCAGTTTCATATCTCAATGATATACTAAAATTTCATATTATAAGTTAAATACTTATAATTTATTTGTTTATAAAATCGTTCCTTTAAACTTCATAATTATAAATCTTATAACTTATAAGATTCAATTATTTATCCAAATTCCATTCCTTTAATAACTTTATGAATTTTATTTTGTTTTCCTTTACAAATTTTATAAACCTACTATTTATAAAATTCTATTTATAACTTCATCGTTATAACCCCATAAATTTCATTCATTTGTGAAATTCATTCACAATTCATTCTAACTCTTATAAAAGCTCGTTTAATAATCCCAGTATATTTTAATTTATAAATATCAATTTATAAATCTTTTTAATATAAAACAATTTATATTACTATTTTAAAACGTCTTTTAACTCCTTTATAATTTATCATTTTAATTTATAAAATAATCAAATTTCATAAATTCTATAGATTTCATTCCTTTATGAAATTCATTTACAAATCATTCTATTACCTATAAAAGTTCGTTTTATAATTCAAGATATTCTAAATTTATAAATATCAACTTATAAATCTTTTAATATAAATCAATTTATATTATTACTTTAAACATCTTTAAATTCTTTTATGATTTCATCATTCTGATTTATAAAATAAAATTTTTATAAATCCTATTTTAAACTTCTTATAATAAATTCAGAATTCCCAGTTCAAACTATTTTACAAAATCACTAATCCCATATTTTCAAAAATCAACTTTTAACTGTATTTCTCAAAAATCATAATTTTTATAATATTAAAATTATAACGTTTATTTATTTAAGATGAATCAATTCAAAAAAATATTTTATAAACGTATATTTTCAAAAATAACTTTAGAAATTAAAATTTGTTATTTTTAAACTTCAAATTTGGATCCGATGATGCAACACATCAATATTCAATCACAACTTTCAAACATCATATATCATCCATGATAACAATCAAATATCACTATATATGAAATCAAATAAATATTTGTGAGGAATCCAGTTGGATCCCTCCAACCTGTTTCCCTGCATCCACAGACATTAGCACAATACCATTCCGTTTCAAGACGGAATATCGCGGTACATGGGATTTTATAAATATATATCCGCTTACTAACGGCGCAATAGGGTCTCATCCGCTAAAAGAAAATGCGGGAAATCAATCAACTGCAATATATACATATGCCAATATATATATATTGCTATATATAATATAATACCAATTCCACTTCGAGGTGGAATATCGCGGTATATGTGTGTAATAAATAACCTCCGCTTACTAACGGCGTATAGGGTCTATTCACATCCAATATATATATAACAATCATCATTCAAGCATTCAATCAACACAGTCAATCAATTTTTAAATCTAACTATTTAAAATTTAAATAAACAATAAAATTCCTTTTGAGTGAGAAGTTCTCACCTTTGCTTTTTATTAGCAATCCATTTCCATCTTGACTCGATTTTTCTTGATTTATACCTTGTATAAATATTATACACAATTTATTAATATTCGAATCAATCGAATAATAAATTTTCATTAGATAATTTTAATTCATCGGTGATTTCATTTTTAATAGTTAAATTACTGATAGTTTTATTTAAATCAGTTTCTCGTTTAATAAATTTATTTAAACTAATTTTGTCCTTTTAAAATAATTTTAACTAGAGATTTCCAATTAAACTGAATTTCCTTTTTATAAATTTTAAATCAACTAATCTTTCCTTAAATAAAATTATTTTCTTTGTTTAATAAATTTATTTTAACTACAGGTTACAATTTTTAAAATTTAATCCCTTCTTAATAAATTGTGTCAAACAATTTCTTTTTAATACTTTGCTTTAACAAAAAATTAAATTCAAACTATTCTTTATAAATTCAAATTTTGTCAAACAAATTTAATTTCTATTTAAATAAATTTTATTAACTAACTATTTAATTTCCTTCTATAATAAATTAACCAAATATAATTTATTTATCTTAAGATTTCAAAAACAAATTTTACCTAGAAATCCCATAAATTTAAACTTTATTTTCTGTACAGATATAAATATTTGTTCAATAAAATTATTAAAAATTTAAAGATTATTGAACGTCACTTATATATATTTTCACTGCACTGCATATATATAAAAATTCGATAAATAAAATTATACCTTACTGCCAAAATCGTTATCGATTCCATCTACGGCGAACACAAAGCCATTGCGATGTCGACCCCCACTGCCTCGATCGAACCCAGAAATCGACTGCCGCTTCCATCTCCTCTCGCGCGCGCACGCGAGCTACCCAACGACGCCGCCATCTCTTCGAGTCGCGCGCCGCCCTCTCCACGCGGTCCACGCGCGCGCGTGCTCGTCTCCACGCAGCCCCATGCTCGAACCCCTATTGCTACTGCCCTCGACTTGAAGCTGCCAATCGCCGCCTCATGCTTCTCGCATGCCGCCGTTGCCCCTATCGTGCTCGAGAACCAAATCGCGATGCTGCGCAAATCCCATACGCGCGCGCGATTCAATCTAGGGCTTCGGCCTTTTTTTTTTTTTATATTTTGTTTCATACTGCGTTCGAAATGAAGATTGGGGGAAATGAAGGAAACGAATGAAGGAAGGGGGCGCGATTTTGTTTTAGCAGCTATTCACTATTTTATTTTAATTTACAGAGAAGCGGCCATTGATTTTTTTTCATTTTGAACGAAGATTTCTTTGATTTTGAAACTGAAGGGGCTTTGGTGTTTTAAAAGAAAGTGGGAGGCATGGGTTACACGATTTCTTTAGCGTGATTTCAGGCTGAAATTTAGGACGAACGTGGTGTGCGTTGACTAAGTTTAAATTTAAATTTAAATTTAAACCGTTGAAAATTTCGACGCGTTTATGTGTCGTGTGCTCACATATTAACTCCGAAAAATACGAAATTTGAAATCCGGCAATAATTAAATATTACGGACCCAATGGAACTGGTTTCGTCGAATTCCGAGACTGTGCCTCGGACGGCTATTTTAAATATCGATTCAAACGATATAAATTCAAAACTGAAAAATTCACTTCCAAATTCAATTCTGAAGCTTCTAAAATCTTCAATATTATCAATATGAATTTTACAAGCCCTTGAAATATTTTTAATCGGCTTAAAATTGAAGATTCAAATTTTTATTCAACTTTCAATAGATTAAATTCTATAATTTAATCGCTAAATTCATTCTGATAATTTGAAATTCAATTCAAACCATCATTCAAATATTTAAAATTAATTAAATATTCTCAAATTAAATTATTAAAAATTCTGGGTCGTTACAATCTTCCCTCCTTAAAAGAATTTCGTCCCGAAATTACAAGTTAAGAAGAATGCCCTTATCCCGTCTATCATTTTTTTCACAATCCAAATTGTTTTATCAACTTTCTAGCCTAAATCTTTTTACTAGAGATTCACTATCATTTCAACTAACTTTCCAACTTCAAATATAAGTTTCAAACAATATTGTTTTACTAACCATTCAAGTTTAAATTCAAATTCAAATTTCAAACTTTCAAATTTTTCTCAAAATTTTTCTAGCACCCTAAATTTTCGAAAAATTTCGCCAGCGTCTCCTTTGCGCGGCTAGCTCGGTACGACTACAAAATGGCACCACGGCCCCTCAGAATCAAAAAGAAAAGAGAAAAGCCAAGTGGCTAGAGAAGAAAGTCATCAAATTTCATACTGAAATTTCATACGTACCTTTTTGTCGAGCAATTCAATTTTATCTTTGAAATCAAAATCTCAATTCCATTTCTTTTTATATACCTGTATAACCTGCTAGTAGTAGCATCCAAATCCAAATACAATATTCAAACCAATTTGCCAATTCTATTGCAAAATTTCGATATATGTTTCTTATATATTTTAACTTCACTATTGAAGTTACATATTCAATTCTTATTCAATTTTACATTTCAATTCAATTTCATTCACTATTTTAATTCCATTTGAATTCAATTCACAATTTGAAATTTCATTCGAATTTAATTCTCAATTCTAAATATTGAATTCTAACTATTAACTTTCATTTAGTAATTCATATTACTACCTTAAATTAGTTTCATTCACTAATTCATTTAAATTTTCAATTCATTCACTTTCATTTGAATTTATTTCACAAATGAATAAATTATCAAGTTAATTTTCTTGAATTCAATCCATTTTATTTAATTTTATATACTAATGATAATAATTTAATATTATCACTTCCTAACAATCATGCAACCATATACTATAATAATTCATAGAAAATCATTTCTTTTCTATACAAAATAGTTTTGGGCAAAATTATCTTATTTACCCGATTCAAAAACAATTTTATATTCACTAACAAATACGCTCTCATATCTATTATTACACTCAAACTCATTCTAGAGTACTACTGACTCTATCTCTAATGAGTAATACCCAACAGAACCATGGTTGTCGCTTAACCATAAGCTCTGATACCAAATGTAACGTACGCGATTTTTCGTTGCCGAAAAACCGAATAGTTATGGGTTTTAAAAAGAATTTATGAAAAGAGAAGAGAAGAAGAGAGAAGATAGAAAATAGAGAGAAAAGAAAAATAGAAAATTTTAAAATAGAAAGAAAAGAGAAGAGAAAGAAAATAGAGGATAGAACAAAATTTTAAAATAGAACGGAACAGAAAGAAAACAGAACAACATCAGAATCTCACAATTCGCAGCGGAACAACATATAATAATAAATGAATAATCTTTAAATAAAGAACTATATCAGTTATTACATTTCATCATATTACATTATATCACCATCAGAGTGTACAACAACGAACAATGCAGCGGAAAAAGAAATACTATATAAACTAGTAATACGCCATGCCATCCATCTTGCCTCCAGCAACTCCAGAATATCCAGAATATCCTGATAAACCTTAACTCTTAACTGTCCGTGTGAAAATTGGTGGGCACCCAGAGTTTAGGGAGGAAAACAATAAACTCCAAGTCAGTCATGTGACTGGTGTGAGAACTAAAAACAGTTTATTTATCTTTAAAATCAAAATAGAGAGATATTTTTATTTCAATTCGCAATGCTTTTAAAAATGAGACTACCATAAGACCTCCCGCCACACACACAATGCAAACGCAGACTTGGGGAAGATTTCTTCTTATGTTAGTCAAAGATGTTTGATACGTATTTAAAAATCAAATCAATTTTGATATTATTATTAGTGCATAGTGTAGAAGATATTTCGAAAGTAGAATATAAATCTTAGCCAGCATAGGTACCATTATATTATGCCTACTATAGCTACCTCCTGAGGAAGCAGGTTCTACAACTAAAACCGTACAAGTTTCGTATTGTTTCTTTGGATTTCCAACAAATGGTCAGGCCAAGGAACTTCCCATTGCCACATGAGAATGCCTCTGGAAAGACATCCCCGAGAACCAAACCGGAACTCTACCAACACAAGGCCGGGTTACCCCTAACTGGGTAACTACTGACACGAGCACGCCATTCCCCGATCGTAAACGACCTTTCTCACGGGATCCCGAAAACCAACAACCACAAAGTAATAAATTCGTAGTAACCACATAGGTTAAATATCTGGGCTCCATACCATGATACAACCTCTATCCAGAAGGAAATGTACATACCCTAAAGGGTGCTACCTCTCATAACCTTGCTGCTTCTTTCCTGTTTTGAACATTTCCGGGGTGTGAGGTTCGACGAAGTCACGTCCACAAAAACATACTTTATACAAAAGCCATGCTTTGGGTCAACAAATGATCAACACAATGATCACAAGGATAGACGATCAAATAAACGATCCTATCACAATAATCAACACAATGATCATTTCACAGCAACACTCAGCATATCACATTACCAAATTGGGAATATATCGCTGATAACTTCAACTATATAACCTCTGAGCTCGTACGTCTCAGAGAAGGGTGTTAAGCTAAAAGAATAAATTCTCCGCCACCAACAGAAATATATTTGAAAGAAATCGGCTTTACATCTCAACTTGTAATGTCAGACACACAATCCATACAAGTCTGTTCCGGGCTCGAACAGAACCGAAGGCACTTACAAAGAAGTCCTTGCAATCCGAATAAATTTCTAATCACGTTCGGATTTCCCATCACATATGGAGATCTCAATACCAGGGATCAGCCAGTGCAGAGACAATCAACAAGAAACCCTTTCGCTTTCGAAAATATCCGGTCTTCAACACCGATCTTCGAATGCAATTCATAACGACGTATCACATATTCGGAATGGGTTATACGACCCCAAGGTCCTTTCCCGGTTAACCCGAATAGTGAGCGCTTATTTTAAAAAAATAAGTGTGGCATTCAATTTCAAACAAATCACAACAAATACCTATTTAAAGGTAAATATTGATTGTCGGTTATTGAACTATCAATAGATATGCCAACATCACCAGATTCCAAATAATTTTCCAAATTATTTATTTCACAAAAATATCTTTATAAGATATATAGTTTTCACACTTCAAAAATAAATCAACATTTATTTTCAAACAAATCCCCTTTTTATTTATAAATTCTATAATGAATTTATATTCCCAAAATATCCATGAATATACTATTTTAATTATTCATTTCAATTTATCTTCAAAAAGATAAATTCTCAACATATTTACTTTATATTGGAAACCATTTCCATACTTCAAAAATAAATCAATATTTATTTTTAAACCCATTTTCCCAATTCCATTTATAAATTCCATATTGAATCTATACTTCCAAAATATTTATGAATATACGATTGCTATTTTTCATTTTCAATTTATCTTCAAAAAGGTAAATTCTCTAAACTTTCCATTTCACATTGGAAAAACAATTTCCATACTTATTTATTTTATAAGTAATTCATAAATATTATATTTTCAACCTTAGAAAATATTTCATATACTTTAATCGAAATTAAGTATATATTTCATTCTTTAAGAAAATCATTCTCTTAAACATATTTATTTGGGCCAAAACGAATGTTGCGTAAAACATCGTTACGACAACCCAAATTCACTAGTATAGGGATTCGAAATTAAAATAGATATATAAATCCCAATACTATACAAAACATTCCTTTTCGGAAATCATTTATTATAACAACAGTGTTATAATCCACTATTTCCTTTTATTTCCCGAAAACATTTATTTCAACAATAAATGTTGAAATCTATGGTTTCAAATCTCAACACCTTCTTAAAAAATCTTTAGATTGTTTTAATTCTATTTCAAACATCACTTCCAAAATAATTTCTTTAACTTATTGTTCACTATTCAAAAACGTGAATATTCTTTGTTAATAAATTTCATCATTTCTATTCATTTTATTTTAAAGAATTATTCACTGTCTAAAACATGAATATAACTCTATAAATAAATTACAACAATTTTACTTATCAAAATAAGTCATTTCGAATTTATAAAACAACGTTTATAAATTCTATTTCTATTTATTTTTATAACAACTTCCTTTTATAAATTTCCTTTATAAATCTATTCAGTTTCATATCTCAATGATATACTAAAATTTCATATTATAAGTTAAATACTTATAATTTATTTGTTTATAAAATCGTTCCTTTAAACTTCATAATTATAAATCTTATAACTTATAAGATTCAATTATTTATCCAAATTCCATTCCTTTAATAACTTTATGAATTTTATTTTGTTTTCCTTTACAAATTTTATAAACCTACTATTTATAAAATTCTATTTATAACTTCATCGTTATAACCCCATAAATTTCATTCATTTGTGAAATTCATTCACAATTCATTCTAACTCTTATAAAAGCTCGTTTAATAATCCCAGTATATTTTAATTTATAAATATCAATTTATAAATCTTTTTAATATAAAACAATTTATATTACTATTTTAAAACGTCTTTTAACTCCTTTATAATTTATCATTTTAATTTATGAAATAATCAAATTTCATAAATTCTATAGATTTCATTCCTTTATGAAATTCATTTACAAATCATTCTATTACCTATAAAAGTTCGTTTTATAATTCAAGATATTCTAAATTTATAAATATCAACTTATAAATCTTTTAATATAAATCAATTTATATTATTACTTTAAACATCTTTAAATTCTTTTATGATTTCATCATTCTGATTTATAAAATAAAATTTTTATAAATCCTATTTTAAACTTCTTATAATAAATTCAGAATTCCCAGTTCAAACTATTTTACAAAATCACTAATCCCATATTTTCAAAAATCAACTTTTAACTGTATTTCTCAAAAATCATAATTTTTATAATATTAAAATTATAACGTTTATTTATTTAAGATGAATCAATTCAAAAAAATATTTTATAAACGTATATTTTCAAAAATAACTTTAGAAATTAAAATTTGTTATTTTTAAACTTCAAATTTGGATCCGATGATGCAACACATCAATATTCAATCACAACTTTCAAACATCATATATCATCCATGATAACAATCAAATATCACTATATATGAAATCAAATAAATATTTGTGAGGAATCCAGTTGGATCCCTCCAACCTGTTTCCCTGCATCCACAGACATTAGCACAATACCATTCCGTTTCAAGACGGAATATCGCGGTACATGGGATTTTATAAATATATATCCGCTTACTAACGGCGCAATAGGGTCTCATCCGCTAAAAGAAAATGCGGGAAATCAATCAACTGCAATATATACATATGCCAATATATATATATTGCTATATATAATATAATACCAATTCCACTTCGAGGTGGAATATCGCGGTATATGTGTGTAATAAATAACCTCCGCTTACTAACGGCGTATAGGGTCTATTCACATCCAATATATATATAACAATCATCATTCAAGCATTCAATCAACACAGTCAATCAATTTTTAAATCTAACTATTTAAAATTTAAATAAACAATAAAATTCCTTTTGAGTGAGAAGTTCTCACCTTTGCTTTTTATTAGCAATCCATTTCCATCTTTACTCGATTTTTCTTGATTTATACCTTGTATAAATATTATACACAATTTATTAATATTCGAATCAATCGAATAATAAATTTTCATTAGATAATTTTAATTCATCGGTGATTTCATTTTTAATAGTTAAATTACTGATAGTTTTATTTAAATCAGTTTCTCGTTTAATAAATTTATTTAAACTAATTTTGTCCTTTTAAAATAATTTAACTAGAGATTTCCAATTGAACTGAATTTCCTTTTTATAAATTTTAAATCAACTAATCTTTCCTTAAATAAAATTATTTTCTTTGTTTAATAAATTTATTTTAACTACAGGTTACAATTTTTAAAATTTAATCCCTTCTTAATAAATTGTGTCAAACAATTTCTTTTTAATACTTTGCTTTAACAAAAAATTAAATTCAAACTATTCTTTATAAATTCAAATTTTGTCAAACAAATTTAATTTCTATTTAAATAAATTTTATTAACTAACTATTTAATTTCCTTCTATAATAAATTAACCAAATATAATTTATTTATCTTAAGATTTCAAAAACAAATTTTACCTAGAAATCCCACAAATTTAAACTTTATTTTCTGTACAGATATAAATATTTGTTCAATAAAATTATTAAAAATTTAAAGATTATTGAACGTCACTTATATATATTTTCACTGCACTGCATATATATAAAAATTCGATAAATAAAATTATACCTTACTGCCAAAATCGTTATCGATTCCATCTACGGCGAACACAAAGCCATTGCGATGTCGACCCCCGCTGCCTCGATCGAACCCAGAAATCGACTGCCGCTTCCATCTCCTCTCGCGCGCGCACGCGAGCTACCCAACGACGCCGCCATCTCTTCGAGTCGCGCGCCGCCCTCTCCACGCGGTCCACGCGCGCGCGTGCTCGTCTCCACGCAGCCCCATGCTCGAACCCCTATTGCTACTGCCCTCGACTTGAAGCTGCCAATCGCCGCCTCATGCTTCTCGCGCGCCGCCGTTGCCCCTATCGTGCTCGAGAACCAAATCGCGACGCTGCGCAAATCCCATACGCGCGCGCGTGATTCAATCTAGGGCTTCGGCCTTTCTTTTTTTTTCTTTTTTTTTGTTTCATACTGCGTTCGAAATGAAGATTGGGGGAAATGAAGGAAACGAACGAAGGAAGGGGGCGCGATTTTGTTTTAGCAGCTATTCACTATTTTATTTTAATTTACAGAGAAGCGGCCATTGATTTTTTTTCATTTTGAACGAAGATTTCTTTGATTTTGAAACTGAAGGGGCTTCGGTGTTTTAAAAGAAAGTGGGAGGCATGGGTTACACGATTTCTTTAGCGTGATTTTAGGCTGAAATTTAGGACGAACGTGGTGTGCGTTGACTAAGTTTAAATTTAAATTTAAATTTAAACCGTTGAAAATTTCGACGCGTTTATGTGTCGTGTGCTCACATATTAACTCCGAAAAATACGAAATTTGAAATCCGGCAATAATCAAATATTACGGACCCAATGGAACTGGTTTCGTCGAATTCCGAGACTGTGCCTCGGACGGCTATTTTAAATATCGATTCAAACGATATAAATTCAAAACTGAAAAATTCACTTCCAAATTCAATTCTGAAGCTTCTAAAATCTTCAATATTATCAATATGAATTTTACAAGCCCTTGAAATATTTTTAATCGGCTTAAAATTGAAGATTCAAATTTTTATTCAACTTTCAATAGATTAAATTCTATAATTTAATCGCTAAATTCATTCTGATAATTTGAAATTCAATTCAAACCATCATTCAAATATTTAAAATTAATTAAATATTCTCAAATTAAATTATTAAAAATTCTGGGTCGTTACAGAGAACCTAGGAATGCTGATTCATGAAGAACAGTAAGTTGGAACTAGTAGGATAGTAAGACAAGCATGGTTGATAATGAGTATTCTTGATTCTGGAAGAACTTGGGAAAAGCATCTTGCTTTAGTGGAATTCATATAATAGTAGTTTTCAAGCTAGCATTAGAATGACACCTTTTGAAGCTCTTTTTGGGAAGGCCGTGTAAGACGTCTTCATGTTGGTTGGAGTTTATGGAAAGGTTGTTTCTTGGTTCCGACATGATTAGAGAGATTTCGGAGATGATAAATTTGATTAGGAGAAAATTCGTATCTCATATCCATTTCTCTCTGATAATAGGTTTTAGAATTTCCTTTTTTCCTTCTTTACTTTTGAATAGCTTCTTTCCTTTATTATCCTTTGGGAGGGTAGAACTTAGGATTTGACCTATGGATGGAAAGATTTGATGCAAACATGTTAATAGAACATGTTATGAATGATGTATGCTAGTGGTTGCAAGTATTTGCTAGTGGATGCAAATGGATGCATATATGTACACAAAGCACTATTATTCCTTAGGGATCGGCCTAACTAGGACATTAGAACATATGCATATGGATGTGTGCGTATTTTTATTTTATTTGATGGTTGCTATAAGTGGATGTTTATCACATGATTGTTGCATTTGGATGATGTTTGTAGCACACATATAGAATTATCAATAACATTAGGAAATTTTTACATTCATATTTGGATTTATGGCACAGACATGATTGCATAAATGGAGGTCAACTGAATCAGTGGACCACCTAATCTTTTGCATTAGTTAGGAACATTTACACTACACTAATTGCATAAGTATCATAAATTGCATTAGAAAAACTTAAGGACAATGGATGAACAGTTGATGATTGAGTAGTTGGTTGTATAATTGGATGAAAACATTTAGTACATTCTTTTAAACTTGGAGATTTCAGGGATGAAATCCCTTAAGGAGGGGAGAACGTAACAACCCAAAATTTAACCCATAATAATTAATTTTTTAATTAACTAAATGGTAAAATAACTTTGTGAAACAATCAGAATTGAACTACGGGAGTTACATCATTGTGACCGTGGTAATTTTCTGGTCAACTTCCATGTATAGAATGCCAGAATCCAAGTCAATATGAAGAAGTTACGCACGAAACAAGAAATTGAAAATAATAATAACGGGCTAAGTCGACTAGGAGGTCGACCTAACCATCACCTAGGTCGAATGGCCGGTCGACCTAGGGGGTGAAGGTCGACCTGACGGTCGACCTGCCCAATGTATGAAGCGAAGAAGATTTCTTCTTCGTGCTATACGATTTTAACGCATCATTTGCACTCTTTTATTCAATCCGGTCCTTCCGTTTCTACATCTGATGGCCCCTATTCAGCCTATGATGTGATTGCATCCTATTCAATCTCCAAATACAATGGTCCGAGATGCACTTCTACCCCTATAACATAGACCCCTAGATCTAGCACTTTTTCTCATTTTAGATTTTCTCCGTGTCACGACCCAGGATTTAGAACAATTAAAAAATGAAATATTTAATTAATTTTAAATATTTGAATGATGGTTTGAACTGAATTCCAAATTTTTATAATAAATTGGCGATAAAATTCTAAATTTTAATCTATTGAAAGTGAATAAAAATTTGAATCTTCAGTTTAAGCTGATTAAAAATATTTCAAAGGCTTGTAAAATTTATATTGATAATACTGAAGATAATAGAAGCTTCAGATTTGAAATTAATAGTGAATTGTTCAGTTTTGGATTTATATCGTTTAAATCGATATTTAAAAATAGTCATTTTTCATACAGTCTCGGATTTCGACGAAACCAGTTCCATTGGGTCCGTAATATTGAATTATTACCGGATTTCAAATTTCGTATTTTTCGGAGTTGATATGTGAGCACACGACGTATAAACGCATTGGAATTGAAATCAAATTCAATTTGAATTTAAATATATGTAATTTGTCAAGCTCATTTCAAATCATAGCCGACCTACCTTCCTCAAGCAGTCCTACTCCCTGAAGCTACCCTGTCCCTTTCGTTTTCATTTATCACAGGAGCCAAAGCTTTTCGTTCAAAGGAAAAAAAAATCAAAACGCAGAGGGAAAATCTCAAAGAATAATGGCCGAAGCCCAGAAATCAACAGAGAAAAAAAAGGGGGCTAAATTAATCGCGTCTCTCTCTCCTTCTCTTTTCAAATCAAATGAAAATTTTCTTTCAAAATCAAAACGAAACAAAATGGCCGCCTTCGTTTCTTCCTTTTCCATTCTCAAATCGAAACTCGCGGCATCAAACGCAATATCGAACTCGCGTTCGATCTGAGGGTCGCGAGAATCATCGAGGTGCGACATACATGCGATCGAGTCGGGCTTGAGACTGAGGGGAGGTCGGCCTTGGAAGCAGCGAATTGGGAATGGGTGGTCGTAGCTCGTGTAGACGCGAGGTGGGAAGGCAGGAGAAGAAGATCGAAGTCACGAGTGCTCGGCTAGAGTTTCATTCTTTAGGAGGCGCGAGCGCACGATGGTCACCGACAAAGTTGAAGCTAGGGTTTGGTTCGAGCTCGACTGTAAGTATGTTTTCGCAGTTGTATTCAATAATATTTTCAAGAAAAAAAAACAGAGAGAAATATTTATGCAAGTATTTGATATTTGATTGTAGCAGTAGAGGAAGAAAAAAAAATATAGGTTAGAAAAATAAAAATAAAATAAAATGTTACTGTAATAATTTTTAGAAGTATTTAAAGTAAATGAAATAATGACAGTAAGATATAAAATAGTTTGCTTTTAAATGTTTAATTAGTTATATTCATAACAGTAAGGTAATTAAATTTCATTTTAGTTAGATAAGTTTAAAACTTTTTAAATTCAATTCAGTTTAGATATTAATTTAAATTATAAAAGGAAGATGAGTTTTGAATTTAATTTTTTAGAAAGGGAATTGTTTAAAATTAAAAGCATTAGTTTAAATGTAAAATATTTTGTAAAATAAGATTTACTTAATTATTTTTGTATATAAAAAAAGAAATTTAGTTTTAATTGAACTTTTGTTAATTTAATTATCAAAAGAAAATATTATTTATTATTGGAAAAATGGGTAATTAAGGACTAAAAGATTTTGTATTAAAAATAGGAGATTTGTTTAAAAAAAATCGAAATTGTTAGTTAAACAAATTTATTCAAAGAAATTGATTTAAAATAAGGATATTAATTTAAAGCAAATTTTTTAGTTAAATCGATTATTAAAGACGAAATTGGTTTAAAAGAAACTATTAGATAATAAAAGAAAAATTATTAATAAATGAAGAATTGAATTGTTCGTTCAATTTAAATAATAAATCTTGAATTGTTTGTACTAGGTTGAAAATCGAGTCAAGATGAAATGGACTGCAAAATAAAAGCTAAGGTGAGAACTTCTCACTCAAAAGGGTTTGTTAAATTTTAAATAGTTATATTTAAAATTTGTTGATTGATTGTTTGCTTGATTGTGATAGTAGATATAGTAGGATATACTATATATAGCAATATATATATATTGGCATATGTATATATTGCAGTTGATTGATTTCCCGCCTCGTATAGCGGATAAGACCCGATTGCGCCGCCTATTAAGCGGATAATATTTTATAAAATCCCATATACCACGATATCCCGTCTTGAAACGGGATTGGTATTGTGCTAACGTCTGTGGTTGCAGGGAAACAGGTTGGAGGGATCCAACTGGATTCCTCACAAATATTTATTTGTTTATAAATATTGTGATGATTGTTGACTATCATATCGATATATGATGTTGTTCACGTGATTGACTGTTGGATGCTGTTGCATCATCGGATTCATTTTTTTAAAGTTAAAAATAACGATTTTTATTTTTAAAAAGGATTTTAAAGTGATTCTTCCAAAGTATATGTTTTATTTAATTTTTGAATTGATTCACTTTAAAATAAATAAACATATAAGTTTTTATGTTATAAAAATTAATACTTTTATAAAATATAACCCAAAAGGAAAATTTTAAAATAAATAGATTTATAAAATAGTTAAATTTGGGTTTTGAATAATTATCATAAATAGTTATATGAGAGATTTTATAAATTGATATTTATAAATTAAATTTATTGGAATTATGAAACGAGTCTATTAAGTGTTGAGTTGATGTATAAAATGAATTTCATTAAAATTTATAGATTTATAAGTTGTGAAAGTTATCAAATGAATAGATGTTGGAAATAAAAGTTTTATAGGAAATTAACTTATAAACTGGCTTTTGGGCATTTAAATAGATACTGATAGAAACAGTTAATAAAAGAAATTTTTATAAGTTGAAATTGAAAGAAAATATATAAAGAAATCTTATAAGTAATAAGATTTAAAAATTTGTGAAGTTCAAAGGAACGATTTGGTAAATAAATAATATTATAAGTATTCAACTTATAATATAGATTTTGGTTTATAATTGGGTTATATAAATTGAATTGGATTTAATAAAAGAGATTAGTAAATTGAAGTTTATAAATAGAGATGGAATTTATAAACATTGTTATAAATTCGGAAATAAATGGAATTTGATAAATTGAATATAGAATTTGTTAAAGGAGTTACATTCACTATTTTGAACGGTGAATATATTATTAAAGAAAATGGATACATTTTGGGGAAGGAATTTTTTTTAAATGGAATTTAAAAACGATTAAAGGTGTTTTAAAATGCATTAAGTATCTAATACATAGATTTCAACATTTATTGTGGAAATAGACGTTTTCGAGAAATAGAAGGAAATGATGGACTATAACACTGTTATTATAGTAAATGATTTCCGAAAGGAAATGTTTTGTATAGTATTGGGATTTATATATCTATTTTAAATTTCGAATCCCTATACTAGTGATTTTGGGTTGTCGTAACGATGTTTTACGCAACATTCGTTTTGACCCAAATAAATGTGAATAAAAGAATGATTTCCTTAGAGAATGAAATATATACTTAACTATAGTTTAAGTATATTAAATATTTTCAAATTGTTGAAAATAAATAAGATTTATGAAATACTTATTATTAAATATAAGTATGGAGATGCTTTTCCAATATGAAACGAGACGTTTTTGAGAATTTATCCTTTTGAAGATAAATTGGAATTGAATAATTGAAACCTATTGAAACTATAGATCAATAGAGATTTTGAAGATATAAATTAACTATGGAATTTATAAATGAAAAAGGAAATTGGTTTTTAAAATAAATGTTGTTTATTTTTGAAGTGTGGAAAATTATATATATTTTGTAAAGATATTTTTGTAGAAATAAAAAATTTGGAAAATTATTTGGAATCTGATGATGTGGCACATCTTTATTGATAGTTAAATAACCGACTATCAATATTTACCTTTAAATGGGTATTTGTTGTGATTGCTTGAATTGGATGCCACACTTATTTTTAAAATAAGCGCTCACTATTCGGGTTAACCGGGAAAGGACCATGGGTCGTATAACCCACTCCGAATATGTGATACGTCGTTATGAATTGCATTTGAAGACCGGTGTTGAAGACCGGATATTTGTGAAAACGGATGGATTACCGTCGAGTTACTCTGCATCGACTGATCTCCGATATAGAGGTTTTATCACCCTTAGTGACGGGATGTCCGGACGTGATTAGTGAATATCCGGATTGCAAGGGCTTCTTTGGAAGTGCCTTCGGTTCTGTTCGATCCCGGAACAGACTTGTATGGATTGTATGTCTGACGTTACAATTTGAGATGTAAAGCTGGTTTCTATCAAATATATTTTTGTTGGTGGCGGAGAATTTATTCTCTTAGCTTAACACCCTTCTCTGAGACGTACGAGCTTAGAGGTTATATAGTTGATGGTTACTAGTGATACATTCCCGAATTGGTAATGTGGCATACTGAGTGATGCTGTGAAATGATCATTGGTTGATCATTTGTGATAGGATCATTTGTTTGATTGTCTATCTTGATGATCATTGCTTTGATCATTTGTTGACCCAAAGCAGCTTTTGTATAAAGCGTGGCTTTGTGGACGAGACTTCATCGAGCCTCACACCTCGGAAATGGTCAAAACAGGAAAGATGCAGCAAGGTTATTAGGGGGTAGCGCCCCTTTAGTGTATGTCATTCCTTCTGGATAGAGGTGGTATCATGGTATGGAGCCCAGATACTTAACCTATGTGGCTACTGCAAATTTATTACTTTGTGGTTGTTGGAAATCGGGGATCCTCGGATATAGATCGGTTACGATCGGGAATGACATATTCGTGTCAGTTGTTACCCAGTTAGGGGTAACCCGGCCTTGTGTTGGCAGAGATCCGGTTAGGTTCTCGGGACGTCATTCCAGAGGCGTTGCCATGTGGCAATGGGAAGTTCCTTGGCCGGACCATTTGTTGGAAATCCAAAGAAACAATACGAGCCTTGTACGGTTTTAGTTGTATTAACTGCTATGGAATGTGGCGGTAACCTGCTATTGAACATAGTAGCCATAGTAGGCATAAGTGCGGAATGCCTATGCTGGCTAAGATTTATATTCAACTTTCGAAATTGTTTTCTACACTATGCACTAATAATAATATCAAAAATGATTTGATTTTGCGTAGTAAGCATCTTTGACTATCATAAGGAGAAACCTCCTCCAAGTCTGCGTTTGCATTGTGTGTGTGGCGGGAGACCTTATGGTAGTCTCATTTTCTAAAAAGCATTGCGAATTTATTTAAAAATTATCCTATTCTTTGTTTTAAAGATAAATAACTGTTTTAGTTCTCACACCAGTCACATGACTGACCTGGAGTTTATTGTTCCCTTCCTAAACTCTGGGTGCCCACCAATTTCCACACGGGCAGTCTAGAGTTAGGTTATCAGGTCATTCTGGATTCAGGTTTTGCTACAGATATCTGGAGGCGAGCGGGATGGCGTAGTATATTATCTATTGTATATAGTATTTCTTTTCCGCTGTTTGTTGTTGTAAACTCTGATAATGAATGTAATACGATGTGATGTAATATATAAAATATTCAGTTCTTTTGTTTTAAATGAATATTCATTTATCTATTATATGTTGTTCCGCTGCGGATTGTGAGATTCTGATATTGTTCTGTTGTTGTTTTCTGTTCTATTTTCTTACTTCTCTCTTCTTCTCTCTCCTTCTACCTCTTTCTTCTTCTTAAAAACCATAAAGGTTCGGTTTTTTCGGCAACGAAAAATCGCGATCTTTACAAGTGGTATCAGAGCATATGGTTAAGCGACAACTATGGCTCTGTTGGGTATTACTCATTAGAGATAGAGTCAGCAGTACTCTAGAATGAGTTTGAGTGTAATAATTGATATGAGCGAGTATTTGTTAGTGAATATAAATTGTTTTATATTGTGTTGACTTATCGGTTGATTGTTTATAGATTCTGGTCGGTGCAGTCTAGCTAACTGTGTTGATAGGGATTTCTACACTCTTAAACAAGATAAACTGACACGGTATTATTTTTAAAATAGGGTAAATGAAATAATTTTTCCCAAAACTATTTTTATATATAAAAGAAATGATTTCTGTAAATTATTATAGTATATGGTTGCATGGTTGTTAGGTAGTAATAATATTAAGCTATTACTATTGAAATTGAATAAGAATTGAAATCAATGTTATATGAAAAAAAATTGAGATAAAGATAAGAAAATAAAATCCATATACAAATGAAATTTGAGAATGTAAATTATAAATGTGATTTGTAATTGGAAATAGAATTCCAGGGAAGTTTTTGGAAATGTTTTTGGAAAAGTTTGGAAAGTTTAAATTCCTTTTTGATTTGAAAATGATTTTCAAAGGTTTTTGGAAAATTGTTTTGAAGGAATGAAAAGCTCTAAACTCTTTTGGTCGCTGGAAAATAATTCCGATGGTGATCGCGACATCATTGGTGTTCATTTTCGGGTTTCCAAAAAGAGGAATTGCTGCCAAATTGTTTTAAATGGAAGTTGTTTGGAAAATTTGGGTTTGGTTTTGAAATTCAAAGGATGATTTGAATTGTTTTCAAAAATGGTTTTGAAAGGTTGAAAAGACTCTGGAATGCTATATAAAAAGATTTATGGAATATTATTAAGTTAAAATAAATTTGGAGTAATTAAAATGAATTGTAATTGAATTTGATTTAAGCAAAGCGAAGTATTGAAATGAAAATTAGTAAGCTAAACTAATTGAAGGAATGAAAGTAAATATGATTTGTAAATGAATTGAATTCAAATGAAATTGAATTGAAATTGAAACGAATGAAAATGAATGTATAACTTCAATAGTGAAGTAAAAATGTATAAGAAGCATATATTGAATATTTTGTAAAGGAAATGTGCAAAATGGTTTGAATGTTGGAATTGGATACTACTACTAGCAGGTTATACAGGTATATTGAAAGAAATGGGAATAGGATTTTGATTTCAAAGATAAAATTGAATTGCTCGACAAAAAGGTACGTATTTCAATTTCAGTATGAGATTTGGTGATTTTCTTCTCCAGTCACTTGGCTTTCTCTTTTCTTTTTGATTCTGAGGGGCCGTGGTGCCATTTTGTAGTCGTACCGATCGAGCCGCGCAAAGGAGACGCTGGCGAAATTTTTCGAAAATTTAGAGTGTTAGAAAATTTTTGAGAAAATTTTGAAAGTTTAAAACTTGAATTTGAATTTAAATTTGAATTGTTAAGTAGAACAATGTTGTTGAAACTTATAATTGAAATTGGAATGAAAATGAATCTTTAATAAAAAGATTTAGGTTAGTAAGTTGATAAAACTATTTGAATTGTGAAAAAAAGTAAACGAGTTAAGGACCATTCTTCCTAACTTGTAATTTCGGGATGAAATTCTTTTAAGGGGGGAAGATTGTAATGACCCAGGATTTTGAACAATTAAAAAATGAAATATTTAATTAATTTTAAATATTTGAATGATGGTTTGAACTGAATTCCAAATTTTCATAATAATTGGCGATAAAATTCTAAATTTTAATCTATTGAAAGTGAATAAAAATTTGAATCTTCAGTTTAAGCTGATTAAAAATATTTCAAAGGCTTGTAAAATTTATATTGATAATACTGAAGATAATAGAAGCTTCAGATTTGAAATTAATAGTGAATTGTTCAGTTTTGGATTTATATCGTTTAAATCGATATTTAAAAATAGTCATTTTTCATACAGTCTCGGATTTCGACGAAACCAGTTCCATTGGGTCCGTAATATTGAATTATTACCGGATTTCAAATTTCGTATTTTTCGGAGTTGATATGTGAGCACACGACGTATAAACGCATTGGAATTGAAATCAAATTCAATTTGAATTTAAACATATGTAATTTGTCAAGCTCATTTCAAATCATAGCCGACCTACCTTCCTCAAGCAGTCCTACTCCCTGAAGCTACCCTGTCCCTTTCGTTTTCATTTATCACAGGAGCCAAAGCTTTTCGTTCAAAGGAAAAAAAAAATCAAAACGCAGAGGGAAAATCTCAAAGAATAATGGCCGAAGCCCAGAAATCAACAGAGAAAAAAAAGGGGGCTAAATTAATCGCGTCTCTCTCTCCTTCTCTTTTCAAATCAAATGAAAATTTTCTTTCAAAATCAAAACGAAACAAAATGGCCGCCTTCGTTTCTTCCTTTTCCATTCTCAAATAGAAACTCGCGGCATCAAACGCAATATCGAACTCGCGTTCGATCTGAGGGTCGCGAGAATCATCGAGGTGCGACATACATGCGATCGAGTCGGGCTTGAGACTGAGGGGAGGTCGGCCTTGGAAGCAGCGAATTGGGAAGGGGTGGTCGTAGCTCGTGTAGACGCGAGGTGGGAAGGCAGGAAGAAGAAGATCGAAGTCACGAGTGCTCGGCTAGAGTTTCATTCTTTAGGAGGCGCGAGCGCACGATGGTCACCGACAAAGTTGAGGCTAGGGTTTGGTTCGAGCTCGACTGTAAGTATGTTTTCGCAGTTGTATTCAATAATATTTTCAAGAAAAAAAAACAGAGAGAAATATTTATGCAAGTATTTGATATTTGATTGTAGTAGTAGAGGAAGAAAAAAAAATATAGGTTAGAAAAATAAAAATAAAATAAAATGTTACTGTAATAATTTTTAGAAGTATTTAAAGTAAATGAAATAATGACAGTAAGATATAAAACAGTTTGCTTTTAAATGTTTAATTAGTTATATTCATAACAGTAAGGTAATTAAATTTCATTTTAGTTAGATAAGTTTAAAACTTTTTAAATTCAATTCAGTTTAGATATTAATTTAAATTATAAAAGGAAGATGAGTTTTGAATTTAAATTTTTAGAAAGGGAATTGTTTAAAATTAAAAGCATTAGTTTAAATGTAAAATATTTTGTAAAAGAAGATTTACTTAATTATTTTTGTATATAAAAAAAGAAATTTAGTTTTAATTGAACTTTTGTTAATTTAATTATCAAAAGAAAATATTATTTATTATTGGAAAAATGGGTAATTAAGGACTAAAAGATTTTGTATTAAAAATAGGAGATTTGTTTAAAAAAATCGAAATTGTTAGTTAAACAAATTTATTCAAAGAAATTGATTTAAAATAAGGATATTAATTTAAAGCAAAATTTTTAGTTAAATCGATTATTAAAGACGAAATTGGTTTAAAAGAAACTATTAGATAATAAAAGAAAAATTATTAATAAATGAACAATTGAATTGTTCGGTCAATTTAAATAATAAATCTTGAATTGTTTGTACTAGGTTGAAAATCGAGTCAAGATGAAATGGACTGCAAAATAAAAGCTAAGGTGAGAACTTATCACTCAAAAGGGTTTGTTAAATTTTAAATAGTTATATTTAAAATTTGTTGATTGATTGTTTGCTTGATTGTGATAGTAGATATAGTAGGATATACTATATATAGCAATATATATATATTGGCATATGTATATATTGCAGTTGATTGATTTCCCGCCTCGTATAGCGGATGAGACCCTATTGCGCCGCCTATTAAGCGGATAATATTTTATAAAATCCCATATACCGCGATATCCCGTCTTGAAACGGGATTGGTATTGTGCTAACGTCTGTGATTGCCGGGAAACAGGTTGGAGGGATCCAACTGGATTCCTCACAAATATTTATTTGTTTATAAATATTGTGATGATTGTTGACTATCATATCGATATATGATGTTGTTCACGTGATTGACTGTTGGATGCTGTTGCATCATCGGATTCATTTTTTTAAAGTTAAAAATAACGATTTTTATTTTTAAAAAGGATTTTAAAGTGATTCTTCCAAAGTATATGTTTTATTTAATTTTTGAATTGATTCACTTTAAAATAAATAAACATATAAGTTTCTATGTTATAAAAATTAATGCTTTTATAAAATATAACCCAAAAGGAAAATTTTAAAATAAATAGATTTATAAAATAGTTAAATTTGGGTTTTTAATAATTATCATAAATAGTTATATGAGAGATTTTATAAATTGATACTTATAAATTAAATTTATTGGAATTATGAAACGAGTCTATTAAGTGTTGAGTTGATGTATAAAATGAATTTCATTAAAATTTATAGATTTGTAAGTTGTGAAAGTTATCAAATGAATAGTGTTGAAAATAAAAGTTTTATTGGAAATTAACTTATAAACTGGCTTTTGGGAATTTAAATAGATACTGATAGAAGCAGTTAATAAAAGAAATTTTTATAAGTTGAAATTGGAAGAAAATATATAAAGAAATCTTATAAGTAATAAAATTTAAAAATTTGTGAAGTTCAAAGGAACGATTTGGTAAATAAATAATATTATAAGTATTCAACTTATAATATAGATTTTGGTTTATAATTGGGTTATATAAATTGAATTGGATTTAATAAAAGAGATTAGTAAATTGAAGTTTATAAATAGAGATGGAATTTATAAACATTGTTATAAATTCGGAAATAAATGGAATTTGATAAATTGAATATAGAATTTGTTAAAGGAGTTACATTCACTATTTTGAACGGTGAATATATTATTAAAGAAAATGGACACATTTTGGGGAAGGAATTTTTTTTAAATGGAATTTAAAAACGATTAAAGGTGTTTTAAAATGCATTAAGTATCGAATACATAGATTTCAACATTTATTGTGGAAATAGACGTTTTCGAGAAATAGAAGGAAATGATGGACTATAACACTGTTGTTATAGTAAATGATTTCCGAAAGGAAATGTTTTGTATAGTATTGGGATTTATATATCTATTTTAAATTTCGAATCCCTATACTAGTGATTTTGGGTTGTCGTAACGATGTTTTACGCAACATTCGTTTTGACCCAAATAAATGTGAATAAAAGAATGATTTCCTTAGAGAATGAAATATATACTTAACTATAGTTTAAGTATATTAAATATTTTCAAATTGTTGAAAATAAATAAGATTTATGAAATACTTATTATTAAATATAAGTATGGAGATGCTTTTCCAATATGAAACGAGACGTTTTTTAGAATTTATCTTTTTGAAGATAAATTGGAATTGAATAATTGAAACCTATTGAAACTATAGATCAATAGAGATTTTGAAGATATAAATTAACTATGGAATTTATAAATGTAAAAGGAAATTAGTTTTTAAAATAAATGTTGTTTATTTTTGAAGTGTGGAAAATTATATATATCTTGTAAAGATATTTTTGTAGAAATAAAAAATTTGGAAAATTATTTGGAATCTGATGATGTGGCGCATCTTTATTGATAGTTAAATAACCGACTATCAATATTTACCTTTAAATGGGTATTTGTTGTGATTGCTTGAATTGGATGCCACACTTATTTTTAAAATAAGCGCTCACTATTCGGGTTAACCGGGAAAGGACCATGGGGTCGTATAACCCACTCCGAATATGTGATACGTCGTTATGAATTGCATTTGAAGACTGGTGTTGAAGACCGGATATTTGTGAAAACGGATGGATTACCGTCGAGTTACTCTGCATCGGCTGATCTCCGATATAGAGGTTTTATCACCCTTAGTGACGGGATGTCCGGACGTGATTAGTGAATATCCGGATTGCAAGGGCTTCTTTGGAAGTGCCTTCGGTTCTGTTCGATCCCGGAACAGACTTGTATGGATTGTATGTATGACGTTACAATTTGAGATGTAAAGCTGGTTTCTATCAAATATATTTCTGTTGGTGGCGAAGAATTTATTCTCTTAGCTTAACACCCTTCTCTGAGACGTACGAGCTCAGAGGTTATATAGTTGATGGTTACTAGTGATACATTCCCGAATTGGTAATGTGGCATACTGAGTGATGCTGTGAAATGATCATTGGTTGATCGTTTGTGATAGGATCATTTGTTTGATCGTCTATCTTGATGATCATTGCTTTGATCATTTGTTGACCCAAAGCAGCTTTTGTATAAAGCGTGGCTTTGTGGACGAGACTTCATCGAGCCTCACACCTCGGAAATGGTCAAAACATGAAAGATGCAGCAAGGTTATTAGGGGGTAGCGCCCCTTTAGTGTATGTCATTCCTTCTGGATAGAGGTGGTATCATGGTATGGAGCCCAGATACTTAACCTATGTGGTTACTGCAAATTTATTACTTTGTGGTTGTTGGAAATCGGGGATCCTCGGATATAGATCGGTTACGATCGGGGAATGGCATATTCGTGTCAGTTGTTACCCAGTTAGGGGTAACCCGGCCTTGTGTTGGCAGAGATCCGATTAGGTTCTCGGGACGTCATTCCAGAGGCGTTTCCATGTGGCAATGGGAAGTTCCTTGGCCTGACCATTTGTTGGAAATTCAAAGAAACAATACGAGCCTTGTACGGTTTTAGTTGTATTACCTGCTATGGAATGTGGCGGTAACCTGCTATTGAACATAGTAGCTATAGTAGGCATAAGTGCGGAATGCCTATGCTGGCTAAGATTTATATTCTACTTTCGAAATTGTTTTCTACACTATGCACTAATAATAATATCAAAAATGATTTGATTTTGCGTAGTAAGCATCTTTGACTATCATAAGGAGAAACCTCCTCCAAGTCTGCGTTTGCATTGTGTGTGTGGCGGGAGACCTTATGGTAGTCTCATTTTCTAAAAAACATTGCGAATTTATTTAAAAATTATCCTATTCTTTGTTTTAAATATAAATAACTGTTTTAGTTCTCACACCAGTCACATGACTGACCTGGAGTTTATTGTTCCCTTCCTAAACTCTGGGTGCCCACCAATTTCCACACGGGCAGTCTAGAGTTAGGTTATCAGGTCATTCTGGATTCAGGTGTTGCTACAGATATCTGGAGGCGAGCGGGATGGCGTAGTATATTATCTATTGTATATAGTATTTCTTTTCCGCTGTTTGTTGTTGTAAACTCTGATAATGAATGTAATACGATGTGATGTAATATATAAAATATTCAGTTCTTTTGTTTTAAATGAATATTCATTTATCTATTATATGTTGTTCCGCTGCGGATTGTGAGATTCTGCTATTGTTCTGTTGTTGTTTTCTGTTCTATTTTCTTACTTCTCTCTTCTTCTCTCTCCTTCTACCTCTTTCTTCTTCTTAAAAACCATAAAGGTTCGGCTTTTTCCGGCAACGAAAAATCGCGATCTTTACACTCCGCTTGCGTTCACCTTTTAAGGAAGGACACTAAAAGGAATAATTTTCCAAGGAGAGAATCTTTTTAATAAAAATATTTTAATACCCTCAAGTGGATCTCGGAAGTCCTAAAGGGAAGTGCTTAGGACCAAAGGCGAGTGACTGTAATTATTTTAAGATTTCTTTAAATAATTTAAAATAATAGGGTTTCCAATAGTTGTAGTTTTTCTACATTTTTGGAATAACCTTTTTAGCAGTTTTATTTGCGGTTTTTAGAATTATTTTTAGTTTATTTCCTTTCAGCTATTCTTTTCAGTAATTTTAGTTTATTTCTGTTAATTACACCTTTTCCATTTATTTGCAGTTTAATTACAGTTATTTATACGTTATATGCATCTTTTTCCTACATCTTGGATTTTCTTTTATTTTCAGTTTTCTTTTATTTCTCTTTCTTCACGTATGGATTAGAATAGAGTTAATGTGAAATTAGGAAATAAAAAAAGATAAGATGTAAATTATAAAGATTGTAATATAAATGGAATTAAGACTAAAATTATGCCTAATTATGATACTAATTGGACGGAATTAAAGAGACTGGCCCATTTATAATTATAAGATGTAAATTATAAAGACTGTGATATAAATGGAATTGAACTGAAATTAAGCCTAATTATAATAAAAATTGGACTAATTAAATATAATTGGCATAGCTATAATTTAGAATTATAACTAAATAGAGTAAAAGATGTAAGAAGCTTATTTTCACACTTTGACTTTGGGTTAAGTAATAAGGATGATTATAACGTAGGTTGTAATAAGAACAAAATAGGGCTTATTATAAGACTTGTGATAAATTAATAAGCGTATAAAGTAAAAATGATAATAAAGGCCTATTCAAATAATTTATCTAAGTTAATATGCAAAGTTGAAAGTAGGACCTGTACCAAATAGCATTCCCTATTAGACAGAACGGTGTCTCACATTAGTCTGAAGTGAGATGAGTGCATGCTTATGCTAAGTATGGTAGTAATTGGTCAAATAGAAGGCCAAATCATGGGGGATTTGGATAAGAGGCGCAACTAGATATTGTTTGGATGAAGGGCTAGTATCAACAGCATTTCCTCTATTTTCTATGGACACACGGTGATCTCACATTAGCCTAAAGTGGGATGAGGGGCACGCCATGCTGGAAGTTGGACGTAATAAGAAGACCTAATAGGTGGATCAAAATGTAGCATAGGCATGGTGGTAGTTATGCGTGCGACTTCCATTCGGGTGTTCAGTAATAGCTATGAATTCCAAGCGTTTAGTATGAGTATCTTTCATAGACACCATTGTATTCTATGTAGGGAGCTATATATGTTGTCCGAATCTACAATAGTTTCTCTGAGCATCATTCGAAGATACCATTGGCTGTTGTGTTGGGAGTTATATAGCGACTGGTAGCAGGCCGATCAAAAAGGGTATAATTAGGGTCATATCCTAATTACCTGATTAGGAATTCAGCCTAATTAAAGCAGAAATCAAGGACAAGTGCAAGAAATCAAAGTTAACCAATTATATAAATTGAGCAATAATTAATCGTGCATATTTCAAATTTATATCTTTGCTATTTTATCCTTATTTATGCTGAACTATTGTAGAGTCTGTTACTTTTATCTTGCCTAAAAACTCTAGTAATTACTATCATGTACCCGACTTTTAGTCCGACCCACTCTTCTATTTTCCCTTTCCCCCTCTTAGGCAATCAAGGGAGAAGTCCGTAGATTGCTGTAGCTTGGACTTTTCTTAGAAGAGATTTCTTCTATGTATTTCTTTTATTTCAACTTTTTTTCTTTCTATGGCTTATTATGAGGGATATTATGTACTCTGATTTTGAGACTATGAATTTTTATTTCATAAGACATGATGGGTTTCGAGATATGGATGTTGTATTGACTTATTTATGAAGTAATTATGAAGTATAGTTTTAACTGAGTTATTATTTTAGTTTCTTCTATTTTTACGTATTTTTCTCTTGTGAATCTTAGTCTCTTTTAGTTTTAGTTATAACTACAACGCATCACGCCTTTTGATGTGTCCTTCTGGATGTACTAAGGGGTATGAAGTGTTTTAATATTGTTACTTAAAATAGTAAAGAGAGATGTTTGGAGTATTTTTATAATAACAACAAGGTTGAATCACTATTATTATTTGGGAAAATAAGAAAGTAGTATTATCTAAAATATTTCGATTTAAATTCTTTTTATTTACATGATAAATAATAATATAGTTTGTGTAACAACTTGATGCCAAGCGATAATTAATTAAAACTTATTAATTGTGATTTGATTAATCGAAACATATTTTTGAAGATTAAATGAGAATAATTTTGGAAATTGTTTAATAAATGGGGTTAAAATGTAAAAATGCAGTAATTAAATGAATATGATTTGAAATATGGAGATATTAATTTGAAAATAACGTATATGGAATGAATAATATTGATTTGAGTAAGAAATAATTTTGAAGTAGGGATTTGAATTAATTTGGGTTAATGAATGATTTTTGTTAAATGGGAAAATTTGATCACTTTTAATTAAATTAAAATAAAAAGAATTTATGGGAAATAAATTTTATAAAATAATATAGTAATTGTTAATCACGTGAAGAATATAAATATCATTTTTATTTAATACTTAATAATGATTTGTAATGGATAAAAAGTAGTTTTATAAAAGAAAGAGAAAATAAATAATTATTCAAGCCCATGTTTCCAAGTCCACAAGTCCAAGCCCTCATTTCCAAGCCCAAACTTCACTATCCCATATCTAGACCATAATTTCAAATAATTCCCTTCATTTAGTAAATATTAGTTTGCATTTGCTTCCACCTTATCTCTGTCATCTCCATCCTAAAGCAGAAATATGAAACCCACTTCATTTTGTAACTAAAAAAATCAAAAAAAATTCCCGTAAATTCTCAAAATTTGGATATGTGCAATTTCAACAATAATTTTTATATGCTTTGAAGAAATTAAGGTTTTGATGGTGCTATGGATTTCTGGAATGTGAAAAAATAGTGGGAAGTGTACATCAAAGATTCAGGTGAGTGTCGACTTACATTACTATGTTTAAATCACATAGTTATACACACATACACACTTACATACATATACATACATATACATATACATATACATATACATATACATATACATATACATATACATACATACATACATATATATATATATATTTATGTATGGATTGATTGTATGGATGAATAGAAATGTATGGGTATTGTATTGTAATAGGTTAATGTAGGGGATGGTCTAAATTTGATCAAAGAAACCAATTACGACTTCAGATATCTGTGATATAGTAGGTCCGTCAATCGATTTCCAACTAGTCAAACGCTAGCGGACGGCTGGTGGGTGCGAATTGTGGCACAATTTTGCTTAAAAAGTGGATGTAAATAAATAAATAAATAAAAATAACACTAATAATGTATAATATATATATATATATGTTTTATGGAAGTAAATAAAAAATTGAATGTGTGATTTATAAAGAGAAGTTTTATTAGTAATTTATACACTTAAAGATATTATTATTTACTAGAAATTGGTTATTGGATTTAATAATTATTTATAAGTCTTATACAGTTTCTTAAATTAAGAAATGTTTTCTAGATGATATTTTAAAAGTTTTAATTGAGTGATGAAGTTTTATTCTATTTTTTCGATTTCTAATCTATTATATGCTGATTTTGGATAGCATGAGTGACTCACCAATGATATTGATATGATTGGTAGTTTTGATGTGATATGGTGAAGACATCCTTCTATATGATTTCGTAGTATTTAAATCTGTATGATGAAAAATCTGATTAAACGGATTTATATTATCTTATGGTATAGGTTATTTGGTAATATTTTTTCGATTATTCTTTAGACTCGGTTATATAGAATATTATAGGAACCGAGTGTAGTTATGAACAGTGAATAAATGTTTGAGAATCACGTAGTGGTATGGAACGCTATTGTGATATTTATTCAATTATTCATTACAAGTGGATGGCACTCACATGACGGGAATAATAAGATGATATTTTACTCAAATAAAGTGATGCTCATAGGTGTGAGTTATGGCTGGCATCCGTAAGCTCATAATAGTGAACCGAGGAAGGCACCTAGATGATCATAAGTGGAGAGTAAGGCTTCATGCTTAGATTTGTCAGTACTATGTGCCACTATCATGATGCGCTCCTAGTTTGTTGGCGGAAGTGGACCGGATGACTAGTATCCACCCTAGCATCTTGATCATGGGGTTGTGCCCTAGATTCATGACACACTGAGAGAGTGAAAGCGTGTGTGTCTATATATATTGGGTTAGGTGACCCAAGGGTAGGTGCCCTAATAGCCCATGTGTCACTTAGGCCAGTAGTCTATTATCTACAGAGGCAAGTCCAGGGTCATGGCCAAGTGCTTCGTGTGGATGAGCAGAAAATGATATTTGTCACGATGAGGGTCAAGGTAACCAAAGACTGTAGAGTCTGGTTAGGTGACCCATGTGTGTGACTCTATAGAAGGTAGATGCCATCAGTCTCCCTTTTAGTTCTAATAGAGTGATCGATTGGCATATACTATTAATATACCTCACCTAAGTATAGATATAGGTTAGTTGACCAAGGGTTAAGCAACCAACATATTGATGTATACATGACTCTACTTTGGACTTTATATCTTTCGTACTCTCATTCTTCATCATAATATATTTTGAGTCATTCATATATGAGGAGATGAGGTTATATCTAGAGAGGCATCTAGAGTATAGTGGATTCTCCTATCTTTCATTGTATATGATTTCTAAAATAGGCAACCAATATTTTATATTGATGTTGGCATTCTATTACTTGAGATTGAGAGATATATTTGGGCAGAAGTGTGCGCTAACCTGACTATACTTGATGATATCTCATATTTGATGATTTTTGGACTTTGATGATAATTTTGGGATATGGATGATTCACCTAATTGATATTAATTCTTTTATTTACTGATTGGCTTGACTTTAAGTGGATGATGACATTTTTGTGCATGGTTTTGTGATATTTGACATTATGTGATTCTTTGGGACCGTCTATGATATTATAATTATGTACCATGCGCATATTACCACCTATAGATTGACATTATGGTTGTTATCTTGGGTAATTCCGATAGTTTTATCATGTTGTCATAGCTTGTACATATTAAGATACATATGTATATTTACCCTTGATTTAGACATATTCTGACCCATATGTTATTTATGTAATACAGGTTAATCCAAGACATTTTAGGTACAAGGACGATATGACCAGCTTATGTTTTGTGGGTATAGTGGAGACATAATACTTAGGAGAGTTATATATCATTCGATATTGTAGATAAACTGTATGCATGTCATCGTGTTGTATATATCTTATATACATTGCATTATATCGAGATAGTAGACATTGAAATGTTTTTTATTCACACAATCTCATATATTTTATATTATATCTTGCCACTGCGATATTTACCCCACGTGTTTGGATATTCACTGTATATATATGTTGTTCTATCTTAGAGGCACACTTTTTTATTGTTTTGTGCAAATATAGTGTATGTATAGGTCAGTTTTTTATTCAATGTTTAAATACTTATCGGTGTTAGCCTAATGGAATATTCAATGTGTACCCCATATAACTTCATTCTCCACATTATCTAACAGTATTACCTAGTAATACTCTTGGATAGTATGAGTATAGAGGTTGGGTTTCATAGTTTGTGTATTTTAGAAAGTGATTTTTTTTTGAAAAAAGTAAGTTGGACTACTGTTAATACTATTTGGGTTGAAAAGAAAAAAGTGGTTAAAAAAAGAGTATGGAAAATTTGTATATTTTGAGGAAAAAAGATATTACATATTAAGGGGATTACATGATAATTACTATTAATTTGAGTAAATATAATAATATAATATTTTTAAGTTGTTTAAGGTGAATTGATATTATTATTTAGGATAAATAACCATAAAGTAACCTTCGGATTTGCGAAGTTAAGTATTATTATTTTTTGGGTCAGCAAATAATAGTTAAGTAATTTATGTTCTCTGAAGGAAATTGATGATGTTTTAATAAATAGTAGAAGCATGATTTTGTTGCATTGGGAATGAAACATTATCTTTAGTGTTGTCCATTTTTTATGTGAGTCAATTGTGAACTTGTTATTTGGATGGGTGTTAATTGGTTTTTAATCCAGTAGAATTCAAAGGGAACTAGAACATATACAATAAGACAAAATATCTCAAGGATCGACCAAGAAGACCATAAGGAAAAGAAGAGAAAGACCAAAGAAGAAAAATGTCAAAACAAGCTAAGGCGATGGCTATGAATCGCTAGCAATCCATAAATCTTGCCCGTGGATCCTCTAGTCTTCTTGTATCATGATCTAATATTTTCCCTGGAGATGCTTGTCAAGTTTCATAGCATGCCAAACAATCTAGCTCGAGAAGTGAAGACTCACCTGATTCAAGCTGTTTGACCAAAAGTAGCTAACTTAAAATGGACCTACAGAACTCATACGAAGTTGAATTGACTTGAAATTTTGGAAAAACATTTAAAAAACATTTAAAAAACATTGATAAAGGCTCAGAAAAAATGAGATCATTTGGAATTAATTTGATGGATCCTTGGCGACCTAACTAGATGGATCTCTAGCGATCCATATAGATTGGGTCCCATAATTTTTATGATGGGTCCTTGACGCCCTCTAGAGTGTTTCTGTAAAGTTTTGTTAGATTTTTTAAGATTTAAGAGAGTTATGGATGATTCTTCTAGATCAGATGACCCATGAAGACGGATAATCAAATTAACTCCAAATGACTTGATATTTGGTTAAGGCACTTAAATAGAAGATAGGAAGATAACAAAATAAAGATCACTCAAAAATATGCTAAGTGGATGGATAGCTAGTGATCCATCCCTTATGGATAGCTAGCGATCCATCAGATAGGCAGGATTGCACTCAAACTTTCTGAGCTCCTTTGTAGCACTAAGTAAAGACTTCTGGTAGTAAAACATGCTAAATTGATGGGTAGCTAGCATCCAACCCCTATGGATAGCTTGAGATCCATCCCCTATGGATAACTAACGATCCACAGCAACGGCTCAGATTGATTTGAGATTTTCGGTGATGACTTGGTGTCACGACCCGTTTTTCTATCTCCATAAAAATGCATCATGATTTAAGAAAGAAAGGGATAGAAGAAGAAAAGATAATAAAAGAAGAAACTCAACAACATCAGATACTCACAGCGGAACAAATGAAATATAATATATCACATAAAATATTACATAATATCATATTACATCAGAGTACACAACTTATACATTCATATTAGACAGTTATAAACATCTGTCTAACTATACAACTCAAGATATCAGAAGATACAGACACAACTTAAACACATCGGAATCATAATATATCTACACGCTGAAGCATCCTGCTCCAAATCTCCTTCAGAATTCGTCAAGCTAACCTGAATCCCTCGACTACTCATACATAATATGAGTACCCAAGAGTTTAATAAAACAGAAAATAAACACCCGGGTCAGACAGGGGTCTGGTGTGAGTAAACAGTTTAAAATTGCTAACTTTAGAAAATCCTTTGAAAAGAAAAGGTATCACGTAAGACTTTCCATACATAAACATGGAAAAGTTTTTACCTTACGCTAACCAAAACATTTGATAGGAAATCCATTGATATTATAATAGTGTCTAGAGTTTTCAAGTAAATAAGAAATAACAGAAATTGTTACATTATTAAATTCCAGCTACTAGCCACAAAAGTGGGTAATACAATCAAAACCGTAGGGTCTCATAGGAAGAATGGGTTTTCATCAATGGAAGGGCTACTGGGGTACCGCCCGTCACAGTACGTGGCCTAGATCACCGTACCGAGGATCACTCCCAATCCTCTGCAACACAAAGCCGGAACCATCCCTTACTGGACAGTCCCGAGTAAGATCACCCCGTGGTTGGCGCGACCAACCACCCACTAAGCCGAAATAAAAAGGGACATCTAGACAGGGATGACCTCACCCTGAAATGGGTGCTACCCACCTAGCCTTGCCGCACCTCCGCTGTATTAGCCATTCCCGGTTGATGAGGCTTCAGGCTGCGATTACCATAATAGAACACATCTATATTAGAATGCTCATCGTCCACCTGACGATGTTATGAAAGCATTCAATCCATACAAGTTCGTTCCGAGTTCGAATGAAACCGAAGGCACTATTTCGTTGCACTCATGTTGGAATCACCCTTAGAGTCAACGACCATAGCACTTGCACTCTGAATCACCATCTTGAACCTGAAAGTACTATCTCCGTCAAACTCATCTCGGAATCATCCCTAGAGTTATACTGACGAATAGTTCTTACACTTTGAGTCTTCACTTGCACTCCACTTGGATTCACGACCTAACTTTTAATTTTGGATCGATGTGGTTTTCGGACTCCAAATATGGAAACCCGATCCCGGTCTCACCGAAATACAAACGCCATTTTAATGTCCAAGTTGTTTAAGGGTTTAAACAATTTAAACTTATATTCAGGATAACATAACAGATAGATGAATCACATTATCACAATAGATAATTCATATCAGCCAATCATCTCATAAAGCAGCATATCACACATCAGAGATATCACACTCGAATAATCCAACATCATTCAAACATCCAATATCAGTCATCCAATATTAATCAATCATCCATAAGCAGTTTGATTAACTCTTAATCAATTTAATTAACCTTTAATTAAATTAATTACTATCCTTTCATCACTTGGATTATTTTAATCATGCTTCATTAATTTATTCCAAATAAATAAATTAATCATCTCTTAATGATCTTCCTTAATTAATATCCCTTGACTAATTATCCTTTAATTACATTCAAGTAATTAGCCTTTAATACTTTAATTAATTTTACAAATTAATTATCCTTAATCATATACAGTAATTAACCTTTAATTACTATCATTAATTACAAATATTAACGATCCTTCATTTACTTCCATTAATTAATCAACTATGATTGATTACATTAATCCTTTATTAATTACAATTAATTAACCATACTTTAATTAATCACTTTTATTAATCAACCTTGATTAATTCATTAATTATATTAACTAATGATCCTTATTAATTAATTAACCCTTTAATTAATTAAATAATTACATGTAATAAACCATCTTATTAATTAGTCTTAATTAATCATAAACAGTAATTAACAACCTGTAATTACTTATCTTAATTAATTAACTTATTAATTAATTATGTAAATCTTGATTAATATTAATTAATAAATCTTTAATTACTTCATTAAGTAATTATTAATCAATTAAATTAATTAATAATCCTTAATTAATTACTTTAATAATTAATTACATTTATAATTAATTACATTTAGTGATTAATCTTATATTAATCTCATTCATTAATTAATTAATCACATTAATTAATTAACTAAATTAATTAAGTAATTAACTCCTAATTACTTACATAAGTAATTACCCTCTAATTACTTTCATTAGTTAATCACTCTCTTAATTAATTACCTTAACAAGTAATTATCTCATCATTAATTAACCTTAATTCTTTAATTAATTAATCTCACTTTAATTAACTAACTTCAAATCAATTAATTTAATCCTTAAATTAATAACATCAAGTGATTAACCCTTAATTACTTTCACTCAATTACTTCCATAAGTAATTTCCATTATTACTTCCATAAGCAATTACTTCCATAAGTAATTTCCTTTCTTAATTACATTCAGTAATTATCCTCCATTAAATAATTACACTTAATTAATTCATAATTAAGTGATTATTTAAAATTAAACAAACAATTAACTAATCATTTAAAATTAATTAAATAATTAGTTAACCTCTTATATTTAAAAGTTCGTAATTAATTAAGAAAATCATTTATCTAAATTAAACTTTTACTTATTAACAAATCATATTAATTAAGTACTCTTAAATTCATCGTAAATAAATTAACCTTATTTATCTTCATAATTTAATTATTTGAATTAATCAAATCTTATTAACTTAAAGACAAATTATTTTATTGGTTCACAAAATTATAACAAAATCCTTATTTGAAAATAAAGCATTTAGAAATCAATTTTAAAAATTTAAAGCACTTTAATTATCTAATTTAAACTTATTCATTTCAATATAATTTGAAACTTAGTTTTTAAAACATTACTTGAAATTTACTTAAAAACTTTGATTTAATATTTAAATTCAAAACACTCATTTTAAATTAAAATTCTAAATTTAATTAAGTTAATTACTTTCAAAAGCAATTATCTTAAACCTTTTAAATTTGAAAATAAATTCAATTAACAACTTTTTGATAGTTTGATTAATATTTACTTCAAAGAACAAGTTTTAACTTTAAAAATTTATTTCCTGTTGTAAAAACTAAAGCTTTGATTACCATAAGAAAATCGTCTCGGGTCAAACGCGAGTCGAACACTATAAAAACACGAGCAAGCCTCGACACACACCAAACCCAAACTGCTTCGAGTCGACTTCAGGAAAAACAGGAGCATCACTCCTAGCAAACACCATCTTCCCAAAACAAAACCTTCACCTGTCCCAAACTATGCACGGTGCACGTGCACCGGTAGCTCCGACCACCGTAGGTCATCGCGACCATCAACGACAATCATACGAACCCAAGCGACCTCGACCAAGCACCCAGATCGAACAACAAACACGAGAATCAAAATTCAACCCCTTTGCTCGAAAATCTAAAGCAATCTTGACCCCCAAAAACCCATCGCCTCTGATGAACTCGCCACCGGAAACTCCAGAACCTCTTCCAGAGCATCGCCGTATCACCACACCACTATCCCCCATCTCACAATCGCCTCCGGTGATCCTGGGATGAAGCGATAGTCGCAAAAGCAAGGGCCTGCATAATGAACGATGAAACCCTACTCCATCAAAATCTGATCATCTCGGCCCATAAGAAAAATCACCACTATTTTTCCTTCACTCGCCATCACTCGCACCACCTTCAAACCAAAAATCGAACAACACAGCCATGTCGTTCATCGGCAATTGCCCAAAACTCCAATATCGAACAACCACTAAATTCCCATGAATCACCAAACTAAAAATCATGATTTGTATATTAAAAATCATGATTCTTAACCACTAATTCATTCATGAGATCCAAAACATAAATTAATTTTGTTGATTTTTGACATGCAACAGTATTTCACTATGTTTTCCGTTTTTAAAAATTATTTGTAAAGTAAAAATTCCAAAAACCGTTTTTAAAATTATCATCAAACATTAACAAACAACTTTCATTTAATCATCAAAGCCAAATAATGATGTTATTGGGAGATTTGAATTTTTGAAAGTTGATCCTGGTCTGAAAAGAAACAGATAACAGAGTGTTTATATATATACTGACCTATTACACACACATATATATATACACGTATATATCAATCAATAATATAAACACTGAAAGATTTTCATGCAACATCAATATCAATTCACAGATTATCACATGCATTAGGATCAGAATCAACTTAAACTGTTTTTAAAAATAATTTACTCACCTTAAAGAAAATGATGAACAGAGGCTTCATTTCAAAAAATCTTTGGAACTGAAAACTTGCATTGCTGTTGAAATCTGGAATCCTTGCATTCCTTTTTCTTTTTCCTTAGTTGAGTTACAGGTTGAAGTTTGTTGTTTGATCTAGTTGCTTGATCCTCTATTTGTTTGCAGATTTGAGTTCCAGGTTTCAGCTTTATTTGCTTTTAGTTTATTTTGGTTTACGGGTTTTTGATTTAATTGAGAAAATAGATGAAAGGAAAGAATTTGAACTGAGGAAAATGAAAACAGGCTTTCTCTAAACATACATTTATTTATAAACTTTAAATTCTAAAAAAAATGATGATGCCACTTGTTGATTTATTTAGACAAATGCCAATGCAAATTCATTTAGCTTACAAGTGTTAAAATCCTTGCATAATTGTGTTTAGAACCTTATTATAAAAACAATTATATTTTATATTTATGTAATATAGACAATTGTATTTATATTCTCTTATGTTTACAAACCCTTTAAATTAAAGAGGTATTAAAAAGAAGGCTTTAATTCAAAACTATATATACATATTTAACCATTTTAGTCTAAGTACCCTTTAAACGAAAACAAAATAAATCTTTTATTAAATCTTATTTAAGCTATCATATTTAAAAATAAATAATTATCTTATACTTTAAAATAATTAAATTAATCTTAAATTAACTTTTGAAAAATATTAATTTTAAAACAAAGCTTCAAATTACAATATATTCATACATATATATTACAATTTGAAAATTCATCTTTTATTTTAAAGAAAAGATTTTCTACTCACAATATATATATACTAAATATATATATATTATAAATAGAATGTAATTTTATTAGTTTTGAAAGATAAATCCTTATCAATTTTAAATTGTTAGAAAGATATTGATCAATATTGCCAGATTAGATATTTATTAATCTTTAAAAGATTAAATTTACCAATTTAAATTAAAATTATAAAGGAAAATTATTAAATCAGTTTAATTATTAATACAGATTATTAAATTGATATTGCCTAAAATTCCGGGTCGTCACACTTGGCATAACAACTGGACTCTTCTGCACTTGGACTTCTGGCCCCACTCACCGAATTCCCCTATAAATACTCACTTACCTGCAACTAGAGATAGATCTTTTCTAGAGAAAGCTACCATTATTCTACTAGAATTCCTTTAATTCTTCAACTTTCTTCACCCTCACAACAGTCATCAAGGGGGTTACTGTGATTCTCCGGTCAACCATTGAACTTGTGATTTATTCTAACTCATAGTAACTTAGATCTATGGACTAGCAAGTTGATATCTAGAGAGATTCAACTCACATAATCATAATAAAGATCGATTAAAGTGGATGTAGGCCAGAGACAGCTGAATTCCGTATCCATTTCGTTACATCTGCTTTTTATTTGTTGTTTATTTGAGGTTTGTGCTACTGATTATCTGCACTGGTGCTTTCACACTTGATTCAGGGTGTTGATCAATTTTTTGGATTAACAATGGGTATTCACTATTTTTCGGGGTATACCTTTTGTATTTACCATGTGTGGCTGCAATTACTGTTTGTGGTGGATAATTAGCATTTATTGGTATTTATCAATTTTGGTTTATGTGTTCATTAGTATTTACCATTTTTTAGCATGTGCGATTGCTGGTTTTCAATGAAAGTTGTTGTTATCATATGATGTGTGGCTTGTACAGTTATTGTTTATGGAATGATGCATTCACTTTCTTTTGAGTATCAACGTTTGTTCAATATTTTAGATTGATGTTGTTAATAATAGGGATTGGGTGACTTTTGTTTGTGTGTTGAGGCAATATTCTCTATTTTCGTGGTATCATCCCATGGTTGATGTAATAGACATGCCTATATTATTATGTTTATATGCTAACAATAAATGTTATTTTGTGCTAACATTCGTTACTGCAAGAGAAGAGAAAGCTTTTGGCATAAAAATAGAACTATTGGGGCTTAATCCTGATTAAGTCAGTATATAGGCAATCCCAACTCCTGTTACTACCAGACTACATATCTAGGTCAGGGCCTAGCTAGGGTGCATGGTAGAAAGGATACAGTTCCTTGATTGAACCCTTTCTCCTTTTTCCACTAACTTATATGTTTATCTGAATCTATGCATTGCTTAGATTTATAAAATGAACATTAGAAGGAGGCATGTGCATGTCATCTCTCATTCCTTTTCAATTTTCCCATTTATTTTATTTCATTATATAGCTCTAATTGTGTTTATTTTTAATTCTATATATGAATCCAATTATGCATTTGATTGTAATTGTAAACCTTATATTTAATGAATGTAAGAATATTACATCACATTGTTGTTTATTCCACGATAACATTTTCCTAACGTAAAAAGTTTTTCATTTTTAGTTACTTATCCACATTTCACTATCCCCAAAGCTTAAGATTTATATACAAGTGCCAATTTTAGGCAATAAGGATACTGGGTCATTACATCAATCATACTTTCCGAAAATATAGACAAAAAAAATCTATACAGTGTAATCAAATGTCATTTATTTATAACTACCATGAGTTAGTGAAACATACACAATTTCACATATGACATAAATAGATTTCTGCATAATGTTATCAATATACATTGATAAAGTCAAGGGTGTAACCTAGGGGCAGTAATGTAATTTTATTATACAACTTAGCCCTTATAACAAATCTTATTTAAATAAAGTAAGCTTTTGGTTTTATTTTCTATTGTTATTTTTATATTGGCATATGAATAACATCTTAAGTATATTCAAGTGGAAAATCTATAGAAAAATATTTAATTGATTTCACTTACAAGAACATTAGAATTGAATCACATAAATTAAATTCTTGTCCTTAAATGTTCAGATGTATTAAGAATGAGGTATCGATGTATCCACTGGGACTAGTGTAAGTAACATTCTCGATATGATAGACAGTGAATTACTCATAACTATAGGGTGCACCAAGTGGCTACGTGCTTGTAATTGTTTGGAACAGTTACAAATCGACCCATTGAGAAACTTTTGTAGGTTAAAAATCAAATGAAGATCTCACGTGATGATGTACAGTAGTTGCTTGACTTGGGAATACTATGAATCTTAATTTTGTGAACTATACTTTGATAATGGTTGATTACACGACATTAATGAGCTAACTAAGGCCATAACTAGATATAAACTGAACAACTTGAAGTGAAACACCATTTAGGAGAGAATTTGTCTGCTTCGAATATAATATTAGTATCACCATAATCGGTAGTTAACATAATTCCAAAGCCTTTAACCAAAGCAAATCGGTTGACTAATAATTATTATTGGATTGAATCATGGACTTTAGTATTGTACTTTGCAATTAAATATGGACATCAATAGAGTTTTATTCATTAGTCAAGCTCGAAATATCTAATTGATATGATGATGATGAAGAGAAAATGTGCACAGTACATCATTGCTTAAAAGTGTCGCATTAGAAGACAAGAAATTAGATTTCACCTAGTTAATCTGTAAGCAATGGAACTCGTGTCCACTGTTGTTTTTAAGCAAAGTCATACATGCTTTGATATTTAAAGTATTTAAATATTCTAAAGGTAGAGTTCACGTGTGGTTGTAATACAACCGCAATCCTTAGCATTCAATTAAACATAATTTATTAAAGTAATTATAAAAGTTGTAAATTATATTATGGAGAAATTGATGTAATAGTTAAATTAATAAGTTTGTTGTTGTTTTTAATTATGATTAAAGGGAATAAAATTAACTTATCAAATATGTATTGCCCATATAACAATTATTTATTTGTTATATGTTTATTAATTTTTTTGGCTAATATAATAATTTTAATATAATAAATAATAAATATTATTTTAGTACTCGAATTTTTTTTAAATAGTTATTGAACAAGGCAGGAGAAAATGTATATGAATATGAATTAATTAAATGGGCTTTACTTAAATAAGTAAGATAAGTTCTCACTTATAACGGGTCATACCTAGAATAGTTTGTAAGATATTTTACATAGGCTATTAGTGTTATATATATTAGAAATATGAAATTTTAATTCTCTTTCTCTGTTAATAAAATAGTATCATAATGGTAGACATTGCAACTTCACCATTGAGTTAGAGAAATGTTCTCTTCAAAGCGAAGCTGATGGTCTAAGGTGTAATCTATCAGTATGATTATTGACATGGTTTTAAATTTGATTTTACACTAATTTACATTGAAATTTTTAAGGCAGATTTAAATTAAAATTGATTATAAAATTAATTTTAAAATAATTTTTCACAAATTAAAAATAAATAACTTAACATTGTTACATGTTTACTATTCATGTGCACACGGTGCACCACTATTCCCCACCGCCAATGCATCATCAACGCAGGTGGAGGTATTGACAAACACAACTTAGCCTAAATAGGAGATGACTTCAATGGTGCGAAAGTGTAACGACCCGCAAATTTATCACTTTGATGAATTATATTTAGTTTTAAATATATTCAAATAAAAGATGATAACATAAATAATATTGTTTTGAGTAATAATAAATAATAGTAATCTTATTTTGAATTGATATTTTCTAAAATATTTTCCTCAGAATTTAAATCGATAAAATGACCGTAAACTATTTTATTAATAACCGGCTCTATAATCGTAAAATGTCTAATAAAGTAATTTATTGTATTTTGTGCAAATTAAATGTATTTATGACATTTTTAATCCCCTTAAATATATAATTAATTTATTGAGGTTTAATGATTTAATAATTATTTTCATTATTCAAATAGTTATTTTAAATGATGATAATTCATTTTGAATAGTTATAAAGTGATAATAAATCATTTATAATAGTTTTATAAAGATATATATTTGATTTGAAAAATAAGAAAAAAATCAATATCGCTTCGTCGATATAATACCAATTATTGTAAATAATTTGTAATATTTATTTATATGGTTTTATAATTCAAATATGATCATTTTAGTTCATCTAAAATGTTAAGAAAACAGTTTTCAAATTTTATATACAAATATATGTACGTTTACTAAGAAGTGAAAATGTGACCGGTAATTGGTTTCCCATTTTCAACGATTTAACAAACCAAAGCTGCTCAAAGTCGTTTGAAGTGTTATGCACATACATGTACATCTATATGGGTCACATGCATATGATAACATATACACATGAACACTTATATATATATGTATATATATTACAAAATAATTAAATAATTCCTAAAAATTAATACTTAAGTAACCAAAAAGAAAACATCAACTCATAGTACCACACCATCATAACACCATCACCTCACATCACCATCACATGGAGGCGGGGCTGCCAAATTTGTAGGGGAAGGGATAAGAGGGGATGGCATTGGTTATTTCGTCCATTCATATTATGATATTTTGGTTTTCTAAAAGTTCTATAATACCCCACCCTATCTTCACATCTTTCACACAATTTTATACTTCTTCCTCCTCCTTTTTCAAGCTACTTTAATGGTTTCTCATGATAATAAAGTTATGGATAAAATTTACTTGAAAGAAAATTACTTATCCATATGTTGTCAAATTCACTTCAAAACGAAGGCAAGTCTCTTCCTTTTTACCCCTCCAACCCATGTCCACCACACATCTCAACCTTATGCTGAGCCTTCTCCCTCTTTCCATTAAGGCCGTGAGCTTCAAAGCAAGACTGATCCGTTTTAAGTCGATTGTGCTAAGTGATCGTGAGCGTAGATTTCAAGATAGCGGAGCTATAACCGATTTTATACTAGCTCAAAGGGAAAATGAAGGTGAGAAACTCTTAATAATAGTATATTTTTGGATGATGATATGATGTTTTCAATGGATGTTTAATATTGTTTGATCATCAAGTTTGGTTGTTCCATATGAATGTTGAATATGTATGCAAGTCCTGGAAATACACGTCGATAAGTACAAAGGAAATCACTTTGCTCTATTTTAATGAATTTCTATATATGGAAGGTTAAACCTTTTTAAAATGGTTTAAAAATGAGTTTGAAATGTTTTATAATCATATGAAAGAGTTTTGGAGAAGTTTGAAAGATTATTGAAAATTTAGTCAAAATTAGGCACGTCACGTAACGACAGTTCGCGATTTCGTGCCACAAAAGTCAAACAAGTATATAGAATGGAATATAGCTCAAAATTCTTCGAGATATGAATTTTTCAAACTATTATTTCCATAGTTTTCCAACAAATAAATAAAATTGATTTCGATTAGTAGATTTTGAAATATGAGTAAAACAAATTTTTGGAAAAATCACAGTTTTGTAGTTCGAAATCCAAACTAGATTTCTTTGAAAGTGATATTTTAAAATTATTTAAAATATGAAATAAATTATAAAAATCTTTTAAAATATTTTAAATGAGATTTGAAATGAAAAATATGGATTTTTAAATATTAGAAAAGTTGTTTTAAATCGAATCTGCTTTAAGCACTTTTCACAGCACTTTTCTCCAGCACTTTTCTGCAACCTTTGAAAATAGCTTTAAACTTAACGATTCTTTTCCAAATATTTTATAAATTTTTTCAAATGTATTATTAAGTGTTTTAATGATGATTTGAAAGTTTTATAGTTTAGCTAAAAAGAATTTTAAAGTAGTTAACGATGATTTGGAAATTGATTTTGAGCAGTCTGTGTATTATCATACTGGGGCTTCAGATTTGTAATGTATTGTTGTCTTGCATCTATAGGTAAATTTCCATGCTCTCCTATTAATGTTTGTGATTGACTCATGCATTAAAATCTGGTAAAAGAAATAGTAAGAGTTATTCATCAGTTAATATTAGGAGAAGTCCTCGTTTAAAGCTTAAAACCACTAATTCATATGCATGAGGATTGATGATTTTTTTGTGTTTGTGATTGTGGAGACTGTGCCTGGCTTGAGCAGCTGCTATTTGTTATTTTGAGGTTTTTTTCCAGGTATGCTTATTAAGGTTAAGGTAGTGGAAGTTGTTATGGATGGTACCTTTTCTTTTGAAGATGTTTTAGGCTATAGTTTCTTGATATAGTTGTTTGGTTAGGGAGAGTCTTTAGTTTCTTCGGCTTTTGGGAGCGTTTTCTTTTTTTCTTTTTGTATAGAGGGGTTTTAGCTATCTGCTAGGCTTGTTGGTAGCTTCTTTACTTTTTTTGATATATATATATATATATGTACATGTATGCGCTTCTCTACTGTAAAGGATCAAACATTTCTCTCAAAAAGAAAAGCCATTATAAATTAAGTGATTTAATCTTGGATCTAAAAGCCGACGAGTAGTCTGGATTTTTCTATTCGTGAGATCTACATGTGAGGTGCTTAAACTAATGAGATGTTTAGGAGCAACCAGTGCCTTGGCTCACCTAGCCTCTTCCCTGGGCTAGGGATAGATAAGGCCGAAATGTCGAAAATGAGTTAAGTACAAAAAGAATTAAATTTTCCAAATTTAAATTAAATACAACTTTGATTGTATAGAGATGATCTTCTTATACTAGTTTTTAAAGCATGAAGAGGGAATCTATACTATTCATGGAATTTAAAAGTAAACTTTGCCGTTATTCCGCCCATAGTACTTATTAAGTACGAAAATTGGTATTGAGTAGAATTAGATGATTTCTATAGATTCTGCTCACTCAATATTTACTAGTTCTGGGATTAGCATCCTAGATAACATGGTTTTAACTCAATCAAAATTATGAGTTTTGAATTGAGGAATCTTTGTTGAGGTTTAAATGAAATGATTTGGAAATATTTTCCTAAATGAAAAAAAGAAATGATCTAGAATTATTCCAAAGTTTAAAAAAGGTTTTAAGTAATCAAAGGATTTGATAAGAGAGGTTTAATGATTTCGTATATGCCGGAAAAAACTGTTTTAAAGTTATCTCTAAAAGATATTTTTCATAAAAGAAATGAATTAATCAAATATTACTCAACTATTCACTTGACCTCTTTTATCGATGATTGGTTCGAAGGAACCGAGATTAGATTGAATGATTCTTATCTGAAAATCACCTCGAACCCATGTATGCATTCGAAAAATAAAGATCTGATAAAGAAAATGAAGGAAGAAGACCGAAGATCTTCGGGGTAAAAGGACTGCTTGTTGATAATTCTGGTTAGCTTTCAAATACTAAAGTAGGAGTGTTCCCTTCATTTCTAAAACTTTTTGGGTTGCAAGGACTTCTCGGTGCTAATCCTAGTGGTAACTCCCAACAGGATGTGGTAGGAGAGTGCCTTTGGTTTGTCCTGTTTTTGGACAGCTTTTATGGATGAATGTCTGACATTGCATTTCTAGTTACATAAGTGATCTCTATAAATGTATCATTTGTTTGGTGGTGGAGAAGGTAACTTCTCTTAGCTTAACACCCGTTCCTGAGACGTATGAGTTCAGGAGTTGTACATTTGTAGAAATCAGTTGTGAGAGCATGGAATGGCAGTATGGCATTCAAATAAAAATGATGTGTATGTGAAAAGTAATCGTTACCTCAAGCCTCATACCCAAAAATGGCCAAAAGAGGATAGATGCAGAAAGGCTATGTGTTTTAGAACCATTAGGATATGATCATCCCCTTCTAGATCTATTTATTCCCGCTATGGCGTTCGAGATTTAAATTATTGTGGATGGTTGCTGTGAGGGCCTTGGGATAGGTCGGTAACGACCGTGGTGATGATGTATTTCGTACTATTTAGGAAGAGGTAGGCCGATTGTGCGTTGGTAGAGGACCATCAGTTGGGCCTCGGTACATTCCTCTACAGATGTACTACTGAATGGTAGTCCCTTCACCTGGTTATTTGTATGGAAACCCATTCCCCAATAAGAGTCCGTATTAGATGTAGGAAGTCTTGTATTACAAGGTGGTATGCTGGAATTTAATAATGCAACAATTTCGGCTAGAATTAATAAGTTTATTTGCAAATATTTTTAAATAAATGTCATTAAAATAATATCCTTTATTTTTGCGTAATAATGATTTGGTTATCATAAGGTAAAATCCCGTTTCATGTTTATATGCGGCACGATCATAGGAGATACCTTTTTGTTTTCAAAACGCATATTTTGAGTTCTCAAAATAGTCTCATGACTAACCTGGAGTTTATTTTTCTTTTCCTTAAACTATGGGTGCCCTAATTTTCCCGAATAGCCTAGTAGTCAGGTTTAGTTAGAAGAAATATGGATGGAGCTCGAAGCACGGAGTTAGAAGATTCTTTTGAAGATTGTTATCTGTTTCCAACACTCTTGTGCTATAGTATTTCTTTTGAGAAAAATGTGTGATCCTCTATGAATAGAGGAGAGCACGCATGCAAATATATATCACAATAATAAGGCACTGCCAACATGTTTGGCAGGTAACAAAACTGAATATAAATATCAAAGAAAACTCAGGTACCCCTAAGATGAGTTCCGGCAAGGCCACCACTCATCACACCCCGATATCGAGTTCCGGCATGGCCACCACCCGATACTAAGGTGTTAGAAGTACCTAAAAACAAAAGAATATGATGCTTCATGCAACTGGATCGAAAGCTCCATGCAGTACAAAATAAGAAGGAAGTCCATGCATCTGGATCGGAAGGAATAAAGAAGCATCTGCTCTGAAGTGGAACTGAATATGATGCTGAATGGGAAATCCGTTCTGGAGACTCTGAACAGAGGAAGAAGTTCCAAACAGAAGAATGGATCCTCCTGAAGATAATATGCCTTAATAGAGATGAAATTATCCTGTATCTTGTGCTATAGTATTTCATATTTGTAAGGATAGAAATTTATAAATGTTCATGTTTAACTTTGATAAATGTATTTAAATTTCCGCTGTAAAGATTATTTGTTAAAATAATATATGTTGTTCCATTCGTGTGATATTCTATTCTATCTTTATTTTCTTTTTTACCCTTGAGAATCCGCCTCTCCGGCACTTGGATTTGGGGCACGTGAATACCGAGGATGTATCAGTGTCAATTTCAAGAGTCGAAGAAACAGGTCCTCACATCGTGGTATCAAAGCTTAGGTTGAGCGAACACCTTGGATTTGTAAGGGGTAAAGTTTCATCAAATATAGGGTTAGTAATACCCTAGGATGAGTAACTCATTAGAGTTAGGGTTAGTAAAACCATAGAACGGGTTTGAGTATATATGAGTGCATATACAAATGAATTTGGTTTTATATGAAATCTTTTTACCTAAAAGTATATACGTATATATTTGAAAAGGAAAAAAGAAGTATTTTTGTAAAATTTTCAAAGAATTTTTGAATGAATAAAACTTTTTTATACAAAGAATTTTAAAACTACCTTTAGAAAGTAATCTCGAGTGACCAAACCTCTCTACCTAAGAATACGTTAGCAATTGACCTACTCCTCATGACTAAAAGAATAATTGTTTACCTTGTAGAAACCATATGGGGGAAATTACGCAAAAGGGAAGTCTTCTAGAGCAAATTGGAGCGAAAAGGACAGCCTTATTATTCTCTCCAGTGATGAAGAGGAGAAACCAAAGTATCCACCTAGCAATGATGGGTTCCTGATTAAGGAAGAGTATGCCTCACACACTCGAACGGATGATGATGGATATCCTATGGCAGAATGCTTATACCACCTCAGCTCCAGAAGTAATATGATTTCTAGCAACTATGAACCTAGGCAGACCTCAGAGAAAAATTAGATAACAGATCCTGCTAGCTCCATATTGCAACCGATAGAAGAAATTGAACCCATGAAAGAAGAGTCGAAACCCATGGAAGAGGAGATAGAACCTATGGAGGAAGAATTAGAGCTGATGGAAGACCCTGATGCTATCATATCTGGTGAGTGTAGTAATGTAGTATGGGATATAGATGGGGAGCATGTTGCGTGGTGGGAAGGATCATCCATTTTGTATATAAACTGGAATGAGATAGAAAGCAATGATGAAGAAACAGCAGATGAGGAGGAAGTGGAAGGAGTCGAAGAATTCGAAAACACTTGGGAGGAGAACGTATAAGGCTTCAAAGAACAAGGTAGTGATGAAGAGGGAAAAGGGGAAATGATGATAGACCTTGGTAACTGGAGTCACCATCATCTTCAGACTCGAAGGAATAAAAATGGCATTGGAAATTAAGGATAGTTCTAGTACGTATGTATAAATTGGCTGGGATGTTGTTTGATTTTGTGACGCCCCACCTCTATACCCACGCTAGCCAAGAACATTACTGTGAATGCTGTCGACTAGCACGGAGAATAAGGCTGTTGAGGAGCGACCATCTGTATAATTGCTTTGTGCGAGTACCGATATACCGGATAAAAATATATCTTTTCATCTCAAGAGGAAATCCGACATACCGACACAAACTCAAAGCTACTACACAGTGGCTATAATATCTTCGGAAACAAATATAGAAATAAACATAACATAAATCAGTCACAGACAATTCATATCACAAAGGCGGAAATAGATATGAATACTACACATAAAAGTGTACATCAGAGTAGTGGTCAAAAAGGATCCACAATAATACAAAGAAATAGCAACACGTGCCATACAAAAGAATAAGTATACATCATAGAGTCTGTATCTCAAATGTATACAACAAAAGACTACTAAACTAAAGTAGTTTGCCAAAAGTCGGAATGATGGTCCGATAAGGAGTCAAGCAGAAGCACCTGTAAATTCTCAGTCTGACCCGAGTATTATTTAAGAAGAAAATAATAAACGGATCAGTCTAGCTATAAATATCAGATGAAGTGATATATAATAAGAGATATGACATAAACATATAATAATCACAATGCCAAGCTGTGATAAATAAGTAATTGAAAATCAACAAGAGATAAATCAATATCACAATAATCTACTCAAGATAAAAAGGAATGTCATACTCCTAATTTCATTCACCAAGCCACAATAAATGTCATATATCAATGCCCATCGTAAAAGTTGGTGAAACATAAATTCCAGAAGTCAACACACGAAATCCAGAAATCACAAGAAAAAGGAACAACGACGTCGTACAAGGGGACATCCGATGAACCAAATCACAATAAAAAGGATGGCCAATCCTCGGAAAAAGAACTGGACATCGACACACCTAGAAAGATGTGCCCCATGAACAGTCGAACATCGACGCACCTAGAAAGATACGCCCCATGCTCTAGCATCGACGCACCTAGAAAGATACGCCCCATGCACAAATAAACATCGATGCACCTAGAAAGATACACCCCATGTAATGTCGAACATCGATGCACCTAGAAAGATACACCCCATGCTCTAGCATCGACGCACCTAGAAAGATACGCCCCATGCACAAATAAATAAACATCGATGCACCTAGAAAGATACACCCCATGTTCTAGCATCGACGCACCTAGAAAGATACGCCCCATGCTCTAGCATCGACGCACCTAGAAAGATACGCCCCATGCACAAATAAATAAACATCGATGCACCTAGAAAGATACACCCCATGTTCTAGCATCGACGCACCTAGAAAGATACGCCCCATGCACAAATAAATAAACATCGATGCACCTAGAAAGATACACCCCATGTTCTAGAATGAGACGAAACTCAATAAAATGAGGAACAGTCCTCCACATAGACAAAGAGACATCGCACATTGCTAGTCTAAACCACAAAGATGATCGTCATGATCAAAGAGAAGTGTCAATTACAATAAGCTAGTAAATATATGAGCTTAGCTTCATGTCCCATAACCACTAGCTTAACTTAAATATTTACGAACAAATTGTAGATCTCCACTAGAAAATTGTCACAGGAGGTTCAATCGAACAAGTCCAAGAATTAACCGACGAAGTAAACGCAAGCGTTTCATACCACTTGTTTTACTAAGTCGTTTAATTAGATTTCTCATACGAGTGAGGTAAAGGTTTGTATATACTAATAGATTGGAAAACGGTTTTATAAATGAATTTGGTATTAAAATAGTATTGAAATCGTTTGAGGAAAGAGTTTTGATATTTACTACTAGTATAGAAAACCTTTATATTTTTAAAGTGACAAAGCACAAGGGGGATTGTAGAAACAATCAATCACAAAGATCACATTCGAAGATGTGAATAAAATCCAATGAAATCGATAAAGGATCCATCGAAGTGGATATATCTAAAATTCCCAAAGAAAATAAGTCATCAAAGATGATAATAAGTGATGACAATAAATAGGATCATCACGAATAGATTTAAATTGGAAATTCAATCCAAAAAGGCAAATTGGACTCAAACAGCAGGTTCAGTCGACTGAGCAGAGATTTTCAGTCGACTGACCCTGTACCTGGAAATTTTCCAGGTTCAGGAAACTTTCTGTTTCCAGTTTCAGTCGACTGTGCAGAGTTTTTCAGTCGACTGAATCATGCCTGGAAACTCTCGGGTTTCAGGTTCAGTCGACTGAACAGAGATTTTCAGTCGACTGAATCATGCCTGGGCTGTTTTTCAGCCTATTCAAATGAAGAGCAAATTCTTCCAAAATGCAACCGGACGAACATTGGCTCTAAGGGTTTATGCCAATCGGCAACCCGGCCCTATATGCTCCTCGGTGCATCGCCAAAAACATGATCAAACATCCATAAAAGGATTTCACACAAATTTGACTTAAAAACCCAAAAATTGGAGTATTCACAAAATCAATCCAAAACAAGAGCAAATGCACATGAAGAAGTGTTAGGAATTCATACCCAACAACCAAAGATAATTATAGTCATAGATGTGAGATAAAAATCTCACCTTTGAACTAAATTTATGAAGATGAAGCTTGAAAGCAATGGCAAGAACAAGCACTCTTCAATCTCAACACTAGAAGCTTGAATCTAAGCTAAAAAGAAGAACATTCCCAAAATTAGGTTTAGGAATTTCTGAAATTGGGAAGAGAATAAGTTGGAGAAGAAGAAGAGAAGCTTACCAATGGGTTCTTCTTGAGTTTGGAGCAAGGAATTTGATTTGCAAGAGAAACTAGGGTTTTGGAATTTTAATTTCCAATCTCTCCCACCATTAACACTCTAAAAACTGAAATGAGAAGAGAATGAGGGTGAGTGGGGAAGAGTGGCTCAGATTTGAGCATAAGTTAACATAGGGTTGAGCCCAAAAACCAAACCCAAAGTAAAAAGTAGCAGAAATCAACTTTCTCCAAACATATCGAAGCTTATACTCAAAAAGGTCGCAAACGGCATTTTGAACTCAATGGAGGTGGTTTCGAGTCCTAATTCGACCGTATGCAAAAAGTAGCTTTTTGGACCAAAATCCGACGAACGATAAAATATTTAAATATAAAATCGATAAATATGCGGGTTGTTACAGACTCCCCTCCTTAAAGAAATTGCGTCCTCGCAATAAGTAAGAAGGAAATATATGAAGTAACAACCATAGAAGCATATTAACAGAAAAGAAAATTTTGAAATAGGAAGTTCACCATAAAGTGCACAAAAGAGTTAGCAAGAAACCTGGTGAAACTTCAATTTCCACAATAACACCGGGCTCAAGAATGAAAACCGGAATCCCTAAGGCATTCCCGTAGATAAAAGACGTGGGGAACGTCAAGAATAGCGGAAAATTGAGCCGGTGCAACGGCGTAGTACAAAAACGGTACGCCCGAGAAACTAGAAACTCAAACAATTTGGGACATCAGCGTAGTACAAAAACGGTACGCCCAATGAACCCAAGCAAAGACATCGATGTAGTACAAACGGTACATCCGATGAATCAAAAGCTAAGACATCGATGTAGTACAAACGGTACATCCGATGAATCAAAAGCAAAGACATCGATGTAGTACAACGGTACATCCGATGAATCAAATAGCAAAGACATCGATGTAGTACAACGGTACATCCGATGAATCAAATAGCAAAGACATCGATGTAGTACAACGGTACATCCGATGAATCAAAAGAAAAGACATCGATGTAGTACAACGGTACATCCGATGAATCAAAAGAAAAGACATCGATGTAGTACAACGGTACATCCGATGAATCAAATAGCAAAGACATCAATGTAGTACAAACGGTACATCCGATGAATCAAATAGCAAAGACATCGATGTAGTACAAACGGTACATCCGATGAATCAAATAGCAAAGACATCGATGTAGTATAAACGGTACATCCGATGAATCAAATTGCAAAGACATCGATATTGTACAAACGGTACATCCGATGAATCAAAAGCAAAGACATCGATGTAGTACAAACGGTACATCTGATGAATCAAACGCAAAGACATCGATGTAGTACAACGGTACATCAGATGAATCAAAAACAAAGACATCGATGTAGTACAAACGGTACATCCGATGAATCAAAAGAAAAGACATCGATGTAGTACAACGGTACATCCGATGAATCAAAAGAAAAGACACCGATGTAGTACAACGGTACATCCGATGAATCAAAAGAAAAGACATCGATGTAGTACAAACGGTACATCCGATGAATCAAATCCCAAATAATTTGGAACACTGACGCAGTACAAAAACGGTACGTCCAATGAACCGAACATAATAAAAGGACATCGGACGCTAGTCCTTAAAAGGAATGAGATAAAGTTCAATAAAACGAAGTATACCAAAACGTCCGATGAACTTGATAGAAAAATGATTCCATTCAGACAACATCAAAGAATCAACCACTTGTTGCCTACGACAAAGCGCATTGGCAACACGAGTTCCCTTCTCGGGAATAAAAGAATATCAAGATCATAAGACGTTAGGAACTCGAGTCTACAAGCAGTTCCTTAAGAGAACATAAATATTCCAAAGATTTATGATCGAGATGGAGAACAAATTTCTCATCCAAATATGATGATGTCAAATTCCAAAAGCAAAACATTAGCCGAGAGCACTAGATCATAAGTGGCTATCTAGTCTCGAGAAGCTATAATGATTTAGAAGCACAAGGGATAGCACGTTCTCCTTTGCAAGAGAATGGCATTCCAAACCAATACGACTAGTATCGGTGCAAATAGCAAAGTCTTGGTTCCCCTTCAGGAATCGCAAGAAGGAATAAGAGTACCGAAAAGAAAGAACTTCTTTTAAAATAATTCTCTTCTCCGAAAAGTTAAAACTTTCAAAATTACATTTATCATTATGTAATAATCTTTCTAGAAAAATTTACATTTTTACAAGTCAATATATCGTGTCCGACTGTCTCATCAAAGCGTTTAGGAGATTCCTATCGATAACGTTGATCAAGCGCATCGACCAAAATTCTTAAAGCACTCAACGGGCAATACAATCACAAAATCATATTTTATAGGATAAATAAATCTCTTAAAAAGTTTTAAGAATATTCTTTGTTCGTCTCAAGAACAAAAATCCAGTTTTACTTATAAATAAATCTTATGAAAAAGATTTGCAAAATTTTAAATTACTATTTTCATCCAAAATCAATAAATACAAGAATGGTCTCATCGAAATATTCATAGAATATTCGATTTATAAAATGGATGAAATGAGTTGGACAAATTGAATGACATAATAATTCATTCATAGGAATCATAACGAGTGCGGAATGCGGTAAGTGGCTAACTTCCGCAACTCGTAGCAAACGAAAACCGGTGGTAAAGTCAAACTGAAAAGACCTTAACACCACACAAAAGATTTCTTAGGTGATAATCCTAAGACAAACTCAAAAATACCGGAAAATTTCTCAAACTACATGAATGAGAGAAATAACACTTTCCTTATAAGTGGGCTTAAGGAATAAAATGATGCCATCAAGTTGGAATCAAAATCATAAAGGAAAAATAGAAATCTTCTTAACAGATTGAAAATGTCGAAGATGAACAGTCCACTCGAAAAATAGGATATGGACTTCACAATGATTAAGCCGATCCTTTCAAAAAAAATCAATTCCGAAGCCAAAGTAAATGTCGGCTCAGAAAGAAAAGTCACATAAAACAATCTCGACATCTAACAAAAGCAAATTGAGTGTTGCGGATCTACCATCCGGAGTCACAATCCTCAAAGAAGTCATCAAGCCCAAAAATGTTTAAAAAGAAAGAATCAACAAGTTCTTCTTGATATAAAATAGTGAGATGGAAACTATATCAAAAAGAACATGAACAAGATAATCACAAAGCAAATGTCATCAAGGATTAAATGTAAAATACCTTGACTAAGAGAAGAGTTGCTAGGGGCTTGCACAATATTTAGCTTTCTCATGTCCTTATTCAAAAGTTTGGGACATGCAGATAAAAGATGACCCGGTTTCTTGCAATAGCGACAAGAATGAGGTTTTGGACACATATTCACATAGTGTTCCTTAGAATTACAATTGTAGCATCCTCCACGATAAGGGATTGGAGTCTCTGCTACAAAAGTAGTTTGCTTCACTCTCTTATTGGGATTAAGCCTCTTGAACTTAATATGCCTCTTCTTGGAAGTCCCAATATCACAAACACTTCCTTTACCAATCTCTCCATGAAGAAGAGTAACATCCACAAGCTGATTGAAAGAAACTTCAAGTTTCAAAGGTAGAACCATTTCGGGTTTCTTACTCAAAGCATAGATAAACTCTTGATTCTTTACGAGATCCAAAAGTTGTAGAGCAGACATAAATACTCCATCCTGGATAGTAGCGCTAGATTGACCGGCGCTGGAACAGCCTGGTCTAACCATTTCTCTTCTTTAAGAAAGAAAGAAAGAAGAGGAAAAAGTTATTCTCAAAATGAATATCAAGCAATCTTGATAGGTAAAACAAGGAATCATAAAAGAAAGTAGGATAGAACGGTACGAAGACCCGAATAAAATCCTAAAGCACAACTCCTAAGAAAGACTTAGGACATGATCCTTGCTAAATTATTCTACATTGTTCCGAAGTTTGGCTCTGATACTAAGCTGTGACGCCCCACCTCTATACCCACGCTAGCCAAGAACATTACTGTGAATGCTGTCGACTAGCACGGAGAATAAGGCTATTGAGGAGCGACCATCTGTATAATTGCTTTGTGCGAGTACCGACATACCGGATAAAAATATATCTTTTCATCTCAAGAGGAAATCCGACATACCGACACAAACTCAAAGCTACTACACAGTGGCTATAATATCTTCGGAAACAAATATAGAAATAAACATAACATAAATCAGTCACAGACAATTCATATCACAAAGGCGGAAATAGATATGAATACTACACATAAAAGTGTACATCAGAGTAGTGGTCAAAAAGGATCCACAATAATACAAAGAAATAGCAACACGTGCTATACAAAAGAATAAGTATACATCATAGAGTCTGTATCTCAAATGTATACAACAAAAGACTACTAAACTAAAGTAGTTTGCCAAAAGTCGGAATGATGGTCCGATAAGGAGTCAAGCAGAAGCACCTGTAAATTCTCAGTCTGACCCGAGTATTATTTAAGAAGAAAATAATAAACGGATCAGTCTAGCTATAAATATCAGATGAAGTGATATATAATAAGAGATATGACATAAACATATAATAATCACAATGCCAAGCTGTGATAAATAAGTAATTGAAAATCAACAAGAGATAAATCAATATCACAATAATCTACTCAAGATAAAAAGGAATGTCATACTCCTAATTTCATTCACCAAGCCACAATAAATGTCATATATCAATGCCCATCGTAAAAGTTGGTGAAACATAAATTCCAGAAGTCAACACACGAAATCCAGAAATCACAAGAAAAAGGAACAACAACGTCGTACAAGGGGACATCCGATGAACCAAATCACAATAAAAAGGATGGCCAATCCTCGGAAAAAGAACTGGACATCGACACACCTAGAAAGATGTGCCCCATGAACAGTCGAACATCGACGCACCTAGAAAGATACGCCCCATGCTCTAGCATCGACGCACCTAGAAAGATACGCCCCATGCACAAATAAACATCGATGCATCTAGAAAGATACACCCCATGTAATGTCGAACATCGATGCACCTAGAAAGATACACCCCATGCTCTAGCATCGACGCACCTAGAAAGATACGCCCCATGCACAAATAAATAAACATCGATGCACCTAGAAAGATACACCCCATGTTCTAGCATCGACGCACCTAGAAAGATACGCCCCATGCTCTAGCATCGACGCACCTAGAAAGATACGCCCCATGCACAAATAAATAAACATCGATGCACCTAGAAAGATACACCCCATGTTCTAGCATCGACGCACCTAGAAAGATACGCTCCATGCACAAATAAATAAACATCGATGAACCTAGAAAGATACACCCCATGTTCTAGAATGAGACGAAACTCAATAAAATGAGGAACAGTCCTCCACACAGACAAAGAGACATCGCACATTGCTAGTCTAAACCACAAAGATGATCGTCATGATCAAAGAGAAGTGTCAATTACAATAAGCTAGTAAATATATGAGCTTAGCTTCATGTCCCATAACCACTAGCTTAACTTAAATATTTACGAACAAATTGTAGATCTCCACTAGAAAATTGTCACAAGAGGTTCAATCGAACAAGTCCAAGAATTAACCGACGAAGTAAACGCAAGCGTTTCATACCACTTGTTTTACTAAGTCGTTTAATTAGATTTCTCATACGAGTGAGGTAAAGGTTTTTATATACTAATAGATTGGAAAACGGTTTTATAAACGAATTTGGTATTAAAATAGTATTGAAATCGTTTGAGGAAAGAGTTTTGATATTTACTACTAGTATAGAAAACCTTTATATTTTTAAAGTGACAAAGCACAAGGGGGATTGTAGAAACAATCAATCACAAAGATCACATTCGAAGATGTGAATAAAATCTAATGAAATCGATAAAGGATCCATCGAAGTGGATATATCTAAAATTCCCAAAGAAAATAAGTCATCAAAGATGATAATAAGTGATGACAATAAATAGGATCATCACGAATCGATTTAAATTGGAAATTCAATCCAAAAAGGCAAATTGGACTCAAACAGCAGGTTCAGTCGACTGAGCAGAGATTTTCAGTCGACTGACCCTGTACCTGGAAATTTTCCAGGTTCAGGAAACTTTCTGTTTCCAGTTTCAGTCGACTGTGCAGAGTTTTTCAGTCGACTGAATCATGCCTGGAAACTCTCGGGTTTCAGGTTCAGTCGACTGAACAGAGATTTTCAGTCGACTGAATCATGCCTGGGCTGTTTTTCAGCCTATTCAAATGAAGAGCAAATTCTTCCAAAATGCAACCGGACGAACATTGGCTCTAAGGGTTTATGCCAATCGGCAACCCGGCCCTATATGCTCCTCGGTGCATCGCCAAAAACATGATCAAACATCCATAAAAGGATTTCACACAAATTTGACTTAAAAACCCAAAAATTGGAGTATTCACAAAATCAATCCAAAACAAGAGCAAATGCACATGAAGAAGTGTTAGGAATTCATACCCAACAACCAAAGATAATTATAGTCATAGATGTGAGATAAAAATATCACCTTTGAACTAAATTTATGAAGATGAAGCTTGAAAGCAATGGCAAGAACAAGCACTCTTCAATCTCAACAGTAGTAGCTTGAATCTAAGCTAAAAAGAAGAACATTCCCAAAATTAGGTTTAGGAATTTCTGAAATTGGGAAGAGAATAAGTTGGAGAAGAAGAAGAGAAGCTTACCAATGGGTTCTTCTTGAGTTTGGAGCAAGGAATTTGATTTGCAAGAGAAACTAGGGTTTTGGAATTTTAATTTCCAATCTCTCCCACCATTAACACTCTAAAAACTGAAATGAGAAGAGAATGAGGGTGAGTGGGGAAGAGTGGCTCAGATTTGAGCATAAGTTAACATAGGGTTGAGCCCAAAAACCAAACCCAAAGTATAAAGTAGCAGAAATCAACTTTCTCCAAACATATCGAAGCTTATACTCAAAAAGGTCGCAAACGGCATTTTGAACTCAATGGAGGTGGTTTCGAGTCCTAATTCGACCGTATGCAAAAAGTAGCTTTTCGGATCAAAATCCGACGAACGATAAAATATTTAAATATAAAATCGATAAATATGCGGGTTGTTACAGATTTAGTACTTTGTATCGTATTAGTGCAAGGAAGGAGGAGGGGTTTTTCTTTGGATCCGAGTTTAAAATTTGAATGTTGTAAGCATATGGAAATTTATAATATTATATTATTACAACATTAGTATGAATCTTTAAATTTTTTTCAAAGACTAAGTGATCCGAATGGCTCAAAACTCACTACAATTGGCAAGAGATGTGTTAGGATGGTGGACAGTCTCTTAAGTATTCCTCTTTTTGTTAAGGAAATATGCGATACTATTGGTAATAATCAATTCCTTAGTATCATTTTAAGTTACTCGATTAATATAATTTTATAAAGTTAAAAAGGATAAATTAAATAATGGTTGTCAATTTTTATTAAAGTGTATTATTTGAATTGATATGCATGGGTATGCTTTGATCTTTTAAGTAAGTATTTAAAGTTACTAATGAATAGTTTTGGGTTTGTAGTAAACGATGTTCTAGCAACATTTGTTTTTAAACCCTTGAATTGCATTTTGAAAAGAAGTGTGTTTTTAAATAGAAATGTAAAATGGTTATGTACAAAGAAGTATCTTTAGAAAGAAATGTTTGAATAAAGAATGAAAGTTTTATGAAATGGTTTCATAAAATTACTTTTTGAAAGAAATACATATGAAATATGTGGATTGTTTCTAATTATTTTAAGATTCGGCTACAGAACTTGGAGGCATTTACACCAGTCCGAAAAAGGATTTGTCACTTGATTCTTATCGAAACACTGATGAAGATTTATGGTTGGATACTTGAGTTTTCTATCATAGTTGAGAGCTATGCAAGGAAAACTAAAATTCTGATTGGAAAGCCTAGTCAAAGTCCGCACTAAAGGGTCAGGGGATCAATGCTAGTTCGGACGTAAAGTTGTAAATTCAAATAGAAGATCGAATTAGATATTGCATGTGGATGATCTATATACATCGTACGGGCGTATGTTTAAAAATAAATATTTTGGGCAAAACCATTGGGTTTTGGTTTTGGCTAATTTCGAGGATGAAATTCTTTTAAGAGGGAAGTTGGTAACGATCTACAAATTTATCACTTTGATAAATTATATTTATTTTTAAATAGATTCAAATAAAAGGTTGATGTCATGAATAATATTGTTTTGAGTGATAATAAGTAATAGTTATCTTATTTTGAATAGATATTTATTAAAATATTTTCCTCAAAATTTAAATCGATAGAATGACCAAAAACTGTTTTATCAATAACTAGCTCTATAATTGTAAAATGTCGCGCATGGAGCTGGATACATACAATTATTCTTATAATTAAACAAGGATATGAAATTAATTTATTGTATTTTGTGAAAATTAAACGTATTTATGACATTTTTAATGCTCCTAAATATTTGATTTATTGACGTTTAATGATTTAATAATTATTTTCATTGTTCAAATAAATATTCTAAATGATGATAATTTATTTTAAATAGCTATGAGGTGATAATAAATCATTTATAATAGTTTTAAAAAGATATATTTTTGATTTGAAAATATAAGAAAAAAATCGATATCGCCTTATCGGTATAATAAAAATTATTGTAAATAATTTTTAATACTAATTCATATGGTTTTATAATTCAAATACGATCACTTTAATTCACTAAAATGAGAAAGTAGTTTTCAATTTTTTTTGCAAATATATGTACGTTTACTAAAATAACTACCCGTAATTTTCGATCCTGAAAATTCCAGATAGTTAGAGAAAAGAAGAAAGAGATAGAAGGAAAAAACAGAAATAAGACACAGAATCTCACATTCGTAGCGGATAAAATATAATATCAAATAATATTCTTTACATAAAGAAAGCTGTATCAGTCAATTTCATTTTAATACATCAGAGTTACAACATATATACAAACTCTGGACAGATAAAATCAACATGTCCTAGATATACAACAATATATCACAACGGAAACACTCCATACGTTCCTGCCATCCAGCTCGTCTCCTGAGCTCCAGAATGTCCTTACCTGAAAATCTGTAATACTCTGTTTGATCCGAGCATTACATCAAAGTAACACCCGGATCAGGCTGGAAACCAGCATGAGTAAATCCATCTAACATGGAATACCAATGTATACAACCTTTTTAAAACCCGGGTAACTCATATCTTATCACGAGTTCTCAACTTGTCATAATCAAGACTTATTTCACACATAATCCTTTAAGTATCATTTACATAATTAAAATGGTACAGTTTTACTTAAACTATTCCATTCCAATCTATAGATTTCACATACCAAATCTTATAAAGAATCACAGTAGATTATAAATCGAAGTGGTTTCGGGTATTTACTGATACCCGACTCCGGTCTCTTCGAATTCAATGTCATCTTAACCAAAGTTATTCAAGTGAATATAATTTAAATTTAAATACCGGATGTCACTTTTACACAGCTATTCATCATCAATAAATAACCACATTTACACTGTCTACCCAACATATCATATCATGAGACACTTCAAATCAGAGGTATCAACCAATTCAAGACATCTTACATCATTTAATCATTCGTAAGCAAGATTGATCACTTCCAAAATTAATTAACTACAAACCAATTAATTCATCATCTTTTAATTATCCAACTTAATTAATCATTTTTGGTCAATTATCCTTTAATTACAACAAGTAATTAACAAATTAAGTATCCTTTACCTATCCATATTAATTATATTGATCCTTGATTGATTACTCAAATTAATTGTCTTATAATTACTTCATTGATCAATTATCCCTAAATTAATCATACCCATTATTTAACTAATCCTTGATTAGTTTCCTTAATCAATCGACCCTAAGTAATTAAACCTTAAATACTTTCATTAAGTAATTAATTAGTCACTAATTACAACTTAATTTCTTAATTAATTAATCACTATTTATTAATTAATTACTAAATTAATTAACCACTAATTATGAGTTAATTCTCTCAAATTATCAAATTAATAATTCTCAGTTACAAACTAATTAACCTATTAATTAGTTAATTAATAATCCTTAACTATTAATTAATAAATCACTCAATCAATCATATTTTAATTTCTTCATTTGATTATAAAATCTTAATTACTTTTAAGATAAATCATCATCTTTATTAATTATTTAAACATTTAACCTTTAATTATCACTTAATTATATTTATAAAAATTAAGTTTTAAAGTATCTTAAATTTAACTTAAGAAACTTAAATTAAACAACATAAAATTTTCTTAATTAAAGGTTTAGGAAAACATTTATAATAAGAAGAAATTTCTTAAGAAAGTTTTAAAACAAAATCATTTTTAAATTTCAAAACTTCATGTTATAAAACCTTTTTTAAAAAGTGGAAATTAACCACAAGGGTCTCTTTAGCAAGTGTAATTAGTTTCTAGGACACATAACTGAAATAATTACTTTTAAGGACAAAATGCAAAATAATTAGTTTCTAAGGCCTAAAATCTATGAAATTATGTCCTTGAAAGTAATTGGACCACTGACTTTGTCCTTAAAAGTAATTATTCAGCTGACTTTGGCCTTGAAATTAATTTCCATGCAGGTGTGTCCTAGAAACTAATTGGAATGCAAAGTTTGTCCTTCTAGTGAAATGCCCCTTTTTAAAACTTGTTTAAATATCTTCCTATTCCTTGCTTCAGGTCAAACCCGCTGTTTACTTGAGTCTGTCTCGAATTCATCTTCCACCATTATTTTTACTAAGTTAAATTTTAAACAAAACTGCTATGCTAACAACCTAAGCGAACAGGGTCAAAAACTCGAGCCCTATCTTCACCATCCCGCGTACCCCTTCGAGACAACCTCAAACCAAACACCCAGACACGCAAAACTTCACCGTGCACATGCACAGTGCCACAGCGGCGCTTTGGCATACCTCTTCGCCTCCGACAAGTCGTCGATCGTCACGACAAATACTTCCGACCATCAATTCCTCACCATGAAGCCTAAATCAAAATCGAGTATCCCAGTCGAAAACTGGAACTTGACCTCACCAGAAAAACTCCCCTGAACCACCGACGCCGACCACCGGAGTTCCCCAAACTCTGTCCATAGCATCGCCAGTCTCCACGCTACAATCACCCAAGCCCAGGTGAAGCTCGATCACCCATAGTCACCGCGTCGACCACATAACTAACCTCGACCATTTGTAGGTGTTAAACCCTAGATCGATCCACCGCCACGCAACGTCGAACGATAGCCACCTTCGTCATTTTCCCCGACCTTGCCGGTCGATAAGCAAGCCTCAACAGCAACCATGACGATCCCGAGTTCATCGATCGTCGTAAAAAGATTTAAATACAATTTCTGTTCAATTACGAACTGCATCTACAATACTAAACTAAAAATCACAATATTTGTTTTAAAAAACTATTTCTTAAAGATAAACCAGATTAAAATCTCGAATCTGCAAATTATTCATGTTGAAGTTTTAATCAAATCAAGTTTTACTGAAATATGAGCACCCAGGTTGTTACAGCCTTCAATTCTTACTACATATATTTTAAAGTTTAAATCTCATTGTTTTAAACAATTTTTGTTCAAACATTTCAATCAAAAACTGATCAGAGGCAAAACAACCTATTTTTGAATGTTATTTGCAAGAAATCGTTAAGAACGGAGCACAATTTTTGAATTTCAGACATGCACACAAAGATACCACATACATATATACATAAAATCATTTATTCCATTATTCAAACTATTTTTTCCTATATTAGACTTAAGTTTACTGCATGCAACATGGATTTAATAGATTAAAGGCTTTTAAAACTAACTATGTTTACTCACTTAATGTTTGAACAGAGTAGGGTTTTGAAAATCTGTAACTAAATAGAAGTTTGTATCCATAAGAACAGTCATACATGTTCAAAATAACTGCATATTAATCTATATACTAGCATATTTTCACCATGCACTCAAGTCTTACAAAGTTATTTCAATGTTTTATCATAATCATCAACTTCAACAGATTCAAACATTAAAAAGAGTAGCAGTTTACTTACCTCTTGCTTGAACAGAGCAGGTTTTGAATTTGAAACCTTAAAAGCTTGCTCAATCATTGAAACTGCAAGTGGAATTTAACCTGAGATGCTTTTATTTGCTTCTAGCTTTGAAACTAAGATGATCTTGTTCGCCGATGATTAAGTTGATTTCTAGAAACGATTTTACTTTTAAAACAGAAATGGATTTGGTGTTTTAAATTAACTTTCTGTTTTTTCTCTCTTTTACAGGTTTTTGTTACTTTAAGCTTTTGAATAAGAAGGTAGGAAAAGAAAGATGATGAGGAAAAGATATAAGTTTATATAGATTAGTTAGGATTTATTAAAAATAAAATAAAATAAAATAAAGTGACACTTGTCTTTTACTCTACTTAACCATTTAACACATGTTTTTAAAAAGGCTTATAGAACAACACTTGTAATTAGGCATGAGTAAATTAGATTTTTTAAATGGTTAAAAAGCTTTTATAATTAATTTCCTAATTAATAAATACATATCTTAATTTACATAAATTAAAACCCTTTAAAAGAAAATAATATGAAACAACTATATTCAAATAAAATCATATATAATATAATTTCAAATCCAAAATATATTTAAGATATATATTTACCTTTTAAATTTCAATATTCTAATCCACATTCAAATCTAATTTGAAATATAATTTAAATTCAACTCAAAAAATAAATTTTTAAATAATAATTCTATTTATACCTACATTTAAAACAACACGTTATTATTATTGTTTGAAAATAACAATTTTGTCAAATCTAAATAATTTATAAAGGAGATTATTAAATAATTTTTTTTTCAGATATGAATAGTTCAATTTTTATTATATTTCCAAATTCATTTACATATCCTGATATCTATTATTACCAGAATTTTATCTGTTCAATTGATTAAAACTGTTAATACCCATTTATCAGATGTCCAAACACTCGGGTTATCACATTCCTCCCCTTTAGAATCTTTTCATCCTCGAAAAGGAACGAAGCCAGCATTTATTAAAATACTTAATATTAATTAAATTATTCTTTGATCATTTTTAAAACACTTTGAAAATCTATATAATATAACCAGAATAACTTTATATAAAAATACCTTTTATAACTTGATGTTTCAACAAGTCCGTCCTCGTTCTCACAGAAATTCAGTCATACGTTGATCAGGCGTAAGACTGAAAATCTATAAGTTCTTAGCAGACCCATTTTCAACACCCAGTGTAAATACTTAGAAAATGATTTTATTGAAAATATAGAAAACATTTTTGGAAATAAAGGAAATATCTTTGGTGAGAATGCTCTGGAAATCATCACCCACATCCATGGTCGCAGTTACATCCTAGGTTACGTTGCCATCACAGCAAAAGTCCATGTAACTATAGGCACTCCGCGCCCCTCGATTACGCCATGGAACCCGCTACAGATCGCAGTTACATCCAGGGTTACGTTGCCATCGCAGCAAAAGTCCATGTAATTGTAGGCATTAGCGCCCTTTAATTTCGCTGCCTAATGAATGAAACTTCTCCACTCCCACATAGGTCACAGACTACATCAGTCATGTCCCAATGTAGCCTTAGGCTCTCACGGCCTCTCGACTTTCGCTATGTCTCTATAGGTCACAGTCTACTGATATAAAATCAAATGTAGACTGTTATCTCTTAGCAGCACACACGAATTTCGCTATATTACCATAGGTCGCAGTCTAACGATGTAAAATCAAACGTAGACTATTGGCTCTCAGCGGCACACACGACTTTCGCTATGGTCTACAGTCGATCGCAGTGACATCGAGTTAAACTGTCATCACAGCATAACTCAAATGCCCCTGTAGGCATCAACGCCCTCGACTGTCGCTATGCACTACTCATAATCCTTATGAACTAGTTTTGTCCGGACTCCTCACAGGATCAACTTTAGAACCCCCCTTAGGGTTCAAGGCGGTACCACCCTATGGAAATCCTAAGAAGCTCATTCTAAGGGAGCGCTTTTTCTCCAGAGCCATTTTCAAAACACTTTATACAATACACATATAGTATCTTCCAAATCATACACCTAATATGAATCTGATATAAATCTCTTTTCTCAAAATCGATTATACCAAAATCGATAATTCTCAAATTAGGCTTTCCAAATTCCAATATTGATTTTTTTCTAAAAATAAAAAGCCTTTCCAACTGTAGGTTCAAAAAACCTTTTCCCAAAATCCTCATAAGATCCTTTATATATATATATATATATAATTTTTAAAAACTTTGGATCATTTCAAACTTGTATAAAACTCCTTTTATACTTCAAATATTTTCAAAACCCTTTCTTCTGGCTATAGATTCAACAAGGGGAGATTTATCTTATTTAATAAAGATACATAACTTTGTTTATTCCAAATCAAATATTCAAATTTGATTACTCTTTCATAAAGATATTAACCATATTACTTCCAAGTCAAAAACCATTTTACAATTCTTATCCACAAATTTCAATATCGATTTCATTTAAGCCCATACGATGTACACATATCATCCGTACGCTATACCAATCTGATCGCTCACTCGATCACACAATTTCACTTCCGAACTAGTACTGTCCACCCGACTTCCTAGTGCGGAATCAGATTTAGTTTCTTGATCAGAAACCGTCATTCTCCTTGCATAGCCATAACTATGATAGAGAATATCCAGAACCAATCAACAATCCATATCCAGGTTCGCCGTCGAAAATCGAATGAAAAAAATCCTAACTCGAATCGATATACTATCTCGAAATTCTATGCTCGAATCCGAATCAAATCACTATGCGAATAGAATAATGTACGTACATCCTACAAATTTTTCTTTATTGATTATTAGCCAAATCAATTCTCTTTTCTATTCACATTCACTTACTCACAATTGCTTAAATCCTCATTTGGATTATCACCTCAATTCTTATCTCAAATGGATATTTAATCATAAACAGTTTGAACTCTGTCCAACTTTAAATTTAGAAAATAGCTTGAAAGGTTTAATATAGATAAGTAGTTGAAAAATAATTATTAGTTTGTAAAATAGCTGTAAAATACTTAAGTAATTGTAAAATAGTCGAAAAATAGTCATAGTTATAGAAATTTTAAATAATTGCAAAATAGTTGTAAAATAGTAATTAGTTATAAAGTAGTTGAAAGATAGTAATTAGTTTATAAAACATTTGTAAAATAGTTAAATAGTTCCAAAAATTATTGTAAAACAAGCATAAGATAGTTTGGCTTTAAATAGAAAGGTTGTATATATAATAAATAGCTTGGAAAAATAGATTTGTACTAAAACAATTTATTTTGAAAATAGTCTAGAGTCAAACTGTTCAATTCCCAACCTCCATTTCCAATCAATTCAATTTAAATTTCCACTTCCATTTAAATTGACTCAATTCCAATTTAAATAAAATCAATTTCCATTGAAATTAATTTAACCCCAATTCAAGTGAATCAATCCTCAATTTATTTCAAAATTCAAATCGAATTCCATCTGATTTTTAAACCTATTCAACTTTAATTTCATTTCAAATAATCCAATTCAAATTTTCCATTTGAATTTTTAAACTTATCCATCTTCAATCACAATTCCAATTAATTCAAATCAAATTCAATTTGAACTAATTCAATTCAAATTTCAAATTTAAACTATCCCAAATTATGTAAATTCGAGTTAAATTTTTAAATGTTGATTTAGTCCATTAAATCAAATCAACTTATACCTTTAAACCACTTAATCCTTAATCCAATTTTAGCTTAAAGATTATTAATGACAACAGGATGGTATCATTCAAATTATTTTAAAACATCCATCCATTTTCAATTTCCAGATCTCAAACCCATTTGAGATTACACAAACTCCCAATTCAAATTAACCATTTAACTTTCCAAGTTAAATCCCAATTTCATCTTGAAATTTCCAATTCAGGTTGCTTGTTAAATTACTTAACTTTTCCAAAGTTAAATTCATTTACTTAATCCAGCCAATCTTACCCAATTTGAATTCCCGTTTCAAATTCTAAACTTCACATTAATCATCTTCCCATTTATAAGTTCAAAAACTTATCACTTTGGGTATCACATCTCATTCCAAATTTAAAACTCAGCATTTAGAGTTTATTTCAAACCATCGTTGATATTATGTATATTCCTCATACATATTATTTTCTTTACATACCAAGTTATCCTTAAATTTTAGACCACCTTTGGGTTTTAATTCAAAACAAATTTATTTAAATTTTCAAACAACTCTTGTTTGAAATAGGACCCTTTCGATCAAATATATTAAATAACATTTCTCTATCACTTTAAAACAATTTTCAAATTGTGTACCTAGATTTAAAACTTCACGATTTAGATCATCTTCAATTCCAATTTATAAGTCATACTTGCCTAAATGTTTTACTTCCTTAAAACATTTCATTTTGCTTACTCATTAATACACGTTTTATTATTTTAGGATAATAACCAAGGTTATTACAACTGGAAATCAATCCACTATTATCTTATTTTTAAAATTCTTCTCCAAATTCAAGATTTTAATTTCAGTTTGAATCCATTTCAAACTTATCTTTATTTAATTTCAATTTGGTTGTATTTCTATTACCACTTAATTTAATTCCAATTTAACAACCAATTACCATAATATTTATCAGAAAGAAATATTGCTTTATATATCAAAATATACGCTTATACAAAATCATTTAAAATCTTTATATAAGAAATTAACAAGTACACTCTCATATATATATACACTCAACTCATTCTAGGGTACCATTGACCCTATCCTTAATGAATAATACCACCAGAGCCAAGGTTCTCGCTTAACCTCACTCTGATACCAAAAGTAACGACCTAGAATTTTTGATCCCAAAAATTCCAGACAGTTAGAGAAAAGAAGAAAGAGATAGAAGAAAAAAAACAGAAAAAAGACATAGAATCTCACATTCGCAGTGGATAAAATATAATATCAAATAATATTCTTTACACAAAGAAAGCTGTATCAGTCAATTTCATTTTAATACATCAGAGTTACAACATATATACAAACTCTGGATAGATACACCCAACATGTCCCGGATATACAACAATATATCACAGCGGAAACACTCCATACGCTCTTGCCATCTAGCTCGTCTCCCGAGCTCCAAAACATCCTTACCTAAAAATCTATAATACTCCGTCTGACCCAAGCATTGCATCAAAGTAACACCCGGGTCAGGCTGAAAACCAGAATGAGTAAACCCATATAACATGGAATACTAACGTATACAACCTTTTTAAAACCCGGGTGACTCATACCTTATCACGAGTTCTCAACTTGCCATAATCAAAACTTATTTCACACATAATCCTTTAAGTATCATTTACATAATTCAAATGGTTTAGTTTTACTTAAACTATTCCATTCCAATCTATAGATTTCACATACCAAATCTTATAAAGAATCACAGTGGATTATAAATCGAAGTGGTTTCGGGTATTTACTGATACCCGACTCCGGTCTCTATGAATTCAATGTCATCTTAACCCAAGTTATTCAAGTGAAGATAATTTAAATTTAAATACCGGATGTCACTTTTACACAGCAATTCACCATCAATAAATAACCACATTTACACTATCTGCCCAACATATCATATCATGAGACACTTCATATCAAAGGTATCAACCAATTCAAGACGTCTAACATTATTTAATCATTCGTAAGCAAGATTGATCACTTCCAAAATTAATTAATTACAAACCAATTAATTCATCATCTTTTAATTATCCGACTTAATTAATCATTTTTGATTAATTATCCTTTAATTACAAAAAGTAATTGACAAATTAATTATCCTTTACCTATCTATATTAATTATATTGATCCTTCATTAATTACTCAAATTAATTGTCTTATAATTACTTCATCGATCAATTATCCCTGAATTAATTATACTCATTATTTAACTAATCCTTGATTAGTTTCCTTAATCAATCAATCCTAAGCAATTAAATCTTAATTACTTTCATTAAGTAATTAATTAGTTACTAATTATAACTTAATTACTTAATTAATTAATCACTATTTATTAATTAATTACTAAATTAATTAACCACTAATTATTTATTAATTCTCCCAAATTATCAAATTAATAATTCTCAATTACAAACTAATTAACCTCTTAATTAATTAACTAATAATCCTTAACTATTAATTAATTTATTAATCACTTAATCATTCATATTTTAATTACTTCATTTGATTATCAAATCTTAATTACTTTTAAGATAAATCATCATCTTTATTAATTATTTAAACTTTTAACTTTTAATTATCACTTAATTATATTTATAAAAATTAAGTTTTAAAGTATCTTAAGTTTAACTTAAGAAACTTAAATTAAATAACATAAAATTTTCTTAATTAAAGGTTTAGGAAAACATTTATAATAGGAAGAAATTTCTTAAGAAAAGTTTTAAAACAAAACCATTTTTAAATTTCAAAATTTCATGTTATAAAACCTTTTTTTAAAACTTGTTTAAACATTTTCCTATTCCTAGCTTCAGGTCAAACCCGCTGTTTACTCGAGTCTGCCTCTTTTTCTTCTTCCACTGTTAGTTTTACTTAGTTAAATTTTAAAAAAAAAACTGCTGCTCTAACAACCTAAGCGAACAGGGTCAAAAACTCGAGCTCGACCTTCACTATCACGAGTACCCCTTCGAGGCAACCTCAACCCAAACACTCAGACACACAAAACTTCACCATGCACATGCACAGTGCTACGGCGGCGCTCTGAAGTACCTCCCCACCTCCGGTAAGTCATCAATCGTCACGGCAAACACTTCCGACCATCAATTCGTGACCATGAAGCCTAAATCAAAATCGAGTACCCCAGTCGAAAACTGGAACCCGACCTCGCTAGAAAACCTCCCCTGAACCACCGATGCCGACCACCGGTGTAACGACCCGGCTTCCTATCTCCAGGAAGACGCATTCCTAATAAGAAAGAAAGGGATAGAGAATAGAAAGAAAGAGAAGAAGAAGAAAACAACACATCGGAATCTAAACAGCGGAACGAATAAATTATATTAATAACATAAAATATTTATATAGTTTACAACCACTATTAGAGTACACAGGTAATACAACACATACTAGATAGTTATAAACTCCCGTCTAGTATTTACAGCATAATATCACTCAGAAACAACACAGAACACACAACGGAATACTATATATCTAACGCAGAAGCCTCCTGCTCCCTTGCTCCTCCAATATTCGTCAAAGCTAACCTGAATCCCTTGGCTACTCGTAAAATTTGAGTACCCAAGAGTTTATAAAAAAAAATAAACTCTGGGTCAGACATGGGTCTGGTGTGAGTAATAAGTCAAAGTTGCTTAACTTTTGAAAAACCTTTTAAAGAAAGGTATCACGTAAGACTTCCCACACATAAACATGGAAAAGTTTTTACCTTACGCTAACCAAAACATTTGATAGGAAATCCGATGATATTATAATAGTGTCTAGGGTTTTCAAATAAAATACAGAAATAGCTGGAATGCTTACATCTCATGTTCTAACATAGTTGGGCACAACTAATACGTACGGCACTTATTGGATTTTGGATTCCATACAATGGCAGGGCTACTGGGGTACCGCCCGTCACAGTATGTGGCCTTGATCACCGTACCGAGTAGTACGCCCGCTCCCCTGCAACACAAGGCCGGACCCATTCCTTACTGAACAGTTTCGAACAAGACAACCTCGGCAGTTGTCGCGACCAACCGCCCACACAGCCGAATAAAAAGGGACTTCTAGACAGGGATCAATCTTGCTCTCCAGTGGGAGCTACCCATCAAGCCTTGCTGCACCTCCCATGTTTTAGCCATTCCCGGTTGATGAAGCTTGAGGCTACTGTTATCCCGCTTTTTGGCAAAGCCGCGATACCAAAAGATCGATCGAAAACGGAGAACAGTATGTCTCAGAGATTGGTCATACTTCGTTTCGCTATGGATATCACTGAATTTTGTCCGAATCCAGATTGAGCTACAATTGATAGGACATGACAAGAAAGATCATAGGAGTCAGCATCTCAAATTTCAAGTCAATCCGAGTTCATTCGCTCAAGTTATAATTGATTCAACTTGGAGGGAAAAACACTGGTTTCGAATCCATCACCAAACACCATTCGAACCGATCACCTTCGTATCGGTTAGCTTCGAATCCATCGGAGTGCCTCAGTTCGACTCCATCAACTTCGAATCCATCGAGTTCGTACCGATGGACCTCGTATCCATGGAGAAGTTGCAAAGCTCGTATCCATCAAAGAAACGCAAGTTCGAATCCATCAAGCATCAGTTGTTCGAACCCATCAATGAAGCCTTGTTCGAATCCATCCATAAAGCCTTGTTCGAACCTATCCGTGAAGCCCTGTTCGAACCCATCATTGAAGCCTTGTTTGATGTGCACGTAAATGTGCATATTTTTACCACCATATTTATTCTATTTAAATTAAATAAATGATCATATTGGGTATTTTAACTTGTTTTAACCAAAATTCATATTAATTCCAAAGTTTCACATATTTATCTTCATATAGGGGCAAAACGGTCATTTAAGTGCATATATTTCTTTGAGAAAAATTAATTGAAAATTTGTAGGAAATTAATCTCAAATAGAAGTGGTTTCATGAAGATATGCATGCACAAAATTAATACAAAGGAATGAAGATGGAAATAATTCAAAGTGAAGAACATGGAGGACCCCACCTACCTGCCTACCTTAATGTACAAATTAAAGGCTAATGCACATGCTTTTGGACTTAATGGTTTCATGTACACTTAATGGGGGATTAAGACATCCTAATGGTTACTTGGCCTCCACACTTCCTAAGGGGCATTTTGGGTATTCTCCAAAAATATGAATTAGGGTTTCATATATGTATAAATACCCATATGTTTCATGTAACATGAGCTCTTCTCTTAGTCTCTCTTAGGCCTCCTTCTCTTTAGTTTAGTTTAGATCAAAAATAAAAGAAAGCCCTCTTTCTCTTTTCATGGCTACTTAGCCATTTTTATTTTATGTAATTTTCTTTTCTTTTCATGCAATGTTAATTAGTGTTTCCTCTTACTTACATGTTCATTTCCTTTCATGCTAGTAGTGTAGACTTAATTTTATGCAAGTAGAATAGTTTTCTTTTCATTTGCTTTCATTTTTCTTTCTTTTTTGCTTTCATGTTGTTGCTACATTTGTTAATAAAATGACAAATATGAGAAGCTAAACCCCTTCAATTTAAGGGTAATGAAGCTCTCTGATTAATGTAGCTTCAAATTTTTTTTTAATTCATGCTCCCTTTTTGTGCTTAATGATGATGATAGAAGTGGTTTTATTTGTTGTTTTTGCCTTGAATTTGATAGTCTATATTGTTGACACCAAATAGGCTATGCTTAAACAATCACTAACACAAATGCCTCTTCATGAATATATGATTATGGCATAAGAAAGTGATTTGAAATTAAAATTTGATGGTCTATGTTTCTAATTAATAGTTAATAGGCCATACTTAAAATAGAATTCATTTCATTTTCTTTGTCAAGTTTCATGAAAGTTAGTAAGTGTTTTAAGGGGTGTGTTATAGTTTGATGACTTATGTTGGCTAACTAATAGCTCATATATGTCATACTTATGATAAACACATCAATTAAAACACTAATGACCATAAAATAGAGATCATGATTTCATGTGTTGAACTACATGATCTAGAGAGTGGATTTATTCTCTAAATTGACATTTAACTCTCATATTTGCATTTCTTTTCTTTTTGTTAGTTAGTTCATATTCTCATTTTCTAGCTTAAACACACTCTCGACTTTGGTATAATTTGATTGAATAGAATTTTAAAATCATCAATTCCCTGTTGATCGACCCGTATTCGCCACGTGCTACATTCGTACACCGTGCGCTTGAGGTTATTTTTAATTTCAATTTGTTCGACGGCTTTCTAACTCGATAGAACTTCCGTCGTTCGAACATTGTTCGAACCCATCTGTGAAGCTTCGTTCGAATCCACTGGGTCAACTAGCCATGATGACGCGTCCTTCATCGGTTCGAATGTGCCGAGATATATGGAGTCGAAACAGTCAGCTCGGAGCAAAACCCGGATCGAAGCGAAGTGTGTGCTCCACGTCAACACAAAGACACGTGCCGCCATCGATTCGAAACCATGGTTTCGAACCAAACAGCCACTCGAGGAACGTCATCTCGAATCCATCATATCTCTCAATCCACTGATCCAAATGCCACGAAATTTTCACAGAAGCTTGCATACATGTTGAAGAATGTCCACACCAAATTTCACCTCGATTGGATGAATTCATGATTGATTCGAATGGAGTTCGAATCGATGCCAAAGTGGGCCCAAATTTCCTGAGGTCGGGCGCGTGGGCCCCCTCACGTGCCAGAAGTGGTCTCCCGAGTTTTCAGCGAAATATCAGCATCCTACACCTATAAATAGAGCCCCAGAGCCAACAGAAAAGGGATCTTTCGACTCTGAATACCGCACCACACTACAGAATACCGCACTACTAGCGTTGCGGCTGAACCGGGGTCGACGTCCAAGATCAGTCGGACCTGGACCGTCGTCATAGCGGACGTACTCCTGAACCATACGTCCCAGAGGACTATGAGACAAGAAGGCAAGACTTGGACCGTCGACGACATCCGGTTCAAACCCAAAGTATGGAACATAATCATACTCCGGCGCAAATGCCGGATCTTTCAACTATGATACGTCAAATGATCCGTGAGAGCCAGGGATTCACAAATGACGATTAGGGAGTTTCCCGGAGTCACACTCCTTTTACAGACGATATCCTTACTGCTGAGCCTCCACGACGATTCAGAATGCCAGCTCTACCCATGTACGATGGAAACTCCGACCCCAATCAACACATTCTGAAATATGAATGGTTAATGACCGCTGCTAGAGCTGACGATGCAGTGAAATGTCGTAGTTTCCCCATATCCTTGTGGGGCATCGCTACCATATGGTTCACTCAACTGCCACCTCGATCCATCTCTTCATTCGACCAGTTGGCCACAAAATTCGTTGAACAATTCCGCATGCACGTCACAAGGCCCAAAGATGTCAACACTCTGTCTAGCGTCACTCAAGCTCCTGGGGAAAAGCTCAGACGCTGCTTAGAGAGATTCCATACTGCATGCGCGGAGATTTGTAATCCAAACGATAACTCTATCCTTATGGCGTTGACTAAGGGGATCGACCCCGATTCTGAATTTGGCAACTGGCTAGCTGGAAAACCACCTGCATCATTGGACCGTTTCCACGCCAAGGCGGCTCAATTCCTGAGACGGGAAGATGCGAAACAGTCTAGGAAGCAAACTGATGCAGGACCAAGTACCGAAGGGATCCAAAGCAATGTTGCAATTAAACAGTCCGGCGAGAGCTTCGGAAAAGTTCAATTGAACGTTAAAAACAAACAAGCTCGGCGAAGAGAGAGCGTGAATCAAACCAGAAAACGAGATCAAAATCCTGGCTCGCAGCCCAAGAATCCAATGTTTGACAGTTACACCCCTCTGAATACATCACTAGAGGACTTGTACTTACAAACCTGTGATACAATTCGGTACCAAAAACCTGCACCAAGGCCGTCGTCAGAGAGACAAATCCAGACGAAAAGTTTTGCAGGTTCCATGAAAGCTACGGGCACAATACGAACGAGTGTCGTCACTTACAGGATCACGTTGAAAAACTGATCAGAGAAAGGGAGCTGGAAAAGTTTGTGCGGACACCGCAGCCCAGAGAAGCAGGCCCATCAAATCAGAACAATGAACCCAATCGACCGAGACAGGAGGACTCGACTTGTCCCCGCGGAAGATTGGTGATCAACGCCATCAGTGGCGGACCAACTTTCTCAGGAGCCTGGAACGAAGAAGATCTTCGTCACTTTCACACATGACAGGCTCACTCAATCTATGAATACTTTGTAGTTTCTTTTACATTCTGAAATTTGAATTTGTAATAAGGCACTGACTTTGCCATATTTTCGTATTTCAGCAATAAAGTACTATCTCTTCAAGCTAAAGCTGTGATTCACCGAATGCAATGTTCAACAATCACGACACACGAAGAGCTAGATTCCATCAAACAATGGAATTTATTCAAATAGCGAGTGACTGTGATACGACCGGCCACTCAGTAAGTGAAACCCCAGCTCGGGGACAAGCCAACACATCAAAGGCTGAACTGGACCAACACACGACAGTCCATTCAACAACTCGTTCCCATAGCGCGAACGGACTCCAACTTCCCAGAGCGTGAATTGGAGTATAAACATTCAATAACTCGTTTCCAGAGCGCGAACGGACTCCAACTTCCCAGAGCGTGAAATGGAGTATAAACATTCAATAACTCATTCCCAGAGCGCGAACGGACTCCAACTTCCCAGAGCGTGAATTGGAGTATAAACATTCAATAACTCGTTCCCAGAGCACGAACGAACTCCAACTTCCCAGAGCGTGAATTAGAGTATAAACATTCAATAACTCGTTCCCAGAGCACGAACGAACTCCAACTTCCCAGAGCGTGAATTGGAGTATAAACATTCAATAACTCGTTCCCAGAGCGTGAACGGACTCCAACTTCCCAGAGCGTGAATTGGAGTATAAACATTCAATAATTCATTCCCGGAGTGCGAACGGACTCCAACTTCCCAGAGCGTGAATTGGAGTATAAACATTCAATAACTCGTTCCCAGAGCGCGAACGGACTCCAACTTCCTAGAGCGTGAATTGGAGTATAAACATACAATAATTCGTTCCCAGAGCGTGAACGGACTCCAACTTCCCAGAGTGTGAATTGGAGTATAAACATTCAATAACTCGTTCCCAGAGCGTGAACGGATTCCAATTTCCTAGAGCGTGAATTGGAGTATAAACATTCAATAATTCATTCCCGGAGTGCGAACGGACTCCAACTTCCCGGACTGTGAATTGGAGTATAAACATTCAATAATTCGTTCCCGGAATGCGAACGGACTCCAACTTCCCAGAGTGTGAATTGGAGTATAAACATTCAACAACCCGTTCCCGGAGTGCGAACGGACTCCAACTTCCCAGAGCGTGAATTGGAGTATAAACGTCAAATCTATCGTTCCCAAAGTGTGAACGGACTTCTAAAAAGCCGATGTGACTGACCATCCAGCGGCTAACTCCAGATTCCCGAAGCGCGAGTCGGAGTACAAACATCAACTCCAGGTTCCCGAAGTGTGAACCCAAACATACACGTTATCTCCAAGCTCCCAGAATGTGAATGGGAGCACAAATACCAAGTCAAAGTTCCCATAGTGCGAACCGAAATATCAATACTAACTCCAAGTTCTTAGAGTGTGAATTGGAGTATGAACATCAATTCCAGGTTCCCCGAGCGCGAACCCTGTTACAAACATCGATAACTCTCAAATTTTCGGAGTGCGAACCGGATTATCGATCTCAAATTATCCTAAGTCCCCAGAATGTGGACATGTGCTTCAGATGCACAATAAATGTGATCAACTACCAAAATAAAAATGTTGTTCCCCGAGACCGGGGGGCAAAAGCAAAAAAGCTAAGTGTTAGTCACTAGCCAAAGTGATATAATGTCTGAGGTTCAACTTGTTCATCGATAATAGCATATGACCAAGATTTTCAGACTTAGCAAATAAAACGAACGCTACTTGACGGTAAGAACTTCACAAGTACACCGGACTAAAAGCTAAACACTGTAAGTATTCAAGCACAAATGAAATGAGAATTGAAACAAAGAAATTAAATTTTATTTCAACTAACTGGAGACAAGAACTTACATGCAAAAAAGTTCTTCCAAAAAAAGAATCCCTACTAGCAGGGGCCGAACCTGCATCTATACACGGCCTACTAACAAAAAACGAAAACAAGTTCCTATCTACCAAAAAATCTGCTTGAGAGGCCGATCTATTTCTTCTTTTTCGACCTTCTTATCAGTGGTTCGTCGTCGGAATCACTAGGAACAGAAATCCTTCATTTGGAGGTTCTCCTCTCCGGTGACCGCTCTTCGGCAGGGGGCATAATGTCCACGTCCTCATCAGAACTTGAACTTAAACGAAGGCACCCCGCCGGAGGAGTTGAAGGGACCGGACCTGCAACAGAAGACGGGGCGGATACCCGAGTACCGGCCATAAAGCCACTTGGCAATGTCACATTTAGAGGTGCTGGACTATGCATCGTAGTCCTAACTCCAGCACTGCCCTCACGCCCCGTAGCTTCTATTTCAGCGTTGATCTCGGCCAAGATTTCCTCATCTCGGGCTGATTGGGCTTGGCTGGGTGCAGTTGTGGTCTGCATCACAAAACTAGAGGTCGGCGGAAGATCACTGATGATAAATGGCAAGTCTGTAAAAGGGTCACCCTGTTGGCCAAGTAGCTCACTCACCATTTGTTCATCGAGAGATAAGGATCTCCCCTGCGCCATCTCAGTAGACACTGCCTTCGTCACGACAGTCGTTTCGGCGGTGATGGCCTTTTGCCCTTGAATAGACTCCTGAGCCGAAGATGCCGGAGTAGTCTCGGTTACTAAGCGAAGATAAGAAGAAGTTATTAGTAACCGCTTCAAAACAAACACTTTAATAGAAACACACTTGAGATATGTTCAAAGTACCTTCCTCAGCTTGACTTGTTGACGGTTGGACGGCCTCAGAGACGTGCTCCCGGATGGGAGATAACTACGGCTGTTCTGGGTCATAAGCAGGAACAGATTGTGAACCAACCACGGATATAGGCTCTAACGAAGGTGGAGCAATGATTTCAATAACAGTGGCGTGATGCTCAACACCTGATCCCTCTCCAACCTCCAGAGATCGGCCACCAATCATCTCCTTCTCATGAGCAATAATAGCATCATGGAGGATCTTCTTCTCATCATCTGTCAGCAACCGGTTTTTGAGTTCGAATCGGTCGACCGATTCATCCGGATGCGCTTCCTCTTCTTCCTCAACCAATCGACCCCAAGCGCTGCGGAGGTGTACAGGGTAATCTTGGAGCCAGGCCAAATTTCTGTGTCTCAACACATTGACATTGTAAGTGATGAGCAAATCTTCAATATCGGCCTCCAGCCTGGCCTCCGCTTGTTGAACTTTCTCCTCAACCTCCGTCTCGACCGCCTGGACCTTGGCTACTGCCGCATCCCGTTCAGTCCGGAGAATCACGGCTTGTTCACACACCTCCTGGGCTGCGTTATTCGCATCATCCCTATCCTTGGCGATTTTGGAAAATTTAGACTTAAGCTCGTTTAACTCCTTCAGGGCTGCGTCCCTCTCGGCAGTGACCAGGGTGTTTCGATGGCCCATATCCTCTACCGTGGCATGATGCTCACGTTTCATCCTATCCATTGTTGCTTGGGCTTCGTCGGCTTTTTTGATAGCCTCCATTTCAGATTTACGAGAAGATTCAGCTTCAGTGTTTAGGATCTCAATAATACGGCTCTTTTGAGCTAACTCAGCCTGCAACCTCTCGATGGTGGCCCCACGCTCAAAGGCTAATGCCGACGCTTTGTCAGCCGCTTTTGCCCAGGCCTTGTACTGGGCATAAAAATCGTGTACATAGTCATGTACCAACTGCTCAGCTTCCTCCGGGATCTTCTTTAAATGTGGAGGAAAAATATAGTTGTCGAAGCAGATGTTTGGGAAATCTCTCTTTAGCTGAGCAAGCTTGATTGCTCCTTCCCCTGAAATTTCCACGGAGGGCTATTCTGTAACGGCAGCAGCTATCGTTTCGCTCCTAGAATGGCGGGATTCATGCCTAGAAGATTGAGAGGCCGACATGTAGTGTGAAGATTCTTAAGGATGAGAGACATGAGCAGGAGGTTGTATGGGATCTTTGGAAGGAGGAGGAGTACGCGATCACGATCGACGATTATAGCCTCTATCTGTATCATATCTCTCTTGACCAGAATACCTAGAGCGTCCCTGGTCGTAATCTCTGTCCCCTTCTCGTCTGCGCGAATCATGACATGAGGACTTGCGGGCATGTCGAAGACTCCCTAACATTGAACCTCGCCTAGACATAGTATCTGCAGAGCAAAGTAAAACAAAATTAATCACCTTTCGAAATAGGTTGTTTGCAATCAAAGGTTATGCAGTGTTGTGAAATATGTATGAATGTGCAACCCCCCGACCAACCGGATGTGTCTGTCACACCAGTGGGAAAAGACTCGCTCAAAACTAAAGTTTCTAAAAGTTCTTCCAATCCGGCATCATGCTGCAGGGACACATCGTCCGGAATTGGAATATCGGCGAGCCATTCATAAAGACTTTCAGTTCTCGGAGGAGACATCTTCGAAATTCTAACTCCGGGAGAGGATCGGGCCGTGACAACCGATTTCCATCTCCCCTTCTTAGTTGACGTGATGACGGCTGCCTTGCCTTTTCTTTGCACTGCGACATCCTGAACCACGTCTGTAGGCTCCAACAACGGCTCGTCGTCAGTATGAGTTCTTTCAGAATCAGCCTCCTCGGGTATAATAACTTTGGGCTTCTTTTGCATGACTTGTTTTTTCGAGACGGTCCTTAATGCCCCGTCGAACTTTATGCTCTGCCCTCGTTCGATCAACCCGTAAGTCCGGAGATTCCTATCCGTCAAGAGCAACTCGATATCCCTATCTTCGCCCGGGACTTCTCGAAGTACTCGCACCAACTCCTTAAAGTGTTCACCTTCACGTCGTTGAATCGTCGCTGTAAAAAAAAAAGAGGGAAAAACATAAGTTTCACTTTGACCGCAATTGCCTTAGTAATTACTTGATAACTCAGCTACACTCACGTCTGAATAACCATCGCCGGGCAAACCCCGGAGGACATCTGACATAGAACCATTCCGTCCTGTAATAACTCAACCTGGTCCATGACCCAGTGACCACTTGGCAATTCCTCACTGCTTCCAGAAATGTGAAGGAAGGGTAATCACCTCGGGTTTTGAAATTAAATTGATATCTAATCTCGGTCGGGATCGGTGGTCTATGAAGGTACTCCATGAAGACGATAAATAAACTGTTCACGGAAGCATATCCGTTTGGGTGTAGTTGAGATGGAGCGATCCTCAAAAAAGACAACACTTCCCTTATGTACTCGTTGAACGAAGGAAGCGTCCCAGCCGCGCATGCATGGCGATTAAATGCTGTATATCCCTCCGGCGGGTCGTGTGGTCCATCATTCGGCCCCGGCAATAACACGTCATCGAGTGACAGGCCATGCCTCAAGCATATTCTCCCCAACATATCTTCAGAAATATTGGATTGAACGGACCTTCTCGTGTAGAGGAACAAGTTTCCAATTGGACATAACTATTAAGATCATTGTTCGTGCTTGCACCCCAACATAGGACTGCATCCACATCGCAGCCACTCCAGATGGTTCCCCTTTGGCACTAAAGTCAACCTTCCATCTCTCCCTTAGCAACTCGCTTGCTAATGCAGTTCATCGTCACCATTCCTTGCTTCAACAATTGCAGTCCGCCGGTTATATTCATGGCTTCATCCTTAGGCAACTTTCGCTTCCCATGACTGTTACCACTTGAAACTGACTTGGATATTATTGCCACATCGTTCTTGGATGTTGCCGCAGCACCCTTGGATGTTGCCGCAGCACCCTTGGATGTTGCCGCAGCATTCTAGGTGTGGAACCGACAACCTTCTTATTTATTGTCTTTTCAAGTTTTCTTGGGCTTGGAACTTTATGGCGTGAAGGTGAAGCTTCACTTGTTTGAAATTTACGACGTGAAGGTGAGCGTGAAGGTGAGCATGAAGGTGAAGCTTCACTAGTTTGAACTTCACGGCATGAAGGCGAACCTTCACTTGTTTGAACTTGCAATCGTTTTTTCGAAGCTATGTCCTGAAAATAAAGAAGTTAGTAAACCACATTAAGTGAAAGAAATATGGAAATTATTAATAGACAGAAGTAATCTACAGAAGTATGTAAAATCTCAAAGCAATTTGATAAACTCAAGCATATCAAAGAACACAAGCATATATTTTAAAGCAACAAAGAACACAAACTCAAAGTAATTCAGAGAAGTCTTCATATATTTTCAAGCATATCGAAGAATACAAACTCAAAGAAATTTGACAAAATAATCAACCCTAGCCTATTTCATCCCCATAAACATCTATTTCCTAATCTCCACGTCACTTATAAATGCTATGTTCATCACTAATATTGTCATCAAAAGTCTCCACTGATGACATTGTGGCATTAAATGGTCACTGCTCCATTTTAGTATCTTCTAGCTCTTCATCTTCATCAGCCCCTTGGTAGTTTCTGTCAAGGCATTGTACAGCCACTAACTATAGAGGATCCAGAGGGTCTTGTATGTAAAAAAATTACTGCACATTTGCTCTCAAGACAAAAGAATCATTTAAATGTATTTTCCTATTTCGATTGACCAAAGTAAACCCAAGTTCATCTACTTTGATGCTCCTAACATTCTCAAACCAATCACATCTGAATATAGGTACATTAAAGTTGTAGCAGCCTATCTCCCAAATCTGTGTAATCACAACGTAAAAGTCCATATCTTTTGTTGTGAGATTTTTATCCTTAGCACTAGAAACTAGCATTACATCTGCTTGCATAAATACTCCACTGTTATGAACTGATCGAATGCCATCATGCTCCTTGGTAGTGAAATTAACTCCATCAATCATGTATGCACCAAAGATAGGTACTTGATGGTTTAGACCTTTTGAAATCCACCTCAATTCTCCTGAAACTTTGTTTCCAGGAATGTAATGTTCGTTTGATACCTGCAAGAATAATACAAAAATTATGCATTATATTTCAATTCAAAAGAAAATACAAGATGGAAGCACTTCATTAAGTCATCAATAAATCGACGACTTACCCTTTTCATTAACCATGTCGCAAATGTCTTGTTCTGTCTATCCTTCGACCAATGCTCTATTTTGAGGGGTCTGCTAGCACTGTCCATCCTTAGTATCTCCAAATGTTCATTGAATTAACATAAATTAAAACAAATTAGCCATATAAAAAACAATTATAATGTAATCCACATATTCAAAAAATTGTACATAGTTAAGTAATATAAAACTTAGCAAAGTAAGGCCTTGCATCCTCTATATTATGTAATACACAGAGATATAATTGATCAAATGCCTTTCCATAAAATTCTAAGTATGACGGTCCTCATTTTCTTTTGGTGACATTACGGATGTTTGATATGCAACTTTGTGGAATTCCAATAATACTAGGATTGTCAAGCATATGTCGACGCAAAAATTCAACAGCCTCTTCAACTATGTAGCGTTCTGCTATGCACCCCTCCAGATGTCTGCGACTTTTCATCCATCCTTTAAATACCTTCATATATCGTATAAAGGGGTACATCCATTGGAAAAAAAGAAAAACCACATAGCTCTGCTTCTCTCACAAGATGAACTGTTAAATGAATTATAATGTCCAAAAATAAAGGAGGGAAGTATTTCTCAATCAAGCAGATTGTAACTACTATGTCAGCTTGCATTTTTTCCAACTTCGAAGGATCATTCACTTTGGCACATATTGCCTTGAAGAATAGGCAGAAACCTATGATTGCATACCTCATCGGCTTCTCTATAATAGAACGCAATGCAGCAAGGAAAAGAAATTGTAATGCCGTGTGGCAATCACGGGAATCAATACCAACAAGTCTTAAATCATGCATAGAGACAAGATTCCTAATATTAGATGAAAAATTTATTGGCATGCTCATGTTAAAAAAAGAGTTGCAAATAATTTTCTTTTTTTTCACAAGAAGGTTCCAACTAGCCATAGGCAACTTTGGACTTTTGGCACCATCTTTAGCAACCAAATCCTTCCTAATGCCTATCACACCATGTCCAAACGAGTAGAAGACCTATCTTTTGTCTTCCCTGGAACATTCAAAAAGGTACCAAGAAGGGCCTCAACACAGTTCTTCTCTATATGCATCAAATCAATCATATGTCAAGATGAAATATATGACCAATACTCTACTGGAAAAAAGCAGACTTCTTCTTCCATACAAGTTTAATTTGTTCTACACAACCCATCACTAAAGAAGGATCTACCTATTTTCCAAACTCACAGTTCAAATCCCCACTCTGGCTAACACTTGTTCACCCGCTAATGGAACAGGAGTCATGTCCTCCTCTACTGTGTTGTCGAAAGCTTTTTTCTGCTTCCGATAAGGATGATATCACGGTAGGAACCTTTGATGCCTCATAAATGACATTTTCCTACCATGCTTCATGTACCTTGGTTTTTTCTTATCGATGCATATTGGACAAGCATTGTAACCCTTCATGATGCTACCAGATAAGTTCCCATAAGCGAGAAAGTCATTAATAGTCCAGAGAAGTACTGCTCTCAACATGAAGTATTCACCTCTTAGTGCATCGTATACTCCATCAACACCCTCCTATAATAACTTAAGATCATCTATTAAAGGTTGAAGATAGATGTCGATATAATTACCAGGCTATTTCGGCCTCGAAATTAATAACGTCAACATCATTAACTTCCTCTTCATACACAGCCATGTAGGAAGAATATACGTGACAAGCAAAAAAGGACAATAAGAGTACTTGCCCTTTGGGAGCTAAAGGGATTAAATCCATCGGATGATAGTGCTAGTCTGAGGTTCCTAGGATCACTACAAAATTCCAACCATTTTTTGTCTATGGAATCCCAAGTTATGGAATCAGCTGGATATCGCATCATTCCATCTTTCTTCCTTCCATGGTCATGCCATGTAAGATTTTTTGATGTATTTGCCGACTATTACATTTGTTTCCACCTTGGAATTAGTGTAAAGTACCACAAAACCTTAGCAGGAACACTTATTAATTCTTTTTCATCCTTTCCCAATTTCCAACGTGAAATGTGACAAATGTGGAGTGAACATCAACTACATGCTGCCCTCTATACAACATGCAGTCATTAGGACAAGCAAGATTTTTTTTCGTATTTCATTCCTAATGCATCAAGATTCTTTCTAGCTTCATATAAGGAGTGTGGAACCAAATTATGTTCTAGAAGCAAATCCCCAATTAATAATAACATTTCTGTAAAACAGCTATCAGTCATTTTATGCCTTGCTTTCAGATTGAAAATTTGAAGCAAAGCGTTCAGCTTAGTTTTCTTTGTACAACCAGGGTACAGTGGCTTATCACCATCCTCCACATACTTCAAAAATTCAACTTAGTCATCAGACATATGTTCATCCTCACAATATTCTTGCCCATCTACCTCATCCTCCCACACATCACTTTGACATTTCCTATCTTCACTTTCAGATTCTTCTCTAATATTAGGCTCCAACCCAACTATATTTGGTTCTCTATGAAACTTCCAATGGTGATAACCCTCTTAAATGCCATTCAAATAAATATGGTCCCTAATAATTGAAATGGAGAATCCATCTGCGTTGCAACATTTCAAACAAGGACATAGTATGTTCTTTTTATACGTAGTATTAGCTGATGCAACTCAAAAATGATGCTAATCCCTTTTCAAATTTGTGTGAACGTCTATCAGCATGCATCCATGACTTATCCATATACAACTAAAAAAAGCACTAAGTTTATTATTATTCTGTAAATGTGATTATCCATCTACAACTAAACAAAAGTAAAAAAGTTTATTAAATTTTTAGAGAAATAAAAAACATAATGATAAATACGTAAAATATAGTAGAAACCAATCAAACCATTATATTTGAGCAGAAACCATTTTGTATTCAATACTAAATGACACTACGGACAATAGAGTTTAAACCATTGAATACAAACTGTTAACAAGATTTCTTATCAACTTCCCGATGCATTTCATAGGACTGTTATAAAAATGTTAACAATATTTCTTGTCAACATCTTGATGCATTTCATAGCACTGTTTCATATGAATTCAACCTTTCGATTAAGTCGATTTTTCATTACTTGAGTGAAATGATTAAGTCCGAAGGTTCTGCAATCACAATTCTAACCCTTACAGGGGGTCGATACCGGAAGGTTTTAAGCAAGTAATTATCTATTATGTAGAGTTGGGGAAAGAATCATCTTACATTCGGCCTTACCGAAAGGTTTAAGTACGACCTAAGCATTTCAACTGGACGGGATCCATAATATTGCTAAACCTTTTGGTAATCCGGAAGGTTTCTTAGAAGCTCAAGAAGTCACTTACCCCCCATCGAAGGATTTCAGTGCACTTTGAACCTTGCGACGTGACCAGATCGATAGTTTTATTAAACCTTCCAATGGATCGGAAGGTTTAGGAAACCATTTAATCCCTTTGGTCAACTGATTTAGATCAAATGATCTCCATCCTTGTCATTTCATTATATTTCCCTAGGGAACCGAAAGTGATCCTCATATCTTAACGGTTATATTAAACCTTCCGAAAGATCGGAAGGTTTAGCAAACCATTAAACCCTTCAGAAGGTTAAGAAACCATTCGGGGACATCAGATGACGAGACTGCTTTATTTTCCCTTATTTTGATACTTTCGGCCTCCTAGGTTGGCACTCCATATATGAAAACCTTTCAGAAAGAATGCATGATTCAAACATTTAAGGCAATAACAAGAGCTGAGCCAATATGCCATGAAACTTATGTTCGAGACTGTCCCATAAGTTTCGTTCCCCTTTCTTTTGATTAATACGTAAATTGACGAGAAGGAAACTTATGAGGTTGTCTCTTGAAAATTTCACAGCATATTCTCGAAATAGACAAAGAACATAGGAAATACATCATCTGAGATCAGCCCTAATGTAAAATTAACGCCTGATAATGATTATCCCCAAATTCTGAGTTGATTGCAAGCCACATTTCTCTTTATTTCTCCATAATGGAATCTGATACAAAAATTAAGAAGATAGCCTCCAATTTGATTTCAAAATTGGGTTTACAATGTGTTGAGCGAGGCAGTAGAAATTGTTGAGTGGATGAAATGAGAAGAAGAACGGATCCTGAGACCGGACCCCTAGGGTCTTATTTGTAGATGTAGGTAGCCCCCCTTTTGACCCTATGCTTTTGTCGGGACGGAAGGTTCCTTCTTCTATGCAATTATGAACCTTTCGGTTATAACGGAAGGTTTACTCTTTACATACCATCATGGGCCGCTGAGCATCATAGAAGGCCTTATGTTTCTTAATGCATCTATACGCTCTTCATCTTCCTGCGAAGTTGGTTACTTATTAGACACTATGAATCTTCCGATCATGTCAGAAGGTTGCTTCCTTGTGTAATTATTTCCAAGAGCCACGCCTTTCCCGAATGCTATCGGCAAGTGGCCTTTTTGTTGAATTATAAATGCTATCTTTATGTAAACCTTTCGATACTCTTGAAAGATACTGGACACATACTTCAACCATTTAGGAAGGCTCATTATGCTTTCAAAATGGTTGTCAACCGTGTTATCTATTCTGGTCCTATTCCTTCTACCTTTCCCGGAAGACATTTGCTTTGAACGACGAGTGATATCGTCTACTCTGAAGGGTTTAGATTTGTGGCAAACTTGTTTCTTGCATTCCTTCCTTTTTGTTTAAAAAGCTTAGGGAGCTCTTCTTTCCTTTCATCTGTTCACTATGTCAAGCAGCCTTATAACTATATACCTGCGAAAGCCCCCTCTCTAAAGTTACCATGCGCCTCTTTTCCTTGGGTATTATGCAAACCTTTCGGTGTTACCGAAAGGTTACTTCGTCTGTTACTCTTTGCCTCTACGGAAGCTTTTTGACATGCCTTCTTTATTTCCATTTGTATTTTATGGTTAACATTTATCCCTCCTCGCCCGTATAAAGAAGGCTATTGTTCTTTAGGACAAAGATTCTAAGGTTACAGAACTATCCCTGCTTTCTTTCTGTTGATAATGAATAACTAAAGACCATAAAACCCGATTTCACATTGATAACAGAAGCCCTTGAAGTCCAGCATGCCATTTTTGGGACACCATTTTCTGGCAACTTCTAACAGGAATGCCAGAATGTCATTTTCGATAATCGATAAGGGAAGGCGGGAAGATCTCTTCCAATAGTTAATGGTAGAATTCCAAAATACCAATTTTAGGAATTAAATAATAGATGACCAAAATACCAATCTTGATAATTAATAATAGAAGACCAGAATACCAATACTGGTAACTAATAATTAAAGACCAGAATGCCATTGCTGGCGATTGATAAATAAAGAATAGAATACCATCATTGGTAATAATTTATTGAAGTCCAGAATACCATTGCAGGTAATTATTAATTGAAGACCAAAATACACTTTCCAATATCAACTAATAGAAGATTGGGATATTATCTCTTACAATAGGAGCCCAGAACTCCCGTTTGGCAAATGTTCATGTGAAGAAGTCAGTGACTTCCCTATGATTTTCTTGTTTAATATGCCATCCTTCAACTGTGTTTATGCTTTGCATGCTATTGATTTCTCGGGCCCGAGTTTTCTTTGTCTATTTATCATTTGTTTTGGTCAATTTTTGGCAGGGTCTCTTTTGTCAGATTTTGTGCTTGTTTAAGCAGAGCCTATTTCAAGTTTTTTTTTCATATTTGATAGTACCGGCCTTTTTGGTGGTTTCTATTTCAAGCTGTGCCAATTTTTGGCAGTGCCTGTTTAGGCATGGACTTTTCTTAGTCTGTCGGACATTTCATCCGAGTTTTCGGTGTGCTAGGCTAGCTTTTCCTGAAGAAGGGCCTGAGGACTTAACTAACCTCCCTCCAGAAGACGCCTTAGCCTAGTCATAGCATGACATGGTTAAGGGTTTATTCGAAACCTTGGCCAAGCCATAGCATGGCGGGACCAAGGGATTACCCATCCTCCCTCCAAAAGGTGCCTTATCCTGGCCATAGAGTGACGTGGATATGGGCTCATGCTGCTTTAACCTAGCCATTTCTAGTTTTGGTATGGATAAAGGGTTACGCCCTCCCTCTAGGAGGTGCCTTAACTTGGCCTTCTTGGCGCGGCCAAGGGCTTTCTACCATTATTGGTAGCCTACTATCTTAGGTAGTCCAAGTTTTTAAGGAGAATTTCACTCCCGACCATGTAGATTTTCTTTACTAGATCATAGTTTAAGTGTTTTTGGAAATGCTTTATTCATTCTTAATTGGAAAATATAGTCTCAAATGTTCCGCATTCTAGGTTCTTGGCACCATATTCCCATTAGGGTAGCATAGCTTATAGGCTCCTAAAGGATTTCTTTGAAGAGTACCAATGGACCTTCCCAATTAAGTCCCAGCGGTCCATTCGATGGGTTTTAAGTATTGGAAATTACCCTTCGAAGTACTAAATCTTATTGTCTGAATGACCTTTTTTTTGAGTTGTAATATCTTGATATCCTCCTTTGATATTCAGCAGTTCTCAAGGTTGCTTCATCTGTTAATTCATGAATCGGGTCGAGTGATTCCTTTCTCAATTCCTGGTTTAGGTTAAAGGCGTAGGCATTTCTTCTATGAGAAGGTACCTCAATCTCTATAGGTGGCATTGCTTCACATCTATATGTTAGAGAGTATGGGGTATGGCCCGTTGCAGTTTTAGTTGAAGTTCTATAAGCCCACAGAACTAAGGGAAACTCTTCTACCCAATTTCCATTTGCCTTGTTTAGCCTCATTTTCAAGATGGTTTTGATTGTTTTGTTAGCTACTTCGACGGCTCCATTGGCTTTCAGCCGAGCGACCGAGGAGAAGCCTTTTATTATCCCATTCTCGTGGCAAAACCGTGAAAACTTTTACACTCAAATTGAGTCCCATTGTTGGATATTATCTTATAAGGTATCCAAAATCTTGTGACAATGTTTTTGATGAAAAATCTCAGCACTTTCTCTAAGGTAATCTTCGAGAGTGGTTCTACTTCAACCCATTTCGTGAAATAATCTATGTCCACACAGCATATTTTGCTCCTGCTTTGGAGATTTGAAGCGGACCAATTAAGTCGGTTCCCCAAACGTCAAATGGCCATGGGGTGGTAATAAAGGATAGTTGACTTGGCAGGAGACGTGGTGTTTTGGAATAATGCTGACATTTCACACACCTTTTAACATACCCCATAGCTTGGTTAGCTGGATGCGGCCAGTAAAACCCTTGCCTCATTATCTTCTTGGCTAGTTTTATTCCATTAGAGTGATCCCCACAATCCTTTATGTGCTTCCCTTATTATTTTCAATCCTTTTTCAGGTTTCACACACCACAAATAGGGAAGGGCATACCCTTTCTTATAAAGAATTCCATCCATAACAGCAATGCCTTAAGCTTACTTTAGCCTACGTGTTTCTACTTTATCTACGAGCAATTTTCCATTGACTATATAATCTACGAATGGTGCCATCCAAATGTTTTCTTAACTTTCTTCTACTATTGGAGCTACAGATTCCTGATTCGATATTTCTTGGTCCATTTCTTTCGATTTTCATGACAATGCCTGTGATCGGATTAATAATAGTATTTCTGCAGCTTTCTTTTGTCCGTTTTCCTCGATGCTAGGATTGGCCTAAAATCCTACCGGTACAATTCGAGTTTCAGAAGCTCCTCTTGAGCTTGCCAACTTAGCCAGTGAATCCACCTAAGAGTTTTCTCCTCTTTGTATTTGATGTACGGAGAATTCTTCAAAAAGTGCGAGCATCTTCAAAACTTTCTTCACATACTGGCTAAGCTTAGGATCCTTGGTTTAATATACCCACTTGATTTGGTTAACCAATGATTGAGAATCGCTGAATACTTGGATTCTCGAGATTTTAAGTTGCAAAGAAAAGGTTAATCTAGCAACCATAGATTCATACTCTACTACATTGTTAGTTGCTGAGAATCCCAACTTCATAGCATAGTGTAACTTGTGCCCGTCTGGGGTAATTATCACATATCCTGCCTTCGCTCCATGCTCATTTGATGCACCGTCCACAAATAGTTGCCACTTAGGTTTTGTATCTTTTTCCTTTTTGGATTACTCTGAAATGAACCCTATACATTCATTGATGAAATTAGGCAACGCTTGATCATTTATGGCTGTTCTAGGCCGATATGCTATATCGTACTGACTTACCTCGATTCCCCACTTAATTAACCTTCCAGAAGTTTCGGGCTTGCCAAAGACTTGCTTCAATAGGAAGTTGGTCAAGCTTTTGCTAGATGGGCCTGAAAATAGGGCCTTAGTTTTCGAGCTGTCAGAATTAGATAGTATGCTAGCTTTTCAATGATTGGATATCGGATCTCAGTATTCTTTAACCTTCTGCTTACATAGTAAACTGATAATAGAAATCCCTCGCTATTTCTAATCAATACCAAGCTCACCGCATGTTTATAAATTGCCATATATAAGAATAAATCTTCCTCTTCTTTGGGGCTAAATAAAATTGGTGGCTTTTCCAAGTGAAGCTTCAGTTCTTGAAATTCCTTTTTACAATCTTTTTCGAAATTCTTCTTCTTGATCACTTCAACGAACGGTATGCACTTATCAGTGGCTTTTGATATGAACCTCTTAGTGCCGCTACTTTGCCATTCAAACTCATAACATCTTTATTTGCCTCGGTTCTACCATTATTAATAGCCTTAATCTGTTCTGGACTAGCCTCAATCCCTTATGCACTCAAGTTATATCCAAGAAATTTTTCGAAACGAACTCCAAAGTTGCATTTTTGGGGGTTGAGTTTCATTTGATACTTGCAGATCACTTTAAAAATTTCATTTAAATCTTCAAGGTGATCTTCCACCTCTTGAGATTTCACCAACATGTCGTCAACGTAAACTTCCATATTCTTCCAATTTGTTCTTTAACATTCGGTTTACCAACTGTTGATAAGTTGCTCCTGCATTATTCAACCCGAATGGTATTACCTTATAACAATAGGTTCCTTTGTCTGTAATGAAGCTAGTATGTTCCTTGTCGGGTTTAAACATAGGAATCTGATTATATTCAGAATATGCATCCATTAGGGGAAGTAGTTTATGTCCATTGGTAGAGTCGACCAATTGGTCTATCCTTGGCAACCGGTAACAATCTTTTGGACAGCTTTGTTCAAATCAGTGTGGTCTACATAAGTCCACCACTTTCTGTTGGATTTCTTTACCAGAACCAGATTTTATAACCATTTCGGATATCAGACTTCCCAGATAAACCCATTTTGTTGCAACTTCTTGACTTCTTCCTTTAGGGCGTTAGTCCTAACCTTATCAAACTGCCTTTTCTTTTGCCGAACCAGGGGAATGTATGGATTGATATTCAGGGCATGGCTCATGACTGTGGGACTAATTTCAACCATGTCAAAGTGGGTCTAAGCAAAAACGTCCTTATTATCTTTTAAGAATCCTATCAATCTTGACTTTAGATGTTCCTCAAGACCATTTCCGACTCTGATATTTTTGTGGAATCAGCAGAATCTAGTAGAACCGCTTCATTTTCTTCGACTGGCTTAACTCTTTCCACCTCTCCTCGACAATCTAATTCTGTAACAAGTTCACTTTCTTAGATTGAGTTGGAATCTTCCATCTTTCTTTTTCCATAAAATGAAAAACACCTTGTAGTAATACGTTTATTAGTTTTATCATATTTATTCCTTGCTTCAGATGATAGATGTAGAAACCTATCTTCCGAAGGCTGTAGAGTAATAGAAAAATCAAAATAACAAATAAACTCCCTGTTGTATCGGTCTGGGGTTGCAAAGTACATTTCTTGAGATGCGAATTGCTCACCCCGGATAGTTCCCCATCTGATTTTAGTGAAGAATTTAAGCATTAGATATTTCGATGAGATGAATGCATCCACCTCATCCAGCATCGGCAGTCCAAATAAGGCGTTATAGAATGATGGTTGATCTATGATCACAAAGGTCGTTTCAAGAAGTCGCAACTGGACAAAAAGCTATACCTGCTTAAGCGTAGTTGTCCCCTTATTGTTGAACCCAAAGATTGGCTCGGGTCTAGGTTTAAATCTATCTTTGGAAATCCCCATTTGATCAAATGCATGCGGAATATCACATTTACAGCGCTTCCTATGTCAACCAGAATTTTCGTGAACACCGAAGATCCATTTGGGCTATGATCATCAAAGGATCATTGTGGGGATGATGGATCCCCTTCCTTATCTCATGTGGGTTAATCACCAGTGTATGCATATTAATGTTGTATTATGGACTTTTGAATGGTGGCTCTTCTTGTATAGAGAATACACCCTTTGTGGCATCCATGAATGGACAGCTTCTTCCATAAATGCCGTAAATGTGATCTTCAAAGTTGTTCATTCAAAGTTGTTCATTCATGAGAAGCCATCATTCAAAACCCTTTGAAGATCCTGGCATCCACGAATGAACAGCTTCTTTCAGAAAGGAGAATTAACTATGAGTTCTAAGTGGACAGTGATGAGTTTACCTCTGTCATTCATGCCTTTGTCCTTCAATGCTTCTGTATTGAATCTCTTTAGATAATCCCCTAAGGACTCTCCATGATTTTACCTGATGATAGCAAGCACGGTATAATCAATAGAATTCTCTTTACATATGCAGAATTGAGCAGAGAACTCGTATGAGAACTGCTTCCAAGATTATATCGTACTCTTATGATATTGCCAATACCATTTAGCTACGACCTTTGTAACGTGACTGGAAAAAGTCGACACCTCACAGTGCCAGAAGCGTTATATAAATCCATTTGGCTATCAAACGCCATCAGATGGTCATCCGGGTCGGTTGTCCCATGATATTTCATGATGACGACCTTCACTCATCGATGAAGGGTGCAAACCTTTCATTGTTGTTCACTCTTTCATCTTCGGTTCTTTTGCTCTTAGTATTTAGCATCTCTTTCATAGCCTTTGCCGCCACATTATTAAGATAGGCTTCATTGTTCATGTAGTATCTTTGATTAGGTTTGTAGCCATATGAAGTTGAACTCGTAGAAAAATCTTTATCTTCTACATGAACTCTTCCCTGATAATTTGCCTTCAATCAAAGGCACTCCTTCTGTTTTGGTATAGAAATGTGAGCTTTACCTTTGACAGCACCTGCATTGGTTTTCATATTCCATCTCGGAGACTTAATTTTCTCCCTTGTAGTGGTAGCTTTTATTGATGACCAGTGAGATAACACTTCATTCAAAAGATCTTTCATTTCTGCCATCTGGTGTTGTAGATACGCGATTTTAGCCACATGTTCTTCTGATTGAAGATCTTGAGTTGGAGCAAGTTGCAGGGACACCTGAACTTGAAATGAAGGTGGAGTCGATTGAGGTGGGGTGGAAGATTGGCCCTGCTCTCTATTTCCAAGACTGAAAGAGGGTGATATGTTTTCTTCTAGACAAGTAGCCAGATCATTCCTTTTGCTAACAGTAAGAGGTATTTTTGATTTTATTTACCTACAACAATTAGATTTCATAATTAGCTATATTAACCACAAAGTCGGAGGTTCGAGTGCTCCTTCTAGCGTAAAACATGTTAACAAGATTTCTTATCAACATCCCCGATGCATTTCATAGGACTGTTTCAAAAATGTTAATAAGATTTCTTGTCAACATCCCCGATGCATTTCATAGGCCTGTTTCATATGAATTCAACCTTTCGATTGAGTGGATTTTTCATTACTTGAGTGAAATAACTAAGTCAGAAGGTTTTGCGATCACAATTCTAACCCTTATAGGAGGGGATTGATACCGGAAGGTTTTAAGCAATTGTTTATCTCTTATGTAGAGTTAGAGAAAGAATCATCTTACATTCGACCTTACCAAAAAAGCATGATCAAAGAAACTGGACGTGGTCCATTATGTTTCTAAACCTTTCGGTAATCCGAAAGGTTTCTTAGAAGCTCAAAAGTAACGTAGCCCCCATCGAAGGTTTTCATGCACTTTGAAACTCGCAACGTGACCAGATCGATAGTTTTGCTAAACCTTCCAATGGATCGGAAGGTTTAGGAAACCATTTAAACCCTTCGATCAGCTCATTTAGATCAAATGATCTTTATCCTTGTCATTTCATTATATTTCCCTAGGAAACCTAAAGTAATCCTCATATCTTAATGATTATATTAAACCTTCCAAAAGATTGGAAGGTTTAACAAACCTTAAATCCTTCGGAAGGTTAAGAAACCATTCGAGGACGTTAGATGATGAGACTGCTTTATTTTCCCTTCTTTTGATACCTTCGGTCTCCTAGGTTGGCA